>CM053403.1:97773916-97838683 GCA_028644305.1 Xerus rutilus
CCGTATGGCAGCTTTATGTCTCACACCTATACAATTTAACAACCTCAGTGTGGCTGCTAATCTCTCAAGACAGTTCTCCAAACAGCTCGCTGGGACATGGAGCAATGAGTTGGACAGCACGCTGGCGGAGTTACGGTAGAGCATACTGCAGATCAATGCTTCCCGAGTGGACCTCGATTGGACTCAGTTTATGCAACACTTTCTCTCACATGCACTATCTCATATGAAAGAGTGGGCGGGACTTGGGGCTCTAGGGGCGCTATTGGTGCTCCTCTGTGTGCTGTTTATGTGGTGTATGTGCAGGATGCGGAAGACGGATTCTCGTAATATGGCTATGTTGGCTCAGGCCATTCAGGCTGTTGAGTCGGGGCATTCGCCGCACGTATGGCTCGGCATGCTAGAGAAGTAGTCAATGACGGGTAAGACTCTCTTGGCCCAGGACCAACCTAAGACAGAGCACCAGCCTTGATGCTGGCAGCTTGATGACAGGTAAGGCCTGAAGCCGAAGAGGGCAACCTAAAGACAGGCATTCTCTCTGCCGTTGTTTGTTCTAACAAGAAAGGGGGAGCTGTTGGGAGCAGCGGCCACCGCCCCAAGATGGCGCCCAGAGGATTGGTGACGCCGCTCTTGCTTCCTGTAAACAAGCCATTTGCGCATGCACCCGTTGTTACCAGGCAAGAGGTCCTATGAGGGCCCTATGGCTGAGCAATACGTAGCCTAGAGTGATTGGCTGTGTGAATGTATAAATGATGGAGATTTTCCTGCTTGGGGGTCCTTTTTCCTTTATCCTAAGAAGTGTCTAGACATCCATTAAAGTGCTGCAAGAAGAACCTGGTTGTGTCGTGTCTTCCTGCGGGCAGGGGACGCAGCACTCCACCACTCTCTCCTTCCTCATGCAAATATTTATGTGCAGTTGGAGGAGGTTCTGCTCCACCTCGACTCTTCTTACTAAAGTAGTATGGCAATGTATCCCTCACACTGCAGCCTGCTTTTAAAACCAAGCTAGGGCCCCAGGTAGAGCTCAGTGGTAGAGTATTGCCCGCCTGGGTTCCATCCCCAGAACCACAAAAAGTATAAAAAAACAAACTAAAATGAAAATTCAGTGCCCATTTCTCAGGCTCTCTTCCAGGTGCCCAGTTCTTCTGTAAGGCTCTTAGAAGTGACCCCTGCCAAAGCCAGGCAGCAGCTGATGGCTGCAGAGATGGGGACACAGTGCTCCCTGGGAAGGAATATGGCCAGCCTGTTCCCTGGGCCTATTAGGGTCTTCTGTGCCTCCTTCCAGGCCCTGCCCTACATGGCCCTTCTGATAGTGATGCTATTCTTCATCTACGCAGTTATTGGGATGCAGGTAGGAAGAGTCCCCTCCCCACCCCACCCCATCCCACCCCACTCCCACCTCCTTTGCCGCCTCCTACTGCATCTCTTCCCAGCTCCCAGCACCACATTCCCAGCCACCCTGCTCTCTCTCCTCTTGCTCTTGCTCCTCACTGTCCCTCAGCATCACAGAAACTGGAATGTCACCCAAAAGGATTTCTGATGAGCAGCAGGGTGATTGGTTGGCCATGGGTAGGAGACACAGCTCAGACAGTTTCCCTTCTCAGGGTCCAGGCCTGTGTTCTATGACTCTAAGGGGCCTGCAAATTACCCTCCATCCAGGGGTATTCAGAAGCTAAGGACTGAGAGGGAAAAGGGAGGGAAAGGAGAAAGGAAGGAAGGTAGTGCCTCCTCAAACATGCAGCAGTTCCTGGGGCCTCCCTCCCAGATGCCCACAGCTCCTTCTCCTTCCCCAAACCAGAGTTCTCCAGCCTCTTCAGGGCTCCAGCTGAGTTCCCCAAGTCAGACTCAGCAGCACTTCCCCAGCCCAGCACTGCACACTGGCCAGGAGCTTAAGCAAACTCCTCACTTGCTCACAGCACAAAGACCTGAAGGTTTGTAGGTCCAAACCTTTGTGATGAAAAGCACTCTCGACACCTGATAAAAGGATAAGCATAGCTTTTAAAACGTTGGGTGGAAGGAGGGAGGAAGTCTCTGATTTCAGGGATGAATTAAGTTTGTTCAAGCCCCAGATCATTCATTTTCACCTCACTCCAAATCCAAGAACCTAAGTTTGGAACAGTGCTTGGACATAGGAGCTAAAATGGCAAAGAAAGGAAGTCAGTGGGTCCTGTGTCCCTGCACAGGAGCAGGTCCTAGTTGCAGCCTCCACTGCTCTCAACACCCCCCCCCCTTGCTGGCTGTGGGGACCTTGGCTGAGGGCCAAGGGCACAATTCTTCTTATGTATGTCCACAGTGAGTCCAGAGACTGAGTGGGGCCTCAGGTGCCAGCCAGGTCACATTGGGAGACTCTGTTTGGGGTATAGGTTAGCCAATCCCTGAGTCACTGGGACCCCAACCACTGAACAATGGTTGGAAATTGGGATCCTCTTTTCACAGGTCACTGATTTCCTCTTCCTTTCCTCTACTAGGTGAGTAGGGGCAGTGAGAAAGGACAGAGTGGGTGCTCCCCTCACTTCCCCTCCCCTGGCTGGGAAGTTCTTTTCATTGTTATTCCTATTAACTTTCCATGAAACCTGCTGGTAACCACTCAAAGCCATTAAGGGATCAAAGTCAAATACTGAAAGCACCCTGGCTTGGAATCTGAACAGCTTCAAGGCCAAGTTTGCAGCATGCTGGCTTTGTGACCTTGAGCAGAACATCTACCTTCTCTGAGCCTCAGTTTCCCCATAACACAAATACAGGTGTTGGTCACTATGCCAGTGTGTGTGCCATCTGCTGTGTTAGGTGGTTACCTCCCCCTGCACTTACTTTTATCCTCAATGAAGTCAGCCTTGAGCCTCCACACTTCTTGGAAGGCCACCACCTCTGGATCACTGGGGAAAGGGGTGTTCATCACAGTGCCCGGAGTCCATTTCTTCTTCTCAGAAAGCTCATGAATATTGCCTCATCTGCCTCCAACTTCTCGCTTTCCTGCTAATCACAGCCTAGCATTTTGGGGCTCCACCTAGTTTCAGGTGGTAGATGAAAAATATTTGTCCTTCCTTGACCAGATGATTTCTAAAGTCTCTTTCAGTTCTTCTCTTTTACATACTAGGCAGCAACCCTTTTCTATTCCCTGGGGTCCCTTTCCTGAATGTTTGGAACCCTTTACCCAATAGTCCCACCTTCACCATGTTCTGCAAAATGTAAGATCAGATATCGATGACCACTGAGCAAGGCTTTATTGATATAGGCTCAGGACGAGACTCCCTGGTCCAACAGAGCGGGTCTGGCAGGATAGAAATTTTATGGGCTTAGGGCATGAAGGGGAGGGCTTGGGGCAGGAAAAGGAGGTTTTTGGAGTTCTGTGTCCCCCTGGGGTTGGTCAGGGGATCCTGCTGAGATCCATGTCCTTCCAAGATTGGTCAGGAGAGATCAGCTGATTGATAGGTGGTTAGGAGACGCCACTACTGCTTGTGTGTCAGCGTCTGATTGGTTGGTCTTTTGCGCAGGTGGGCTGCTTGATGCTTTATTCCCTTTGGCCACCTTAAACTGACCTAATGCAAAACACCTTCCATAAGCCTAAATATAGTTATTGTTCAAAATGCATTATATCACAATGGTAGACTCCCTACATATCAGTCTGACATCACCACACAAGGGCCATGTAAGCTGCCATTTAACAGTAACACTTAAGTCTGTGCCACATTTAAATAGAGTTAAACAGATCTCAGAATGATTGCCTGGGCATATCTCCTCCCCTTTCCTAAAGTTCTTGATGACAGAAGATATTTTTAAAAAGAATAAATCCATATAGCTGCTGGGGATAGGAAAACAAACACGAAAGAGTGCCTTAGGTTAACCAGAAATGTTCAGGGATTCCTAAATGGAAGAAAGCAGGTAGGATTCAACTGACAAGGAACAAGATCTGAGGAGTGCACACCTCCAGACAGGGTGAGACTATGGGGTAATGAGAGCAGTCCAGGGAGCCTCCCAGCTCAGGGTCAACATGCCAGGCACAGGAGAGACCTGGGGCCACAGCATAGGACCCCTGGTTCCTCAAGACTTACTCTACTGGGGATCATTTGTGAATGCTCACAACTTAGAAGCAATGGTACTTGATATCACATCCTTGGGCTTTGGTTTCTGGGAGGCAGAGTACCCTCCCCCAGGGACTCAAACTTCAAGAAGCCGCCATCTGCCCAGTCTACCTGCAGCACATCTTGTCTTTCTTTCATGATCCCCAGAGAGGCTTCTAGGTGAATTGGGTTCTCTGTCACAAAGAAAAATCCACAATAATCCCAAAGTATTTGGGAGAAACCAACATCAAGAAAGAGAGGCCTCACATTAGACTCACAGATGAATGAACAAATAGGAAGGAAAAATAATAAATAAAATTTATTCTATTCATTGAAAGAAATATAAATATGATTCCTGCATGTATAATATAAATATAATAAACATAATTCATCTCTTTAGAGAGAACATAACATATCTGTTAGAAGAAGTAATAGCAGCAGCAGCAGTCATTGCTAAAAAGAGCGAAGTAAAGAAAAAACTAGAGAATTAGATATGCAAGGGCTGAAATTTTTAAAAAAGTAGGTGGGAGGTACAGCAGAATGGACATAGCTAAAGAATGAATGAATGAGCCAAAAGATCAACCAGGGGGTTTTCTCATTATATATCCAAAGGATAAAGAGAAACTATGAAATAAAAGTTTAGACATGGAGGGTAGGACCAGAAAATCCTATCTCTGCAATGGAAATTCCAGACAAAAAAGAACAGAATGAATGGAAAGTATGAAATGAAGTAATGATCAAGTAATATTTCAAATAAGGATATGAGCCTTCAGACTGAAATGGCTAAGTGCAGAATAGGTTAATCTTTAAAATCCCTTAACTAGATACTTTATGATCACTTTTTAGAATAGCAAGAATAGCAACAACAAATAAAATATTCTAAAAGTTTCCAAAGTAGAAAAACTTTTAAAAAATGGAAGTTTATCAAGGCCAGCATTAGCCTGACACCAAAGCCAGGAAAAGATATCCCCCAATGAACATAGATGTCAAAGTCCTCAACGAAATGCAAGCAAACTGAATTCAACAGGACATTAAAAGCATCATTCACCACCATTAAGCGGGATTTAAACCTGGAATGCAGGGATGATTCAACATATGCAAATAAATAAATGTGATACAGCACATTAACAAAATGAAGGATGAAAACTATATGATCATCTCAATAGATGCATAAAAAGCATCTGACAAAATTCAACATCCTTTCATGATAAAAACTTTTAACAAATCAGGCATAGAAGTAAGGTACCTCAACACAATAAAAACCATATATGTAAAGTCCACAGTTAACATAATATTCAATGGGCAAAAGATCAGGAACAGGGCAAGGATGCCTGCTCGCAGCACTTCCATTCAACACAGTCTAAATTCTAGCCTGAACAGTTAAACAAATAAAATAAATAAAAAGCACCTAAGTAGGAAAGAAAAAAGTGAATTTGTCTCTTTGCTGATAACATTATCTTATATCTTAAAGAAAACCTAAAAATTCCATCAAAAAGCTTTTAGAAATGATAAATGAATTCAGGAAAGTTTTAGGATACAAAATCAGCACACTAAAATTAGCAGCATTTTCTTGCACATTATTTGTAAAAGAAATTTAAAAATCAATCCCATTCACAACAGCATGCAGAAATAAAAATAAACTTAACCAATGAGGTAAAAGATATATTTACTGAAAACTTGCACTGATGAAAGAAATATTTGGCAACCCAAATTCATGGAAATTCATGGAAAGGTATCCAATATGCATGGAGTAGAAGATTTAATATTGTTAAAATGTCCCTATACCCAATGCAACTTACAAATTCAATGCAATACCTGTCAAAATACCAGTGTCATTTTTCACAGAAATAAAAATAAAATTTGCATGGAACCACCAAGAACCCTGAATAGCTACAGCAATCTTGAGCAAAAAAGAACACAGCTGGAGGCCTCACACTACCTGATTTCAAATCCATTACAAAGCTATAGAAATCAAAACAACCTTATCGTTGCATAAAAACAGACACATTGATTAATGGAACAGGACAGAGATTCCAAAAATAAACCCAACATTTATGGTCAATTGATTTTTGACAAAGGTGCCAAGATCACACAATGGAGAAAGAACACAGTTTCTCCAGTGAATGGTGCTGCTGAAGAGGAAAAAGACTGCCTTGCAAAGCCATCAACTGGCCTTGGACTTCTCTTAACAAAAGTGCACACTAGAAGCTAATGGAATAATGTGTTCAAAATTATGAGGAAAATGTACTTTTGAATTTAGACTCCTATATGTAATCTAATCAGTATTCAAGTAGCAACACAAAATAAACATTTCCAGAAATGTAAGAACCTCAAAAGTTTACTCTCTCACATAACCTGGCCTCATCGCAATTATACAATTATGTGCTTCCACAGAATGAAGAATGAATTTAGAAAGAGAATGAACAGAACCAAGATAAGAGTAAAGAAACTGTAACATATAGTTATGAATTATGAACATAAAAATTACTATTTATTAAACCTAAATAAGATTTTCGCAGTGCTAGAGATAAAGCTGAAGTAATTGTTAAGGGGAAATGCCCCAAACCTTAACAATTTGGAAGTAAAATCTCAGGTTGTCTCAACAAGTTAGGAAGCAAGGCAGTAGAAGAATGAAAAACATGAAACAATGCAGAGATTCTCGTTCCCAGAAAAGAAATGGATACTCGTTTCCGGAAAAGAAATAGACACTGTGTGACTTTATGTAACTAAGGGAAAAGTGTGTATAAATTCATATATTAAATATTGAAAGGTCAACAGATAGAAAAATAGAAATGGTATGTGCACATTCCAAGCTACAAAAGGAAATATGGACAATGAAAACCTTAGCAATTTATCAAAAGGAAGGAAGAACAAAAGTAGCAAAAATAGAATAAAATGTGGAAATTGAGACAATAAAATAAGAAGGCAGAACAAAGATATTAATGATTACAAAAAAATTAAATGAGTTAAAGTTCTCCATTAAAAGATCAATATTCTTTTAAGAATTCTAGCTGGTGGCACATGGTGTTGCATGCCTGTAATCCCAGTGGCTCAGGAGGCTGAGGCATGAGGATCACAAATTCAGCAACTTAGTGAGGCCCTATGCAACTTAATGAGACTCTGTCTCAAATGAAAAATGCAAAAGTCTGAGGATGTAACTCAGTGATAAAACGGTACCAAAAACCAAACAAATAAAAAATGGCTTATCATTGCTGATTACATGAGCATCACTCACAAATATGACATTCCAGGTAAGGCCTTGGTTACACCATCAGTTCATCCAAGTACCTTCAATTATATCCTAGGTTTGGTTTTTTTTTTTTAAATGGGGATCCAAGATGGCGGCCCAGATGGACATTGCTGTTTCTAGTCTCTCCAAGACCAGGGATTAAAGTAGTGGATTAAATACTGTTTCTCTGCCAGTTATTAGAGGACCTCCAACAGCTGCTTCCATGCAGGAATTCCAGTCATGTGCCCACGCAAGTCATCAGGCCCCAGCATTTGCACAGGACCCCGGCTGATCGCCCATGCAGGACCGACTCCAGCGCCCACCCACATAGGACCCCTAGCTGTAGTACCCACACGGGACACCCAGCTCCCCGGCAAGACCCCTGGCTGCTGCTCCTGTGTGGATCTCCATCTAGCAAAATGGAACTCCCCCGTTCGCCTATACCTGGGGACACTGGACAGGATCTGGAGACAGCCTTCTTCTTCAACACAGCATGCCCCAGAGCGGCATCTCCGAATATGTCACCCAACACCACCGCCCTGCCAGACCCTACACCCTATCTCTGAATACAGATGCCTCCATTTTGGGACTCCTTCGTGGTCATCTTGGACCTGAGAGATACCAATAAACAGCAGACAACCCCATCTACTGGATGAGAAGGGAAGCAAGCCGTTTTATTTATCTTGAGACTTTTTTTTTTCCTTTCTTTTTCTTCTTTTCCCTCTCTCACTCTTTTTCTGCCCTCACACCCCCAACATTTGTCAAACCAAGTATTTTTTATGCATTAGGCTACTGAGGACTGGGATATCTGAGTTTACAATTGTATTATATAGTCTTGTGTCTTCTATCTTTACATGTTTTATTTTTCTTACTTTTTATGTTTCCTTGTTTGTTGTACTCTATTTTATGCCTACTTACCTGTCTTCCCCAAATCTCTTTCTCTCTTCTGCCGTAGCCCAAAATCCTCAAGACACTGCTTGACAAAGTTCTGGTGCCTGCAATGAATCAGGGTGAAGAGATGCACTCCTCAATATATTTCTTTTTGAGATGCCCCTTCTTAGTTTGACAGAATTAATTGTGCTTGCTTGTGTTGCTATTCCAATTCCTGGAAAGACAGGATCAGTCAATCCTGGTCCCCTAAAGTCTCATGTAAATAAAGAGAGGCATTTGACCACCCAGGAGAATAAACAAGAAAATCCCCATCAGGATAGTACTACTGATATGATGTTTCTTAGAAGTAATTCTAAAAATTCCCCTGATGATAGTTTCACTTTAGATATGATATCCAGAACATTTGGCCCCACAGTTTCCCCAATTACATTTGGAAGTACTCTCAGGCCTGGCTGTAGAAGGATGCTTTGGCAACTTCAATAAAGTGAGCTATGGGAAATTGTGACTCCAACTAGTCCTATGCCTAAAGCTAAAATGCTGGTCAAGCCTTCTTGTAGGCCCTGACCAAAATGGATTCCCCCTATAATAAAATCCAGTCCTTATGTGATATTTGACATAGGTAAAGGCAGAATATGGCAGGTGCCCAGGTATAAACAAAATCTAACTTAGGACTGGACCCTCCCCTACCATATATAGGAGCCTACATTAATGGAGAAAGAATGGTTTGGATTAATAGAAAACATGTTAATTATAGTTCTTTGTTTACATGGGAAAGTCTTAAGAGGCCAAGGCCTCAATGCCTGCCCAGAGAAACTGAACTTAAATTATGTAAACAATGGTTGCTACAAAATAGGGCTCCGGGCAGGTTCAGGGAATGGTATTTTAATGACATATGTAATAGTTAACTTAACCTACAGCTTTAGGCAATTCTAACTTAAAATAATAAGATGTTAGCAGAAACCACTAACTACATGTGCGCCAACAGCTATGCTAAAATATCACCCCATGTTTTTAGGTATAGTTACTACAATGGTCTATTAATCTATCACCTTATGTTACCTTCATAGTTGAATATATTTTTGTTAACCTCACCTTGTTTATTGGGTACACAATAGGAAGTTAAGTAACCTCTAGTTTATTAATCTTAAAAAACAGGATATGTGGACGCTTATTCTTTCAGTTTCTAGTTAAGATTGAAAAACTCTTTGAAGCTGACATAGATATCCGGGACAATTATAGATGACCACTCTGTGTTTATGAATAACTCATGATGAATTGTAACCCCCTTTCTTTTTTTTTCTTTTAATCAATGGTCATAAATCACTATAAAGAAAGCACTGGTCTGGGGCTGGGGCTGTAGCTCAGTGGTAGAACGCTTGCCTTGCATGTGTGAGTCACTGAGTTCGATCCTCAGCACCACATAAAAATAAATAAATAAAGATATTGCATCCATCTACAACTAAAAAAATATTTAAAAAAAAAAAAAAAAAAAAAAAAAGAAAGCACTGGTCTGAACTTAGACAGACACAGCTTGCACCAAACCTGGTCTCTGTGTCTCATTGGTGCTACCTTCACCAACACCACTCATCCCACCTCAGGACCTGACACCCTGCGGAGGCTGGACCCCTGCACTCTTCTCTACTACTAGGCAACTTCTTTTGAATTCCTCTTTCACGCTTTCTAGGATCTAATAACTCTATATCTTCACTTCCTACCTCCCTAACATCTCATCCACACCCCACCCCTGGTTCTCTTTAGTTCACCAGCAGAAACTGTAGACCCTTTTGCAAACCTATTGTTTATATAGTAGATACTAATTGGACTTATAATTTCTGTATATTGTGACAAAGCCATAAATGTCCTATTAGGACCTACTTGGTCTAAAATTATATATTGTTTGTATTGAGATCTGTTAATATTGGTTTCCCCCTTAAAGGAGAGGTATTGGAACTCTGTAGGGGATCTATAAGCCTATAGGATAAAGACTGTGGATCGACTGTGCACACGCAGAGGAGGAGACCAACTGAGTACCGTGCTGAGGCCCCCCATCTACCAACCTGTGGCTGTCCCTGCCTACTTCCATTTAGAGTCAACAGCCAGGACCAGGAAGATCATTCCCAAGATCCCTGCAGGCCTGGCTATACCAGAGGTAAGGTATTGGCAACTGGCAGGAACACTACAAGATTATAGGGTATAATTAAAAAAAAAAAAAAACAAGCAAAGTGACATGGACCCCAACACCCATCACCACACTTCCAAATTGTTCTAGGCAATGGCTTTCAAGTGAGAACAGGCCAGTGCTGAGCCATTGCTAAACTGAAGCTTTTCCTTGAATGTTTTAGTTCTACCCAATGAGTTGGGTTGACAGCACCTGCATTTATTTTGACCATGTCCTCAGAAGGGGAACCACTTCACCTGCTGAATTTCAAAAGTCTAACTGTGTGTTCAACATTTATACCGATGCTTGTTCTTTTCTGAAGCCAATTCCAGGCATGTGTGAGCTCAGTGGGGAAGGCTATTAATAGGACATATGCAGTGGCTTCTGGCATTTCATGGATTTCCAAGTGTTATCAAAGCCTTGACTTCTTGGGAAGAGGAAAAGTATGTTTAGCCACTTGATTTTGGACACAATGGTTGACATGGGCTCTTATATCACCATCATACCTTTTAATTGCTTATGATTCTTCTTGACTCAAATACAAGGAAATCACATTGAAAAAGCTAAACACTTATGTATCGACACCAGAGTTTGCCGCACTGTGAGAACAACACCTTAGTGCAGAATCTTTGGGCCATGCTCTTGGACAGGCAGAATCAATATTATCAAAATGGCCATACTACCCAAAGCACTATACAGATTCAATGCAATTCCAATTAAAACCTCAACATCATTCTTTATAGAAATAGAAAAAGCAATCATAAAATTCATTTGGAAAAATAAGAAACCCAGAATAGCCAAAACAATCCTTAGCAAGAAGAGCGAAGCAGGAGGCATCACAATCCCAGACTTTAAATTATATTACAAAGCTATAATAACAAAAACATCATAGTATTGGCACCAAAATAGACATGAAGATCAATGTTATAGAATAGAAGACACAAAGGCAAACCCACACAAATACAGTTATCTCATACTAGAAAAAGATGCCAAAACATACACTGGAGAAAACATAGCCTCTTCAACAAATGGTGCTGGGAAAACTGGAAATCCATATGTGGCAAAATGAAAATAAACCCTTATCTCTCACCATGCACAAAACTCAACTCAAAGTGGATCAAAGACCTAGGAATTAGGGCTGGGGTTATGGCACAGTGGTAGCGTACTCACCTAGCATGCGGGAGGCACTGGGTTCGATCCTCAGCACCACATAAAAATAAAATAAAGCTATTGTGTCCACCTACAACTAAAAAATAAATATTTAAAAAATAAAAAAAATTTTTAAAAAAAGACCTAGGAATTAAAATCTTCATCATGTCAGATTAGGACCTTACTTCCTCAACAAGACTCCTAAAGCATAAGAAATAAAAGCAAGAATCAATAAATGGGATGGATTCAAACTAAAAAGCTTTTTCTCAGCAAAAGAAACAATCGATGAGATGAACAGAGAGCCTACATTCTGGGAACAAATTTTTGCCACATGCACATCAGATAGAGCACTGATCTCCAGCATATATAAAGAACTCTAAAAACTTAATACCAAAAAAAAACAAACAACTCAATCAATAAATGGGCCAAGGAGCTGAACAGACAATTCTCAGAAAAAGTTATATAATCAATCAACAAATGTATGAAAAAATGTTCAACATCTCTAGCCATTAGAGAAATGCAAATCAAAACTACTCTAAGATTTCATTTCACACCAGTCAGAATGGCAGTTATCAAGAATACAAGCAAGAAGTGTTGGTGAGGATGTGGAGGAAAAGGCACACTCATACATTGTTGGTGGGACCGCAAATTGGTGCAACCAATCTGGAAAGCAGTATGGATATTTCTTGGAATGGAACCACCATTTGACCCAGCCATCCCACTCCTTGGTCTATACCCAAAGAACTTAAAAACAGCATACTACAGTAATACGGCCACTTCAATGTTTATAGCAGCACAATTCACAATAGCTAAACTCTGGAACCAAACTAGAAGCCCTTCAATAGATGAATGGATAAAGAAACTATAGTATATGTACACAATGGAATATTGCTCAGCATTAAAAGAGAATAAAATTATGGCATTTGTAGGTAAATGGATGGAGTTGGAGAACATCATGCTAAGTGAAGTAAGCTAATCCCAAAAAACCAAAGGCCGAATGTTCTCTCTGATAAGTGGATGCTGATCCATAATGTGAAAGGGGGCATGGAAAGAATGGAGAAATTTTGGTCAAAAGGAAGAGGAAGAAAGGGATGGAACATGGGGGCAGGAAAGATGGTGGAATGAGATGGACAACAATGTCCTAGGTTCATGTATGACTGCACATATGGTGTAACTTTATATTGTGTACAACCAGAGAAATGAAAAGTTGTGCTCCATTTGTGTACAATGAATCAAAATGCAGTCTGCTGTCATGCAAACCTAATCAGAATAAAAAATGGGCACAAATAGCAGTTTTTTAAGAAAATCAGCTGGGCTCGGTGGCACACACCTATGATCCCAGCAGCTCAGGAGGCTGAAGCAGGAGGATCGCAAGTTCAAAGCCAGCCTCAGGCTGGGCGCAGTGGCACAAGCCTGTAATCCCAGCACTTAGGGAGGCTGAGGCAGTTCAAAGTTCAAAGCCAGCCTCAGCAATGGCGAGGCGCTAAGCAACTCAGTGAGACCCTGTCTCTACATAAAACACAAAATAGGGCTGGGGATGTGGCTCAGTGGTCAAGTGCCCTAAGTTCAAACTCCAGTACCAAAAAAAAAAAAAAAAAAAGCCAGCCTCAGCAACTTAGTGAAGCTCTAAGCAACTTAGCGAGATCTTGTCTCAAAACAAAAAAGGGCTGGGGATGTTGCTCAGTAACTACTGAGCAACCCTGGGCTCAATCCCTGGTACCAAAAAAAAAAAAAGAACTCTAGCTGTAGCCTATTTATGAGAGACAGTAAAACAAATGACCTAAAGAGAATAAAAATAAAGGGCTAGAGAAGGCACACAAAGCAGTGCTCAAGGTATCAATATGACAACAGCAGTACCAGAAGAAATAGAATCCCAGGGGAAAGGCATCATATAAGGCAAAGGGGGATATTTGGTATTGATAAAAGGAATAATCCACCAAGGATATATGACAGTCATAAAAACTACAGGAACATAACTGACATGGCTCCCCCTCTGCCAAGCTATGCAGCCAGCCTACCAGTCCCTGCCAACGCTGAGGTGAGCCAGGGCAAGACGATCTGTCACCCCACAGCAGCCCAGCTTGCACACAGTGGGATGCCTGCTGCTGAAGTGCACTCCACTCAGTGATCCAGGCCCAGACGCCCCACTGAGCATGCACAATTAAATGACTTCAAACTCCCATTTCCTGAGGCAGGGAGAAAATGGAAGTAAGGCAAACCTGAATGGGACCAATAGCATTAGTACATTTCCAAAGCCTAATTAGCATAAATTTGGACCAATAGCATTGCTACTTCTTTCAAACCCTTATTAGCATAAGTTTGGACCAATAGCAGTGAAACATGCACTATATAAACCCTCAGACTAGGAAGCTATTGGGTCCTTTAGAGTACTGCTGGAGTTCCGTTCCTGTTCTTCAGTAAATCCTATCGTGACACTCATTCATTCTGGTCTGTGGTTATTCTTCAAAACAAGAACTCATAAAGAAGTAGAAGAAATTGAAGATGAGCCGCTGGGGTCTGCTGCAAAACTGGAGAGGATGGCCTGCCATTAAGAGCAACACTTCTTGGCTGCTGAGGCCTACAGCTTGTGCAGATCCCACCTGCCAGCAGTGAATGAGGTTTTAGCTCAACTCCGGTTTTGTAAATAGTTTGGAAATGTACCAGGTAGATGGGGATAGAACTGGATTGAGAAAACACATACACACACACACACAAACACACACACACAGTGAGACTTGAATGCAGGTCACAGAAAGTGACAGATCAAACAGATTAAAATGGAAGGATAAAGAATGCCCAAACAATGCAATTAACAGATTAATAAATTTCTACTCAATAAATTGCAAGACACATCCTTTATAAGCACCCAGAAACATTCACAAAAATTAGCCATAACTAAGTCATAAAGCAGAATTTAACAAATCCTGAAACTTCTCTGACTTCAATATAGCAAAGTTAGAAATTAGCCATAAAAACAATAGCCCCTCTGAAACCCTTCTACTTAGAATATTTAATTCTTTCTTCTAAATAATTCAAAGTTGAAACTATAGTTACATAGAAATGAGTGAGGGCACTGTATCTTACGTATATGAGATGACCAATCAATACCAAAGAAAAATTCAGAGCATAATATTCATTTTTTAATTAGGTTAAGTAAACTAATAGATAGATAAGAGTAGAAAGATGACAGATAAAGCCACCCTCTGTTTTTGGCAGCCCTCCCTGGCATCTTGATATACTGCAAGCTGTCCAGCCCACAAGTTGGGTTCACCCCACACAAAGCTCAGGGCAGTGGAATCATGCTTATATCTAAGAGATCCAAGTTCTAGGGCTAGTGTTTTAAATGCTGATATATTTCTGGTATTTAGAAATGTTGGCTTCTACCATGCCTGGGCTGGCAAGGTGGGTTCAAGTGGCAAATGTATAAGAAAGTCCTTGTGGAGCTTCTCAGGGTACCTACTGTTTCCTGCAGATCATCAACCTCTTTGTAGATGTCACCATGGGCAACTTTGACAACCTGACAAGGGACTGGTCAATCCTTGGTCTCCACCACCTGGATGAATTTAAAAGAATCTGTGTAGAGTATGACCCTGAGACCAAGTAAGTTCCCTGAGGGAAATCTTGATTCCCTGAGCTAAAAGGGAGTTGGGTGACCATACCTCTGGAAGAGATCCATGATGGGTTAGCATGGGGTGGATCAATACAAAACACTGAACTGTGTGTGCCAGACTCCAGGAGGAGGCCAAGAACTTGTGACTAAGTTGAGAACATGTCACTTGAATGGAAGAACAGGAAAGCCTAGGTTCAGAATAATAATAAGTACTCCCAACAGAATATTTAGGTCCATGAAGATCTTGACTCTATTCGTAACCTCAGGTCTAAGGATATCTATTGATCGTCTGTGATTGACATCTCATAAATTCTTTTTGGTCAGATGGTTAGTTAATTGAAGCAGCAAGTATATATTGAGAATTTAATTACACTACTAAAATTTCTTTCACCTGGAACAAAAACATCAACATATGCATACTGTTTTGGGGATTTTACCATGCAATTCTGCAGTGTGCACTATTTGAACAGCAGAGCCACATTGTGGAGAGTACCCCTCTGTAGGTGGATCTCCACTTCCCTGACACATGAATCTGGGCTGCAGGCAGAGACCTTGGCCCTGACCATTCTTCCCCTCCTCTCCTTCCTCCTGCAGGGGTTCCATCAAACACCTAGATGTGGTGACCCTCCTCTAGCAGATTCATCCCCTGCTGTGTTTTGGGAAGCCTATGTCCTCACTGTGTGGCCTGCAAAGTAAGAGGCAACCTAGGTTCATGGGAGAAAGAAAGAATATGGGAGGCGAGATGCCTGTTTACCTTGTGATCTTGGTCAGACCAGATATCCTTGTTTTAGTCAGCTTTTTCACTGCTGTGACTAAAAAACCTGACCA
Organism: Xerus rutilus; assembly: GCA_028644305.1. Lineage (NCBI taxonomy): Eukaryota > Metazoa > Chordata > Mammalia > Rodentia > Sciuridae > Xerus > Xerus rutilus. The sequence continues at coordinate 97,789,837 of CM053403.1, forward strand.
GAACAATTGTAGAGGAGAAACAATTTGTTTGGGGGCTCACAGTTTCAGTGGTATCCATGCATAGACAGCTGTCTTCATTCTACAGGGCTCCAAGTGAGGCAGGAACAACATGGCAGAAGAGTTGGCAGAGGGAAGCAGCTTACATGATGATCAGAAAGTGAGGAGAAACTCCACTCTACACACACAAAATATATACCTCATAGCCCTGCCCCCAATGAACCACTTCCTCCAGCCATACCCCACTAATCCACTGATTAGGATACGATATAGCCCAATCATTTCTCCTCCAAAACTTGCATTGTCTCACACACGAGCTTTTGGAGGACATCACATCTAAACCATAACAATCCTTAAGGGAATAAAAATGATAATGTATGTGCCTAAAGAAATGAGCCTGAGCAGATCATATTGTAAGGATCTTTCTGGATCTAAGTTCTCAGGCACGGTAAAGGAACAACGGGGTGAAGCCTCAGGTCCCACTGAGCTCTATGTCCTATCTGAATAACCGTTCTGCCCAGCAGGCTGTAGCACCCTGGCCTCTTGTAGAACCTCCAGCCTGAGGTAATGGGTGAGGAGTTCTTTCCCAGGAGCCAGAGGGCCACTAGAGAGGCCTTTACTTGGCTTCAGGGATCTGCAAAGACCTAATATTATATGCAAAATCACTCAAACGCACCGAAGGAGAGGCTCTGTCACTTTTATCAAATTTCTAAATGAATCTATGAAATAAGTTAAGACAAAAATGCTCATTTCTGTTAGATACACCTCCTCCTTAACCCTGAGAGTGAGCATCCCCTAAGTTTGTGAGCCCCTGACCCCTCTCTTGCCTTGTTTTAGCTCCAACCATGCAGCCCAGCAATTGCTAAGCAATGTCACTCTCACTCTTGCCCCTCTTCCTTCAACTCCCAAGCCACCTCCATTCTCACCATTCTGTACTCCCTGTTGGAATAATAATGAGCTGAGAAAGAGCTTGGGGGGGGGGGTGAGGCCAGAGAGCTGCATAGGAGAAAATCACAAATGGCAGAAAGATTCAACTCTCTTTTGAAATTAAAAGGACGCATGTTGGGAAGGGGACAAATGACAGGTGGTGACTATGGCAGAGGTCATCATATACCATTGTGCAGGCTACACCAAGCACAAGGTGATCAGCCCCCTCAGAGGTAAGGGCTAAGGTTCTACCTGTGCAACACTATTCAGACCACATCCCCTCTGTTGCTTCCTGTGGGGGCCGTTCTCATTTGCACAGAGGCACACTCTGGGTTAGAAGTGATCTTGTCTTAGGTCATCTGCTGTCCTTATCACTAAGGATCTCTGAACCATTCTGCAAAAGTGTGTATAAAACATGCCTAAGAAGATGCCCTTGCTCTCCAAGAGCTCCTAGACTTTCACAGTGCTTCTTAGAATGTGGTCAAAAGACCATGAGTTGGGCTGGGGTTGTGGCTCAATGGTAGAGCACTTGCCTAGCATGTGTGAGGCACTGGGTTCAATCCTTAGCAGCACCACATATAAATAAATAAAAAATAAAAGCCTATCAACAACTAAAACAAACAAAAAATATTAAAAAAAAAAAAAGACCATGAGCCATAGGATTATCCCTTGGGACTTGTTCAAAAGTCTAAGTCCTGGTACCAGCTCAGATTTACCAAACCTGAATGCCTGAGACTAGGGCCAAGAATCTGCATTTTGAATCACTTGCATGGATGATTCACATGAAAACTGGAGTTTGACACTATTATGGTTCAGATTAGGTATCCCCCAAAAGCTCATGTGTGAGACAATGCAAGATGGTTTCTAGGTGAAATGAATAGGTTATGAGAGCCTTAACCCAACCAGTGAATTAATCACCTGATTAGCTAAGTCGTAACTGTAGACAAGTAGGGTGTGGCGCATCCCTGGAGGTGCGCCTTTGGAGTATATATTTTGTCCTTGTTAAGCAGAGCGCTCACTCTCTCTCTGCTTCTTCATCATGTCCTGAGCCTCTTTCCTTCACTACACTCTTCCACCATGATGTCCTGCCTCACCTCGAGCCCTGAGGAATGGAGCTAGCTAGCTATGAACTAAGACCTCTGAAACTGTGAGCCCCAAAATCAACTCTTTCTCCTCTAAAATTGTTCTTGTCAGGTCTTTTGATCATTAGCAGCAAAAAAAAAAAAAAAAAAAAAAAAAGGCTGATTAAAACAGACACCAACTGGTACAGTAATAGGAGAAAATAAACACAAGATGAGCAGAGTGTTTTCTTACCCTTCTTACTTTTCATCCTGGAGCCCAGGCTACCAGCTAATGTTTTCCTTTGGTGCCACATAAGGGGCACTAGGGAAAGAGATGGGAGGTTCATGTCTGCATCCCAGCTCTTACACAACATGTGTGTAAGTCTTTATTCTGTCTCACTTTAGTATCTTCATTTCTAAAATAAAGGTAATAACATCTGGGAATTTAATTCAGTGAATAACCAAGAGAGGTGCCTCCTTTCAGTTAAATTATTCCAAAGAATAGCAGAAACCTCCAATATCAATGAAGCACAACACACATAGTAAGTGCTTATAAACGTCAGTCGCTTTTCTTCCCATCACAGTTGCTAAAAACTGCAGGTGCTAAGCCTCAACCAGGTGAAGAGGAAAATAGCCAGAATTCCATCTCTGGGCCTTGTCCTTTATGTCTCAGCTCAAGGCTAAGGACAGCTACAGTTCTGGCATTGCTTTTGCTAGAAGCAAGCCCCCATGTCCTGCACACAAGGTCCACAAGGAGTGGGTTACCTGCCTGCTGCCATTCCCCGCCCATCCCCTTAAGCTGCCATTCCACATTCCTCTCCCCCTACTCCACACTCCTGTCCCCCTACTCCACAAAGATCCTCCAGCATCTCATCTTCTCTCTCACTGGGAGATGGGTGGCATTCTGTAGCTGTTCCCCCGGACAACTCTGGCCTGATCTTGCCTGAGTTGCTTACAGGCCCAGAGTCAAAGGAAGGAACTCTGAGTTCCAAACAGATCTGACTTTAGTCTCACTGTAGTATCTTCATTTCTAAAATAAAGGTAATGACATCTGGGAATTTAAGTCAATGAACAACCAAGAGAGGTGCCTCCTTTCAGTTAAATTCTTCCAAAGAATAGTAGAAACCTAGGGATAATAAATGGGATCTTTCTCAGGTGACCTCATGGGTTTGAGGATAGAGCTGGTCTTAGTATGCAGTGTCCATAGAAAGAGAACTGTCAGGAAATACTGAGCTACACACAGACAGGAGAGAAAGAGTACTTATCCCAGAGCTGTAGAAGGTGTGACCAAATGAGCAGAAAACTCTGTCCCAGAATGGGAAGCATTCTAGTCTAAGGCACATCCGGATGTGGGAGGGTGAGGAGCACCCTGGGTGAAGGACTCAGGCTCAGTAGGGACTCAGGCTCAGCAGAGACTCAGGCTCAGCAGGGATCAGAGTCAGGCTTACTTCCCTCTGCTCAGGAGAACAAACCTCTCTACGTGAGGTTTCTTCTCTGTATCTTTACTCCAGAGAGCCAATGTCAGAATCAGAGACTTGCTATCTACAGCTGGCCCTCCCTGCTCTCTATAGTACAACCCAGGGCCTTCTTTAAAAGCCTTCATCAGCAGCTGCAGGAAGCAGAGGCCACAGGGGTTGTGTCTGTGTGTATGCACGTGCATGGGTAACATCTCACTTGGGCAGAGGAGGAGGGTGGCAGTTACTGACATACTTTTCTCCATCCTGGACACTGTAGGTGCCCCTCCCTGGAGAGACAGATAGCCACAGTATGTCAGGAGATGGTGTCCCAGGGCAAGACTTAGAGAAGATGAATGAAGACGCCAAGTACTACAGGGAGCCCAGCCTCCTTTCCACAGAGATGTGAGCCCTGCATCTCCTGCCCAGGCCACCCCGGGTAGAGGGAAGGATCCAGGGATACAGCACAGATAGCCAAAATCCCTCCTCTGGGCACTATTTGGGGAGAGGAGGAGATTGCACATCAATAAAACATCTGCATAGCATCTGTCATCTCAGCAGAGAGACAGGAAGCCCTGCATCTCTCTCACACATACGATCCTTTAGGTTGGTCTTTCTTCACCCTAAAATACTTCCAGGAGAACTTCTAAACGTTGTTTATTAAATTTGTTGGCTTCAATCTGCAGTCATCAGTGTATTTTCTAGTGAGACTCAGTACACACAAACGTATATTGACACTTGAAACAAATTTTTTCATGAAACTGCTTAAATAAAGGTACCCAGAAGAGGGCACTGTTGGCAAATCTAGGGGTACTGAGTTTGCCCTTGCTGGGATGTAGGCAGCAGGGTTTTTTAAATATTATAATTACTTTTATATGCAAACTAATTTGTTTGAAATGAATGTTAATTATAACATTAGCTATTATTAGAACTTTAATCATAAATGGTTTTGTGATGAATAGAAACAATATTTGCTTTATGTGTTATTTGTTGATTCTATACTTTTTTTGAAAAGTCACACACAGTTTCTAAATTTTGTTCAGATTACTTTTTGATTTGTAAATAAAATTGTAATACTAAATTTTTAAAAATGCAGATCTAGATCCATTATAAGGTTGTAATGTCCATCTCTTTTAGAAGAATAGCCTAATTATACACTTGTGAATAACTAGAAGAGAAGTACTTGAAGGCTCCAGACAGAGTACTGCTAAGGAGATGGCAAAGTTAATTACCCTAACTCGATCAGTACATCTGTACACATGTATTGAAACATCACACTGAGCCTCACAAATATGTACAATCATTACATATCAATCAAAAAATTTTTTTAAATGTTTAAGGGTTAACAAACTGATTTGATCATTTACACATTTTATACATGTGTCAAATTATCACATAAATATGTGCCCCATAAAAATGTGCAAATTAAAATTACAAACATAAATAAATACAAATAAAAGAATATCTTAGCATAGGACAATAGAAAATAGCATATATCGATGTCATGAGGGTAAGTATAATTTCATGAAACATTTCCTTAACTAGATATACATGCATCCACCATTCTCCTTGTAAAGTGTTTTGGGGACTATGGGTTGGATGCAGAACAGTTTCAGATCCCCTGTCTTAGATGCTTTCCTAAAAGCACTTTACTGGAAGGATTAGCAAGGTGTGGCTGGAGGGGGACATAGACCGTGGGGATTGGGAGAGGCACAGCCAGATCCAGCTCCCATAGCTTCCTGAGCTCCAAGACTTTCTACCCAGGCAACTATGTTGAATAGTAGCAGAGGTTTCTCCTTTCTCACTGGTTCACAGAAAGATCAAAGGAGTGAAGAAAACACGGAAGTAGTAGTAAAGACCCACATTTTTAGACAGGCCACTGGCCACCACTTTGCAGATAGTCTCCAGAAAGATGGGCAAATCCTCAAGATACACATCAGTCTTCCCTGCCTCAGACCACTGGTACATCCTACTCTGGGCCCTAACAGCTTCTGGGTAGGGCCACCTACTGCTCTGTAGGCGAGGGAGCCTCAGTAATATCTTCAATGTCTCAGCCAAGAGACCTAGGAAACTATGGTAAGCAGGAACTCCTCACATGATCCTGAGGGACCAGGAGATGAGGATCCTTCCAGAGCTTTCTCCTTGTGGTGCCACCAATATTCCAACCCCTAGACACTGGTATATGCTACATGTACTCAGGCAGATGTCATCATACCTACAGTTTGAATACACCTGCAAGGTGGACTGCACAAAAATCCATCCACTGAAATATGGAAATGACCAAATCACCTTCCAGGAACATGGTCAAAAGTAGGAACAGAGCTGGGCACAGTGGCTGAGACAGAAGGATCACAAGTTTGAGGCCAGCCTCAGCAACCTAGTAAGGCCCTAAGCAACTCAGTAAAATAAAATAAAGAACTGGGAATGCAGCTCAGTGGTAAGCGTCCCTAGGTTAAAATCTCCATAACAACAGCAACAACAACAAAAAGTAGGAATGGTATCCAAGGAGAATAGGACCAGGGAGATACACTAGATAAAATGAATCTTGGTGTGACTGGCTTCAACTAAGATGGCAAAATCCAAGACACCACAGTATCAAGAATAGTCACAGAGCTGAGGTTGTGGCTCAGTGGCAGAGCATTTGCCTCGCGTGTGTGAGGCACTGGGTTTGATTCTCAGCACCACATAAAAATAAGTAAACAAAATAAAGACACTGTGTCCATGTACAACTAAAAAAAAAAAAGAATAGTCACAGTATCTTAGAACAAATGGAAGCTTCCAAAGAGCTATCAAGGCCAGTCCATCACCTTCTGGCAAAGTGGAATCTAAGAATCTAAGCCTGAGTTCCTTTAATCTCTTTACCTTTTTAATTCTAGACTCCTTTACCTTGGACCTATGCTTTAAATGATTGGATTTTTTGTACCCCAAGGCATTCAACTGCCAATCAGAGCTTATAATCAGCATAAGATGACTGGTGTGACTCAGCTAAGTTATTACTTCAACTCAAAGCAATAGTTTTGTTTAGCCTGTGGCATTGCCTTAAAAGGATGGTTTCCACTGGGCTTTCTGCAATATTGAGCATAGCCTTATACTTCCCTCAGGTCTCCAGAAACCCAGAATCCCCAGGCTGGTGACCGTGTGAGCTGGGGAGGGAGGATGGCTGGATGTGAAGACCCTGTGTGTGCTATTTTAAATGATTTCTATAAGTTGGTTTCATCTACCTGTTCTCATCACGCTGGTAGGCAAGAAGCTGTTTTTTATTTGTAGACTCCTCTTTGCACCTTTCTGCCATCTCCACCCTATGTAGTGATATTCTCATCTTCTTTGCCTCTCAGAGCTGGGCTTTCTCACTACCAAGTGTTATGCTCTCCCATGAATACATCACATCCAAGCAGCTGACACTGCTGAGCAAATCATGATGGCAGCCATAATGCAGGCCATGGTCCCTGCCCTCAGAATGCTTGTGAACACTGGGGACAGAGGATGCAAGCACACCAATCATTCAGTTACAATACAGTATAATATTTAAACAATAATTCAAAGATAGTCTGAGCTAGACAGTGACAGGGCATTGTTAATGACCTAAGTCATGGTAAAAATTAAAGCTCTTTAAGATGGACATTGTACTTCTCAGCCCTTATTTCACTTGAACTTCACACTGACTCCACAGGTAGATGGACAGAAATGATACAAGATGATACAATCATCATTATTCTCTCTATTTCTACTGATGAGAAAACCAAGAGCAAGAGAATTCAAAGCAAAGAGGTGACAGGAACAGCCTAAATAGCAATGGATCTCCACTCAACACAATTGCAGTTTTCCAAAGCTAGGCAAAAAAGCCATCACTTCAGACTGAGGTGCTCATAAAATATAGCTTATGCCAGGTCTCAAAGAGAGAGGATTCAAATGGGTAAAGATGGTGGTGGTATGAATTCTAAGCAAGTGGCCCTCTTTAGAAAATAAAGGTTGCGGGGCTGGGGTTATGGCGCAGTGGTAGCGTGCTCGCCTAGCATGCGGGAGGCACTGGGTTCGAGCCTCAGCACCACATAAAAATAAAATAAAGCTATTGTGTCCACCTACAACTAAAAAATAAATATTAAAAAAAAAAAAAAGAAAAGAAAGGTTGCATAACTGCTCAGAAGGCAGAGGCCTGCCTTGCTCAGAGGCTGACAAGTCCCAATAAAACTGTTTCTTATGTATCCACAGGCATTGGCAGGGCAGGCCTGAGCCTCCTCCTCCAGAGAAGCTGTTCTCCCACCCTTTTGCCACACTCAGTAGCTGAGGCTAACTCCCGCAGTCCATCCTCATCCTATGGCTGGAGGAGACTAAGTCCAGGTAGAAACTTCAACAGCAGCTTCCAGTCCAACGATCGAAGCTCCTGGTCTGAGACCACTCCCAGCTATCAGGAGAAGCCAGGCAGGCAAGGGCCCCTGGGAGGCAGTTCTATGGCAGCACCAGCAGCCTGGTGGAAGCTGTAGGTGACTCCAAGCCCCACAGCAGATGGAGGAGGTCAAGGGTAGCAAAGGGTCTTGGCATGGAGAATCTAGAAAGGAACACCTGATTTTTCCTGAATCAATTGGATGTCAAATCTCTGAGCAGAAAGACCTTCACTCTCAGAGTCTGCAGAACAGGGGCCCATAGTGCAGAACACTATAAGCCCATAAGATGCTGCAGATTTCCTTGAGGATGAGCCATGCAGAGGGCGAAAGAAATCACTGATCAAATCACTGAGAAATCACTGATCGATAGTCCACAGGCAGTGAACCCTGAGGAAACCAGCAGCATGCTGTGACTACTCACAATAATACACATGAGTTTGGGCTGCTTTTGTGCACAGAGTCAACTTTTTCAAAATTCTTTTCAATTCCTTTTCAAAATTCTGCAATGATTCTAATACATAGTCAGGTAGAAAAGGCACCAGTATAAAACCAGAGAGCCGTCAATTCCGCTCTTCTCTACCCAATCAGAACAGTCCTGGCACCACATCATAGGTGACCTTGAGTTACTGGAACAAAATCAAAGGAGAGTGACCAGGATGACAAGCTTCCTAGAAACCGTTTCATAGAACTGGTGGAGGGAATTAAAGAAGTAAATTCAGAGGAGGTAACTTAAGAGGCTGTGACACTCGTCTCCATCCTATAGTGGCAGCTCTGTTTCTCTTCATCCCCTTCCCTGCAGTTCTTTTTTTTTTCATATTTAATTTATTTGTTCTATTTAGACTTACATGATATCAGAGTGCAATTTGATTCATTGTACACAGATAGAGGATAACATTTCATTTCTCTGGTTGTAAGTGATATAGAATCACAACACACATGCAGTCATACATAAAGTTAGGGCTATGATGACCATCATATTCCACTACCTTTACTGTCCCCATGCCCCCTCCCCCTTATACCCCTGTGAACAGAGTTCCTCCATTGTTCCCATGTCCTTCCCCACATTATGGATCAGCATCCACTTATCAATGAGTACATTCGGCATTTGATTTTCTGAGATTGGCTTACTTCACTTAGCATATTCTCCAACTCCATCCATTTACTGCAAATGCCATAATTTTATTCTCTTTTATTGCTGAGTAATATTCCATTGTGTATATATACCACAGATTCTTTATCCATTCATCTATCGAAGGGCATCTAGGTTGGTGCAGTTCTTGATTTCAGAAAGACTGGGGCAGTTTGCTCAAGATTCCAAGTTCACCAGGCGCGGTGGCGCATGCCTGTAAATGCTAGCACTTTGGGAGACTGAGACAGGAGAATCACGAGTTCAAAGCCAGCTCAGCAATAGCGAGGGGTTAAGCAAACTCAGCGAGACCCTGTCTCTACATAAAACACAAAATAGGGCTGGGGACGTGGCTCAGTGGTCAATCCCTAGTACCAAAAAACAAAAAAGATTCCAAGTTCACTGAAGTCGCAACCCAGGAGCTGGTGGACGCCTGCGACATGACAGTAGAGAGAAGGAGAACGCGGCCGATAACAATCTCTCTGGGGGTGCCCTGCACAGCCTCAATGGTACCCTACTGCCTTTTGCAAATTGCAAGAACCGGGGCCAGGACAGGGCGGGCGTCAAGCAGGACAGGAGCTGCGCGCGCACCCTGGCGTGAGGCCGGAACAGGCCGGAGCAGGGGCGGAGCAAGGCCGGAGCAAAGGAGCTCCAGGACTGCCCGGCGGGGAGACGCGGCGGGGTGGGGGATGGGGTTTGTTTGAAGGTTCCTAATGAATTTGTGTCAGAAGTGCCTCGCTGTTCTGATGACTTGAGGCCGGTGGTGTGAGACCCCGCTTTTCAGGGGGAAGAGAAGCCGCGAGGCAGTGTGTGTTCACCAAGCTACAGGTGAGAAGCGGGCAGAACAATCTCGGCAGAGAGCGAGGCCGGTCCTGGGCTGTCAGCCCTGAGCCGGGTCCGGCCTTGACTCCCAGGCCCGAGAGGATCTACGCTCCCTGCGGCTGCTTCTCAGAAAGGACCCTCGAGCAAACGAGGGTCCTTACAACTTCGCTTGTAAAAAATAATTTGCACAACATTCTGAGTATGAGCCTCACTGTTCCCATAGAGCCAGGTTCTGTGCATTTGGAGAAGGGAGAGGGCGTGACTTCCATCAAGAGCCTAGCCTACTGAAGAGGGCTGAGGAATAGCGGAGGAGGTAGCAGCGCTGGGGGACAGGTGCGCAGGACCTGCGATGCGGACAGCTGGCGACTTCAGCCCCAGGGCTGACACGTAAAGCCTTGGTCACCTCCGCTAGCCGCGACAGGATCCTTTTGCCTGCACAAGCCACATGAGGTGTAGATCAGAGCCCGGCCAGCGTCAGCGCGAGCCAGGACAGGACCCACCTGGCGTTGCACGGGGAGGGGGCCGCCAACTCTCACTGAACAGGGTGGTGCTGAGCTTCCCTTGAGCGCTCTTTTGTTTTGTGGTTTGGCATTTTTCTTGACAGCATGTTGCAGTTTTCTTTCTTTTCTTTCTTTTTTTTCTTTTTTCTGGTTAATTTTTGTTTTCCCAGGAGCAGGGAAGGAAGAAGAGCGGTTACAAATTTTGTAGCCACCCACCTTACTGTTTTCACTTTTGCATATGTAAACAAGGTTTAGTTTTATTGTATTCGTTAAACAGTTTTAGTTTCCTTTTTCTACGGCTGAAGGGTTTACTAATAACTGTTGTAGGAGAGTTCAACTAGCCTTTGTATATGTACAATAATTTGTTATAATTTCCTTAGGTAGTAACAATTTTTTTCCTTTTTTGGTTTAGTTTTATGATTTAAAAATATTGGCAATCCAGTCCATACTGCCATGCATATTTTCAGTGATTGAGTTGGTGGATGCAGAAGAGAGGAAGCATGAGTTTCTGAGTGTGTTGTGTGTGTACATGCGGGGGTGTCTGTGTGCATATGTCATATGTGTGTGTTTGCACCCAAGTATGCATAGTTCCTTCTTTCTGTATGTAATTCCTCCTTTTGGTTTAACTGTAGTGAGAGCTGAATCTAGGGCCATTTGGAAATCAGAAACACCGCTATCTCTAGTTCTGAAAGGGGAATCAGTAATGCTTTGCATTTTCTGTCCCACAAGATATGCAAAACAATTCAATAATACTCATCTTAAAAATAACAGTTGCGCTGGGCACGGTGGTGCACGCCTGTAATCCCAGCACTTTGGGAGGCTGAGACAGGAGAATCTCAAGTTCAAACCCAGCCTCAGCAACAGCAAGGCACTAAGCAACTCAGTGAGACTCTGTCTCTAAATAAAACATAAAATAGGGCTGGGGATGTGGCTCAGTGGTCGAGTGCCCCTGAGTTCAATTTCTGGTAGCAAAAAAAATACAGTTGCAAGTTGTGTTGGCATTAAAACTGTATTGCAGGGGGGGTAACCAGGTCTTCACTTTCTCCTCTCTGCTGTGCTTCTCTGACTCTGTACTTGTCCAAGAGAAGCCTTCCCCCATGTGGTGCAGTGAGGCATCAGCATGCCCCTAGGAAGAAGTGGCTGGCTTTTCTGGTCACTCCCACAAAGGTTTGGTGCAATTGCACCAATGATAGTTGAAAAAGGACTGTTTGGGAGAAAATAGGACCCAGCAGTTCACTCGGAATTTACCCACTGGATCGCTTCCAGTCCAGTGTACCTCCAGCCTTTTCTCAACATTTACATGGTTAGAAATCACAGTAGGGAACAGTCCATTCCTTGGTGAAGATGAGTTGCACTCTCATGAACTGATTCATGAAAACATGGAAAAACATGCCCAATACTCCTGAATTAACCAGAGTCTAGAAACAGTGTTTCTTCATGGCTTTCCACACCCAGCCCACCCAGACACTCATGGTTCCTTTCAATACTAACAAGGTCTTCTAGAAATTAAGATTAGGTGTCAAAGGGGTCTGGTGCCTGTAATCCCCGCAGCTCCAGAGGCTTGCGAGTTCAAAGCCAGCCTCAGCAATGGCGAGGCACTAAGCAACTCAGTGAGACTCTGTCTCCAAATAAAATACAAAATAGACTGGGGATGTGGCTCAGTGGCCAAGTGCCCCTGAGTTCAATCCCCAGTACCAAAAAAAAAAAAAAAATATTAGATGTCATTCTTTATCTGGTTTCCCAAAATTTCTACCACTGTGCTGCTGAGATTTTAGTTATGATGGAGAGGGGAGCCCTTTTGAATTGATACTTAGTTCTTGCTTATATTTGGCCCCTAGATAGAAATTTGGAGTTTTGATTGATCCTACACATGCATGCCCTTGCACGCACACATGCACACTCCTTTTCATTCTGCCTCTCTTTTTCTTTTGAACTTCCAGTCTGCATTACCAAGTACCATTGTGCAATGGCATGGGCTACGGGCTAAGCTCCGGACAGCTACTCTATGTCCTGTCTGTTGTGGTTCCCCAGCCCTCCACCCTCACCTCCATAAGCTGCCTTCTCTCTAGTCAACACAGGGAGGAAGATCAGAATGGTCTTTTTTCTGAGCCCAATAAGAATGGCATCAGCAGAGACAGGCATGGTGGCACAGGCTGTAATCCCAGCAACTTGGGAGACTGAGGCACAAAGATACAGGTTTGAGGCCAGCCTCCATAACTTAGCGAGACCTGGTCTCAACATAAAAAATAAAAAGGGCTGGGGTTGGGGGTTGTAGTTCAGTGATAGAGTGTCCCTGGGTTCAGTTGAGTCCCTAGTACTGAAGAGAGAGAGAGAGAGAGAGAGCAAGAGAGAGAGAGAAAGGAAGGAAGAAAGGAAGGGAGGGAGGAAGGGAGGGACAGAGGGAAAGAAAGAAAGGAAGGAAGGGAGGAAGGGAGGAAGGGCATCATCAGGGACTTACACCCCCTACCCCACCCCTTGCCCTTTGCTGCTGAGAAGGAAAGGAGTTCAAATGAGCATTCCCTCTCCAGAGCAGTGGGTCTTTCTTAGCTTAATTTAGTGTACGATTGACACGTGGTGCTTGTCATCATGAGTGGCAGGTACAACAAGTAGTGAAGCCAGTGACCCACATCCACAATGGACTGAGTATGTCTACTCTCCACCATGACCATGTCAAGTCTTCTGCAGCCCTTCTGACAGCCCCTGAGTGCCAGGAGAAAAGCATCTAGTGACTGAGAACCAAAGGGACTTGAAGGAGTGCAGTTACATTCTGCAGTTTGACAAACGTCATTTTCCCTCTGACTAGCCCTGTCTCTTCTATTTCCACATCTTGATCTTTAATTTGCATAAGCATGGACACATTAAGCAGAAATGATGCCAGCTGTCTCCCTTCTGCCTGATAAGCCTGCTCTCAGCAACCCAAGGCTAGGTTCTCCAGCAGCTGCTTGTTGGTGTGATATAAGGGAAGGCAGTGAAGGGGGAAGTAACCTAGGATTGTCAGGAATGAGGGACGGTGCACCTTTGCCCCTTCCTAAGAAGTCCTCTGTCCTCCCCTCCTCCCCAACTTCCACCTGTCCTCCTCCCCTCAGCCTTGTGAGAGAGACACAGTTGAAAGAAGTCCCTTGCAGATTTTTATACTATTTCTGGTTTTAACTTTACATATTATTTTTTTGCCGAGCAAGGAAATATTGTTTTGTGGCACCAGATACCAACATAACAGGTAAACAGGTTTCTACCAGATTCCCACAGTGTTGGGGAGATACTTGAATACCTCTCTCTGTCTCTCCTCTCTCTCTCTCTCTCTCTCTCTCTCTCTCTCTCTCTCTCTCACACACACACACACACACACACACACACACACACACACACCAGCACAGTGTTCAGCTCTTGATCAGTGACTTTTCCATAGAGGGCTAAGGACCCAGTAGAGGGACACAGAGAGAATCAGAGCAACTTCCTTGGGTGGAAACAGTGCCATCCAAAACCTATTATTATCATGGAATAAATATCATTTATCTGCACTGAGAAAATACTATCACTCCTAAAATCAACACTTTGTCCTTTGACCTGAAGAGGTTTGGCCCACAGCATATGAGCTGGGAAAGACCTGGGACTCTGGTGTATCAGGAAAGCCTTTTAATCTGTCTCTGAAAGGGAAGTGGAGACTGCAGCTGGATGTGCCCAGCATGATGAAGCAGAGCAACCCTGAGAGCACTCAGAGCTGGGATTTCCCAGGAAAATTCTTTAAAGTCTCTGCTAACAAAAAGGAACACAGGACAAAGGCCAGGTAATTATAGAAAAGTTTCATATGTCATGTCACCAGAGCCAAATCCTCTTCCTTCAGATCAGGTACTGGATCCTTCAGGAGTGCCCCCCCTTTGTGGGGCATCCCATGCACCTCAGTGTTCAGAATCTAAATGATTTGACTTGTGTGAACCTTCCAGAATAGGTAACATGCTGTTCACGTCAATTTTCCAACTAAAATATCACTCATGGACTTCCTCAAGGTCATTATCAGAGAAGGCTCTGGTGGAAGAGGGTGTAGGTTTTAAGAGAGGGTACTTTCTATGTGAAGCAATGCAGAAATGGACCGAATGGTTCTTGGTCACTCCATGGGCCTGGAGAATTCCTGCCCGGTATTCTTAGAGCCCTCAAGTGTATATGAAGGAGGGTAAGGAAGAGGAGGGTGAGCAGACACTGTGTGAGCAGACACTGGGTAAGCAGGGGTTCGCTTGCCCCTGAACCTGAGGGTGCAGGTTTCAGACCCCTTGAAGAAGCCTCTCCTGAAATGTCAGGAGAGGAGAAGGGAGAAGGCTCCTTTCTGTAGAGCATAAAAAGGACAAAAGAAGATGATACAGGGTCACCAGATCCTGTACCAAGGCCTCCCCCAAGACTTCCCAACATGGAGAACTACACCAAAATTGTTGAGGGCACTTAAGAATCAAGGACATGGGCTGAGGCTGGGGCTCAGTGGTAGAGCGCTTGCCTCACATGCGTGAGTCAATGGGTTAGATCCTCAGCACCATATAAAAATAAATAAATAAAGATATTGCATCCATCAAAAAAAAAAAAGAATCAAGGACAGATGGTCTGTAAATTAATGATGCTGTGCAAAGGACTTGTTCAGAAGGCATCTCAGGGGTCCAAATGCTGTGGGCACTTCCCTGCTTCCACACCACCCCATCCCTGCATCAGCTGCATCCCACCACCTGAACTCAGAATCTATCTCTCAGCTTCCCTACCCAACCATGCACCACTGTGTAGCTGCATCCTGCCCCTCCCAGAACACATGCTGTTCTTCCATTACATATAGGGACAGAGGTTCTGCACTGAAATAGACCATGAGTGACAAAGGAATAGCCAGGTCTGGACATATCTGTGATGGTAATCATCTGGAACAACCTGTGAGAAAACACACAAGTTCATTCAGATAAAGGGTGACAGATTCCAGTGGGTGAAGAATTAGAATAACTATTATTTTCATAACATTGCTGTTTTATTTCAACATGCCAGAGCTACCAAGCAAAAAATTTCCTCCATGTAAGAGAGTCCAGATGAAGCCTGTCCATTCTGTCCTCATGTCCTTCTGCTTGGACCACCTTCATGTCCCCAACCCAATCTGTATCATATTTGTTCTCAGAGGGGCGCCAAGAGGTGAACAGTGCCTCTGTGTCACCATCTCACACACAACCCTGCTCCTGCCCCTCCAGGCTCCACGACTTCACAGTCCATCTATTATAAATATTGCTGTGCAGTTTGTAATCAGACCATCCCACTGTTACAGGTCTCACCTGCTTCTCCTTCCTGCCCTTGAGCAAGGACAGAGATCTAGAAGGGGAAACCTTTCCAGAAGAGCTTCAGAGTCATCTCTGTGTGAGAAGCTACTGTATATTCAAAAGAAAGAACAGTGAACTTGGGGTTGGAGTTGTAGCTCAGTGGTAGAGCACTTGCCTAGCACGTGTGAGGCACTGGGTTCAATCCTAGCACCACATAAAAACAAATAAAGGCATTGAGTCTATATACAACTAAAAAAATTTTTTAAAAAGACTAGTGAACTTGAATGTGGGGCAATGGAAATGATTAACAGAGTCTGAAGAAGAGAAAGAAAAAGGATTGGTGAAAAGTAAAAAGGGCCCAAGGATCCTGTGGGACACCATCAAGCTGACCAACATACACATTATGGGAATCTAAGAATGAGAAGAA
The DNA here is from genome assembly GCA_028644305.1 of Xerus rutilus. Taxonomy (NCBI): domain Eukaryota; kingdom Metazoa; phylum Chordata; class Mammalia; order Rodentia; family Sciuridae; genus Xerus; species Xerus rutilus. Next base: position 97,805,806 of record CM053403.1, read on the forward strand.
AAAAGAAAAGGGCAGAGAGATTATTTGAAAGAAAATTAACTGAAAAATTCCAAAATTTATTTAGACATTAATATAAGCATCTAAGAATTTTAGCAAAGTCCAAGATGAGCTCAAAAAGACCCACAATGAGACACATTATAATCAAACTTCTGAAAGCTAAAGAAAGAATCTTAAAAGCAGAGAGAAAAATCAACTGATCATGTACAAGGGATTCTCAATCAGATCAACAGCATATTTCTCATCAGAAATTTTGGAGCCCAGAAAGAAGTGGATGACATGTTTGAAATACTAAAAGAAAAAAAAATCAACGGAGAGTTCGATGTCTGGCAAAATTGTCCTTCTAAAGTGAGGGATAAATTGAAATATTTCCAGATAAACAAAAACAGAGGGACTTCATTACCACCAGACCTGCTCTGCAAGAAAAGTTCAAGGGAGGATGAAGTGGAACACTAGACAGTAACTAAAAACAATAAAGATCTCAGTAAAAGTAAAAGGTAGCATTATTGTCACAATGACTTGAAACTCCACGTTTTACTTTCTATATAATTTCTACATGATTCTAAATGCTAGCATCATTGTGACTTTGGTTTAAAACTCCATATTTTGTTTTCTACATAATTTAAGAAATTAATGCATTTAAAAGAACTATTAGGGGCTGGAAATGTAGCTCAGTGTGAGAGTGCATGCCTAGCATACAGGAGGCCCTGGGTTCAATCCCCAGCTGAAAAAGAAGAAGGAGAAAGAACAGAGGGAAAGATGTCATTTCATTACATCAACAACGGAATGGGGAAGAGACATAACTGTTAAGAAGGGGTTTTGTATGTTATTGAAATTAAACTGTTATAAATTCAAATTAAAGTATTTCAATTTTAAATTTAATCTCTATGGTAACTGCAAAGAGAATAGCTATATAATATACACAAAAGGAATCTAAATTTTTACTCTTTAAAGCTCAACTAAACACAAAAGAAGACAGTTACACAAGAAATCAGCAACAAAATAAAAAGCCATATGCTGTATAGAAAACAAATAACAGATATAAGTTCCTCCTTCATAGTAATTATTTTAAATTTAAATGGATTAAACACTCAAATCAAAAAACAGAGATTTGCAGAAAATTTTTTAAAAAACATGAACCAACTAGATGCTGTCTACAAGAAACTCACTTCAGATACAAAAACACAAATAGAAAATAAATGATAGCAAAAGATATTCCATACAAATAGTCACCAAGGGAACAGGGATGGCTATACTAACACCATAAAAAAGTAGACTTTTGTGAAGAAAATAAAAAAAGATAAAGATATATCAATAAAAGTCCAATACATCAAGAATCCATAACAATTGTAAATAGTTACATTCCTAATAGTAGACCATCAAGCTATATGAAGCAAAAACTGAAAATTGAAGGGAGAAAGAGACATTTCTACAATAATAGTTGGAGACTCCCTACCTTAATCTCAATAATGGATAGAACAACCAGACAGAAGATGAAAAGGATATAGAGAACTTACAAGAAACCAATTGTATCTAATAGGCATACACAAAACATACTCTACCAATAACAAAATTGTTAAAACCCTCTTGAGGGTACATGGGACATTTTCTAGAATAAGACATGTTAGGTCACAGATTGTCTGGGTATATTTAAAAAGATAGATACCATACAGAATATCTTCCCCAGCCACAAGGGGATGACAATAAAAATCAGTAACAGAAGGATAGCTGAAAAATTAACAAATTAGTGGAAACTAAACTACAGGCTCTTAAACAAGAAGTGAATTGAAAACAATCAAAAGAAAATGAGAAAATACTATACTTAGAGACCAATGAGAACAAAAATATAACAGGATATTTACTGAATGCCATGAAACCTGCACTAAAGGAAACATTCATGGCTGTAAGCTCCTATGTCAGAAAAAATTTTAAATCTCAAATCATAACAAACTAACTTTACAACTTAATTAGAAAAAAACTAAACTCAAAGCTAGAAGAAGGTGGGGGAATAATAAAGCTTTGAATGACAATAAATGGAATAGAGAATAGAAGAGCCATAGAAAAAAATTAATAAAACCAAAATTTGAATTTAAGAATATCAACAAAATTAACAAGCTAGATAAGCTGATAAAAAGAAGACTCAAATTACTACAATCAGATAGCAAAGTGGGGACATTACTACCATTTCTACAGAAGTAGACTCATAAGAGAGTACTATGAAAAACTATATACCAATAAATGTGTAATCTAGATGAAATGAACAAATTCCTAAAAACACAAAACCTACCAAGACTAAATTATGAAGTAATAGAAAATCTGAATTGACCTATAACTAGTAAGAACATTGAATTGGTAATCAAAAATCTCCTGACAAAGACAAACTCTGGACCTGATGGCTGTGAATTCTAAATGTAAAGAACATCTTTTTCAAACTTTTCCAAATTGAAGAGGAGGGAGCACTTTGAAACTCATTTGATGAGCCCTGCATTATCTTGATACCAAAGCCAGATGAAGACACTACAAGAAAGGAAAACAACAGAGTAATATACCTTATGAACACTGATGCCAAAAACCTAAACAAAATACTAGCCAACCAAATTCAGAAGCATATCAAAGGGGTTATAAACCCAAAGACAATCAGAGTTATTCTTGGAATGGAAGTATGTTTCACCACATGAAAACTGATCAGTGTAGTACATACACCACATTAACAGAATGAGGGGGCACATGTTCATGTTAATTGATGCAGAAAAAGTATTTGACAAAATTCAGCACCCTTTCAAGATAGGCACTCAAAAGACTATGAATAGAAGGGCACTCTCAACACAATAAAAAGCAAGAGATGAAAAACACAGCATCATACTCAATGGTAGAGGATGAAAGCTTCCTCTAAGATCAAGAACGGGGCAAGGATGCCCACTTTGCCATTTCTGTTTAACATAGCACTGTAAGTTCTAGACAGAGCCATTGGGCAAGAAAAATAAAAGCCATCCAAGTTAAAAAGTATGAATTAAAGTTATCTCTGTTCACAGATGATGTATCTTATACGTAAAAACCCCTAAAAATTCCACACACAAAGCTAAAATAAATGAATTTGGCAAAATAGCAGACTACAAAGTCAACACATGAAAATCAGTTGTATTTCTATATGCTAATAATCAACAATCTGACAAAGGCAATCATGAAATTCATTTGGAAGAATAAGAGACCCAGAATAGCCAAAGCAATCCTTAGCAAGAAGAGTGAAGCAGGAGACATAACAATACCAGACTTTAAATTATACTACAAAGCTATAGTAGAAAAAACGGCATGGTACTGGCATGAAAATAGACATGTAGACCAATGGTATAGAATAGAAGACACAGAGACAAACCCACTCACATACAGTTACCTTATACTAGATAAAGGAGCCAAATACGCACACTGGAGAAAAGATAGCCTCTTCAACAAATGGTGCTGGGAAAACTGGAAATCCATATGCAGCAAAATGAAACTAAACCCCTATCTCTCACCATGCATAAAATTCAACTCAAAGTGGATCAAGGACCTGGGAATCAGACCAGAGACCCAACGCCTAATAGAAGAAAAAATAGGCCCAAATCTTCATCATGTTGGATTAAGACCATACTTCCTTAACAAGACTCCTATAGCACAAGAAGTAAAATCAAGAATCAATAAATGGGATGGATTCAAACTAAAAAGCTTCTTCTCAGCAAAAGAAATAATCAATGAAGTGAACAGAGAGCCGACATTCTGGGAACAAATCTTTGCCACACACACATCCAATAGAGCACTAATCTCCTGGATATATAAAGAACTCAAAAAACTTATCACCAAAAAAACAAACAACCCAATCAATAAATGGGCCAAGGAGTTGAACAGAAACTTCACAGAAGATATACTATCAATCAACAGACATATGAAAAAATGTTCAACATCTCTAGCAATCAGAGAAATGCAAATCAAAACTACCCTAAGATTTCATCTCACACCAGTCAGAGCAGCAATTACCAAGAATACAAACAACAACAAGTGTTGGCGAGGTTGTGGGGGAAAAGGCACGCTCATACATTGCTGGTGGAACTGCAAATTGGTACAACCAATCTGGAAAGCAGTATGGAGATCCCTTAGAAAACTTGGAATGGAACCACCATTTGACCCAGCTATCCCACTCCTCGGTCTATACACAGAAGACTTAAAAACAGCATACTACAGTGACGCAGCCACTTCAATGTTTATAGCAGCGCAATTCACAATAGCTAAACTGTGGAACCAACCTAGATGCCCTTCGATAGATGAAACTGTGTTATATATACACAATGAAATATTGCTTAGCAATAAAAGAGAATAAAATTATGGCATCTGCAGGTAAATGGATGGAGTTGGAGAATATCAGGCTAAGTGAAGTAAGCCAATCTCAGAAAACCAAATGCTGAATGTACTTGTTGATAAGTGGATCCATAATGTGGGGAAGGACACGGGAACAACGGAGGAACTCTGTTCACAGAGGTGTAAGGGGGAAAGGGGCATGGGGACAGAAAAGGTGGTGGAATATGATGGTCATCATAGCCCTAATTTTATGTATGACTGCATGTATGTTGTGATTCTACATCACTTACAACCAGAGAAATGAAATGTTATCCTCCATCTGTGTGCAATGAATCAAATTGCACTCTGTTATCATGTAAGCCTAAATAGAACAAATAAATAAATTAAATATGAAAAAAAACCTTTAAAGAAAAAAAAGGAATACAAGTAACAATAAATGTAGGTAATGATGTGGAGAAAAAGGTACACTCATAAATTGCTGGTGGGACTGCAAATTTGTGCAACCACTAAGGAAAGCAGTATAGATATTTCTAAGAAAATCTGGAATAGAACCACCATTTTACCCATTCATCCCATTCCTAAGTTTATACTCAAAGGACTTAAAATCAGCATACTAGAATGACACAGTTACATCAACATTTATAGCAGCTCAATTCACAATAGCTAAACAACCTAGATGCCTTTCAACAGACGAATGGAAAAAGAAACTGTGGTATATATACACAATGGAATATTACTCAGCCATAAAGCAGAATGAAAGTATGGCATTTCTCTGTAAATGTATGGAACTGGAGAATATTATACTAATCAAAATAAGCCAATCCCAAAGAACCAAAGGCTGAATGTTTGCTCTGATATTGAATACTAATTCACAATAAGTGTGGGGGGGGGGCGGGAGAGAACAGAGGTATTTTGGACTAGACAGAGGGGAGTGAAGGGAGAGGAAGGGGTATGAGGGTAGGAATGATAGAATGAATTGACATTACCCTATGTGCATATATGATTACGTGACCTGTATAACTCTACATCATGTACAACCAGACGAATGAGAAGTTATACCCATTTATGTATGATGTGTCAAAATGCATTCTACTTTTATGTATAACTAATTAGAATAAATAAAATATATTTTAAAAATCAACTATCTGAAAACTATGAAAACAATTCCATTTATAATAGCATCAAAAAGAATAAAATATTTAGGAATTATTTAAACAAAGTAGTGAAAGACATAATTGAAAATTACTTAGCATCGTGGAAAGAAATTAAGGAAGACATACATAAATGGAAATACGACCCATTTACAAATTAGAATTATTAAGATATCAATACTAGGGCTGGGATTGTAGCTCAGCGGTAGAGCGCTTGCCTCGCATGCGTCAGGCCCTGGGTTTGATCCTCAGCACCACATACAAAGCAATAAAATAAAGACATTGTGTCCATCTACAACTAAAAAAATTTAAAAAAAAAAAAAGATATCAATACTACTAAAACCATCAGAAATTCAGTACAGTCCCTATAAAATCTTTTTTTCTATCAAAATCTTAATAATATTTTTGTCAAAATAGAAAAACCCATCCTAAAATTCATATGGATTCATAAGGGACTCCAAATAGCCACAACAACTCTGAAATATCAGAACAAAGCTGGAGCTTAATACTGCCTGATTTCAAAACTTGCTGCAAAAGTCATAACAGTATAATAATAATATAAATACAGACATATAAACCAATAGAATAGTGTAGAGAGTCCAGAAGTCATTCCTTACATATATGATCAATTGATCTTTGACAAGGACATCAAGACCCTCTAATAGAGGGAAGGACAGTCTCTTTAACAAATAGTTCTGAGAAAATTAGATATCCATATGCAAAAGAATTAAATCAGACCCTAACCTAATATACAAAAATTAACTTAAAATGAATCAGAGGCCTAAATTTAAGACCTAAAGTGATAAAACTCTTAGAAGAAAACACAGGGCAAGATCTTCATGACATTGTATTTGGCCATGATTTCTTGGCTATGATACCAAAAGTACAGACAGCAAAAAACAAGACTAACTATACTTCAAAAAATTTGTAAAATCTGTACATTAAAATACAGACTAAACCACCAGGAGTGGTGGTACACACCTGTAATCCCAGTGGCTCGGGAGGCTGAGGCAGGAGCATCATGAGTTCAAAGCCAGCCTCAGCAAAAGCAAGGTGCTAAGCAACTCAGTGAAACCCTATCTCTAAATAAAATACAAAATAGGGCTGAGGATATGGCTCAGTGGTTGAGTGCCCAAGAGTTCAATTCCCGGCACCAAAAAAATTTAAAAAAAAAAACATTAAAAAGGCACAGAATAGGAGAAATTATTTGTAAATCATATATCTGATAAGGAATTAATATTCAGAATAAAAAACTCAACAACAAAAGAGCAAAAAAATTCATTAAAAAGTGAGCAAAATGACTTAAATAAACATTTCTCCAAAGGAGATGTATAAATAGGGAATGGGGATGTAGCTCAGAGATTGAGCACTTGCCTTACATGCACTGGGCCCTGGGTTCAATTCCCAGTGCCACAAAAAATAAAATTACTTTAAAAATTGCATTTGGAGGAAATAAAAAAGATATACAGATAGCAAATAAGCACATATAAAGATGTGCTATTAGTTATTAGTCACTAATCACTAAGAAAATGCAAATCAAAACCATCCGCCTGTTAGAGTGGCTACCATGAAGATGAGGAGTAGACTCTCAAAGAAATATTTATTCATAGCAGAATATATATTCATAGAAAATATATTCATAGCAGAATTATTCACAATAGGTAAAACATGGAAGCAACCCAAGTTGTTTGTATGTACCACAAAATATGGTACATAACCACAAAGGAATATTTTTCAGCTTTAAAATAGAAGGAAATTCTGCAATATGCTACAACATAGATGAACCTTGAGGACGTTATGCTCAGTGAAATAAAATAGTCACAAAAGACAAATATTGTGTGAATCCATAATCTCAGTGACTCACGAGGCTGAGGTGAGAGCATTGCAAGTTTGAAACCGGCCTGAGCAATTTAGCCAGATCCTGTCTCAAAATAAAAAATAAAAATGGGCTGAGGATGTAGCTCAGTGGTAGAACATTTCTGGATTGATCCTAGTACTAGGGAGAAAATGGTTACAATGATCAATTTTATGCTATATATACTTTACCATGGTTTTGTTTGTTTGTTTTGGTACCAGGGATTGAACTCAGGGGTACTCAACCACTGAGCCACATCCCCAGCCCTATTTTGTGTTTTACTCAGAGACAGGGTCTCACTTATGACACTTAGCACCTTGCCATTACTAAGGCTGGCTTTGAACTTGCGATTCTCCTGTCTCAGCCTCCCAAAGTGCCGGGATTACAGGTGTGCGCCACCGTGCCCGGCTACCATGGTTTTTTTTTTTTTTTTATATTTTTTTTTAGTTGTAGATGGACACAGTGTCTTTATTTTATTGCTTTGTATGTGGTGCTGAGGATCGAACCCAGGGCCTTACTCATATGAGGCTCTACCACTGAGCTACTATCCCAGCCCCGCTACCATGGTTTTTTAAAAAGGGGAAATAATTTGTCCTAGAGGTACATGTGTCATAGTTGAGTACAATTATAAGAATAGGAACCCTCCATTCTCTCCCCACTGACCAAGACCATTCTGGGAATTGCAGGACATTAATCAACCCATTTCTCCACTAGATTATTGTTCTGCCCTACTCCACTACCCAAAACCTGAACTGTGGAGTCTGGAGTTGCATGAGAGGAAAAGAGGAGTTCAAGGGCTAGAGAAAGTAGCAGAGGATGAACCTTCACTAAAGTTGCTGCTTGCTCCAGCTCCTGACACAGATTGGAGGTGTGCTCCACAAAATTACAACCCATTGGTGGAGCACAACTAACTGCAAGGTATTATTTGCTGCCAGTAATCTATCAAGAAACCTGTGCCTTGAGCATACTAGGCAAGCACTCTACCAATGAGCCTCATCTCCAACCCCTGCAAATGACATTTTTAATCAGTCAGAACAGATTCAAGATTTGCCTTAAAAATGAAAGTAGTCTTTCTTACATTTTGTTCTGCTTTCTTGAATGGGATTCAAAGAAGTGGAGATAGAATCAATGCTAGAAATTAAACATAACCATGGAAGTGTATCACCAAATTGAAAGTCATCTATCATGTGCCTAGGGCCACACTTTTGCTTTAAAATTTGTTGTTAGACTTTTTGGTCCAGCCTGGCCTTCAGCCATTAATTCCTGTATCCAGTCTACTTCTGCCATTTCTTTCCATCTCTCCACAAAGAAGATGTGATTACTGACCTTACTGATGAGAGTATTCATCATTGTTTGGGCCAAAGTTGCCAATGGGCTGGATTGCTACATGGTGAAAAGTCAGTATACACTCTCATATTCTATTTTTCCTACCTCCATATAGTAAGCCAAACCAAGCATTTTCTCCTTATATCTCTACCTCTTTATCTTTCTCTACCCCTATTACCATATGTTTTGTGAGGCAAATGGTCTGAGAAGTATCTCATTCGTTTACTCTTCACAGGCACATGTCAGGTTAAGAATTTATTCTGTGCAAATAACAATAAATGTTGGCAAGGATGTGGGGGAAATGTACACTCACACATTGCGGTGGGACTGCAAATTGGTGCAACTACTCTGCAAAATAGTATGGAGATTCCTCAGAAAACTTGGAATGGAACCACCATTTGACCCAGTTATCCCACTCCTTGGCATATACCCAAAGAACTTAAAATCAGCATACTACAGTGACCCAGCCACATCAATGTTCATAGCAGCTCAATTCCTAATAGCTAAGCTATGGAGCCAACCTATGTGTCCTTCAAAGGATGAATGGATAAAGAGAATGTGATATATATATACAATGGAATTCTATGAATCTGGTAGGATTCAAATGAAATTGAGAACCAATTTATGCTATGTGCATGAATGAATATATCACAATGAATGAATATTAGTCAGCCATAAAGAATAATGAAATATGGCATTTGCTGGTAAATAGATGAAACTAGAGACTATGATGCTCAGTGAAATAAGCCAATCCCAAAAAACCAAAGGCCAAATATTCTCTCTGATATGTGGATGCTATCACACAATAAAGGCAGGGAGGGGAGAACAGAAGTTCATTGGATTAAACAAAGGGGAATGAAGGGAGAGGAAGAGGTATGGGAACAGGAATGAAAAGGACAGTAGAATGAATTGGACATTTCCTATGTTTGTATATGAATATATGACCAGTGAAACTCCACATCATGTACAGCCATAATAACTGGATCCTAATTAGAATAAGTTATACTCCATGTGTATATAATATGTCAAAATACACTCTACTCTCATGTATATCTACAAAGAACAAATTAAAAAATAAAAATAACCAGAAAAAAAATAGTTTATTCTGTGGAATAGAGCATGAGATGACCATGAACCAAAGTGATGGGTTCTTCCAGGCTTTCCAGGAATTTACATTGTGCATTATTAGACATTATCCCAGTTCATAACAAAATAGTACTTATATTTCTATTTGGCTGAAAGTCCATGTAAATAATTTCCTAGAGAATCCCATAGGAAAGAATTGTTTCAATTGTAATTGTTTCAATTACATCAAAATCCCATATAACCACATCAAGTATGTTGACTATTTAGCCCAGGTGTTACAGTGATCTTTATGGACATACCACATGACATAATTTTGGAGTCAGAAAATACGGTTAACACACCTGTATTATACCTCTCTGCTGTGGCTTTGTTCCTGGTACCCAGTAAAGCCTTCTCTCACAGCTGCCACATGCAATTCTAGCATTAGTGTGTCCTCCAGTTAACTTGAGGAATTGTTCTCAAAGCCCAGTTCCTGAACCACCAATCAAAACCACCAATCAAATCCACCAGAGATGCCTGGTTAAAACACTGATCCCTGGGCTCTATCACAGGACTATTCAATCCAATTCTCAGGAGTTAGAGCCCATCAGTGCACATTCTAGACAAGCTTCCCAAGTGGTTCTTATTTACAGTAAATGTTGGGAACCACTGGTATCAGACCTTGATTCCTGTTAAAATGCAAAGGTCACTGGGAATGATTACGTAAAATTTCTATCACCCCACAGCACTCTAAGGAGAATCGAAGGTATGAATGAATAAATTAAAGGTTTAAGAGCAGAGCTTGATGGGAAATGGGGCAAAAATTGTCAGCACTGGAGAGAGACATGGAGATGAGAGGGAAAGTATAACAAAAGGTGCAAAAGGGCAATGGGTTAAACAAAATGGCCAGAGGCGTCACCAAGCCAGCTTTACCTGTTTCACCTACCTAGAAGTTTTGATTTGGCTAGGAAAACAATAAAGTCAGTTGAGGTGAGTGATCTGTCTGTTCCCAAGTCCAGGAGAAGTTTAAAGACAGCTTCACCTTCTGCACGTGGTTACTGTCTTGAGTGTCTTATTCGGAAACTGGAAGGACTTCTGCAAACACCCTGGAGGGTTTCATGGTCTTCAGAATAGGGCTATTGTCTATGCAATTCTCCTCAAGTCCTCCAGGGAATCTAAGGTTAAAGGAATGCCAGCTCGCCTCATCCGGTATTATACTAATGGGCTGGGACTTGACAACAAGAAGAAAGCAAGAAAGAGAAGATTCTTAAGTGTTGGGTGTTGGAAAAGGCCCTGAGATGTTCCCTGTACCACAGCATTCTCCAAACACAGCAATGACAGGGCAGTCACTTCTACTCAATAATCTTGAAATGTTTTCAAAAAGGGAGAGGATTGGAGGCATGTAAGAACTAGGGTGACAATACAATACATTGTCTCAAAATACAACTTTCGAGAGTGAAGCGCAGGGCCTCTTGGTTGTCCCGGATTAACTAAGACTTTGCACACTCACCCAGGAGAGAAAGTGCAACCTGGAGAGGACAGAGGGTGGGTTAACTATGTCCCCTAATGTCAGTAATCCACATAATTATCAGACTGATCTTTCTGAATGAATCTAATTGCACCCCTTCTCTACACTGTTCCTTGTGTTTCCATCACAAATGGATTAATATCCAGTCTCTGCTGCAATCTATCATGCCCTGTGTGATCTGACTCCCTCTCCATCTCTGTCTCTCAGACCTCATTTTGCGCCATGTTCTTGTTCCACTCCTCACATCCAAGTTTATAGTAGCCTTTTTATTATCCATTAAACAGACAGATTTATTCACTCATGTCCTTCTCAGCTCTAAACCCATGCTTTCCGTTGCTTTGTGATACTAGAGTTTGACCCTATAAATATTTCTCCTTTACCAGCTGGCTCATTGTTAACAAGAGCTTTGTCAATAGTGGGTACCAAAGGGACACTTCAAGGCCATTGAAGAATAAAGGGACTTCCTTCTCAATGTAGCTGTGCTATTTTTAGGCAGGTAGCAGAAAAATGATATGTGAAAGTCCTGGTCATGCTCATCTCAGCAGCCCTTGCAGACCAGCTCCAACATGCAATGCCTTCCAACAACTTTCTCTTCCACTCATTGGGCCACTCCTGTGACCAGCTCTAGCCTATCCTCTCTGGCAAGTTTCTTTACCACTACAGGCTGTGTGATCCTATGGCAGCCACACTTCTTCAGTAGGGTCTCAATCTGCCTTGAGCTGGGCAGTGGGAAGAGTTCTTCCAAGTTCTCAGTCTCTTCCTAATTGATTCTCCCTCAGTCCCAGAGTTAGCAGCTGCGTTTTGCATTTGCTACTTCTGGTTTGATAGTTAATCGCCTTCTATAAGTTACAACTATTTATATTCATTTTTTCCTCTTAAGAAAAAAAATGAAACTTGTGAAAATAGAAGAGGAACCAGTCAAGTAGAGAAAGAGAATCAGGGGAGGGAGGAGGGAAGAGAAAGGTAGGCATGGGGAAATGAAACAGCCCAATTTATGCTATATGCGTGTATGAATATATCATAATGGATTCCACTATTATGTATAATTATAATGCACTAGTTAAATTTTTTTAAAGTATTCTGAACTGAGTTATAATGAAAATACCAAAATCTGTGGAATGCCATTAAAGGTGTACTTGGAGGGAAATTTATTATCCTAATTTCCTATATTAGAAAAAAAAAAGAAAGTTATAGCTTTTTTGAAATAAGTTTTTTAGGAAATTAAGAAATTTGTAGACTATAGTTACATCCTCTCAGGAGGCTGAGACAGAGGGGTTGCAAGTTTGAGGCTGGCCTAGGCAACTTAGCAAACTCTGTCTCAAAAGTTAAAAAACAATAACAAAGGCTGGGAATGTAGCTCACTGGCGAAGCACACTTGGGTTCAATCCCCAGTAACAAAACAACAGCAAAGAGCCAAGCGCAGTAGCACATGCCTGTTATCCCAGAACTTTGGGAGGCTGAGACAGGAGAATTGCGAGTTCAAAACCAGCCTCAGCAACAGTGAGGCACTAAGCAACTCAGTGAGACCCTGTCTCTATATAAAACACAAAATAGTGCTGGGGATGTGGCTCAGTGGTTGAGTGCCCCTGAGTTCAATAACTGGTACCAAAAAAATAAAAGATTGGGTGTGCACTACAGCTATGATAGTGGAGATGTTACATAAAAGTCTGAGCTCAAGGATCTCTGCAATACAAGTAAGTTATGTGAGCCAACGACTGATTCCTTGGACACTAACACTTCCTACATGAGTTCTTCTCCCTCAATTCAGGCCTAAGAACTCATGGGGAATTCCATAAGACCAATTTCCTAAGGAATGAAGAACTAGAGGCAGACAGGTTGGCACCTGCAGGATAGAAGAGGCCTGCTCAGGGATGGCCCTGTGGGCAGGGAGGGAGTGGTAGATCAAAATCCTCCAGGTGGGCAGAATTTTGACTCACATGTTTGGCTGTCCACACCTGCTTCACCGGGAGATGATCTGAAGTGAAAATTTACATGTCTCATAAGCAGTTGTTGACAGTCTGGCTGGATGATCAGGGACTTGAAAGGAATAGGATGTGGAAGGAATTGGAACAAGCTAAAGATATTTTTTGTCACACGTGCATGCTCACCAAAGAGGATTCACTGCGAAATTCTCAACAATCAAGTGGACAAAATGACACACTCTATGCATGTAAGCTTCTTTTCCCAAGTATCCCATTAATTGCTCAGTGGATACAGGAACAAAGTGGCCATGGTGGCAGGGATAGAGGCTATTCGTGGACCCAACAATATGGGCCTCCCCACTGAACTTGGAACTTCTCTCATTGAGTACCTCATCAGCAAACAGAAGATTCCAATACTGAGGACTACATGGAGACATTTCCCCAGGAAAGCAGCTGGTCAACTGATGGCAAGTTGATTTTATGGGACCTCTTCCACCACTGAGAGAACAGATATTTGTCCTCACTAGAGCAGATGCATTTTCTGGATGTGAATTTTTCTTTCCTGCCTACAGTGCTTCTGCCGCCACCATCAGTGGACTCATGGACTGTCCCATTCACCATCCTGGTTCTCACCATAGAATTGTGTCTAATAAAGGGGGAAAACTTACAGCAAAGCAAGTGTGGCAATTGCTCATACCCACGGAATCTCACCACAGTCCCTCTTGCCCAGAAGCCAGTGGCCAGCTTCCTGAAAATGCATCACAGCATCGATGGTGAGACAGCACCCTAGAAGAACAAAGTCTGTTTTATGGCTGCAGCATATACTCTGAATCAGAGATTGCTATATGGTGCTGAATATATTTTTATTATAGTCAGAATATATTTTTCTGGGAATAAAAGGATGAAAGTCAGAGAAGCTCCTCTCATATTATACCTAATAAAACATTAGCAGAATTTTTTCCTTCCCATCCAGCAACCATAAACTCTTCTGGTTGGGAGGTCATAGTTCCCAGGTGGAAACTGAAAGATAGAACAATGGTTCTATGGATGTGAAAGCTGAGACCATCACTTGGCCACTTGGGGCTCCTATGCCACCAAACCAACAGGCAGAAGGAGGTTACTCCACTGGCAGGAGTGACTGATCCACAACTGACCAGTGTGTTGCACCACATAGCAGAGGACAAGGAGAACTGTATCTAGAATCCCACATGCTTTCCATGCCCAATAGTAAAGGCTAATTGAATAAACCAAAGAAAAAGTCAAGACTTGAGGGTTTGGATGCTTCAGAATGATTGCTTGTATCACACCACCAGAATAAGAACCCCATCTAGTTAAACTTCAGACTAAGGACAAAGAGAAACTTGAAGAACAGAGAAGGAAGATGTAGAAATCAACTACAACCTTATGACTAATTACAAAGATTGTAGGAGCTTTGCATGCTTTTTGTTTGTATACATGTATTTGTATATAGTAACTATTTTCTTCTCTGTTCTTTTTCTTATTTTATATACACATTGTTAAAGGTGAACTTTATAATTTAGTTAGTAGTTAACCAATTTTTCAGGTAGTTAACTACCTTTTACTAGTTACTGGGTCTTTGTGTTAAATTCTCCCTGTTCAAATTACCATTGTGATTTCTGTCCCTGATTGAACCCTGACTGATCCACCATCTTAAGGTCAGGGCCCTCGGTGTTGCCTCTGCCTGGAACAATCTTCATCTAGACAGGTAAATGCTCATAGTTCCTGACTGACTGCTGTATCTGTCCAACTGTCCTTCCTTGATAGTTAAACTGATACTCTGAGGCAGCCTCCATCCAGTCTTTGAAATAAGACGGCACAGACCTAACCACCGGGAATCATTGCCTATGATCAGGATAAGCTAAGGTCAGCAGACAGGAAAGGTTTACTTGTAATAACAGGCAGGCCTTAAGTTTTAAATTTCAATGAACCTATTATCCCCACTACCTGCAAGTCTTAGAAATGCATCAGGATTCTCTGAGAGGACATGGTGTGCCCAAAAACTATTCAGTGAGCCCCGACTATCTGCCAAAAACTGTAGGCACTGGTTATTCATCAACACTTTACTCTATTCACCCCTAAAATGCCCTTCAGATCTGCGTGGTAACCTCTCTTCCTCATAATTCCAGAAGTGCATTGGGTCCCACAGGATGCTGGCCTTCCTGCAAACCTGACTGAGTTTCAAAAGGGAGACTCATAGGGTCCTGCACAAAGTTGTGCAGGTGACTTGGTTCATGAAGACGCCCCTCACAGGATGAGCATTAAAGGTGGCATCATGAGGTTCCACTGTGAGCCTTGTGCCTGGTGAGGTTGGTCAATCTGGCAGGTAACTTGTTTGTATGGTGCTAGGACCTCAGATCCCCCTTGCTGACCTCAAATGTAGAGCAGGATGGATCTATTTGGGATGGTGAACATCACCCTGGGACTGATCAACACAGGAACATTTTAACCTGGGGAAGGGGCTGGAGCAGCAGTGGTCTCGGTCTCTGCTAAGACTTGATCAGGCCTCTTACAATGTGGCTGGGTCAACTGCCAAAGAAGGCAAAGAAGAATTGTTGGGATGGAAGAA
Organism: Xerus rutilus; assembly: GCA_028644305.1. Taxonomy (NCBI): domain Eukaryota; kingdom Metazoa; phylum Chordata; class Mammalia; order Rodentia; family Sciuridae; genus Xerus; species Xerus rutilus. The sequence goes on from CM053403.1 coordinate 97,821,566, forward strand.
AAGCCTCTCCACAGATGCTTAATGCCCAGACCACCAGTTTCACTTGGCTCCTGGACCATTGTGGGGGTCCCAGAGTCAGGGTGTTTTCTATTGCTATACAAGAAGTTTCCACAAACTTAGAAGCTTGAAACAACATGCATATATCATGTCATAGTTCTCATGGGTCAGGAACCCAAGCATGGATCCTCTGCCTATGGTCCTACTAAGTTAAACGAAATCCTAAGCTGGGCTATGTTCTCATCTGGAGGATTGACTGGGGAAGAATGCACTTCAAAGAATTCAAAGTTTTTGTCAGAAACCTGTTCTTTTGCAGTTGTGTGACTAAGGTTCCCATTTTCTGACTGGTTGTCAGTGGTGGTGCTGATTGGGGCTCTTAGCCTAGAGGGCCTGACATTCCATGCCACATGACTCCCTCCAGAGGCCCTCAGAACCTGGAAAATTATGTTTTCAAAGTCATCAATGGAAAGCCTACTACCTAATAATCACAGAAGTGACATCCTTTATCACATTCTTTGAGTTACAAGCAAGTCACTGTCCCTGCCTGGACTTAAGGGGAGGGGACTGCACGTAGACACCAAGAGGCATCTTGGGTATGATCTTGGGGTCAGCATGCCACAGTCAGCCTTCAGGACCAAGACCACACCAACCACTTTCAACTAGGTGACATGGGAACACCCCATGTGTTGCTTGCATAGCCAGCAAGGCCAGCTCTTGAAACTGCTCCACATCTCACACTCAGCCCCTGGGGAACCCAAGTCTCAGGCAAAGAATGGTCACTCAAACTTTCAGGGTGATACACTTAGCACAGGATGAGGTGACGAACCATATCTACACTGCAGAGTCCTCACTCTGATCCCCATCTTTGCCCTCCCCCAAATGAGAAGAGCTTTAGCTGGCTCCGGTCAAACCCCCTGAACTTACAAACAACAGGACACAGCAGGGAGCCCAATAGATGTTTAATAGCGCCCACGTGGGCTGAGCTGGTGTGTCTCCAGATAGGCAGGGCCAGGTCTAGGAGGGAAGCGCAATTCTGGTACACTGAAATCCACAGGATTGCTCCACTGAACTTGACACCACCTTGGCCACCCCTGTCCTCCCTCACACAGAAATCATCCAAACTTATTTAGTTCTCACTGGAGACCAGTGTAAGGCGGCAGGGCTGAGCCCTCACTAGGAGCTTGGGGGACCTCAGCTTGGACTCTCTCTTCAAGTTCAACTAAGAATTTTCCTTTAGAGAAGAATCAATACTGGAGAGGCCAGGGTACAAATAAATCAAGCTAAAGCCACTAATTCTAAAACTATGAAAACTCTTCCCAATTTGAGTTGAAGAATGAAGTCCCAAGTTCACTGTCAGGCTTTGGGCGAGGACCAATTAGCAAACACAAAAGAGCTCAACAAAGTTAGCAATTGCATATCACCCACCCACCCCATATAGACAGGCTCAGCCTGGATGTAGAGAAAGCAAATAAGAACAGCAAATGTTTATTATTTAAAAGAGAAAAAAAAAAAAGTTTAGCAAGGATCCCTGCCCCAAACAAAATTTAAGGAACACAAACTTCATAGTGAGGAGAAAATGGTTTTACGTGAGAAGGGTGCTGTTTCTCTCAAACGTCAATCCATCCAAAACCTGAAAATGGAAAGGCCCCTCAGCACATAATGGTAAACACTGTATATAAAGAAACTTAAGCAGAAGACGATGATCATCAAAGACAAGGTGATGAGGGTATAGATGGACATCCGCTTCTCCATGGTCGCCCTGAACAGACAGAGATAGGGGCCAGGGCAGTCATCCGTGCTACAGTGAATGGTGGTTCTAGTCACCATGGGGAGGTGTTTATACATGAGAATAAATAAATTAAAACACTGGAAGCCGATCTGCAGGAGGTAATGAAGGAGGTATGACAGCAACAATATCCTCTCCCGGTGGAAGTTCAGGGTGGATTTCTTTGAGGAGGGGACCTGCTCCTGAATTCCCACCATGGATCCCTCTTCTACTCCCACCGCCACCGCCTCCACAGACTTCACCTTTAAGTGCTTGTGCCGCATCTGAGCCATAACAAATTCCATAAGAAAGAAGAAGATTAAGAAGAGGAGGTAAAACAAGTACCAAGTCCCTGTTACAGAACTGGTATAACTGTTTTCAAAACACTCCATCAAGCATGGATAGGTGATGTTGCCATGGCACCAGAAATCTTCATAGACATGGACCCAAGGCATGTGGACCACATACACCACCACCCCATACATGGCGATTAGGCCAAACCATAGCTGCCGCCCAATGTAGTAGCCGGATTTGTCGCCGGCCACAGAGTGTAGCACGGGAATCAGTCCAGCCACCACTGCTGCAGCCATGTCCTCAGACTCTCAGGGCATTGATGGAATCTGAGACCAGAACTCTAACAGCACCCTAGGGAGGAAAGCAAAGCAAGGAGAAAACAGGGTCAGAAGGTGAGGACAGTTGCCAGGAATCCTAAGCCCTGCTCAAGTTTTAGATCCCTCCCCAGCTCTCAGGTTCAAGTCTACAACTACCCTGGACAAGCAGCAGGTTCGAGGCCTTGATGTGGTTCTTCCTGCTTCTCTGTGGCAGCCTATGGTAAAGTCTGCCCACCTCTGCACACCACACAGCCCAACTTGTTAAAATCACAAGTGTAGATCTCACCTCTTCTTATGAGATAAGCTTCAGAGGTCCAGAATTAAACTTTCTTCACATTTACAAATCCACATTAGCCTGCCAAAAGAATTGCATTTAGTAAGAACCTAATTATATGTGATAAATGAAGGATAGAAGGAACAAATAAATTTAAAAATTCCCCTTGTGTCTGGCTGTTCTAGGTGTCCCATGGCAGTCTATACTTTGCATCTTTGCCAGGAAATTTTCTTTTCTTTTTTTTTAATTTTTTTTAGTTGTAGATGGACACACAATATCTTTATTTATTTTTATGTGGTGCTGAGGATCAAACCCAGTGCCTCACGCATGCGAGGCAAGCGCTCTACCACTGAGCTACAATCCCAGCCCTGCCAGGAAATTTCCTAACAGTAAAGAGAAAAGAAGTGGAACATTTCCTCATCTTTCTTTTTTTTTTTGATACCAGGGATTGAATCCAGGGGTGCTTAATCACTGAGTCACATCTCCAGCCCTTTTTTATATTGTAGTAGAGACAGGGTCGTGCTGAGTTGCTTAGGGCCTCACGAAGTTGCTGAGGCTGGCTTTGAATTCGCAATCCTCCTGCCTCAGCCTCCCAAGTCACTGGGATTACAGGCATGCACCATTGCGCCTGGATTCCCTCATCTTTCTTTCTTTTTTTTTTTTTTTTTTGGTACTGGGGATTGAACTCAGGGGCACTCTACCACTGAGCCACATTCCCAGCTCTATTTTGGGTTTTATGTAGAGACAAGTTCTCACTGAGTTGCTTAGCGCCTCACCATTGCTGAGGCTGGCTTTCAACTTGCGATTCTCCTGTCTCAGCCTCCCTAAGTGCTGGGATTACAGGCTTGAGCCACCGTTCCCTCATCTTTCTTGATGGTGCACACGACTTCCATCTGCAGCTTTTCAGAGTGGACCTATGACCATTCTCCATCTACAGTAATAATAACATTGACAACTATGGACTGCACGAATACAGCAAGTCTGGTGCCGGTGGATTAAATAGACCATCTCTACAGAAGGGGAAGCCTTTGCAATGTTTTTATTAGCTTAATTTGGGTAATGTGTCCTCTATTTATACATGTCATTATATATGACAACAACAAGTCATTTAGTTTGAGGTTTTAAGTACTTAATGAATATTTTGGGGTTTTAATGTGATAAAATATGTGAAATGTATAATCTATAATTTGAATCATTTTTAAGTGTACAGTTCTCATTTTTTCTTTTTTTGTTCTTTTTATATATTCATGACAGTAGAGTGTATTTTGACTTATTATACATAGAGTATAACATTCTAATTAGGATCCCATTCTTGTGGTTATACATGATGTGGCGTTTCACTGGTCATGTCCACATATGTGAACATAGGAAAGTTAAGTCCAATTCATTCTACTGTCCTTTTCATTCCTATACCCATACCCCCTCCCTTTCCTTCATTCTCCTTTGTTTAATCCAATGAACTTCTGTTCTCCACCCCCCCTTATTGTGTGTTAGCATCCACATATCAGAGAGAATATTTGGCCTTTGGATTTTGGGATTGGCTTATTTCACTTAGCATGATAGTCTCCAGTTCCATCCATTTACCAGCAAATACCATAATTTCATTCTTATGGCTGAGTAATATTCCATTGTGTATATATGTCACATTTTCCTTATCCATTCATCTGTTGAAGAGCATCTACGTTGGTTCCATAGCCTAGCTATTGTGAATTGAGCTGCTATAAACATTGATGTGGCTACATCACTGTAGTATGGTGATACTAAGTTCTTTGGGTATATGCCAAGGAGTAGGATAACTGCATCAAATGGTGGTTCCATTCCAAGTTTTCTGAGGAGTCTCCATACTGCTTTCCAGAGTGGTTGCATCAATTTGCAAGTGCCTAGTTCTGTGGCATTAAATATATAACCATCACCACCATCCATCTCCAGAAATTTTCATCTTCAAATATGGAAACTCTGTCCCCATTAAATACCAACTCTCCATCACCCCTCTTCCTCAGACCTTGGCAACAACCATTATATTTCTAGTAGACAATTTAACTATTCTAGTATTTCATGCAGGTGAAATTATACAATATTTGTTCTTTCGTGACTAGCTGGTTTCACTCAGCAAAATATCTTCAAGATTTATTCGTGTTTGAGCATATGTCAGAATTTCCTTTCTTTTAAGAATGGAATAGTATTCCACTGCATGTATAGATCACATTCTATTCATCTGGTGATGAATATATGGACTTTTTCCAGTTTTTGGTTTTATCAATATAGCTGCTATGAATATGGGTGTACAAATATCTGTTCAAGTCTGCTTGTTTTGGTATATAACCAGAGGTGAAACTGCTGGATAGCAGAGTAAATTCATGCCTAATTTCTTGAGGATCTGGCATACCTTTTACCATAGTAGCTACACATTCCTACCAGCCATGCACAGGGCTTCAATTTCTCCTTGCCAACATTTGATATTTCCTGGTTGGGCTGTGGATTTGTTTCAAAAAACAATGCTTTTTGTTTTATTGAAAAGATGACACAATTAGAGTTAAGAGACTCTTTAAAGGTACATTCTCTCAGCAATATTTTTGGGGGAGCAGATACTAGGGATTGAACCCAGAACTCTATCACTGAGCTACATTTCCAGCCCTTTTATTTAATTCAGAGACAGGGTCTCACTAATTTGCTAAGCCTGACCTCAAATTTGCTATGCTCCTGCCTCAGACTCCCAAGTAGCTGAGATTACAGGTGTGTACTACTGCACCTGGGCCCTCAGCAATATGTTTAAATTACACCCTATAGTATGAGATCACATTCAAACAGACCTCAGCAATATGTTTAAATTATACTCTATAGTATGAAATCACATTCAAACAGACCATACACAGAAACAAGGACAGGCAGCATCCAGAGTGAGCTGGTGGGTGCAGGGCTACCTGATAAGCTTGCCAAGAAGGGTGTTGATCAAACAAAAGTGCCAAAAAAGTACAGGGACAGGGGAGAAACAATATATTTATTGGTCATTTATTATATGCCAGGCACTTTTCTACAAACCGATACATAAGAGCTCATTATCACATTCAGTACTTAGTCAATATTATTCTTATTTTACAGATGAGAAAAATGAAAATTTAGAATGGTTAAGTAACTCCCCCACAATTATACAGTTGAGTGAAAACAGGTGCCAAGATTAGAAACCAGAATTGTCTAACTCAGCAGCGGGAATGTGGGACCTCTACTGCCTTACATGGTCATGGCTCTTCTCCGTGGCCCAACGACCACAAGGAAAAAGGGGGACCACCACACTGAACCCTTCCATCCTCACCTGCCTGCTCTCGTGGGCAACGAAATTGCTCGTGTTCTAACGATTTATATTTTTCTTCTTTGACAAGTGTTGTAGCTGAAAACGCCAGTTGGGTCCAAGTACAAAGTCCTAGTACCATGTATCAAATGGTAAGTACAAATCTCGGATCTGACGCCGCAGCCCAATTTTTCCAGGACTGGATCCCATCTGGACCGCCTGTGGTCACAGCTGTGAGTCCCACTTCTCGCATTTCCTATAGGAGGCCTCACCCTCAACTGCACATTTCTGCCCTTCCCACCAACTGCTTCCTGCCTTGGAATCTGTCAGAGGGCTGTCCCATTGGCTGTGCCGCCTGTCAGTCTATGGACTCTACGAATCACCAAGCTCAAACAGCAGTGGGGAGGAGAATCTGCAGATCCAGCCTCCTCTAGTTTACCAAAGGAGATTTTCTTGGGGTTAGGAGCCTGCTCTGGAGGGGTAGGGTCAGGGGATGACCCTGGTAACATTCCTGCCTGGATCTACCGTTTTCCCTCCGTGCACTCCTGGATCCACATGTCCCAACAGTCTGAATCTGGAATAGACCATCAGCAGATTCAACAAGCAGAATTTATATCTTCTGATTTTTTCAAACCTCCAATCCCTCTCTCCTACACTTTTCATCTTTTCTTAGACTTTAAACTGTATTAAAAACAAACAAATTTTCAACCAGGAAACTCCCTCTTTTTCTTCCAAATCCACAAAAATATTTTCATCTGATTTATTGCTTCTTTCTCCCTCTTGGTCACAATGGTGGAAATGCGATGATCCTTCTCTTTGCCGGTCGTTCTCTCCATGAGTTTCAGATCCCACCTCCAGGCCTTCTCAGGGACCCTGCACCATTACTCTCTCTTTTGAAACCTCGGCTTCTGCCCTTCTACATAATTCTCCCCATCAATATCGAATCAGTGTCTCCCATCCTGTGACCCCTACCCAGCTACTGTGCACTCTCTGTTGATCTACATAAACTCCTATGAAAGAGTTGACTATCTACACAAGCTGTCTCCACCTCCTCTTCTCTGATTCACTTTCAATCCTTCCCATCCCATAAGATCAAAATCTAAGCATTTCCATCTCCAAGCTAGGAGTGGGGGTTTACCTGTAAACCAGGTACTGGTTTACCAGTACCTCCAGATACTGCAAAGGCTGACCTGGAAAACGAACTTAGCAAGCCCCTGCCTCAAAAGAAATTTTTAAAAAGCACTCAGTGGTAGAGCACTTGTCTAGCATGCAGGAGACCCTTGTTGAATCTCCAATACCAAGAAACAACAACAAAACTTCATCATTGTTAGGCAAATGATGAATTTGCTGTAATTAAACAATGAGAATGACTAATTCACAGTTTGGGGTTTTGTTTATTGTTTATCTTTTTTTTTTTTTTTTTTTTGGTACTGGGAATTGAACTCAGGAGCACTCAAACACTGATCCACATCCCCAGCCCTATTTGTATTTTATTTAGAGACAGGGTCTCACTGAGTTGCTTAGCACCTCGCCCATTGCTGAGGCTGGCTTTGAACTCGCTATCTTCCTGCGGAACCAACCTAGATGCCCTTCAATAGATGAATGGATAAAGAAACTGTAGTATATATACACAATGGAATATTACTCAGCAATAAAAGAGAATAAAATTATGGCATTTGCAGGTAAATGGGTGGAGTTAGAGAATATTATGGTAAGCAAAGTAAGCCAATCCCAAAAAACCAAAGGCTGAATGTTTTCTTCGGTAAGTGGATGCTAATCCATACAGAGGTAAGGGGCATGGGATGAATAGAGGAATTTTGGATTAGCCAAAGAGGAGGGAGAAAGGGAGAAGGGACAAGGGGATAGGAAAGATGGTGGAATAAGATGGTCATCATCACCCTAGATACATGTATAGATTGCAAGAATGGTGTGACCCTACTTTGTGTACAACCAGAGGTGTGAAAAATTGTGCTCCATTTGTGTACAATGAATCTAAGAGCATTCTGCTGTCATGTATAACTGATTAGAACAAATTTTTAAAACAGTACATTTTCGCATTATGCAAACATCACCAACATCCAACTGATCCAGTTTAGAACATCCTCATCTTCCAACTTGAAACTCTGTATCCAATGAGCACTAATTCTTCATTCCTCCTTCTCCCAACCCCAGGCACCCAGGGATTATATGAGCTTCCTTGAGTAGTCAGAAAGACTACTTTATCCTCTATGAATTTGTCTATTCTAGGTACCCCACATAAGAGGAATCATACAATATTTGTCATTTTGTGGCTGGCTTATTTCACTTAGCATAATAACCTCAAAGTTCATTCATGTTGTAACATGCATCAGAATTTCCTTCCTTTTTTAAGGCTGAATGATATAGCCTTGTATGTATACACCATATTTCATTTATCCATTTGTCCATCGATGGACACTTGGGCTGTTTCCATTTTTGGAAGCATCATTCACCATTGTGAATGATGCTGCTGTTGACCATAGGTATAAAAATATAAAATATTTTTAGGGACTAGGGGTGTAGCTCAGTCAGTGGTATAAAGTTTGTTTAACATGTGAAAAACTCTGGGTTCAATTCTCAGCACCCAAAAAATAATTTTAAATAATAATTCATTCAACCAATAATTTTTTCTTTTTCCTTCTTTTTTCTTTTTTTTCAGTCTGGAAAGTTTTAATTGTATTTATTTTTCATTGTAATTGTACATAATAGTTACATTTTTGTACAAGCACACATATTATGATAAAATTTGGTCAATTTTGTTCCCCAGGACCTTCTCTTTTCCTTTTCCTCCCCTCTTCCCTCCCACTATCCCCTCTCTCTATTCTTCTGCTGTCCTTTCTATTGTCATAACATTCTCCTTCACCTTTTCCCCCTTTTATTCTCTCTAGCTTCCACATATGAAAGAGAACATATGACCTTTGACTTTCTTAGTTTAGCTTATTTCATTTAACATAATCTTCTCCAGTTTCATCAATTCTGCAAATGACATGATTTCTTTTTTCTTTATGGTTCAATAAAAATCCATTGTGTATATATATCATATTTTCTTTATCTACTCATCTGTTGATGGACACGTAGTCTGGTTCCATAATCTGGCCATTGTGAATTGTGCTGCTATGAACATGAGTGTGCATGTATTGCTATAGTAGGCTGACTTTAATTCTTTTTTTTTTAAATATTTATTTTTTAGTTGTAGGTGGACACAATATCTTTATTTTATTTTTATGTGGTGCTGAGGATCGAACTCAGTGCCTCCCGCGTGCTAGGCGAGCACGCTACCACTGCGCCATAACCCCAGCTCCTGACTTTAATTCTTCAGGATAAATACCAAGGAGTGGTATAGCTGGGTCATGTGGTGGTTCCATTCCTAGTCTTTTTTTTTTATTTTTTATTTTTTTAGTTGTAGATGGACACAAATATCTTTATTTTTATGTGGTGCTGAGGATCGAACCCAGTGCCTCACACATGTGAGGCAAATGCTCTACCACTGAACTACAGCCCCAGCCCCCATTCCTAGTCTTTTGAGAAACCTCCAAACTGATTTGCATAGCACAACCAGTATTATAGAGAATCTATTATATGCTAGCTGCTGTGCCATGTGCTGGCGCTTCAACAATAAACAAACTATAGACATGGGCAGCCACTGTCAAAAGAGATGACAGAAGTCTGTAGGCAACTTTACTCTGGTGAGATAACTATCAAGACAGGAGGATTAGGGTGCCCTGTGAGCACACAGGCTAGGCAACCCCCAATCTCCAACAAAAGGCTTTCTGGCTGTGTGACCTGGAACCAGAGATGTGGGAAATGAATCTGGTACGAGAGTCTGGGGAGCAGACAAGAGTGGGTGACAGCCTGGACAGAGTCCCAGAGACATCTGGTTTGGAGAGTAGAAAGGAGGTTGTCAGGCATCAAGGCTGGAGAGATGAGCAGGTACCAGAATGCACCATGGAGGCCCTTGTTCTAAAGTTTCTAAAGAGCCTGTTCTAAAGTTTGGGTTTACAATGAAAATAATAGGAAGTCTTGGAAATATTTCAAGTAGTGAAGTGATGTGATCTAGTTCCCATTTGACATGATCAGTCTATCTGCAATGTGGCAGCCAATTAGACTGGATGGAGGCAGAAGACCAGGCAGGAAGCTCCTGTTGATATCCAAGACATAAAGGTAGGCCTGGAGATACCTAGGCTCAGTGGTAGAGCATTTGCTTAGCATGCATGAGGCCTGGGATTTGATCCTCACCATAGGGGGAAAATAATTCAGAAAACCAAGCTATAAAGGTAGAGGCCTGAACTAATTAGATAGTGGGGAGTATAGACAAGGCCCATATAGTGATGAGAAAGTAGGAAGTGAGGAAGAATTTGACATCAAGGTAAGAAAACTATAGGCAGTTATTAAACAGTTAATTTAAGCATAAATCAAGGTATAGCAAAATGTTGATAGTACAAAGTGGGGATGTGGTATTAACATTCAGTCCTTCAGCCAGGATCTTTGTCTTGCTCTGTTCAGATTTCTTTTTCCTTCATCAGCTGGATTCTCTGCAGCCTACTTGACCTCTTGCATGACCTACATCAAAAGAGCTACCATTTCCAGAGTATAATCAATATCCTTCAGTCCTCAATATAGTATATTATAGACTGAATTGTGAACCCTCAAGTTCATTTGTTGAAGCCCCACCTTCAAATATGACTATTTGAAGGTGGGGCCTATAGGGAAGTGAAAAGGGTTAAATGAGGTCATATAGGTGCAGCCTTCATCTTAAGACATGTGTCACTTTAAGAAGGGGAAGAGACAGCAGAGATCTCTTTCTCCATCAAGGACATAGTGAGAAGGCAGCCATCTGCAAGCCAGGAATTGAGGCCTCGCCAGAAGCTAACCCTGACAGCACCTGGATGTAGGACTTCCAGATTCCAGACCTTGGGAAAATAAATTTCTATTGTTTCAGGTTCCCATATGTGGTGTTTTGTTACTGTAGCTGGAGCAAATTAATACGTAGCCTTAAGAGGTAAGCATTGGTGTCCCCTTTCACAAATGAAGAAACTGAGGTGCAAAGAGTTTGACTTATGATCACCTAGGTAGGAAGCAGCACATGGGAAGGCTTCCTTAGATCAAGACTTTTGTTTCAGCATTGAATTTTCTGGGTTTACCTGGAAGTACCATGTCTTTACCAACTCTCCTTTGGAGGGATAGGACTCAGGCCCTCGGGCATACTAGGCAGGCACTCTACCATTAAGCTACACCCCCAGCCTGACTATCAACTCTTTCTAAAACTCTGACTTTGATCTTCCTTCCAGCCTATTGAGCTGAAAATGGTAGAACTTTAGGGCCTACTCTGAAAAACTACTCCAGAATAGGCATGCAGACTCAGATACAAAAATTTGTTCTCTTTCTCTAGCTTCCAGTAATAGTGAGTTGGATCATTAGGTCAATTCTAAACCATTCAGCAAGGAAAGAGCTACTTGGTGGTTATGTAGCATTTCACATGAAACCCCTTTCCCTCACAAGGACAGTCTGTGCCACTATCTGTCACTGCATCATTGCTAGCTGTAGAAACCAGCCTTTTCTGCATTAGTAGTTTCTAGTCACCTTTGTGTATGCTTCACAATAGCCTTGTTTTAAGTAAAGCTGGACATAGGCCCTACAGAAGCAATTTCTGAAGTTTGAGTTTGAACCAGATGAAATTGCTGGGTTATTTTGTTTTGTTTTATGGGGGAGGGTGGGTGTTTGGTTTTTTATTTTATTGTTTTTGCAGTGGTAGAAATTGAACCCAGGGGCACTTACCACTGAGCTACATCCCCAGCCTTTTTTTTTTTTTTTAATTTGTTTTTAATTTTGAAACAGGCTCTTGCTAAGTTACTCAGGCTGGCCTCAAACTTTCAATTCTTCTGCCTCAATCTCCCAAATCACTGGAATTACAAATCGCTATTTTCATAGGTCAAAAATGATCAATATAAGCAATGTCATGTGGATCAACCTCATAGATGCCTCAACCTCAGTCCTCTCCACTTCCCTCTCATTCAGTAACTTCTAGGCACCCAGGACCATTACCAGGCTGCATTCCGATCACCCCAAGTCCCTAACTTCTTACTCCCACCCACGGGCAGTATCCCCTCTGGACAGAAACAAAAGCCTTGGCAAGAAAGAAATGAGTCAAAATGATCAGAGAGGTAGAATCACAACTCAGAACACAACACCTCCCAAAATATGGCACCTTGGAAGACTGAATGTTTAAAGCTGAAGGAAATTGAGAGCATCATAGAAGGAAGGTCATTCTCCCAGCTTTCTCTCTTAAAGCATGATCATAAAGAATTCTCTGACCTAACTTGCCTGAAAATAGGTCAGGGGACCTTCATTCCAGAGAAATCCTGCCCTATACCCAGAGGCCAATAAGACTCTGAACAAACAGACCTTGCTAAGTTCCCCCCACTTTATTACTTTTAGGTCACCTCTACTCTTTGTATGATCACACTTCTGTAGGACTGTCCATTCTTCGTCTCACCTAAGCATAAAAATGTTTTCCCTGAGCCTTTGGGTCTTCATGTCTGAAAAACTCCTTGTCGCATAAAATTCAAATAAATGTGTTATGCTTTTCTCTTGTTAATTTATCTTGTTACAGGAGTGTCCACCATTACTGTGGACTGAGTAGGGGAAGACATCACTTTTTCTCTCCCACAAGAGCCTCAGAAAGCAGAAAAGTGGAGAATCTCAAGAGGATCTGACTAGGCAGACCCCTCCCCTTGAGGATAACATGGCCTCAGAATTCCCAGGGTGCTTTCCAGCTTCACCATGCTATCCCTGACCTGGTAAAAGGCTTTTGCCTAGCCTGGGTACTTACTGAGCAATAAAACAAAGTGAAAACAACCATATTACAGCCAGCCCCAGCTATGTGGCTGGCAGATTCTATTTAGCAGTTGTGGGCAGGATTTTATAAGAAAGACCTTGCAGTTCAACACAGGAACAAGAAAAGTTTACAGAGATGGCCTGAAACGCACTCAGGCTGAGGACCCTGTGGTTGATCCCATAATGGTTAGAAGCTGACAACTAGAGAGAGTCAGGTGAAGTTAAGTTTGAAAAGGGGAATGCAAGGTACTGCAGGGGGTGAGGGTCACCAGTCCAGTTCCACTAAGGTGGGGCAGTCCAGGAGTGAAACTGATGATGAGTAGACATAAGTGAGCACATGCTCAAACCCAGCTATTGAGATAGAGGCATTAGCATGCTATTCACAAAGAAGGGAAAAGAAGATGTCCATCTGCATCCCCAGCAGCCCCTAGCAAGGACCTGCAAAAGCTTAAGCAAGTGCTTTGCCAGGGTTACCTGAGGCTTAACCTCAGGACCATCAGAAGACAGGAAGCTCACATCAAAGCATCAGTCAAGCAGGCTGGGATTGGGGAAGAGATGTTCTGGACATGAGAAGTCAGGTGTTCCAAGGGAACTTCATCACTTTAAGAGTAGGTATTTGGTTGGAATAGGTGTTTCAGAAGACACCTCTTCATTTCTACACTCCAGAAGCCAGCAGAGCCAAATGAGGGGTGGCTGCCATAAAAGGAAACCAGCCAGAAAGCAGGGAGGCAAATGTGGAGAGAAGTGACGCTTGTTTACAGTGTTAGAATAGAGACACACCTCATGGGGTGGAGAAAGCACCCTGGGAACCCACAATTTGTCCCACCCATGGGAGGTGGTTAACACTCATTAATACATCCTGCAAAAGACATGAGGAAATGGGTGTTTTAATGACATCAGTCCTTATCAGCACTTTATTTTCTTCTCTATGGCATTCCCATGGCCTAGGAGAGCTGAATGATTAAGTAAACAAATGAGTACTTAACAACTCACTTTGGCCAAGAAAGGTGTTTAAGATGATCACAGTGCTCTCCGTTTAATAAAATAAAATTGTGCCATATGTTGCCCTTGGAACAGACCATATTGCCAAGAGGATGGCAGGAGTACATCTCTGACAAATGGAGGGCCCAAATGATAAACCCAGTGGTCCCTAAAAGAGTGACCACAAGAAAATCATGAACCATATCTACAGAAGTTCCAGTGCCATCACAATGGGGATGGCAAAGTGCTCTGAAGCCTGGAAGGCCCAAGGTTGGATCACCAAGGAGAAGTCCTGTGGGGCTGAAGAGATAACCAGTACCCCAAACTTAAGACTACATCACTGAAGAGAGTTCCAAGATGGCGGCCTAGACGGTCTCCTCCGTGCTAGGTTCCCCAGGACCGAGGCTAGAAGTGGTGGAGGTGCCTCTTTCCAGCCAGCTTCTTGGCATCATTCTGTGGCTCACCACCCCCAGCAAGAGTTTCGCTTGCGTGTGTGCGCGCAGGGCCACCGGGAGGCAGCAGTAGCCGCAGGCAGCGTGACTTCAGCAACAACCGGCGAAGCGCAGTTGCGGCAGGGGCTCCGGCCCAGGGCTCCAGCAGGAGATTTGCCCCAGGCGGGCGGGGCCTGCTTCCATACAGGGTACCTGGCCCCAGTGCCCACTCAGCCGCGTGGGACCGCTAGCAGTTGCTACTGTGGACGGACCGTCTCCTAAGCGGACCCCTGGCCATTGTTCTTTGTGGATCCTCTTCTAACACGGCAGAACTTCCTACACCAGGGGGCGTAGGTCAGCACCTGGGAGCAAACTTTGGCCGTGGTGCAGTGCACCATGGAACAGCGACTTCACCAGCGGCTCAGAGTTTCACCCTGGGCTTTTCACCCTGGACAGGACACCAGCGGGGAAAATCCAGCAAGCAACAGACAACACCACCTACTGGAGGTGAAAGGAACCATACCTGTTTATTTACATTGAGACTTTTTCCTTTTGTTTTTTTTAATTCTTATTTTTTATTTCATCCTTTATCTTTTTCTCCTAATAGTTCTATTGTTTAATCCTTTTGTTTTATTTCTCCGCTTTCTTGTTCTTTCCCTTCTTTCTTTTTCCTTCCCTCTTTTCTCTCTCACTCTTTTCCTACCCTCTAATCCCCAACAGTTGTGACATCAAATATCTGTTATACAGTGGGATATGGTAGATTGGGATTTCTGAACTGTATACTAGAGTGGTATTATATAGTCTTGTAACTCCCACTTGCATATGTTTTATTTTTCTTGCTATTATCTCTCCTTGCTGTACTCTTTTCTTCCTCCTTACTGGTCTTCCCCAACCCTCTGTTGCTCTTTCTAGTAATAGCCAACTCCTCTTGGATTCCTTTTTATGCTCTCTAAGATCTAATAACCATACCCTCACTTCCTAATACCCCAACATTCTGTCCTACACCCCAACCTCAAGTTTCCCTAACCTACCAACAGATACTATAGACCCTTGTGCAAACTTATTGGTTACATAATAGATTGTAAAGGAACACATAATTGTTGTATATCATGACTAAACTATAAATGTATTTGGGAGCTGTTAGGAGCTACTTGGATTGAAATTATATATTGCTTGTATTGAGATCAATCAATATCGGTCTCCCCGTTAAAGGAGAGATAATGAAACCCTGCAGGGAAACTATACCCACATAGGAGCAAAAACTGTAACAACTTGGATCAGCAGAGCTAGAAGGAAAGACACACAAACATCATGAGAAAACAAGGGAAGAAAGTGACTCAAACAAACCAAGATACTACGCTATTAGAATCCATGGTCAGTACAGCAGAAGAAATTACAGGGGCTGGGACTGTAGCTCAGCGGTAGAGTGCTTGCCTTGCATGTGTGAGGCCCTGAGTTCAATCCTCAGCACCACATACAAAGCAATAAAATAAAGACATTGTGTCCATCAACAACTAAAAAAATATTAAAAAAAAAAAAGAAGAAGAAATGACAGAACAGGAATTCTGGATGTACATAATTAAAATGTTTGGTGACTTAAAGAATGATATAAGAGAGCAAGCCCAGTTAGCAAAAGATCATTTCGATAAAGAGATACATAGGCAAATACAGGAAGTAAAAGATCACTTCAATAAGGAGATAGAGATTCTGAAAAGGAACCAAACAGAAATCCTTGAAATGAAAGAAACAATAAACCAAATTAAAAACTCAATAGAAAGCATCACCACCAGATTAGAACACTTGGAAGACAGAACCTCAGATACTGAAGACAAAATATTTAACCTTGAGAATAGAGTTGACCACACAGTGAAGACAGTAAGAAGCCATGAACAGGACATCCAAGAATTATGGGATAACATTAAAAGACCAAACTTATGAATTATTGGGATAGAAGAAGGCATAGAATTCCAAACCAAAGGAATGAGCAATCTATTCAACGAAATATCAGAAAACTTTCCAAATATGAAGAATGAATTGGATAATCAAATTCAAGAGGCTTACAGGACACCAAACGTTCAAAATCACAACACACCTACACCAATGTGGGGGCATGCCACAAGATGGCGCTGAGCAGTCAGCTCAGTGCTGACCACGCTGCCTGAGAAGCCACCTCCCCGCACTATTATTGGCTGACCTCTGCCCCCGTACTGTTTTAGCCGAGTGACCCTATACTGTTTTCAAGTGGACAGCCCCGTCCGCATTATTAGCTTAGAAACCGGACACCACTGGACCCTCTTTCCTATATAAGTCTGTAAACCCCCTCAATAAATCTGTACTTGCTTAGACGATACCCCCTGGTGCATGGTAGTTTGTGCCAGGCGGCCTTCCTCTCTCAGTCCAACCTCATCGGGGGTTCCTGGGGCGCTCCTCTCACTCGCTGGCAGAAGGGGAGATTGCTGCCTGGCTGGGAGGATGCCGATACACCAAGGCACATTATAATGAAAATGCCTAACATTCAGAATAAGGAGAGAATCTTAAAAGCCACAAGAGAAAGGAATCAGATTACATATAGGGGGAAGCCAATTAGGATCACTGCAGACTTCTCAACCCAGACCCTGAGAGCAAGAAGATCATGGCAAAGCATATACCAAGCGCTAAAAGACAGCGGATACCAACCAAGAATCTTATATCCAGCAAAATTAAGTTTTAAGTTTGATGATGAAATAAAAACCTTCCAAGATAAACAAAAATTAAAAGAATTCACAGCACCGGGCGCGGTGGCTCAAGCCTGTAATCCCAGCACTTAGGGAGGTTGAGACAGGAGAATCGCGAGTTCAAAGCCAGCCTCAGCAATGGCGAGGCGCTAAGCAAGCAACTCAGTGAGACCCTGTCTCTACATAAAACACAAAATAGGGCTGGGG
>CM053403.1:97839183-97867443 GCA_028644305.1 Xerus rutilus
AAAGGTACACTTAAATATTTCTGATGGGATTGCAAACTGGTGCAACCAATCTGGAAAGCAGTATGGAGATTTCTTAAAAAACTTGGAATGGAACCACCATTTGACCCAGCTATCCCACTCCTTGGCCTATACCCTAAAGACTTAAAAACAGCACACTACAGTAAAGCAGCCACTTCAATGTTTTATAGCAGCACAATTCACAATTGCAAAACTGTGAAAGCAACCCAGATGCCCTTCAATAGATGAATGGATAAAGAAACTGTGGTACATATACATAATGAAATATTTTTCAGCAATAAAAGAGAATACAATTATGGCATTTGCAGGCAAATGGATGGAATTGGAAAGCATTATGCTAAGTGAAGTAAGCCAATCCCAAAAAACCAAATGCTGAATGTTCTCTCTAATTAGTGGATGCTGATACATAAGGGGAGTGGGAATGGGGAAATGGAGGAACTCTGGACGCAGCAGGGGAGAGGTGGGGGGAGGGAAAGGGGAATGAGTACAGTAAAGATGGTTGATTGAGATCGTCATCACTACCCTTGGTGCATGTATGAAGACACAAATGGTGTGACTTTATCTGGTTTGCAACCAGAGAAATGGGAAAACTGAGCTCTATATATGTACTATGACTTGAAATGCAACTAAATAAACTAATTAAAAAAAAAAAAGACCACATCACTGTTCCCCTATGAGAAGCCATCCATAGATGGGATAGATATGGGCCAGAGCATTTCTATCCCACCCAGCCATAGAAATGCTCTGGCCCATTATCTCACCTGGTGAACTTAGGGGGCTATAAGAAACCAGGACACTGAAGGCATGTCCCCACACTGCCCTGGAGATGTGATCAGGATCCAACACCAGAGGATGAGGCAGCAGCAGTGCCAAGACACATCCTGGATACACCAGCCAATGAGGCCCAGTGACTTTCATCTGAACCCTGGTAACATGTGAGCCTCACACATGTATATTAGGCATAAGCAATAATATGCCAGAACCGGCTTGTATGCACACGAGCAGCACACCATAACCCAGAGAGAACTTTCTCATGTCACAGTGCCACTATCTTATATGAATGGGTACTGTTGCTACAATCGTGGGGGTCCTTGCCAACCACTGCATCTTGGCATGTGGAAAACTGCAGCTATTGCCTCAAAGAATTCAATCCACCCTCCTTGAAGGGCAGGGTTGGCCCCTCTCAGGACACAGTCTGGACTTCCTCCCCCATATACCATCTGTAGGAAGCAGCAGGAGTAGGTGGAAGATGGACTGCTTCCAAAAAAGCAAAACACAGCATCAGCCTCACCTAAGCTAGGAGACACACATTCTACCTAAAGCAGGAGGAGTGGACAAGAGCCACGAGGTAAAAGGACAGCATCAATTCAACCTTACCTTGGTGCCCGAACACAAGGGCCGGTTCTTTTTCTATCACTCACAGCAGTGACTATAGAATCTGTGAAGCTGGGGCTCTGTGCCCCATTTGAGGCAACAGTGGACTCTGGACAGTCTTAGGCATCCCATAACCTCAAAGATACCCTCCCTCCAGAAGGGTTTGGAGAAATCTTGAAACCTAGCCCCACTAAGGGAAGGATGGTAAGAGGTGTCAAAAATGAACAAAGCTGGACCTAAACTGATAAGGACAGATTTTAACCAGCAACATACCATTGCAATAGGGAAGAGTCCAGCACGAACTGAGGTGTCTGGAGGCTGTGAAGAGAGAATGAGGGAGAGGGAGGGGCTGAGCAGGGGTTCACTAGAGTCCTGCTCAGTGTCCTTGAGGGATGTATCCTTGAGCTATTAGAACCTGTGCTCATTCAAGTCCTCATAGACCAAGGGTGAGGCCTAATGGGGAAGGGACTCAGAGGGGCCTGGTTAGAGTTCAGTCAAGGAGAAAATCTTTGTGGGAGGAGATGCATCTAAACTCATCTAAACAGGAGGAGGTGGCAGTGTTGTTTCGCAAAGGGAGAGCCTACAAACCCTGTGTAAAGGGAACTTGGCCCCAGACCATGGGACTGGCCTATAGCAAAAACGGCTTTCCTTCCCTTTTCCAGAATCATTAGCTGGGCACATGGTTACCCTGAATAAGGCCACTTCTGCAGCCTCTACAGAAGCTGCATCATTCTGGTCAATGGGATGTGAGTAGAAGTGACATGTGTATCTTCTAGGTCATGGTCATAAAGTATCCCCCCCTTATCTGAGGGTATGTGTTCCAAGAACCCTAGTGAATGCCCAAAACCTCAGATGCCTAACCCTATCTATATATGCCATCTTGTATGTGTGTAGGCATGTATTTTCTAGACATACATACCTATGACGAAATTTAGTTCATAAATTAGGCAGAGTAAGCCAGGGGTGGTGATGCATGTAAATCCAGCAATTTGTGAGGCTGAGACAGAAGAATCACAAGTTGGAAGCCAGCCTCAGCAACTTAGCAAGACCTTGTCTCAAAATAAAAAACAAAAAAAAGCTGCGGATGTGGCTTATTGGTAGAATGCTCCTGGCTTCAA
This sequence comes from Xerus rutilus, assembly GCA_028644305.1. Lineage (NCBI taxonomy): Eukaryota > Metazoa > Chordata > Mammalia > Rodentia > Sciuridae > Xerus > Xerus rutilus. The sequence goes on from CM053403.1 coordinate 97,841,694, forward strand.
TCCCTGCTAATGCAAAATAAACGAACAAATAAATAAGAGAGGGTAAGAGATTAACAACAATAACTAAAAATAAAATTGAACAATTGTAAAAACCTACTTTAATGGAAATTATTTTAAACTGATAAATTGTTTATTTTTGGGATTTTCCATGTAGTATTTTTAGTCCACAGTTGACCACAGGTTACTAAAACCTGGAAGAGTGAACTTGCAGATAAGGGGGATGTTTTCCCTTTCCTCTCTCTACTGGCTGAAATACCATCCCAGATGCAGACAGCGATACTAGCCCAGGGATGGTAGAATAAAAAAACAGAAGCCTAGCCTGCTGATGTCCTCGTGGAGCCCTGCCTCATACAGATTTGAACTTGTACAAAGAAACCAATTCTCCTACTTTAAGCCAACATTAATATGGGTATCTGTTGCCCCCAGACAAATACATATCCAACTAATACCTGGCCCAAGGATGGGCAGCTAGGCAGAGTCAGGTAATTCCAAAGAATCTGGAGAATGTAGAGTGGGTGGCAGAGAAAGTTCAAGGACAACACACATTTCAATCCAATGGTGAAATTGCTGCAAGGGGAGCAGAATGCAACCCCTCAGCCACCACTATCAAACATCACCCTGAGGACAAAGCATCAGGGAGAAGGCTCACACTGGCATCCTGATGCCATGTCTTGCTGTGACAGTGTCCTGAGGTGGGCAGTGACCTCCATGAGCAGCTCAGAAAGAGCATGAACTGTGAGCCCCACTCAGTGGGGATTTGCTAGGAACACTCAATGAACTGCCTGGGATTGGAAGAAATGATGCCAAGGGACACTTGGAGGAAATACTTAGGCAACTACAAAAGTAGGCCAGAGAGCCATGCCTGGTTCATGTAGGTTTTTACTATAAACACCTGTACGTCCTCAGGGTCTGGAGAGTGGAAGGGCGGCTTACACCAGGCTGGATATGGCTTGGCTATATCAGCACTGACTGAGCAGCATGCCCTCTAGAGAGTAGTACAAAATGGAAGGTTCTGGGTTCCTGGCCTTTATCAGCCTAAACACAATATAAAAGCAGCAGACATTTGCTTCTGGGTACACTGGCCTGGAAGATTTCTCATCTAACATGAATAATGAACTTCAGGCATGCTTCTAGAAGGACTAGAATGTACCAGAGAGCCAGGTCTAATCACACTGACTACAACCTTGATCTCACGAGTGGATTCTCATGAGAAGAGACAGGAAGAAGGAAGAGAGGCAGAGAAGAAAGAGGGGAGGAAGGGAGGAAAGAAGCTCAGCTCAACCTCATATATAGGAGCTTATCCTGGTGCCATCCACACACATGACGACATTGATAGCATTTCCTAGAATCATGCACTGTGGAGGTGTGGACCTCAAGTGCATCCAAGGGGTCATTATCAAAGCCCAGAACCCAGGTCAACAGAGATGCTCTGACTGATTCAACACTGGTGGGACTAAAAGAGAAGCCACAAAGGGCTGTAAGATTGGAATTAAAAAGGAAGGGTTCAAGGGACCCTTCTAGGAGATCCAACAACAAGGTCATGAAGGTGTGGGGGAGCAGGAAGAACTTGGCTGTCTTTCTCCAAACTTATATTTGGACTTAATTCTCATGCACACAAAATCCCTGCTATGTGACCTTGGGTAAATTACCTAATCTCTTCAGCCTTGTTTACTTTTCTATAAAATACCCGCCTCACCAGGTGGTTGTGAGGATTAAACAAGATAACCTGGTAAGCCTGTGCCAGGTCCTGCTTTGGTGAGTACTCAGTAAATACTACTGGCTTCCTCCCTCCCATCTCACCTGGCCTCTAGATTTCCTGAGCTTATCTGCAAGGCTGTTCAAAACAAACATAGAGCTGCAAACTCAGGGGCTGGGGGAGATGAGCAAATTGTGAAGAGAGAACAAGGACACGATATATGGAAGGCAGAGAAAAGGAGTCAAGCTTGCCCAGGGATTCCCTCAGAATTGCAATAGGGGAGGGTTACTCTGCTCCTCCTGCAGGCCACAGCTAGACCTTGCTTTCCTATTACCTTCAAGACTACACAAGCCAGCCAGGCACAGTGGCGCATACCTATAATCCCAGCACTTTGGGAGGCTGAGGCAGGAGAATTGCAAGTTCAAAGCCAGCCTCAGCAACGGTGAGGCGCTAAGCAACTCAGTGAGACCCTGTCTCTACATAAAACACAAAACAGGGCTGGGGATGTGGCTCAGTGGTGGAGTGCCCCTGAGTTCAATATCCGGTACCTCCCCCCAAAAAAGACTGCATAAGCCAGTCTACTCCGTGGCAGGTCCACAGCCCAACACCCACTTTCTCCTTGGAAACTGACCAACACCTCCACAACCCCACTGCAGCTGCACTCTCAAAGTTCCCATGGAGCTCTCTACCCATCCAATGGCCTCTCTGAGTTTGATGTAGCTCAGTTGCTAGAGTGCTTGCCTTGCATGCACAAGGCCCTGGGTTCAATCCCCAGCACCACAAAAATAAATAAACAAATAAATAAATCTTTGTGAAATTAGAATGTCTCTCTTCACTGGTGATTACCACCTTTACCAGGTGATGAGACTCAGCCTCAGTAACAGATGGATAGACCATAGTGGTAGTTATACAACCCTATGGATGAAGGAAAAAAAAACCCATATACTGTATATGGGTGAGTTGCAGAGTGTGTGAATTATTTCTCAATAAAACTGTTTAAAAAAGAACAAATTAAATAAATAATAGTGGGAACACCCTGACCTTAGGGGCCTCCTCATATGATATCATCTGAAATATACACTAACTGGGAAGTGTTCTTGCCAAAAATGTTTAATTTCAAATTGAGGCCTTAGACTTCCCTTCCCAGTTGGAGAAAGTATGAGGGATAAACAAACACAATGCTAAGAAGCACTACAAGAGAACTGTCAGACAAATAAAATATGGAATATTCAATCTCATTTTTTAAAAAGTGAAGCAACTCTTCTTAATTAAAAGAGACATAACAAGAGGCATGTGGTTTAATGACAGAGTGCTTGTCTAGCATTTATGAGGTCCTGGGTTCATCCCTGGACCAAAAAAAGAAAAGAAAGACACACACACACACACACCATATAAATTATGTGACTTTTTTTTTTTAAATATATTTTTTTTAGTTGTAGATGGACACAATGTCTTTATTTTATTGCTTTGTATGTGGTGCTGAGGATCGAACCCAGGGCCTCTCGCATGCGAGGCAAGCGCTCTACCACTGAGCTACAATCCCAGCTCCCATAAATTATGTGACTCTTGAACTAACCCTGGTTTAAGAAAAATAACTGTAAAAACACTTAGGGGCACAGCTGAACTCACTTAAATATCAGCTGACAAAGGGTTATTGTGATTTTCTTATATATAATAAAGGCATAGTAAGATGTCCTTTCTGTCAGGAGATGCTTACTTATCTGTTTGGGGTCAAGGGATATAATGTTCATACTTTCAAATGTTTCAAAAATACATGTCTAGCCACATGCACAGACACAGATAAAGCAACTATGGCAAAATGTTAACCATCACTAAATTTAGGCTATGGCTATGGGTATTAATTGTATTATCAAATTTTCTTCATGTTTGAAGTTTTATAATAGAGCAATGAGAAAAATGAGCTCCTTCATTTCTCCCTTTCCATGTTCATTGCCACCTCCTAAAAAGTTCATGGGCCACATAACCAGGTTCCCCTGTATCTCTATTACACTTGCCCTCTGCTTGGCATTGGGTACCCACAGCACCCCATATGTAAGACAGGAACCACCCTACTTGTGATCTATTTAATGTCTGTCATTTCTACAAATTGGTGAACTTCAAAAGGACAAGGACCATATCCTTCATCTGAGGTCTCCGGTGTATAGAGCCTGGCAAACTGTAAGTGATCAATAAGTCTCAAATAAATGAAAGATTGCATAAGTGAATTAATGAATGCATTTTTTAAAAAGCAGGTGAAGGACTAAACAGATCCTGCATTTGGGCATTCTCTGCTCCAGTTTACTTTACTCTGCACTACCAGATAAGCCTTCTGGAGCAGGTTTGATCGTATCCCTTCCCTGCCAGTCACACACCAATGCTTCTCACAGCCAGATAATTCCAACAGCCCGACTTCCTTTCTGTGATTCCATAGATCCAGTCACATATGACTACTCTCATTCCTTGAAAAACTCTATGCCACCGGGCAGGGTGGCACACACCTGTAATCCCAGCACTTTGGGAGGCTGAAACAGGAGAATCACAAGTTTAAAGCCAGCCTCAGCAACAGCGAGGCACTAAGCAACTCAGTGAGACCCTGTCTCTACATAAAACACAAAATAGGGCTGGGGATGTGGCTAAGTGGCTGAGTAACTCTGAGTTCAATCCATGGTACCAAAAAGAAAGAAAGAAAAGAAAAAGAAAAACTCCATGCCTTTCCTTTGCCTAACATGTCTTTCTTTCCCTGAGCATAACAGCATTTTGCTGAGCTGGAGATGCAGTTTAGTGGTAAAGCTGCTTAACTAGCATGCACTGGGCCCTGGTTTTGATCTCCAGCCTAGGGGTACGTGGCAGGGAACAATCTGGAAATCTTACAGACAATATCTGATCTGTCACTTCAAAGGTCAGAGATATGCCAGGCAAGGTGGCACACGCCTGTAATCCCAGCAGCTTGGGAGGCTGAGATAGGAGGATCACCTATCACCAAGTTCAAACCCAGCCTCAGCAAAAGTGAGGTGCTAAATAATTCAGTGAGACCCTGTCTCTAAAATACAAAAAAGGGCTGGGATGTGGTTCAGTGGTCGAGTACCCCTGAATTCAACCCTTGGTATCAAAAAAATAAAGTAAAATAAATAATAAATAGTAAATAAATAAATTAAAAGGGCTGAGAGGAGTAGTTCAGTAATAGAGCACTTTTGGATTCAATCCCAGTACAGGAAATTAAAAAAAAAAAAGTTAAAGTCCAGATAGAGTTGGCATCACTACTTGGAATATTTGTTGAACCTTATGCCATTATCTCCCAGTATAGTTTTGATTCTTATAGATTTAGGATAAGTCTTGATGTCTAATAGATTAATTTCCCCAGCTTTATTCTTTTCCAAGCCCACTTTGAATATTCTAGGTCCTTTGAGTTTCCATGTAATTTTAGAATCAACTTGTCTAGTCCTGTGAAAAAAGCCTGGTGGAGGGCTGGGTGAGGTTCAGTGGGAGAGTGCTGACCTAGCTGCCTTAATGCTAGAGTTCCATCCCTAGCATTCAAGAAAAAAATAAAATTAAAAAAGCCTTGTGGGGGCCAGGCATGGTAGCATACGCCTGTAACTCCAGCACTCAGGAGGCTGAGGCAGGAGGATCCCAAGTTCAAAGCCAGCCTCAACAATTTAGAGAGGCCCTAAACAACTTAGCAAGAGCCTATCTCAAAGTAAAAAAATAAAAGAGGCTGGGATGTGGCTCAGTGGTTAAGTGCCCATGGTTCAATCCCTGGTACCAAAAAAAAAAAACGTTTCATGGGATTTTGATTAGGAGATATTCTGCAAATGTTTTTATACTTTTTTTCTTCATTCGCATGCCTGCCATTCCCTAGGGTTGACAGCACTTTCACATAGTTGGATTCCCCTCACTACATTGTTCTTTATCCCTCCCACAAACAGAATGACTTCTAAAGCCTGAGTCCATTGTCACATCTTGGTCCCTCAACATTATTTCTGTTCCATCCTCTATATCCATCTCTTTCCTTAAAAAAAAAAAACAAAACAAAACACACACACACACACACACACACAATCATTAAGCCTGGCTGCAGCAGGGGTTCCCTGCCCTGCCTTCATGGAACAGGAAGTACCCCAGCCAAGAAGAGCTTCTTTACCAAGCATACCACCTGGCACTTGCACAGGGGAGCGCTCGCGTGCGCTCTCTCTCTCTCTCTTCTCTCTCTCCCTCTCTCCCCCTCCCCCATCTCTTTCTTTCTCCCAGGCTCCGCCATTTACTAACTATGTGACTTCAAGCAAGTAATTTGCTCCATCAGAACTTCAGTTCATTTATAATTAAGTGCAATGAGTAGATTAAGTCAGCATTGTGGTGTGTAACATGGTGATTTTGTTTAGCTTCGTTAGTGCCAAAACTCTTTCAAGAACCTAATGAAATTTATGAACTCTCTTTCCAGAGGAAAGCACATCCACGCAAGCCTTTTGCAAATTATTTCTAACTGTTTATAAACCTCCTAGAACCTATCCAAGGGCTTGGCTTAACAATACTCAAACTGGTTGCCACCACCATCACTTTTTAAAATAGTGCTATTACAGGGCACAGGGGCACATGCCTTAATCTCGATGACTCAGGAGGCTGAGGCAGGAGAATTGCAAGTTCAAGACCAGCCTGGGTGACTTAGTGAGATCCTGTAAAAAAACAAAACAAAACAAAACAAAAAACTGGGGATGTAGCTCAATGGTAGGGAACCCCTGGGTCTAATCCTCAGTACCAGAGGGCTTAATGATTGTGTGTGTGTGTGTGTGTGTGTGTGTGTTTTGTTTTGTTTAAAAAAATCAGGCTGTGCATTAGGATCATATGAGAAACTGCTTAAAAATACTTAGACCATCTGAGTCAAGGATGGGAGTGGGCATGGTATTTTGTAAAGCAGCCCAAGTGACTCTAACATGCAACCAGGGTCCAGAGCCCCAATGGCAACTTCACAGTGGAGTGCACCTTCCCTAGAGCCCGGGGAGGATCTCCTGGGTGCACGCCTATATGGATGCTTTAGGGCAGGGGTCAGCAACCTAGGGCCTCTGGTCTGCTCCCTCACCACCCAGGAAGCTAAGATGGATTTTACACTTTTTTTTTTAAATATTTATTTTTAGTTGTAGGTGGACACAATAGCTTTATTTTATTTTTATGTGGTGCCGAGGATCGAACTCAGTGCCTCCCATGTGCTAGACGAGCACACTACCACTGCACCATAACCCCAGCCCGGATTTTATACTTTTAAATAGTTGGAGGAAGCAACGAAAAGGGGAATAAAGTTTGGAGACAGGTGAAAATTATATAAAAATTCAAATTTAAGTGTCTAGATACATTTATTAGAACATGGCCACACTCATTTGTCTAGTTAAATAGTTGGGACATTTTAGTCTGGCAAAGCCTAAAATATTTACTATCTGATCCCTTAGAGAAAAAGTGTGCTGATCCTGTCTTAGAGGAAATGGGTTTTCAGAATCTCAGCATCCCTGTATCCTCTCAGGAATTTACTTGCATGGGAAGTTACCAGCTGTTAAGGTGGCAGATGTAAATGGAGACTTCTTCCTTTCCCAGCCTTGTTTTCATTCTCATCCTTCTCCCACTTTCAGAAGAAAAGTAGGCCTCTCAGCAGCCTGGGGTATGAAAAACACCCTAGGCATGACACAAAGAACAGTCCCCATAGTGGTGTCTAACAAGACTCTGATCATCAGATAAGTAGTTAGATAAATGGATAATTTCTTTTTGAAAGTCAAATGTGTTCCAAATATTGCCTTTCCAAAACAAAAGTACCCAATCAAGTTCTCAGCGGCCAAATCATTAAAGATATTTGATGAGGGACTGTAGATATAGTTCAGATGTATACACTTGCCTAACATGCAGGAGGCCCTGGGTTCAATCCCAAGCACCACAAAACAAACAAAAAAATTGGTGACAGATGGATTCATGCTTTTTTAGCATACAACTCAGAAAGAGTTCAAATAATTGAGTTGAGTAACATGGCTATGGCAAAACTAATGTCATATTATTGATTTAACCAAGTCTTTTAAAGCTTTACATCTAATTTTTTTTAAATATTTCTAGTTATAGATGAATACAATACCTTTATTTTGATTATTTATTTTTTATGTGGTGCTGAGGATCGAACCCAGTGCTGCATAAGTACTAGGCAAGCACTCTACCACTGAGATACAACCCCAGCCCCTCTAAAATATTTTAATATAACTTTAACTGAATGTTGTCTCATTTGGTGAATAAGCAATATTTGTCCACACACATGAAAAAATTAAGAAGGAAAAAAATCCATTCACTTCATTAAGAGGTGAATATCAGGGGTTGAGGTTGTGGCTCAGTGGTAGAGTGCTCACCTAGCATGTGTGAGGCTCTGGGTTTGATTCTCAGCACCTCATATAAATTAATTAATCAATTAAAGGTCCATCCACAACTAAAAAAAAATTTTTTTAAAAAGAGGTGATTCTCAAATAACAGTCTGTTTTTATGTTTAATAATTATTTATAGCCAGGCGCGGTGGCGCACGCCTGTAATCCCAGCACTTTTGGAGGCTAAGACAGGAGAATCACGAGTTCAAAGCCAGCTGGAGAGGCACTAAGCAACTCAGTGAGACCCTGTCTCTACATAAAACACAAAACAGGGCTGAGGATGTAGCTCAGTGGTCAAGTATCCCTGAGTTCAATCTCTGGTACCAAAATAATAAAAATAATAATAATAGTAATAATATAATATTATAATAATTATATTATTATTATTATTATTATTATTATTATTATTATTTATCAAGTCAGGTACAGTGGAACATGGGTGCCTATAGTTCCATTTACTTGGGAGGCTGAAGCAGGACTATCACTTGAGCCCAGGAGTTCAAGTTCAGCCTGGACAACATAGAGAGACCCCCATCTCAAAATAATAACAACTTATCAACATGTATATTGATTGTATTTATATTTTTTTGGCTCAGTTATGTACTAATAATTGTAATTATGAAATGAGAGTATCTACTCCTCACTGGCTGCTGGCCAGAGACCCTCTTGATTCCTGCCACTTGGGCCCCTCCCAGGTAGTTCATAGCATGGTTTCCCTGGAAGAAAGAGCTGAGCAACACAGAAGTCATGGTCTTTCTGTAACCTAATTTTGTAAGTGATAGTTCATGTTTTTGCCTTATTCCATTATATTCTATTGTTGAAGCCACAGTATTAGGTCCTGCCTACCCTCAAGGGGACTGATATGTAAAGAGGGGTGAATAAGGGGAAGTGGGACCATCAGGAGCCATCTTAGAAGCTGCCTACCACAAATGTCAACTTTTGCATAACACTTCTCTATATCTATTTAAACTCAGGATGAAAAAAAAATTTTTTTTGCTGTCATCTTAAAAATGCATGAGAGGGGGCTGGGAATATAGCTCAGTTGGTAGACTGCTTACCTAGCATGCACAAGGTCCTGGGTTCAATCCCCAGCACCACCAAAAAAAAATAAAAGAGAGAAAGAAAGAAAAAAAATATGCATGAGAGGATGCAGTACTGTACTCCAATATTCTTTTAGAAATAAACAAGCAAAAATATTTGGAGGCCACTGAGAAGCTGAGCCACTCATTCTGCTGGGTCCTATCAGGTAGAGGGTCACTAAGGGCCTGCCAGAAGTGAGGAAAGGGTGAGGAGAGCTTTGGATAAGGAGAAAAGCCACCATCCCAGATCTGGAAGCTCCTATCCAAATAAGTGGAAAATACAGAAAAAAAGTAAGTGACCAAGCAGAAAGTAAGGATCCAGGCCCGGAGGGAGTGGCAGGAACCCAGGGAAGAGGAAATCCCTGACTCACCTGAGACAGTCCTAGAGGGACAGGGAGAAGATTCAAAGGGCACACTTTGTATAGAGTGGAAAGTGAGAAATGGGCACGAATTCCAGATGGGCCCTGATTTAAGATGGTTCGACTTATCGTTTATGATTTTTCAATTTTAGGGAGGAGCAAAAATTATCTGCATTCACTAGAAACCGTACTTTAAATTTGGAATTTTGATCTTTTCCCAGGCTAGCAATATGTAATCAGCCACCTGATCTCGAAGGCGAACAGCTATTATACATAGGCTAGGAGTACTACGTGTATTTTGCTTAGGATATTTTCAAATTACAGTGGATTTACTGGATCAATTTCATCGTCACTCAAGGAGCATCTGCAGATGTAATTTAGCTGCCGACAGTCCTTCAGTAGAAATAAACCTCTTGGTCAATACGCACAATTGGGCGCTATGAAAACACTGAGTGATTGGAGTAGACCTGGTGCCTACCTCTAGGAAGGCAACCTCCCAGAGTTCCCGCCAGCAGGCTGGGAAATGACTGCTTTCACCTCCTTTCCCAGCCTGGAGCTGTCTCTCGCTACCCTGAGAAAGGGGGTTGGAGAAGGAAGTCTGAGACTGCAGAGCAAGTGAGAAAATACTGAGAGGTGGGAGGGGAGAATGAAAAAGGATAGAAGCTAAGAAAACCGACTTCCCCTTGTCTCAAAATAAAAGATAAAAAGGGATGAGGATGTAGCTCAGTGGTTAAGCGTCCCTAGGTTCAATCTCCACTACCAAAAAAGGAAAAATGAAAAGAAAAGAAAATCGACTTCCTTAAGTCCGGAGATGGGTGCTGAAAACCAAGTAACTAAGTAGAGAAAGAAGTGTGGATAAGGGCGAGAGCAGAAAGCAAGGGGGAGAATTAAAATCGACTTCGACAACTTGATGATGAGGACAGAGACTAAGTTGGGGAGCGAATAAAGCCCAGAAAACAACTGACCGTTCGCCCTGCTGAATGGAGGCTGCAGGTGAGGAGGCGGAGCAGAGTACCAATTGCGGAGTTCGCGTGCGGCGCAACTCCGACTCTGTGGAAAGTTCTGCGGAGAGAAGGACCGCCCCCGCCCAAGCCCCGCCCCTTCAGCGAGGCCCGCCCCTCCCGAGCGCGGGCTGAAAGCCGGAAGCTGGCTAAGTACTGCGGACTCTGTTTCACTGTAACTAAAAGGTTCAGGGCGTTCCCTTGTGCGCCCCTAGTCCAGGGCCGCGAGACCTCGCCACAGTGACGCGGCCATGGGGGCTCTGCCCCGCCGGCCGCATGTTGTCCTGGGTCCCCGGCTGGGGCTGCTTCTCCTGTTTGTGAGTGCGCTGGCCTCGGGTCGTGCCTTTTTGCGGTTCTTGGACCACCCGGCACCGGTCTGTTCGCAGCAGGTGAGACCCCGATGCGCGCGAGAGGCGCGGACACTGCGAGAATATTGCGGGGGCGAGGGCAATCAGGGACTGGCGGCTGGGAACTACCGCCAGAGATGGGAGGACAGGAATTCTACGTTGGGGGGTCTCACTGCGAATCCAGGGCTTTGACAAAAAGATCGCGGCGCGCTCGGAATGGTGGGAGTTGCGGTGTGGATACGGGAGAAGAGGGAGTTGGACGGCAAAAAGGTTACCCGGCGCGTGTTGCACAACCCAACCAGCAGTTGTGAGCTGGAGGAGGGAGCGAAGACTCCGCCCGGGCCACAGTTTGGGGAAGGAGACCGAGGCGCGTGGCCGGGTCAGGGAGGCTGGCAGGACTGGTTGGAAACCGGTTGTGTCCCCACAACGGGACTTGTGAGGGGCAAGACGAGCCTTGACTGGATTCCACGCGGCGCGCCCTACAAATCCCCCTTCTCTACCCGGTGGCAAGCGTGACCCCGGGAGGCTTGAACCGGCGCTTGAAAGCTTCCCCTTTAGCTGGTGCCCGAAAGCCTCCAAGGAGCCGAAACAGCTCTTGGCAGTCGGAGTAGAGGACAAGGTGGGGGCCTGACTGACCTCAACTCCGACTCGGCAAGTAGAGCATCCCTGGAAAGCAGGAATGGCTTACAGGGCTACAGGGGCAGCAGCGGAGAAACGCGTCATGACCAACTGCGGAGGGGCAAAGCCTTGAGTTTTTGTTTTTGTTTTTGTTTTTGTGTATTTTGAGATGGAGGCCTCCCTCTGTTGCCCAGGCTGGCCTTGAACTCCTGCCTCAGCCTCCCAAGTGACTGTAACTGCAGGGGCGCGCCATGCAGATGATTCTTAAGACACCACTGGTGGTGTCCTTCCACCACTACCTCCACCACCACCATTCAGATCTGGGAACGGGGTGGGCGCGCTGTGAGATGTTGGCAGGTTTGTGATTCTCAAGGAGGATCCGCGAGCACACATCCAGGAAGTGACATGCCCACCTGTCAATTGGTTGCCTTGCAATGAAACCTTGACCTTTAAGGAAAAAAACCGAAAGAAACAGCAAAACAGATGCCCCTCCACAAAATACATTTTACTTCCTTTCTCCCCTCCGCTGTCTCTTTTCTCCCTGTTCTAGTTTCTCAGCTGCCCCACCCCCACCCACATACACACATACCCCTTACTGCCACTGTTGACCCCAGGGAATAATACTCAGTGTCTGAGTCAGAAGATGTGAAACAAAAGGATATTTTTCTTTAATATTGTAGATTTACCAAAAGAGGGTGGAGAGTGACTATTTTACAGAAAAAAGAGTTTTAAATGTAACCAATGTTGGGAAATGTCCTTGTGATTTCTACAGTTGGATAAAAGAGTAGACACAAAAGTTCATAAGGTCCTTCCTGCAGACTGTACTGTCCCAACAGGGAGGATTTGGTGTTCCTTTGTAGATGGCCATTTGTCAGGTACCTGCCAAATACAAAGTACTGTGGTAGGAACTGAACCTGTAAAGAAACACTCCTGGGCCAGATGCAGTGGCACAGGCCTGTGATCCCAGTGGCTCAGGATGCTGAGGCAGGAAGATCGTGAGTTCAAAGCCAGCCTCAGCAGTAGTGAGGCGCCAAGCAACTTGTGAGACCCTGGCAAAATAGGGCTGGGGATGTGGCTCAGTGGTTGAGTGCCCCTGAGTGCAATCCCTGGTAACCCCCCCCAAAAAAAAAGAACAAAAGAAACACTCCTGGGACCCCAGTGTCCAGAGCTTAAAATCATCTAGCTGGAATTTTACTTTCTTGGAAGGTAGCCTATAGCAAGCACGTTTTGCACAGCTGTAAGCATGCAGAATTCCAGAGAAAGGAAAAATTACTTCCAGCTGGGCTGTTCCTCATGGAAAAGACATTTAGGCATCTCTGAGAGCTGGGGGGAGCCTCTAAGAGGTTTGTTGGAACATTCCAGGTGATGAAAGGGCCAGAGCCAAGGTCCTTAGGTGGGACAGGATAAAGAGTGTGGCCTCGTGGAGGTTTTGGGGAATAGGAAAGTGCGAAAGGAAGCTCAAAAGGAGATAGGGACATGATTGTGGCATGACATGAGAGTTGGGCTAAAAGGGTTTTTGTTTGTTTTTTGTTGTTTGCTTTGTTTTGTTTTTTGGTACCAGGGATTGAACCCAGGGGCTCTTAACCGCTGAGCCACATCCTCAGCTTTTTAAAATATATTTTATTTAGAGACAAGGTCTTACTAAGTTGCTTAAAGCCTCTCTTAAATTGCTGAGACTGGGGGCTGGGATTGTAGCTCAGCGGTAGAGCGCTTGCCTCGCATGCGTGAGGCCCTGGGTTCGATCCTCAGCACCACATACAAAGCAATAAAATAAAGACATTATGTCCATCTACAGCTAAAAAAATATTTAAAAAAAAAAAAAAAAACAAATTGCTGAGACTGGCTTTGAACTCACAATCCTCCTGCCTCAGCCTCCCAAGCTGCTGGGATTACAGACATGCACCGCTCGCCTGGTGCTAAAAGGGTTTTTGTTGTTTTGTTTTGCATTGGTGATCAAAGCCAAGGCCTTGCATGCCCATGCTAGACAAGCATTCTCCAACTGGGCTACACCCCCAGCCCTAAAGGGCTTTGACTTTCATTGCACAATGAAGTAACTAAGAGTCACTGAGCAAGAGCCCAGCCTGATTCCAGAAAGGACTGGAGAGAGATGCTCATGACCAGATTTGTCCATTTTCTTCCTTCCTCTTCCCTTCTACCTGCCCCTGGCTCACAGACAATTCATCTCCCTAGACAGCTTCCCTATCTGTTGACTAGTCCTTTTAAAAAGAAGCCTCAGCTGGGCACAGTGGCACACACCCAGCTACTCTAGAGGCAGAGGCAGGAGGGTTGCAAGTTTGAGGCCAACCTGGGCAAAAGTTCTGAGATCCTGTCTTAGAATTTTAAAAAAGGGCTGGGAAAGTAACTCAGCGGTAGAGTGCTTAAAGTCCTGGGTTCCATTCCCATTACTTCAAAAAAGATTAAAAAATAAACAAAAACCACATCCTTCAAATTTCTGTCCCTCCCCTGATGTTTTTGTGGATATAGCATGATATAGTGATGGGGAGGGAAAGCCACAAACTTGAATTTGCATCCCAACAGCATTTACATTTTTTGTAACCTTGGACAGTTCAGGCTGCATCTGGGTTTCCTCATTTCCACAATGTAAGGAATGGATGACCATCTCAAAGTGAGCCTGCACCATTTTCTTTTCTTTCTTTCTTTTTTTTTTTTTGGTACCAGGGATTGAACTCAGGAGTACTCAACCACTGAGCCACATCCCCAGCCCTATTTTGTGTTTTATATAGAGACAGGGTCTCACTGAGTTGCTTAGCACCTTGCTGTTGCTGAAACTGTCTTTGAACTTGTGATTCTCCTGTCTCAGCCTCCCAAAGTGCTGGGATTACAAGCGTGAGCCAACACGCCCCGGCTGAGCCCACACCATTTTCCAGAATATAAATGCCCAACAAAACCCTGATTGGACTTAGTCCTAGATGACTCCATCCTAAAATGAGGAAGAGGCTTCTGTATGCCTGTTCTTTTCCTAGCTCAACTGCAAGCACAGGATGTGAGGACTTGACAAATATGTGTTGAGTGAAAGAACAAAAGGATGAATGAAGGAAGGAATGCCTTAGCTTTGCTTGAAAAAACAGCCATAAACTGAGACCAGCCCTAGCACTGGTTCTGGCTGCCTGGATTTAGTACCTCAAAACCCTGATGACTGATTTCTCCACAGAAACCAATCCTGGAGAAACCATAAGTAATTACATTTCCCTGGATGCTCTTTTGGCTGGCCATCCTCCTGCCTGGGCGTTCTTGGAGGTTTCCCAAGACTGTCAGACTGAGGAAAGCCCACAAGCAAAGACAGTGACAACTTGGTGTTGGTCAGTGTGAACGTTAACACTCAGTTTCATAGGCAGGATGTGTGTTTCCACTCAGTTTCATAGACAGGATGTGTTTCGTTGCAAGTTCTTTTTTCCTGAACACTGTGGTTTTCACTTGTGGTGATAGAATTACTGTTTGGTTTAACCCTTTTATCTTCTGGTTGCCAAAAGCCACCTTCAGTTCTATCACATTTCCAGATTGTAAAAAGTTGTGTTCTGTGGACACTCCTTTTTTGGGGGGGGGGGTTTGAACTCAGGGGTACTCAACCACTGAGCCCTATTTTGTGTTTTATGTAGAGACAGGGTCTCACTGAATTGCTTAGCGCCTCGCCATTCCTGAGGCTGTCTTTGAACATGTGATTCTCCTGTCTCAGCCTCCCAAAGTGCTGGGATTACAGGCGTGTGCCACCACACCCAGCTTCTGTGGACATTCTTGCATGGTGTAGACACTGGGGCAGGCAGAGCTGGGGACACTGTAAGTGATAAAATCAGCAGTTACCAGGTTCTGATTTCCATGCCTGACTTCTCGCCCTGGATGCTCACTGCTCTTGCCAGGCTAATCTCCCATCAGGAGACAGTGACATCAGTTAGCATCCAGTAAACAGAGGCCTACATCTCAGAGTCAGAAGACCTGGGCCAGATCCAATCAAGCTTCCCCTGTCACCTGTGCTGCAGCCCTGTACCAGTCACCCCAGTGTTAGGAGCCAGTGTCCTTATCCATAAAAGGGGTGATCCTTGCCTCACAGGTTATGGGAGAGCTTTCACATGCCACATCGATGAAAGCACCAGGCTGGGCACACTGTGGCATTGCACCAATGTTCACCTGGAGCTTTGTGCCAGGCACCGTGCTGATGGCTGACACACATGCTTTCTTCCAGTGCTCATGACAACCTTTGAGATTGGCAGTGCTAACCTGCTTTAGAGAGGCCAGATACTCTTTTCCAGGCCAAGCATCAGTGCTTGTGGAGCTGAGCAGGACCCTGTGTACAACTTTAAAGCCCACTTTTCTATATCAGGCACCCAGTAGTGTTCACTGAATGCTCAGTTAGTACAATATTTCATTTCTTCTTTTAGTCTTCCCTCTGTGGCTAGGTGCTCTCTACCTTCCTCCTTCTCCTCCTCCTCCTCCCCCTCTCCTCTCCTCTTCCTCCTCTTCCTTTTTAACTGTGCTAAGGGATTAAACTAAGGGCCTGGAGCATGCTAGACAAGTGCTCTACCACTGAGTTACAACCCCAAGATAAGTTTGAAAAAGTAAAGACATTTGGCCAGGCACAGTGGCTCATGCCTGCAATCCCAGCGACTTGGGAGGCTGAAACAGGAGGATCTCAAGTTCAAAGCCAGCCTCAGCAATTTAGCAAGGTCCTAAGCAACTTAACAAGACCTGTCTCAAAATAAAAAATAAAAAGGGATGGGGATATAGCTCAATGGTTAAGCGCCCCTGGGTTCAATCTCTGGTACAATAAAAATAAAATAAAAATAAGGGTAAGGAACTGGTTAGAATAAGATCTTAGTATCCAAAGATAATCCTGAATACTATTTCTTACATTATAAAAATGTTATATTGGGGCTGGAGTTATAGCTCAGTTGGTAAAGTGCTTGCCTCTCATGCATAAGGCCCTGGATTCAATCCCCAGCACCACAAAAAACAAAAACAAAAGTTATATTAATGTAAATTCTGTGTTGGAATTTTAAGGGAAAATGTCTACTATTTCTTCCCCTAAATTAATGTTTTTGTTTGTCTTCTCCCACCCCCACCCCACCCCACCCCACCCCACCCGCAGGCATTGAAACCAGGGCACTTTACCATTGAGCTGCATCCCCAACCCTTTCCATTATTTTTGTTTTGTTTTGAGACAGAGTCTTACTAAGTTGCCCACACTGGCCTCGAACTTGCAATCCTGTCTCAGCCTCCCCAATCACTGGGATTACAGGTGTGCACTACTGGACCCAGCTGTTTACCCCATTTTTCAATCTTTTTTTTTTAACTTTTTTTTTAAATTAATTTCAGACAGTGTCTCTTGAACTTGTGGTCCGGCTACTCACCCATCCCAGTGCCTGTGACTACAGACATGTGCCACCATGTCAGGCTCATTTTTCAATCTTTTTATTTGTTTAAAGTAACATAGCCGGGCGTGGTGTCTCAAGCCTGTAATCCCAGCACTTAGGGAGGCTGAGACAGGAGAATTGCGAGTTCAAAGCCAGCCTCAGCTATGGCAAGGCACTAAGCAACTCAGTGAGACCCTGTCTCTACATAAAACACAAAATAGGGCTGGGGATGTGGCTCAGTGGTCGAGTACCCCTGAGTTCAATTCCCAGTACCAAAAAAAATAAAAAATAAATAAAGTAACATCGTAGATAAACTTCTTTTAAAAATGGTACTAAGATGTTTAAAACAAAAACCACAAATCCCTGCCTCACCCCTAAACCTGCTCCCCAAGGGTAATTGCTTATAATTCCTTTACTTATTTCTTCTGACATTTATCTCCATATTCCTAAATGTATGAGGTTATTAATTCCTTATTTGTCAATTTTAGATATTATCTATTTTAGTAGATGAAAATTACATTCCCCCCTTCCCTCTACTTCTCTTCCCCATTTTATACTGTATCACAATTTTAGTTAAATCAATCATTGGTGTTTATTAAACAAGTAAGCAATCTTGTCTGCAGAGCAGGTTTGCATCCTTTTGATTATATTTCCTTTTTGGTACAGTTTCTTTCCACCTACTACTCTAAGATGATCGTTGCTTTTTTACTTGCTTGAGATTCCATGTAACCAGTCTTGGGTTTTTCCGTCAGATTTTTCTCATTGTTTTTTCTTCCCAATCATCAGATATTCCATCAATTTCATTTTCCCTTCCCCCAGAGAACTCCCTCTTGGGGCCCTCTGTCTACCAGCCCCAACTTGGACTAATGTCTCATGAACCTATGGCTCTTATACCAGACATCCATCGTGGCCAAATGCACAAGATCCTGGAGCATATACTCCTGCAATTATCTAAGTTTATGATAGATATGGATATATAATAAACTATAAATATATGTATGTATATATACATTTTTTGAGTCTTGCTTGAAAATATCTTTATTCTACGCTCTCACTTCTTTTTGATAGTTTGGCTGGATATAAGTAATCTAAGTTAAGAATTATTTTCCTTCAGCATATTGAAGACATGGCTTTGTTGCCTTCAAGCAAATAGTACCGATGCTAAGAAAGCCAATGCCATTGGATTCCCTGCTCTTTCTAAGACATCTAACCTGTTTTTTTCTTCCTGGAAACGTTTAGAAACTCCTTTTTATTACTGGTATTCCAGTGGTTTGTGGTATTTGGGCCTTGGTCTGTATCTTTTTTCTTCATTTGCTGTGTAGGCTATTCAGTGGAGATTTTTTTTTTTTTTTATTTAGGCTTACATGTTAACAGTGTAAATGATTCATTGTGCATAGATAGAGGATAACATATCAATTCTCTAGTTGTGAGTTGTATAGAATCACAACATATATGCAGTCATACATAAAATTAGGGGTATGATGTCCATCATATTCCACCACCCTTGCTGTCCCCATGCCCCCTCCTCCCTTACACCCCTGTGAACAGCGATCCACCATTGTTCCCATGTCCTTCCTCAGTGGAGATTTTTAATTTGGCAACATGAGTTCTTCAATCCCAGAATGTCTTCTTTCTTTCTTTCTTTCTTTTTTATGGTACTGAGGATTGAACTCAGGGGTACTTGACCACTGAGCCACATCCCCAGCCCTATTTTGTGTTTTATGTAGAGACAGGGTCTCACTGAGTTGCTTAGCGCCTCACCATTGCTGAGGCTGGCTTTGAACTCGCGATTCTCCTGTCTCAGCCTCCCTAAGTGCTGGGATTACAGGCTTGAGCCACCGCGCCTGGCTTCTTTTTTTTTTCTTAATGATTTCTTCCCATTTATTTATTTATTAGTTGTTGATGGACCAGTATTTAATTTATTTATATGTGGTGCTGAGAATCAAACAGTTCTCACACATGCTAGGCAAGTGCTCTACCACTTAGCCACAACCCTAGCGCCCCCCCCTCCTTATTTATTCACTTTTTCATAATCCAAATAATCATATCTTGTATTTTCTGGTCATTGCTTTTTTACTTGCTTGCTTTGTTCTCTAATGTTCATATTTCTTCTAGTTTTGTTTCTATTTGTTCAAGTTTTAGAGAAATTTCCTTGATTTTTATAGCCCAGCCCTTCCGTTTTTATTCTTGAAGTTCATTTTTAGTCTCTGCTTATTTTCTCACAGTATCCTGTCCTTGTCTTATGAATGAAATGTCCTCTCTTCTGTCTTTGGAGCTATTATGATTTTGTTTTAATTTTATTCTGTTCCAAGCATTGTCTTATTTCCTCCAGGTGCATTTTTTTAAATTTTGTTTTGATTTATTGTTTATACAGGAAACCCATTTCAATTATTGGATAGCCCTTGGCTGTCTGAGAATATTTTTTTTTAACAATTCACTTTCTTTTTTAATATTTATTTTTTAGTTGTAGGCAGACAGAATATTTTATTTTTATGTGGTGCTGAGGATCGAACCCAGTGCCTCATGTGTGCTAGGTGAGCACTCTACCACTGAGCCATAACCCCAACCCCTGTCTGAGAATATTTTAAGGAAGAATCCTAAAAAGCTGGTTGAATATTCTGTGTAGTTGGGGTTTAGGACATGGGACATCATTGTGTGGGAGGTCAGGCTAATGGTGGGCCTGGCCTGTTGGGTGGCTGTTTCGTGTTGGAATCTAGAAGTCTTTCCTCTGGGCCTGGTTGCCAGCAGTCTGAGCTCAGGTCAGGTTCCTGCATTCCCCTGAAAGACCTGCGCTCTATCCTCCCTTCCCCAGAAAGGCCTGATTGTTATAAGGGTCTGGGGAACCTTTGGCCTATTTCCTGTCAGTAACTTCCTTCCACAGGGTTCAGATGTAAGTTCCTCCACTGCCCGAGTTAGTTGCCCCTTCTTCCTTCCATCTTGTCTTTTAAAAGTGTATCCACACCCCTTGTCCACTGAGGTTGCCTCTTGTTCTTCAGAGTTCACAAAAGAAATTTCCCTTCCTGCCAGGCTCCGTGGTGTATGTCTATAATCTCAGGTACTCAGGAGGCTGAGGCAAGAGGATCACAAGTTCAAGGCCAGCCTGGGCAACTTAGTGAGACTCTGTCCCAAAATAAAAATTCAGGGGATATAGTTCAGTGGTAGAAAAAGCCCCTGGGTTAAATCCCTAGTACCACTAAAAAACAAAAAAAAAACCAAAAAATTCTATTGTATAATTTTTATATGGTTTGAGAAGAAGATAGTATATGTACATAGTTCATGCATTGTGACCTTTAATGAAATTTTGTATGCTGCATTTCACCTATATGCATATGTTTCTGTTTTGATTACATCTTTTCCCCCTTAAATTTCTTCTATATCCTCCTCTTTATCCCTTTATCCGCAATAATCAGTGTGTTAACACCTGATATAGATTTGTCCACATGTTTTTTTGTTCATATAATCATACTCAAACATATGTAAATATATTGGGAGGTTTTTTCATCATTTATTTCCATAGAAAATGGTGTGCAAAAAGTTCTTTGCAACATATTTTCCTCACTCAACAACACATCTGAGCTATCTCTCTAGGTCAGTAGATGTATGTGTAACTAATTCTCCTTAATATTTGCATAATATTCCCTAGGAGATAACAATCTATTCAGACATTTCCATTTTAATGGATATTTAGATTTAAACTAAATCTTGCTTTATTTGGCCATTCTTTGTTAAAGAATATTCTTTAACTTTTACCATAGGAAAAAAGGAAAAGTTAACCATTTTTTTAAAACCAGTATAAGCTTAATTCTTAAACTTGATAAATTTTCTACAGAAAAAGAAAGCTTTGGGCCAGTCTTACTTATGAATATAGATAGAGGCAATTCTAAATAATGTATTAGCAAATTTAATATAGCAGAATAACACACTATAATCTGGTAGGATTTATTCTAGGAGTACAAAGTTTGATTCATTATCAGCAAATCATCAATATAACCCATTACATCAGTAATTTGAAAGAGAAAATGTATAAAGTTATGTTCATAAATGCTGGCGAGTATTTGGTAAGATTCAGGGATGCTAGCTGGGGATATAGCTCAATTGGTAGAATGCTTGCTTTGCATGCACAAGGCCCTGGGTTAGATCCCCAGCAGCACCACACAAAAAAAAAAAAAGCTTCAGGGATGCTTTTAATAAAAGATATAGGCATAATAATAATAGGAGGAAAATACTTTTACATAGCAATAACTATTGAAAAGCAAGACCAAACAGTAGTACTTAGTAGCTCAGTATGGTGACATCCTAAGCTATTTCTATCAATCACAGGAATAGAGGAGGATACCCACCAGCACCATTGCCAGTCAGCTGTTTTCAAACCTTCCCACTTCCTGTTAGTCATCATGGGCATCATCTTGCCATGGTTTTTGAGAAGCTACCAGTGGATAAAAGGGAATTAACTCCAAATAGAGTATCAATTTGCCATTTCTAAAAGAGCTCCCCATATGAAGGTGAATGAATTAGTTTCTTGTCCTCCATGCCTCCATCCAGGAGTTTCAAGTGGGAGGACAAAGGCAGGGTCCTGGGAATTAATCTCAACATTCAGGAAAAAGCAGGCATTTGTCAGAGCGAGCAGAGACAACAAGCTGGGTCTTGGTCTTGAGTCTAAGAAGCACCTCACAGGCTGTGATGTGAGCTCAGGACCAGCAGCTGGGAATTAACACCAGGAGCTGCACAGAGTGCAGAGTCTGGACCCCACTGGTGTCCTAGAGAAGAGCACAACAGATGAAATAGCCCACTTAGAGTTGATCCTGGCACGTGCCCAGACTGATCCCTATGTCTACATCATGAATGAGCCCCAGGGGCATAATGTCTGCTCCCTCCCAGGCCTCAGCCCTGATCTCTGCTCCTTCTTGAGAGAGGCCAACCCAGTACCCCACCTGCACTCATACCAAACCACTCTGTTGGCTTTAAATGTGTGCTTCTGGTCTGCTTCAGCAACTGACTTCTGCCCCACAGGATGAATTTGATCCACGTGGGCAGCTAGGAGAACTGAGTTCCAGGGCCTTCCCTTCTGCACTGCCAAAGTTGAACGCGTGGAGGTTGCCCCTCGGGAGAATGGTTTCATTTACTGAGCTCTCCTTCAGGCCCTGGGTTGGATCCCAAGCCCCCTACATTTCTAGTAAATTTATAGGGACTTAGTGAATTTCCTGTAACTGATCTGATACAGGACTTGATTTGGCTCTCACTCCTCCCATCTCTTAACAGCATTGTTATCCAGATTAAAGATTGGAAGCCTTAAGAGATTTGGGGGCTTTTGCCCTTAGGGTGCCCCAAGACAAACCTCTCAGTGTCTTTTAAAGTTGTAAAGTTCCCACCTTGCAACAGTTACTCATAAAATCTCCACTTCCAGCCAGGCGCGGTGGCACACACCTGTAATCCCAGCACTTTGGGAGGCTGAGACAGGAGAATTGTGAGTTCAAAGCCAGCCTCAGCAACAGGGAGGCACTAAGCAACTCAGTGAGACCCTGTCTCTACATAAAACACAAAATAGGGCTGGGGATGTGGCTCTGTGGTCGAGTACCCCTGAGTTCAATCCCTGGTACCAAAAAAAAAAATCTCCACCACTTCCATTTTGCCATCTACTGTGCCCCTTCCCCTTGGTTGGCCAGGATGAAAGAAGGGTGGGAAGAAGACCTCCCCAGAGAGGTCCCCAAATGTGGGAAGGGAGTGCTCTGTAAGTTTTATTTTCACATATGAGCTTGGGAAGGTGTCTGGAGCCCAGCGGTGCATGAGTTAAGTTCTTTCTCAGCTGTATTTATCACCTTTCTTTCTTTCCACAGGAGCTAGACTGCAGAGTCAAGAACAGTTAAGTCTTCTTTTTTATTCCTCTTGTTGCTTTGTTAATACTGTGATAGTCTTGTACTGATTGGTGGAACGGATCTGCAGCCCCTCTACAAATTCAGGCTGTAGCAGTCCCAGGCACATCCGAGGTGTGAGCACTTGTGCTTTCTGTGGAGAACATTCACATGCAGAAGTTGGGGAGTGTCATTTGGATTTTGAAAATATAGTCTTGTGTGCTGTCCTAGTGCACCTTTGAGACAATTTGATCTGCCACGGCTTTGACTGTAAAGTGAGACATCTGTGGTATTGGTTTGTTTTGTTTTTTGGTGCTGGGTATGGAACCCAGGGCTTCACATATGCTGGACAAGCCCTCTACCACTGAGCCACAGCCCCAGCTGCTTGATTTCATTTCAGTTCAAGGGGGAGGCACATACTTCATGTGTTTGTGCTTTTTAGGGACCTAGACATGTACAAATGAGCTATTACTACCACCCATGTTCCTGTACCCCATTTCCAACCCCTGCTTCTACTCAAAACCCATCCCCAAATTGCCCTTCAGACTCAGAGCTCTGTGGTTACCCCAGACCAGCCTTAGAAAAGAGCAATCAGACAGTGGAGTTGAGGACCCCAGGAGAGTCACAAGCTGGAGAGTTGCAAGCTGGAAGGTTACAGGCCCTGAACCGTTCAGGAGCTAGCTCTCTGTGCCTGCTAGGGATAGGAAAGATGCCATCTCTGACTGTTGCTTCTCCCTGGCTGCCAGGTACCTGCCTGGATGACAGCTGGATCCACCCTCGGAACCTGACTCCCTCCTCCCCAAAACATATCGAGATCCAGCTGCGCCTTGCCAGAACCCAGCACGGAGACCTGGTCCCTGTGGTGCACATCGAATGGACACTGCAGACAGATGGTGAGTAGGCATGTTAGCCAGGCCCCAGGTTCCACCACCTCCAAGTGAATCCACAGCTAGACATCGCCTCCCATTCAGACTCAGAATTGGGCTCCTGGTCCTGTGCTCAGACATGAAGGCTACAATTCAGTGCTGGAAGGATCCATCATTCCATTCTACCAATACCTTTTCAGTATTTTAGAGGCGAGCCCACAGCAACATCCTTTCATTTTTATTACCCTGGGCAAGTGGTTAATTTCATAAAAATTCTAAATGTTTACTGGAAAAATGGTAGCACATTTGCCAGCGCTTTTTCCCTTAACTAGAGGCTACCATTTATTAAAGCATCCCCCAAACCTCTTCAGGGTTAATATTCAGGTCCTAATATTCCCTGTTTACAGATTCAGGAAGACCGGGGGCTAAACAAAGCCAGCCCAATGAACCGGGTGTGGGGTTGGTTCTCTCTCTGAGTCCCCAGCCCGCATGCTTGCTGCTCCTTCGCAAGGATGGCAGGGATGGCGGTCGTGAGATGCAGCACCATGCTGCCAGTGCCCCAGCCACAAGTTTGCAAAGCCTTTGCTGCTGGTCTGGTGTAAAGTGCCACTTGTCCTCATCTAGCTGGATAGCAGCTCTCTGCAAGGACATAGGCTGAGGCCAGAGAATGAGCTGAAAGGAACAGGAAGTGGGGGGTTAGGCGAGATGGGCAGGTTTTCCTTTAGGAGTGAGCAAGCATAGCAGATAGGGAAGTGGCGCACCCAGTGGTTTATGCAGCTGCATCTGTTTGTCTCCTCTCCTCCCTCTGACCTTCAGCCAGCATCCTGTACCTTGAGGGTGTAGAGCTATCTGTCCTGCAGCTGAACACCAATGAACGTTTGTGTGTCGAGCTTGAGTTTCTGTCCCAACTGAACCATCACCGCAAGCGGGTAAGAAGACAGCTTCTGAGTGGATTGCGTTCTTCTCATGACACCAGTGTGACTTGTCCCTATATTGGACCCTAATTTAGAGTAATAAAGACAAGAATGTGCTGGAGGGTCTGAGGAAATCAAGATGGCTGCTCCCAGGGGAACATGGTGTCTGCTGTGGGCCTTGGGGGACGAGAATGGGCAGAGCCTAATATTCCCACCCTTGCTTTTTCCTCACACTTTATCGAGCTATTCCTCGCCTGCACCCTACCCCGCATCCTATTGTGCTGGGAATTAAACTTAGGGCCTCCTGCAAAATGCTCTGCCACTGAGTTACTCCAGCCCCTTTGCTATTCATTCTTAAGGAAGTTGAATTGGAAGACCACTTCCAAAGCCCTACCTCCTAGGTCTATAACTTGAATTGATCCAGGGCCTCCCTCCAAGAGAGAAAAATTGCCCAGGCCAAAGACCTACTGTGGGTAGGGTGCAAGCAAACAAGTCTTAATAGTTTGGTCTGGTTTTGCCGTTCACAGCTGGAGGGATAAAATGTAGATCTTATTTAGTTAGTTGAAAGTAGCAGCTCTCAAAGCTATTCCCTGGATCACCAGCAGCCCTTGGAAACTTGTTAGAAATGTGTGTTCTCAGCTGGGCGTGGTGGCTCACGCTTGTAATCCCAGCACTTAGGGAGGCTGAGACAGGAAAATCATGAGTTCAAAGCCAGCCTCAGCAATGGCGAGGCGCTAAGCAACTCAGTGAGACCCTGTCTCTACATAAAACACAAAATAGGTCTGGGGATGTGGCTCAGTGGTCAAATGCCCAGTACCAAAAAAAAAAAAAAAGAAATGTGTGTTCTCTGGCCCCATCCCAGACCTCCTGAACAAAAGTCTCTGAGGGTGAGGTCTAGCAGTTGCTGTTTAAGGGTCCTCTGTATAACCCCATGTAGGCGCTAATTGGAAAAACTACTGGATTAAATCTGCAGATGGCTCTTTGAAACAAATTAGATCTGCCAAAGACAGAAGCACCAAAGGCAGAGCCCCCTTCCAGTGTTAAATTAGGATCCCCAAAACTGGCTGCTATGTGAGGACCTGGTGCCTTGATCTACTTAGAAGAAGAGGACCCCCAAATCCCCTCCATAAGGTCATTAGAATGAGGTTTGAGCCCTTGCAGTGACACACTGCTGTAGTCCCTGCTCTCTGGAGGCTGAGGTAGAGCATCACCTAGCTCAGGAGTTTGGAGGCAACCTGGGCAATGCAACAAGGCCCTGTTTTTTAAAATTTTTTT
>CM053403.1:97867543-97926453 GCA_028644305.1 Xerus rutilus
CCCAGCACTTAGGGAGGCTGAGACAGGAGAATCGCGAGTTCAAAGCCAGCCTCAGCAATGGCAAGGCACTAAGCAACTCAGTGAGACCCTGTCTCTACATAAAACACAAAATAGGGCTGGGGATGTGGCTCAGTGGTCGAGTGCCCCTGAGTTCAATCCCCAGTACCAAAAAAAAAAAAAAAAAAAAAAAAAAAAAATTTTTTAAAAAGGGAGTTGGAGTTTATATCTGTACCATCTGGAAGGTAGCTCAGCACAAACTTATCTCATTGCAGGCCAGAGTGAGAGGGATCTCTAGCTCTCCCTCTGCTCTTATGTGCTCCAGAACATTCTCCAGAGATCCCCCACGTCCCTTGTAAGAGGAAGAGTCATATAGCTGCCTTTTGTGTTCCAGGCCCAAGAGCTCCAAGCCCTCCAGCTCAGGTCGCTTATACCCATCATTCTGGAATTCCAGAGAGCTGATGGGAGGGGGAGGACTGCTCCCACTGTTCACCAGCTGTTCCGCAGGGGTTTTTTGTTTTGTTTTGTTTTTGGTCCCAGGGATGGAACCCAGGGCCTTGTGCATGCTGAGCTCTGAGCTCTTGCCACTGAGCCACACCCCAGTCTCTGCCCTCCTCCTTTTGCACTTGACACTGCTCTCTACTGATGAGGCCAGGTCTAGGTTTTTTAAAATAGGCAGAAAAGACCAGAGAAACAACAGAGTAAGATACTGTGCCTCCAATTTCAGATGCTGTTGTGGTTGTTGTTTTATTCTTGCTTTTGACTGTTTTGGGGGAGAAGGTAGGGATGGGATCCTCTGAACCCAGATGGACAACAGGCGTGTGACCCACCCAACCTCCTCCCTTCTCTTCAGTGGCGTTTTGCCTTCAGCCACTTTGTGGTAGAACCCGGCCAGGAGTATGAGGTGACTGTTCACCACCTGCCCAAGCCCATCCCTGATGGGGACCCAAACCACCTGTCTAAGAAGCTCCTTGTGCCAGGTAAGAGCCTCCTCCTGAGTCATTCCCTCCATCACTCAACTCTGGGATAAAAAGCTGGCAGGAGGGGCAGACAGCAGCCTCCCTGCTGGGCTCAACCATGACTGCCATTGCCAGCATGTGGTACCCACAGAAAGAACAGGTGCGGGGCTCTGGGAGCTCCTCAGGGTGAGGCTTCAGCCTCTACCCCTTGAAGGCAGCCCATTCTCAATTGGCCCAACACTAAATATGGGACCAGGATCCCGGGAATGTGATGGGAACTAGAGCCCCTCCCTCTATCCAGAGAACTATCTCCAGCCCAGAAAATGTCAGGAGGACAAGCCACACTGGAAAGAATGGTGGCTCCTGCTCTCAGCCTAGTTCTAGTCACATTCTTCATCCCCATATCCTGTCTGCATTTGTCCAATACTCATCCCCCATATCCCACTCTCTCCTCTCCCCCACTGACCCACCCAGCCTGTGGTCACTGCCAAGTGTATCTTCTAAAGCATACTGGACACGTGTCACCTTCTATCTCTCTGTCCTCCTCAGAATCTCAGTCATTTCCTACATTTCTTTTTTTTTTTTTTTTTTAGTTGTAGATGGACACAATGTCTTTATTTTATTGCTCTGTATGCGGTGCTGAGGATCGAACCCAGGGCCTCACACATGCGAGGCAAGCACTCTACCGCTGAGCTACAATCCCAGCCCTCCTACATTTCTTATTGTTCAAAACCAGGTACATCTGAAGCCCCAGCCCACTGAGGACAAGGTCTGGGTCTTCCACATTTCTGTGCTGCCCAGAACCCCATAAATTGCCTTGTATATAGTAACTGGTCAGGAAATGCTTGTTGTTTTTTGATGCTGAGGATCTAAGCCAGGGCCTTGGGCATGCTAGGCAAGCACCCTCCAGCATTTAGGTCCCAGGGATGGAACCCAGGGCCTTGTGCATGCTGAGTTCTGAGATCCTGCTCTGCCAGTGAGCCACACCCCAGCCTCTGCCTCATGAGGGGAGACAAATGCTTGGGGATAGTGATGACCCTCTTCTTACACACTTACACACACACACACACACACACACACACACACACACACGCATGCACATCAATGAATCAATGAGATTCGTTTTTCCCTGACATGTTATTACGTGCTCTTGGTTTGCTTTTAGTGGTCTCTTCTGCAGTGTCATCTCCAGAGGGCAGGGACTTTGTCTTACCACAATGTGTCCAGTGCCCAGGACAGTGCAGGTCTCAATAGGTCTTTGTTGAATGAGTAAATCTCCCCACCCTCTCTCCTGTTCTTAAAGTAGACTAACTCATCCCTGTCCCTCTAAGATGGTTCAAACTTGCCACATGTCTTCTTAAACCAAAGTAAAAGCATTATAATCGAGGAGATTAGGGAAGAGTGATGTTTTAGTCAGCTTTTTCACTGCTCTGACTAAAAAACCTGACAAGAATAATTTAAAGGAGGAAAAGTTGATTTGGGGGCTCACCGTTTTAGAGATGCCATCCACAGATGGCCAACTCCATTCCTCAGGGTCCAAGGTAAGGCAGGACATCATGGCAGAAGAGTGTGACTAAGAAAAGCAGCTGGACATGGTGCCCAGGAAGCAGAGAGAGCTCTCCTCATGACAAAATATAAACCACAAAGGCACGCCCCCAGTGCCCCACCTCCTCCACCCACACCCTGCTTTTTGTTCCCACCCAGTTAACCGCATTGGAGTATTAATTCACTGATTGGTTAAGGCTCCCATAGCCCAATAATTTCACTTCTAAATCTTCTTGCATTGTCTTACACATGAGCTTTTGGGAGACACCTCATATCTATATTGCTATTGGGCATTAGTCCTCAGCGTGGTCCATGGACCAACAGCATCAACAGATTGTCTGGGAACTTGTTAGAAATGCAGATTCTCAGCACCCACACAGATCTGCTGAATGAGGAACTAGTGATGATGATGTCCAAGAAAGCTTGAGAAACTGCTGTGGAGACCAGAGTACTTCTCAGCCTATAAAAAGACAGAGGCATCTGCGGGCCAGGAAACTCCAGATGGGGAGAGAAGGAACTGGAAGGAGTGAGCCTTGTAGCCACCCAAAGTGAGCTCAGGAGGCATGCACTAGAATTGGGAAGGTTCCCTGAGAGAGGAGGGCTAAGATGGACAGGTCACCCCCAATACACTGGGATTTCTGGCCAGTGGCAGCAGTCCAGTCCTGGAGCTGTGAAAGGACCATCTTTGAACTGTCTTCCCAAGGACCTGATTTTGGTCACTGTTACTCAGGGTCTGGAAGAGCAGACTTCCTAAGGCAGAGGCTTAATTGTTTCTCTTTATGGGTCGGCAGATTGCGAAGACTCCAAGATGAAGATAACTACGTCATGTGTAAGCTCAGGTAACTGGCTGGCCTGGGAAAACTGTACCTGGTGCAGACACACACGCACATGCACACATGCGTGGGCGCACACACCCCTCTCACTCCCAGTCCACATCTGTGCCCCTGGCAGGCAGCCTGTGGGACCCCAACATCACCGTGGAGATCCTGGAGGCCCACCAGCTGCGGGTGAGCTTCACCCTGTGGAATGAATCCTCCCATTACCAGATCCTGCTCAACAGTTTTCCACACACAGAGGACCACAGCTGCTTTGAGCACATACAGCAGATACCTGCGGTAACGGTCATTTTGTCACCCCTCTGACATAGCTCCAGACCACCTGTGGAAGCCTCAGGCCTCTGCCTCTGGTCCTGGCAGAACTGTGTTGCCGGAAGCCCAGGGCTTTACGCTGCCAAGTCAGGAGTGGCCAGGGCTCCCAGCAAGCTGGAGAGTTGGTCTCTCTTTCCATCTTGCAGCTGATGAAACAGAGTTGATGTGCCCTGCCCTCCCACCCCTGTCCTTTTTGTTCTTCCTTCCCCCATTCTCCCATTTATTCTCTATTTTTCTGTTTTTATTCTACTTTATTCCAAAAAGGATTTTTTTTTTCCATACTGGGGATTGAACCCAGAGGCATTTTACCACTGAGCCATGTCCCCACCCTTTTTAAAATTTTGAGACAGAGTCTTGCTAAGTTGCTTAGATCCTTGCTAAGTTGTTGAGACTGGCCCTGAACTTGGAGTCCTCCTCTTTAGCTTCCTGTATTGCTAGGACTACTTCAGTGGCTGGGTGTGAGCCACTGAGCCCAACTCCAGAAAGGATTGAAGATTAGAAAAGAAAAAGAAATGTGAGGATTAAGACAAAGAGGACATTCAGATAAGAAATAAGATGAAGCCAGGTTAGTGCAGAAAAGATGTGCTGTGTAGTCTATCCCCCTGCTGGGTATGAACACAAATCTGTCCCTACCGCCCCCAGCAGCCATGCAGAGGAGGACATACCAGTTACTAGATGTGTTTAGCAGTTGACAGCAAACCACTTGCCCTGCAGAGTGGTCAGTTTTTCTGGAACAGAAATCTGAAAATCATTTCTCCCTCTGGCCTTCCTGAGAGGTGACTTTGGCCCATGTGGGTGATGTCCCCACAGCTTCCTTGTGGATGTGATGCAGCAAGTTCTTATCCAACTGGCCTTTTCCTTCCTCTTCTCTCTGCAGCCCAAACAAGAGGCATTCCACCAGCGAGCCAACCTCACTCTCCCTCTGCACAGCTCTACCTGGTGCTGTCGCCACCAAGTGCAGGTGGGTGGATGTGACGCACACAGGTGTGGGAGAGTGTGCACAGGTGGGCCTGCCACAGGGCGAGGTAATCACAGGGCAGCTGTGGCCCTGCGCTGTCTCCATGCACCAGTGTCACTGTGTCCGTAATGCCCTGGCAGGGAAGGAAGGCGCCAGCCTGCCTTTCACCTGCCCTGTTCTCCAAACCCCCCCTGGGCAGGGCACCTTTGACCCCTTGCACAAATGGGAGATCTGGTTCAACAGCCCATGGAAAGATCTTTTTGGTTTCTTGAGATGGAGTATTTTAATGTTACCTAAGCTGGACTCAAAGTCCCGGTCTCAAATGATCCTCCTGCCTCAGACTCCTGAGTAGTTGGGACTATAGGCATGTGCCAACACACCCAGCTCAACAGCCACATAGAGATCCTGGCCTTGCCACCCAGGGTCCATTACTTTCAAATGACCTCTGCTGTTGAGAAAGCATAGGGGTGGGTGTATCTTGCCACCTCTCAGAGGCCCTTTTCCAGTTCTTTCTCTTCTCTCCCAGGTCCAACCCTTCTTCAGCAGCTGCCTTAATGACTGTCTCAGACACACCAAGACCATCCTCTGCCCAGAAATCCCAGAGGCTCCAGGTAGGAGGGACTCCTCTGCCCTGGGCCGTGTGTGTCTGGGATGAAGGTGGATGAAGATCATCCCCAGGAGCTGAGTCCTGACCTGGTCCTAGGAGTGGCAGGGAGGTTGGGAGGGTAACTTAATTTGGAGGCACTCTTCTGAGCTGGACTCCCGACTGCCTTTCATAAGCTGTGTAGCCTGGGCAGAGTTCGTTGACCTGTTGGTCCTCGATTTCCTTGACTGGAAGATGGGGTTGTTACTAGCACACAGTTACAGTTCAGCACCACACACAATGGAAGTGCTTTAGCACACTGTCCATTTTTAATCCCTACAAACTGAGTCACAGTACAGGGAAGTAGAGACTACCCACCCCAGGCTCACAGATGAGGAAACTGAGGCACAGAAATATTAAATAACTTGTTCAAAATCACATGCCGGGGTCGTGGCAGAGCCCCAGCTTCCTGCCTAAGCCAGTTGCCTACTCCTCCTTGAGAAGCCATGGGTCCCCAACTCCCACAAGGCCATTGCCACATGCCAACCGCACAGCAGCAGATATGGCACAGGGCTGGAAGAGACCCAGCCTCCCACATGAGAGGCAAGGCACCTCTTCTTAGACCAACAACTGAGAATGCTTCATGTAGATGGCTACATTAAGTTTGACCCATATCTAAAGTGCTGGGTGCAGGGTCAGGGTCTTTAAGGCCCTCCATAGATGTCAGTGATGGGTTTTGTAATTACTGCTAATAATTAAGAACACTGTTTTCTCTTTTTCCTTTTTGTTCTAATTGCAGTCACAATTGCAGGTAAGTTCACACCCCTTCCCACATGTCAGAAGACATTCCCCTGGGGTCACAGAAGTCCCTGGCTGGGCCTTGTACCCTGCCAGGCAAATATGGGTGAACCTGAGGCTCAGTGTATCCTGGTGCAGGCCAGAAAGGACAGAGCCAGGGACTGGGGAATGGGCCTGGGGACCCCTGCCTGTCCTCACACTGTTCTGTTTGCCACAGAGAATATACCTCTGTGGGTGTACGGCTTCATCACGGGCATCTCTGTCCTGCTGGTGGGCTCCACCATCCTGCTGATTATTTGTATGACATGGAAGCTACCAGGTAAGGAGCTCTGGGGGAGGCCTGGGGCTTGCTCCTTCCCGTTCCTCATTTATCTCTCTGTCTTTCCTTTTTCTCCTTCCTTAACCTCCTAGTCTTACTGCTAGTCCTTCTCCATAAGGCTATGCTCGTAGGCTATGCTCATATGCTCATATACCCTTCAGTTCAGCCCTATAATCTCAACTAAGTATAGACATTTCATCTCTTACACCACACAGTGATCCCAGTTCTCAGAAATCTAGAATGAGGCATCAGGCTGACCTGGGCTCAAAGACCACTGACTACCTTGGGAAGGTGTCTTAATTCTCTGAGCCTTAGATTTCTCTGTCGTAAAATGACGAAGATAATACTGACATCATAAGGCTATTATAAAAATTAAGTGAAATAATACACATGAATCCTTAGCACAAAACCTGACGCATAATATTTACTCAATAGTTACTAGCAGCCCAGTGTTCTTGGCATATACCTGTAATCCCAGGGACTCCAAAAGCTGAAACAGGAGTTTCACAAGTTTGAAGACTTCTAAGTTTCACAACTTAGAAGACCCTATCTCAAAAAGTAAAAATGTCTGGGGATATACCTCAGTGGTTGAGTGGCCCTGTGTTCAATCCCCAGTATCTCCTCCCCCTCTCCCAAAAAAGCTACTGGCCAGTTATATTAATTATTAAAATTAGCATTAATAAGCTAGGCATGGTGGCACACGCCTGTAGTCCCAGCACTTTGGGAGGCTGAGACAGGAGAATTGTGAGTTCAAAGCCAGCCTCAGCAACAGCAAGGCACTAAGCAACTCAGTGAGACTCTGTCTCTAAATAAAACACAAAATAGGGCTGGGGATGTGGCTCAGTGGTTGAGTACCCCTGAGTTCAATCTCCAGTACAAAAAAAAAGAAAAATTAGCATTAATCACAAACGTGTAATCTCAGCTGTTCAGGAGGCTGAAGCAGAAGGATTGCAAGTTCAAAGCTAGCCTGGGCAACTTAGCAAGACCCTATCTCAAAATAAAATATTAAAAGGGCTAGGAATGTAACTTGGGGATAGAGTATTCTTGAGTTCAGTACTGCCAATAATAATATTAAAGTAATAATAATAATATTAAAATCAACTGTTTAGAAGGAGCTATGGGAAATTTCCCTGCATCAGGAATGATCAGCTGGGCAGGTGGAACAACCTGAACAACCCCATCCTGCATCCTTCATACTTGTACAGCCAAAGTCAAGGAGAATAACAAGAGTGTGATAGAAAAGTCTCAAGCTCTGAACCCTAAACTCACAGATGTAGATCCTGCTCTACCTTACCAGCTTTGCAGTCATAGGCAAGTTACTTAACAAATCTTAGGTTCCATTTTCCTTTCTGTAGAATGAAGTAGTAATGCCTCCCTCTCAGGGCTGTAGTGGGATTAAATGAGATACCAAGAAGCTGCCTGTTGATGGGCATCAGTAAATAGCGGTTCCTTCTCCCTCTGCACCTCTGCTGGTCATGTGCTAGTCAGGGAGAACATGGGTGATCAGGTTAGGGGCTCAGCCTTTCCCTGGTCCCCCATAACCCTAGACGGTTTCTTCTGTCATCTAGACAACTCATCAGAATTAGGTATTAATCACTATTAATTTTTATATACAGAAATTATTGCAAGGATCAAATGGCATCTCTACCAGTGCTTTATAAAATCTAAGACTGTTAGGCTGGGGGTGTTGCTCAGTGTCAGAGCACTTGCCTATCTCATGTGAGGCCGTGGATTTAATTCCTAGCACTGCAGGGGAAAAAAATGTAAGGCTCTCTGTAGATGTTAGCAGGTATTTTTGTTTTGTTTCATTTCTGGTATTGTACTGTGGGGTGGGGAGTACTGGAGATGGAACCCAGGGCCTTGTACATGCTAGGCAAGCACTGTACCACTGAGCAGCAGCAGCAGCTGTTGTAACACTTCTGACCATTTCCTGAAGTGCTGCACACTTCAGGCTGAAGGAAAGGAAAAACCACACTAGTTATTAGACTCTCATTAGACTCTCTTTTAAAATTGGAAAAAGCCCAAAGAGTAAGGATTGAAATTAAGGTTCCAAATCTTTAGTGGTGGTACAACAGTGCTTGCATAGTGTATGCGAAACCCTAGGTTCAAGCCTCAGTATCACAAAAAAGAAGGAAAGAATTAAGAATTAATTAATTAAAATAACTCTCTTACATGGTCATCCATAAACTCTCTTCACCCCAACTGTCATGGAAGAGTTAACTGTTCCATAAAGTTTTTTCATCACATGTCCAAGGGTAATAATTGCCTAAGTATGTTGGTTCCCCTTCCTCACCTCAGAAATACCAGGAGGAAATGTTGTAAGTGTCTGGGTGCAAGCTACTTCTGGAAAGAAATGTCATAAGCTGCCTGCCTCTTGCAAGGACGCTTCTGGGGAAGAACTTACTCTCCAGTGGAGTTTGTTCATGAAAGCTTCTCCCTGGTCCCTCACCATGACTCAGATCCCCAGCTTCCCTGCAGCTTGGCCTCTATGACAGGCCCAGCTGGGTCAATACCACAAATATCACAGCGACCCCAGCTGACTGAGTGTGTATGATGCACAGGGCCCTTCAAACACATGATCTCATCTACTACCCACCTCAGACCCATTTTACAGAGGAAGAGACTGAGTTTCAGAGGTATTAGTAACACTCCTCATGGCAGCCAACCAGGCCTTCTGGCTGTGCAGCTCCCCAACATAGTCTCCCTACAAAAGCCCAGAAGTATCTGATAACCACCATCTGGAGGATTGCCCTCCTTATCAGTTGTCCTTTGTCAAGGATGGTGTAGCGCTTGTGTCAGACACCTTGTGAGCTGATCCCTAACCCTGACCCTTCAGCAGAGTCACTCCAATGTACTTCTTTTCATTTCAGAGTCTCGTCGTGAAAAATATGGAAATGACACCAAATACACCGGTCAGTATTCCTGGTCTCTGAGGGCTGGTTTTTGTGTGTTATCGTTTTTAAAGGTTGGTGGTGGGTTCTCAGGATAGATGTATGGGTCACCTTTTGTGGTCTGACCCCTGAGCCCCTCCCTTCAGGAGACCTCACATTTAGGACCCACTTTCCAACACCTCACACAGAGGACTCACAGGGTACCCCAAACACCAATGCTTAGGACACCATGTTTTTTGGTAGTGGGGATTGAACCCAGGGGTGCTTTACCACTGAGCTACATCCCCAGCCTTTTTTTATATTTTGTGTTGAGACACAGTCTGAGTTGCTTAAGGCTTACTAAGTTGCTGAGGCTAGCCTTAAACTTGTGATCCTCCTGCCTCAGCATCCCAAGTCAGTGGGATTACAAGCATGCACCATTATAATGGCTGGGACACCATGTTTTAATCACTCAGACAAGGAAAGAAAAGTGAGCGTACAGCCGGGCGCGGTGACTCAAGCCTGTAATTCCAGCACTTAGGGAGGCTGAGACAGGAGAATCGCGAGTTCAAAGCCAGCCTCAGCAATGGCGAGGTGCTAAGCAACTCAGTGAGACCCTGTCTCTACATAAAACACAAAATAGGGCTGGGATGTGGCTTGGTGGTCGAGTACCCCTGAGTTCAATCCCCAGTACCAAAAAAAAAAGTGAGTGTACCATATCTTGTGAAGAAAAGTCTTTCCCTGAGCAGGCACATAGCCAGGTCTTTGCACCATTTTTTTCTTTTTCTAATTAAAATGATTAAAGTATATAGGAATGTGAGAGAAAGCCTTTTTCACAAGGCACCAAACTGATTTTTTTCAGGCAACCCAAAAAAGGCAACACATCATTTTGCTTTTTCTAAAAGACCTGGATTGTGTTTCTTAGGCTAGAGAGCCAAGTTCTGTGCTTGATTCAGGCCCTTTATAGGCTGACCAAGAGGGACACTGCCCTAGGGCTGGGGCATGAGGATCAAGCATGTGGTCTTGCTTCCCTTGGTTTCCCTAGGTGTCCCGCCTACTGCTGACTTGACCCCCCCACTGCTAAAGCCCCGGAAAGTCTGGATTGTCTACTCAGCTGACCACCCTCTCTACGTGGATGTGGTTCTAAAGTTCGCCCAGTTCCTGCTCACCACCTGTGGCACTGAAGTGGCTCTTGACCTCCTGGAAGAACAAGTCATTTCAGAGGTGGGAGTCATGACCTGGGTGGGCCGGCAAAAGCAGGAAATGGTAGAGAGAAATTCCAAAATCATCATCCTGTGCTCCCGAGGTACCCGGGCCAAGTGGCAGGCCATGCTGGGCTGGGAGGAACCCACCGTCCAGCTGCGGTGTGACCGCTGGAAGCCCACTGGGGACCTTTTCACAGCAGCCATGAATATGATCCTGCCAGACTTCAAGAAACCAGCCTGCTTTGGCACCTACATCATCTGCTACTTCACTGGCATCAGCAGTGAAAGTGATGTCCCCGACCTCTTCAACATCACCTCCAGGTACCCTCTGATGGACAAGCTTGAAGAGGTTTACTTCCGGATCCAGGACCTGGAGATGTTTGAACCTGGCAGGATGCACCGTCTCCAGGAGCTCACAGGGGAAAATTACCTGCAGAGCCCCAGTGGCTGGCAGCTCAAGGAGGCCGTGGAGAAGTTCCAGGAGTGGCAGGCCCAGTGCCCTGACTGGTTTGAACGCGAGAACCTTTACTCAACTGATGACCAGGACCTCCCATCCCTGGATGAAGAGGTGTTTGAAGAGCCACTGCTGCCATCAGGAAGCAGGATTGTCAGGCAGAAGCCCCTGATGCGGGAACCTCCCTCAGAGGGCTGCCTGACGGTAGATGTATGCATGGGCGAGGAAGGAAGGGGAATTTCAAGGCTGGGACCCCAATTGCAGCCCCAGGGAGAGCTGGCGGCCCAGGCCATCCAAACCGTGGTGCTCCCAAGAGAGCAGGTCCCTGCTGCTTGTGCAGTGGAGCTGGTTCCTCTTGCTGATGGGAGTAGTGTAGCCAGCCGGCTGGCCTTGATGGAGGAGGGTGAGCCCTGCCCCCTGCTGGAGGATAGTGGCCTCCGGAGAAACAGCATCCTCTTCCTCCCGGTAGACTCTGAGGACTCGCCTCTCTGCAGCACTCCACTGGCATCACCTAACCACCTCCTGGATGATGTGAGGGAGCAGCTGGAGGGCTTAATGCTCTCGCTTCTGCAGCAGAGTCTGAGTGGTCAGGCCCGGGGTGCATGGGAAGATCCTGCACTGGTCGTCAAGGACCCCTCCATACCCTGTGAGGAGGAGCAGCGGCAGTCCGTGCAGTCAGACCAGGGCTACATCTCCAGGAGCTCCCCACAGCCCCCTGATGGGCTTGGGGAAATGGAGGAGGAGGAAGAACAGGACCTGGGGAAGTCAGCTGAGCAACTGTCTTCTGAGCATCTGCAGGACCTGAGGAGCCTCCAGCAGCAACTTTTCTTCCAAGATCTCCAAAAGAACTCTGGTTGGGACAGTTTGGAGTCAGAGAGGCTGGCTGCAGAAGAGCAGGCTACCTCCTAGAGCCTCCCAGGTCCCAGGCCTTGAGAGGGTATGCGTGTGCATGTGGGTTTACATGTATACATGTATGTGTATATGTGAATTGTCTGCCTTTAATATGTAGATATCTTATCAGGCATGGTGGCATGTCCCTGTGGTCCCAGCTACTTGGGAGGATGACATGGGAGGATCAGTTGAGCCTAGAAATTCAAGACCAACCTATGTGATATAGCAAGACCCTATCTCAAAAATAAAGTAAGCCGGGTGCAGTGGCGCAAGCCTGTAATCCCAGCACTTAGGGAGGCTGAGACAGGAGAATCGCGAGTTCAAAGCCAGCCTCAGCAACGGTGAGGTGCTAAGCAACTCAGTGAGACCTTGTCTCTATATAAAACACAAAATAGGGCTGAGGATGTGGCTCAGTGGTCAAGTACCCCTGAGTTCAATCTCCAGTACCAAAAAAATAAATAAAATAAGTAAAGTAAAATGTAGGCATCCTGATTCTGATCCAGTATCCCTCCTTGACTTTTCTTTCTGTGACCATCTGGTCATCTTGTATCACCACAAGAATTCACAACCCATTCACAGGAATTTACAACTGAGTCATTCATTGATTCATTCAGCATTTATTTGGCACCTACTATGTGCCAGGCATTTGGGATACAAAAATATATTGCAAATGACATGGCCTTGGCCACCAAGGAGCTTAACATCTAGTGAGAACAAAAAATTAGCAAACATGGAATGGGGACGATCAAACAAGGTATAATGACTGAATAGCAACCTGGCGAGACTGTGAAAATACAAAGCAGAGGCCCTGGCCCAGGGAGAGGCTGGTTCAGGGCAATGTCATAGTCCCGGGGAAGGGAGGGCAGGAGAGATGTGGATGGGGAGGAAGTCAAAGCTCAGGGTGAGGAGAACCTTGTAGGCCAGGGTGGGAGCTGGGACAGCAGCCCAGACCTGCTGGCAACTCTTTTCATAAAAGGTGAGCTCTTGCACTACAGGGAAGGGGACTGCATGCCAAACATGCCTGGAAGTCACCTCAGATCATTTTTAAAAGCAGACAGGATAGAAGTGTGTGATGTGAAACCTAACAGTGTTCAGCAGGGAGAAGAGTCTGGAATCCGGAGCTCACATTCTGGCTGCCGGTGAGTGGGAGGGCTGTGACCCAGCATTCCTCAAGGCTGCCTGCCTGGATCCGCAAGCTGCCTGAGCTCAGGAAGCACTGAGGAGGGGGGCAGAGTGAGATGAGGTGTGGGGCAGAGAGGGAAGGCAGTGGAGATCTCGGCAGGACCTTTGGGGGCGGAGAACATGTGCCACTATGTACCTGAAGGTCTGAGGTTCAGGACAACATTTGAAGCGAGACTCAGGCCCCATGTTTGAAAGCATTGTTCTTCAAGTGCCTTCTTGGGGTAGACGAGAGCTGAAGAACACTCAGGGATGCCTCTGACCCTGGCCTTGTGTGCTCTCCACTCTAGGCGTCAGACCTTCATGTCCTTTCCAACTTCAGTGTGGAGGAAAGGGCTCTGATAGGATAGGAAAGCCAACGTAACCGGTGTGTGTGTGCATGGGCATGTGCGTTGCATGAAAATATTCAATAAAAAGTTTTAACTCTGAGCCGGGCATGGTGGTGCAGGCCTGTAATCCCAGCACTTAGGGAGGCTGAGACAGAAGAATCGCGAGTTCAAAGCCAGCCTCAGCAATGGCGAGGCGCTAAGCAACTCAGTGAGACCCTGTCTCTACATAAAACACAAAATAGGACTGGGGATGTGGCTCAGTGGTTGAGTACCTCTGAGCTCAATCCCCAGTACCAAAAAAAAAAGTTTTAACTCTGCCAAGAATTTCCACTAGTTATTTTGAGTCACATGTTACCATAGGTCTACTCTTTCTTACAGATTTTGCCTAGCAGCCGCAGCAGGACTGCCAAAGCAATAAATTCCAGTGTGTGCCCCATCTCAATTCAACAGCAGCAAAGGACCAGATGGGGGAGAAAAGGAATCAGCCCCTCCCAGCCAATAGCTTTGCAGGCTCTATCTTTCTTTATTTTATTCATTTTATTTATATGCAGTGCTGAGAATCAAACCCAGTGCCTCACACATGCTAGGCAAGTGCTCTACCACTGAGCCACAACCCCAGCTCTCCAGCTGCTTTTTGAGGCCTTACCAATAAACATCCTCAGAGCTGAGCATAGTGGTGCACTCCTATAATCCCAGCGGCTTGGGAGGCTGAGGCAGGAGGATCGAGAGTTCAAACCCAGCCTCAGCAATTTAGTGAGGCCCTAAGCAACTTAGTGACACTCTGTCACTAAATAAAATGTTAAAAAAGGGCTGGGGATGTGGCTCAGTTGTTAAGCATCCCTGGGTTTAATCCCAGGTACCAAAATTTAAAAAAACTTAAAAAAAGGAGTTGCCATTGTCTCTTAAGTCCCCTTTATCTCCATGTTTACTGATTTTTCCCCTAACATCTTTATCAAGATATACTTTATATACCATACAATTCACAGGTGACTGTACAACTTAGTAATTTTTAGTATATTCAGGATTCAGCAACCATCAGCACAATTGAATTTAGAACATTTTTATTACTCCAAAAAGAAATCCAGTACCCCTAGTCATCACCACCTAACCTCCTCATCCCTAGGTGACTCCTACTGTACACTATAGATTTGCTTACTCTGGACATACATACAAATGGAATAAAAAATCTCCATATCCTCTTCCCTTCCTTCCACCTCCCTGAATTCTCCTCCCCCTCTCCTTTTCTTGCTGTTACCCAGGCTGGCTTTAAATTCCAAGGCTCAAACAGTCCTCTGCCTCAGCCTCCTGAGTACCTGGGGCCACAGGCACACGCCACTGTGCTGGCTTCGTTTCTTTAATGTCATTCCCTTGTTTCTTTTCACATTCCCTCCCCCTTCCTCAGAGCCCTCGATCTCCCTTGAGTCTTTGTTCACCGTAAGTGCTAGAAATTCTGTAACCTGAGTGTAGCATCTGCTATTGGCTAGATGCCAGGTCATCAAGAGCATGTATAATTAAAGCTGTGCCTTTATGTTTGTATTTCTGAACTAT
Organism: Xerus rutilus; assembly: GCA_028644305.1. Lineage (NCBI taxonomy): Eukaryota > Metazoa > Chordata > Mammalia > Rodentia > Sciuridae > Xerus > Xerus rutilus. The sequence goes on from CM053403.1 coordinate 97,882,327, forward strand.
GCCTAATGAAAACCTTCTCACCCAGAATCTTCTCCAAGAACAGACACCTCCAAGCTGCCTTTCCCACCCTCTCCTAGATGGAGAGCAGCAGAAGACCATAGGGGTGGGCAGAAAGCACCAGCCCACCAAAACTCAGTGGACCATCTACCCCATGACTGGTATCTAGTGGACCCAGTCACACTTCCGTCATGCAAGCTTCTGACTCCTGTGGAGAAATGTTATGCTTTTTCCTGCCTACTAGCTTGACCCTAATCAAAAAAAAAAAAAAAACACCATAAGGGCTGGAGGTGTGGCTCAGTGGTAGAGTGCGTGCTTAGTATGCATAAGGCCCTGGGTTCCACCCCCCAGCACCACAGAAAAGGAGGTACAATTAATTAGATGGTCATCTGGACATCAATTGATACAGTGGTTCAGTTAAAAAGCAGTTTTTCAGCTGGGTGCATTGGCGCACACCTGTAATCCCAGTGCTTTGGGAGGCTGAGACTAGAGAATCAAGAGTTCAAAGCCAGCCTCAGCAATGGTGAGGCACTAAGCAACTCAGTGAGACCCTGTCTCTACATAAAACAAAATAGGGCTGGGGATGTGGCTCAGTGGTTGAATAACCTTGAGTTCAATATTGGTACCGGAAAAAAAAAAACAGCTTTTCTTTTCTACTTAGGTAGGTCCTCAGAGGTGTTTAGGTCTCAAAGAGTTTGTTTACTTAAATATCCATTCAGCAGTCTGAGCAGGGAATCCCTGAATGTGCAGGTACATTTTTTTCCTTTGGAAAATTTAATAGGGCACAAGGGTAAAGATGATGTATTTACAATGCCATGGGCAATTTTTAATTTATTTAAAATATTTATTTTGTGGTACTATGGATTGGAGTGCTCTATAGATTATATTATAGAGAATATAACGTGCCTGCCCCCCATGTGTGTGACCTGTCAAGTTGGTGCACCTCCACTTCCCCCATCACATTACTCCCAATGGCTCCCAGGGTCATCTTGCTTCAGGCCACTCCCCAGCTCTGTATGCCTGATGGCCTCCCCAAGTGCTGGCACTGGGCCCCACTCTTGTCCATTTAGGGTGATAAGCACAAGTGGTTGCCCAGTGGAGCAAGCTTTGTCCTTTCATGGAACATGGAGACCCCCTGACATGATTTGAAGGGTGACAAGAAGTGTCCAAAATATCCCCACTCTGCCCTGGTACCTAGATTCCTTTCCAAGGAGGAGCAGCCCTAGACCTGTGAACATGGCAGTAGGAACTAGCTTGTTGGATCCTTCCAGATGTAATTTTGACCTAAGGAGGAAGAGAGGCAAGCTGCCACTGGCCAGCCCCCTACATGAGCCCTCACCCTAACATGGGTGTCCCACTGGTTGGCTTTGCTCACCTCTTCCATGAAATTGAAAATATATATCTTTCATATAGAAATTGAAAAACAGCCCTGCTTTTTTAGCCAGAACTGAGCTTCAGTGGAGGGAAAGGTGAACTGAGCAGCTGATGTCTGAAGGCTCCCAGGGTGCTACAAATTCTGGAGATAACAGACCTGGCTTTCCTTGCTGACTGCAGTGTGGCATTCACAAGCTATCTCATCTTCCCAGTCCTTGGGAAAACAGGTGACGAGGAGGAAATGAGCTAATTCCATAGTCAATGGTGGGATTTGTTTCTGTGTTCCTCCTTGGAGCCAGCCCTGAAGGGTCAGATTGTCCCCTGCATTACCATGCTGAACTGGTCACCCAAAGCTTTCCTCCACCTTTCCCAGGGGCCTTCTGAAATGTTCCAGTTGACCAACTGGTGAGCACCAGCTGACTTGGCTCTAAGATGTACACATATGCAAAACATGCTTATCCAAATTAATCTTATTTTATACCAGATTTAAGAACATGTTCTTATGTTGTTCTGTAATTGTTTTGTGAGTCAATTTGGTCCCTGGTTGGAATTATCAGTGTCCTGAGGGAAAGGGCCATTTTGGCAGATGTCGCCTCATCCACTCTCACCACAGCCCTGTGAGGTAGACTCATTGCCCCTGTTTATAAATGATGAACCAGTTCCAGAGATTGCCTGAGCCACACAGCTGAGAAGAGGCCACACAAGCCCAGGCTCCCTGGCTCTTCCACGCTCTGATTTGGCCTCTGTGCCCCACTGGGCCAGACTGCTACAAAGTCTTGGAATAGCAGAGAGCAGCAGGCTGCAGAGTAACAACTCAGAGTGGAGTGGATAGTACCCACTGCCTCTGGGCTAAGAAAAATTACTGTGTTTTTATTTTGGTGCAGATCCAAGATGCTGCCTTAGACTTAAGTCTCCTTCCTGTTAAAAAATAAATACATAAAAAGACATGGCTTGTTTCTTCTCATTCATACATAAGAATTTATGCTTCCTGCTGGGGCAAGAATGATAGGGAAGGAAAGAGTATTTAAAATTAGTTTCTTACCAGGCACAGTGGCACCTGACTACAGTCCCAGCTACTCAGGAGGCTGAGGTGAGAGGATTGCTTGAGCCCTTAGAGTTCAAGACCAGTCTGGTGACAGCAATACCCCATCTCAAAAAATAAATGAATAAAAATCTGTTTCTCCAGCCTTTCTCCTTTGGAAAGCTATTCTGGGAGAAACTCAGGCAACTGCGGGAGTCCCTCTTAGTAGTTATCCATGCCTCCAGAAAACCTGGCTAGACAGCTCCAATCCCAGGCCACAGCCTTCTGCCTCCCTGAATCACTCCAACTACCTAGCCAAGGTGTACCCACAACGTTAACACCAATGTATGAAATGAGGATGAATGTCACAGTGACATTTAAGAATTCAGTAAGGAAACCAGGACAGGAAGATCTTAAAACAAACCACACAGGAAGCTTGTCACAAGTCTCAAGTTTTTTATTTTCAGAACAGAATCTGGTTTTATTTTTTTAAAAAAGCAAGAAAAAAAAGTGATAAATGTTAGTGAGGTGCCACTTCCCTCCTCCTTCTGGGCTTTAGCTCCCAGCTAGTTCTCTTCTACAAAAATCCATCAGCTCATTATCGGGGCATACAAAAAGGAATTATCTTAGCCAAGCATCGTGCCACAAGACTGTAATCTCAGCTGCTCAGGAAGCTGAGGCAGGAAGATTGCTTGAGCCCAGGAGTTTGATGCCAGCCTGGCTTCAAAGGGAGACCCCTTTTCAATCAATCAAGTCTTTAGGGTCAAAATGGATAAGGTTTGAGGAGTTCAGGTAGAGGACCCCCACACACCCTCAAACGTCAGGAGCAGGTAGGTCTAGATTTTGAGCCCAGAGTTCTTTTCTGTGAACCATAGCACTGGCACAGGCCTCAGGGACAGCACTTCGTCCTGGTCATCAGACCTCTGAGGAACATCTCAGGTTTGATCCTTACATTTTATATGCCCTAGAATGCAAGGAAAAGGGGTCTGGGGATGTGGCTCAGTAGTAGAGCATTAGCCTGGCATTCATGAGGCCCTGGGTTTGATCCCCAGCACCACAAAAGAAAAAAAAAAAAAAGGAGCTTTAAGGGACATTTCTTACACTGGAAAAGGAGGAATGAGTGAAAGACCCCAAATAAAACACACCAAAAGGAAGGGACCGGCACCCTAAGCACAAAGTAATTGTGTGCATGTATAAAAGAGGATGCTGGGAGTGAGACAGGGAGAGGGGACCTTAGGCAGGACCTGAGCAGGCCTGGCCTCTGCCGGAATTGGCCCTGTTGCCATCATCTCCACATACCCAGGGAAGCAGCAGCTCACTGGAACCTATCACACCCCCAACCAAACCCCGACAGTACTCAAGAGTTCATACCCAGTCACTCAGCAGGGAGATGGCCATCAAAAGAGTAGAACAGTAGAACAAAGGTGGGTCAGGGGCCAGCCAGGGCCAGCCATGGCTCAGACATAATGTCCTTTCACAGTCACTGAGATTAGGTAGCAGAAAAACAGCAAAGCTGGAGAGAAGATATGGGAATAGCAGGAGCAGCTGTCAATTCCCATCTGGGCCTGGGCCCCAAGAACATTGAGTCCAATCAAAAGAAGAGAAGAGGAGTCAATCGTGGGGTGGGGAGAAGGCAGCAACAGATTTGTTGTCAAACACAGCCAGCCAGTGCAGCGCGAGAAGGGTGAGAGCCCAGAGGGTGCAAACTGTAAACATTTCCCCACCCTTTCCCACTCAGCAGGGCAGGCTCCAGAGCACTCTGGTCAAGCTTTAGCCCCTCGCGTATCTGTCCACATGGATGGCTTCTGCCCACAAGCCCCCAAGCAGTTGGGAGAGAAGGAACCCTAAGCATCCCCTTGGCTCCCAAAGGATCCCAGCTGAACCAAAACAAGAGGTTATTTTGGCTAGGTGTCCTGGCTGCAGGGTTAGTGCACTGTCATGACTTGGCACTCTGGGCCCCTCTCCGTGCTAGCGGCTCTAGGGAAGGCCAAAGACAATACAGTGGGAAAAGACCCTGCAAGCCTACCCCAGCCCTGGTGCCAACAGAGCACCTGCTCTTCCAGCCTGAGGCTGCAGACACATGCAGGGCAGAAGCAGGAAATGTTCCACAAGTGTATCCTGGCTGGCTCCTCTTCTATCCACCTTTACAGAAAACACTATGATCAGGGCTTTCAAGAGATCTAAACACAAAAAATGCTACCCTAGGAAAGTAATTGAGGCCAAGAAAGTAAAAATAATATGGTACTCAAAGATAGTGAGTGAATGAGAATCCATGTCTTCTGAACCCTTGTCCAGGGTTTATTACACTACATAGAACTCCCAAAGCAGAAGAAAGGAGAAGCGGAACCAAAAATTCCTAAAATTTCGCCCCCATCCATCCTATTGTGGGTGGAGGAAAGTGAGTATTTCCTGGCCTTGGTCCCTACCATCTTCCTGCACCCTTACCACCCCTAAAAATACTTATCCTGCCTCAAGGATTCTAAGAGTGATGTCCCACCCCAAGTCTGTAAGTGGGCAGGCCTGATCATCTCTTGTCATCACCTCAGTAAGAGGAACAACATGGAGGAAAGCTGGCCAGGCAGGGTCCTGCAGTCTGCCTTGTTCCTAGTAAGTTTTATAAGCAGAGCACAGAAAGGTTACCGCCACCCTCTCTAATATATCCTAGTTTCCTAGAGGAGAGACAGATGGGGACTGGGAGTCCCACTCCCTCGTGTCCCATGGGAAGTCCAACTTCACACCTATCAAAAATCCCACCAAAGCTGCTTCTCTGAGCCCAGTTCTGACCCAGCCAGCACCAGCAGAGGAAGGATAAGCATTCTGGATGCTGTTGAGGAAAAGAAGATGGACAAGCCAATGGCTAATACTCCACAGACCCTGTAATCACTGGCACCAAACCCCAACGGGACCTGGGGCTATGGTGAACGCAACTTCTATTTTTTTCTTTATTTTTTGCAAGCAGCATCAGTGCACGATGCAACAAAGTGGAAAGAACGGAGGTAGAAATGCTCACTCACCCAAGAATGGGTGCCGTTTGGTCCTTAGAATATGTACCCCCTCCTTCCAAGCTGAGAAGGGAGGAGTGGGATTGAGGAAGACCTGGGAGAGCTTCTCCCTTGAGGAGAGCAACTGGGTAGCTCCAGGTCCCACTCTCCTGGGAATTCATGGTCACAAATTCAGGCAGGAAAGAGGAGATTGGTGGTAGTGCGGGTGGGTAGCAAAATTTTCCCCAATCCCCTTGTGGTTGCAGGGGCCACAGGGTAGACACAGGAAACAAGGCTTCTCTCTCTCTCTCTCTCTCTCTCTCTCTCTCTCTCTCAATCTCTCTCTTCATCTACTTTCTGGAATAGACACACAAGAGCAAGAGTGGTTTTGGGGTCAGTGGCCACAAACCACGGCCTAAAAGAGGTCCAAGGCTCAGCCCCATTGCCTGGATAACCCCCTTTCCTCCATTCTCTCCCACAATGGATGGGAATTGAGTTAGGCAAGGAAAGTAGGAAACATAGTCCTCCAGTCCCGTGGAGGTCAGTTTTGGGGTAGGATGTGGAGAAGGGAGCAAAGGGTAAGTGGACCCACCTCCCCCACGGTTTACCCAAGGGGTACAAAAGGATGTACTGGCCCTTAGCATGTAAAAGTCACCTCTTCCCAACAAAGTCTAACCATATCTGGGGAAGAGGTCCAAGGCCACGGCGCCTGGGGACTCAACCTCAAGGCTCCCTGTCCTTCGCTCTCTCAATTCTGGGAAGCCACAGCCAGTGTGTTGACATAACCATGGGGACCCCCCTCATTCTCAGAGATGCAGTGGCCCAGCTGGGAACCTCCCTGAGGTGGTGGCGGCGGGGGCGGTGGGGCAGAGGGCGGAGCACCGTAACTGCCTCTGGCTCGACTAGGGGAGGCCCGACTCCCCCGGTCCCAACAGCCCTCTAGGGCCTCCAGGCCTCGGCAGCCAAGGAAGAAGAGGTTCTTGAGCATGAAGATGGAGAGGGGCTGCTGGTAGCTCACCACTAGGAGGCACCGCAGCGCTAGCAAGGGCACGTCCACCAGGCAGCCACCCAGTAGGCGCAGAAGGCGACTGCAGCTGCCAGGGCCTGAGGCCTGACCCCAGGATGACGCTGCCGTGGCTGCGGAGTTGAGCTCGTAGAGCCAGAGCACCGGCGAGGCAAGGGTGAGGAAGTAGACAGAGATAAGCAGGTAGCGCAGGTGCGCGGGCAGCGGCACGCGCCCTTCCAGCATCAGCTCCACCAGGGTAAAGCTGTCGAGCAGGTCCAGACACGTGCCCAGGAAGCAGCCAGCAGCGCGGTGTTGCTGGGGCTGCAGGAGCAGGGGTCCCGCAGAGCCTGGGGGCGCGCCCGCCTCACTGATGGCCCGCACCAGGCTGTAGAGCAAGGGCACAGACAGCGCCATGGTGAGGCGGAAGCCAGTGGTGCCAAAGGGCGCGCGCAGCTCGATGAGGTCCAGGATGGACGTGCCGAGGATAAGCACCACCTTGGGCGTGAAGGCGATGGAGTAGATGAGCCAGGCCAGGTAGGCGAAGGCGAACTCGCCTGCCGTCCCGGTTGTCCCCGGGCCGCTTCCTGGACCTCCGGCGCTCGCGCGCCCGCCGCGCGCCTTGGCCCCGGCCGCTGCCCCAGCGGAGGCTGATGAAGCAGCCGGCAGGTGCAGCGAAGGCGCAGCGTGGTGGTGGTGCTGATGGTGGTTGTGCGCGGTACTTGCCGAGCCGCCCCGACGGCCCCGGCTGTTTTTGGCGAAGAAGATGGCCCAACCCACCACCACTACCAAGTCGGTGGCGATCCAGGAGCACCAGTACAGGTCAGTGACCGCGATGAGGTACAGGTCTAGCAGACCGCCTTGCGCCAGCAGTAGCACCACGGACAGCGCCTGGTAGCCCCAGCGGCACCCCGGGCTTGGGGTGCAGCCGCGACGCCGACCCCTGCGGCCAGACCGGGCCGGGCGACCGCAGCAGCAGCAACAGGAGCAGCAGGAAGCTCCGCTGCCGGTCCCGGTGCCGCCCACGCCCCCGGCCGAGCGGCCCCCGGGACCCCCGACGGCTCCAGCCGCTGCGCCCCCACCGAAGTCCGCGGCTGTCATGCTGCAAGAGGAGGTGGGCGTGGAAGTGGAGGAGGAGGTGGCGGCCGAGGAGGAGAAGGCGGCCGGCGCGGAGTCGGCGGCCGCGGCGCCCCCCTGAACTGGGGGTCCTGGGAGCGCGGCGGCGGTGACCGGCACCAGCGGCTTGCTGATGCTGATGCTCTCGTCGTCGTCCTCTCTCTCTGCGCCGGTGCTACTGCTTGGGGAGCAGCCGCCCCCGCCGCGTCTGCCGCCTCCTCCCCCCCGGCTGGTGCTGGTGCTGGTGCTGCTATCGCCCGAGCCTCTCCGGCCGCGAGAGGAAACCCCCCGGAGGAAGAGGGGCTGAAGCCGGGCGGCGGCAGGGGGCGGCGCGAAGGAGCCAGACGAGGACGAGACCGCGCGAGGGTTGCTGAGCGCCGGGTGCATTGTCCTCCGAGGGGCTCCGGGGGCTGCCCAGCTGCTCCCTCCCCGCCAACCTCGGGCTGGCGAGGCGGCCGAGGGGAGCTCGGGCCAGCTGCCGCCGCCTCCTCCCCAGCTGCGGGACTCGTACCCGGGTTGGGCAGCAGCGAGATCCGGACTGGAGCTACCGGACTGGGCGAGCCGAGCCCTGGGAGGCTGGGAGCGGGGGTAGGCGAGAAGCTGAGCGGACCGCGGTGACGGTGACGGCGGGCGAGGCGGGGGTGGAGGCGGGGAGCTAGCCCAGCCGACAAAAAAGGGAGCTGGCGGCGGGGAAACCAGGACTGGATTCAAGGGGGATAAGAGACTAGAGGAGGAGAAAGCCTGGCTCGCTGGATCCGCAGGAAGAAAAGGAGGAGGGGAGCGCTGAAGCATTAGAGTCGAGGTAGGGAATAGTGTGCGCCTGGAGGACGGCAAAGAAGAAGCAGGTATCCGCCAGAACGAGACGGGACAAGCACAACTGGGGTAGGGACGGCGGTAGGAGGACATTAGCAAGCACAGGATTCCTAAGGAAGTCCTTCGGGAGTTCCATTAGCTGAATCCTTGGAGCACCCATCAATGGCTGGATGACTTTGGTCTCATAGACGCCAAGCACGAGGCTCAGGGCACAGGTTCAGGCTTCTTCTTCTTTTTTTTTTTTTTTTGGTACTGGGGATTGAACTCAGGGGTACTCGACCACTGAGCCACATCCTCAGCCCTATTTTGTGTTCTATGTAAAGACGGGTCTCACTGAGTTGCTTAGCACCTCGCAGTTGCTGAGGCTGGCTTTGAACTCGCGATTCTCCTGTCTCAGCCTCCCTTAGTGCTGGAATTACAGGCTTGAGCCACCGGACCGCCACCGGACCCGGCTAGGTTCAGGCTTCTGTACCTGGTCAGCGCAGCTCCTCTTGCAGTCAGCAGCAGGACAGCTTCCATCCACACTCCACCCAGTGCCCTTCCCACTGGGCCATCCTGCCTCTCCTTAAGGCATTAAAAACTGATGGAGGAGTCAGGCGATATGGTTTTTTAAAAGGCAGCCCCAGAGCCGTGCACGGTGGTGCAAGTCTGTAATCCCAGCACTTAGGGAGGCTGAGACAGGAGAATCGCAAGTTCAAAGCCATCCTCAGCAATGGGGAGGCGCTAAGCAACTCAGTGAGACCCTGTCTCTACATAAAACACAAAATAGGGCTGGGGATGTGGCTCAGTGGACGAGTGCCCCTGAGTTCAATCTTCAGTACCAAAAAAAAAAAAAAAAAAAAAAAGGCAGCCCTAGATATCTAGTTCTACATATTCATGCACCCAGCATTGAATTCAGTGTCATCCTCAAGGAAGTCCCAATTTCCAGTGGATCAGGAAGTCCCCTGAATATAACTACTTGGGAAGAGGGAATGAGTGAAGGGATTGATCAAGAGGCCCCAGTCAAGCCAGGCTTTTGGTATTTATTCTCAAAGGTTTTTAAGCAGGAGTTGGAAATAACAAAATATATCTAGCAGAGAAAAACAAAGGGCCATTAAGACACATGGACACCTGATAAAAACCAAGGCTCAAAGGGGAAGCCAGGGAACTACAATACAACCTGGAAAGCAGAGAGAAAGAACAGTGAATGGACTAAGTCAGCCGTCCTGCACCAACAAGCTCAGGAGTTCATACTGACTCACCCACATGGGCCTCAGTCCATGGCAGGGGCTGGATATCCAGGCAGCAACTGAGCAAGAAGGTAGAGCCACCTTTAGGGGAACAGGAGTTTTCTAGACTAGAAATTTCTCTGACTAGAACATTTGGGGCTCAAGAAATATCTGAGTCTCCTGTATAATAATCCTATTCCCAGCCCACACCGAAGCTAGGCAGGAAGCTTGCCTGTGCCTTCCTCCTCCTCCACATCCTTCAGGCTGCAAGTTCCCCACCCTGATTTCATTATTTTAAAGCTGCAGCTGCTGGGCTCATCTTGGTAACACCACATAGCATCAGGGAGGTGACACAGTGGGACCACAGTGGTTACCTGCCCAGCCTGCATCCCTAAATCTGCCTCTTGGATATGGGTCAGTTTCAACTAACCCTGCTTTCTCCAGTCTGCACAATTAATCCATGGTAGAACTGGTAGGCCTCATGACCCGCACAATTTTCCTTTCTCCTTGGCGCAGGCAACCTTTGAAAAGTTCTATGTCCAATCACACAAGGCAGAGCAAGTGTAAGGATGAGAGCAGGTGGATTGGAGCTGGTACTGCAAATCTACCATTTAACAGTCTGGGTGAAGTTAGCCTGGTTCTTTCACCTGAGCCTCAAGTTCATTGGTAAAATTTACCTTAAATGAGTTGTTGCATTGAGAGATCATGTGTGTAAGTGGCTTGACCCTGGGTATGGTTCAGAGTATATACTCAGTTAAAGGTAGCTGGTGGTACCATAATTCTGCTCAGTTCACATCTTAGCCTTCCAGGGAGCATTTACCCATAGCAGAGCCACCAATGGCTACTATCTGGGTTGGATTCCTTTCCGAGGCCACATTCAGAGTTCTACTCCCCCACAGCTCTGCACTTCAATCAGTGCCAGGGAACAAAGCTGCTAGGGTGTGAGATTCAGCCATGCTAGCCAGTGTTGACGTGTGGGAGGGTGAGATGTGGGTGGGTGCCCATGCACATGAGGCCAGGTGGGGAACAAGAGCTTAACAGACACAGCCTCCACTCAGGTGTGCGCATCACTGCAGGTCCGGCAGATGTCTGGGCTGAGCCAGTCCAGGTAAAAAAGTGGCTTGGGGAGCTGCCAACTGCTAATGGAAGTGATTATAGCCAGTCTCCGAAGTGTCCCCTAGGGAAAATACAGGCCAGCAGTTAACATGGAAGCTGGCCCAAGCCTCCTGCTCAAGTCAATTCATTGCAATTGAAGAAGCAAAAGCGGCGGATGAAACTTGGACTCCTGAGAGAACACAGGAGATCCTGCCCCCAACTCCCCCTGTACCCACCTTTCACCCCAGCCCACTTACACACACTCTCCTCCTCTCAGAGTCACCAGTTAGGCCTGGCCCTCCCCCCACAGGTGCTTTTGTGAGGACAAATTTCCTCCTCGGTTACGTGAATTTCAACAGTCCTGTGAAGTTATTCTATGGATTTCTAGGAAGTGTACTGTCAATCAGGCAGACTAACTTTCTGTAAGAGATTCTTTAGCCTAATTTCCTTCAGGCTATAGACCCTAAAAACAAGAACAACAATAATTAGGATGAGAAGACAGCGTACCTACACTTTATCACTCTACGGAGCAAGTTATTGGCTGGAGTACTGGTGGGAGCGCCTCTTTACACTGGGCTGTTTCCAGCCTTCTGTATTCTCTCTCTCTGTCTCTGTCTCTCTCTCTCTCTCTCACACACACACACACACACAAACACACACACACTCACACACACACAGCCTTTGCTTCAGTCTAGAAAGGGCTTGACAAAGGTATAACAAGGATATGATAGAGATAGCTTGTAGTGGCACACACCTATAATCCCAACTACTTGGGAGGCTGAAGCGGGACGATCTGAAGTTGAAGGCCAGCCTGAGCACCTTAGCAATACCATTCCAAAATAAAAACAGCTGAGGATGTAGCTCAGTGGTAGAAATCCCTGGGTTCAGTCCCCAATACTGGCAGGGAAAAAAAGGAACTAAGTACAGTGTCACATGCCTGTAATCCCAGCAAGTTGGAAGGCTGAAGCAGGAGGATTATAAATTCAAGGCCAAACTGGGCAACTTTGCAAGACTCTATCATAAAAAAAAAAAAAGTGTGGAGCGGGAGTTGTAGCTCAGTGGTAGAGCACTTGCCTAGCATGTGGGAGGCACTGGATTTGATCCTAGCACCACATAAAAACAAATAAAGGCACTGAGTCCATATACAACTAAAGAAATTTTTTTTAAAAAATTATTTTAAAAAAAAAAGGTATGTATCTCAGTGATAGAATGGCCCTGGGTTCAATTGCCAGTGCGCCACACACATACAAAGATGTGACAGAAGCCGAGTGCAGTGGCTCAAGCCTGTAATCCCAGCACTTTGGGAGGCTGAGACAGGAGAATCGCGAGTTCAAAGCCAGCCTCAGCAACGGCAAGGCGCTAAGCAACTAACTCAGTGAGACCCTGTCCCTACATAAAACACAAAATAGGGCTGGGGATGTGGCTCAGTGGTCGAGTACCCCTGAGTTCAATCTCTAGTACCAAAAAAAAAAAAAAAAGATGTGACAGAGATAAGAGGCAGGAAGACAAAAAGTCATTCTCATACATAAAGTAAATATAAACATCCCAAAAGGATCTAGAAAAGGAAAAAAACAGTCTCTGAGCACCTTGTAAATACCTAGGACCTATGCTAGATGGCTTACATACAATACCTGGAAGCCTAGAGTCAGAGAGGTAAAGCAACTTACTCCAAGTCACACAACTAGTTAAGGGTAGAGTTAGGGTAAGATGCAGATTTGTGACTCAACTCAGTCGCTTTCACCAGCTGCCAACTCTCCTTCTCACAAATCCAAATGTCAGCAGTTCACAGGCATCCAGGGGACAGGGACAAACTAAACAAGTATCAATCCAAAAACCATTTCCCTAAGCACCTGTTAAGTGTTGGGCACTAGATAGGGCTCCTTTAGTGACATATTCTTGTCCTCCTGGAACTGCAAGGCCAGTGGCTTACCACTTTCCTGAAGCAGAAACAGACAGACCAGTAGGGAGGAGAGGTGTCCTAGCCAGCTTACTGTAAAGAAGCCTCTGGGGATAGGGCCTTTTCTAGGACTGAGCCATGGCCCCTTCCTTCCTGGTCCATCCTCTGGTCATTATCAATGCTTCTCACCCTCAGAGCAAGAGGAAAGGACAGGACCAAAGGGGAGCGTCAGAGGGTGTGTGGAGCCCACAGATGCTCTCTGTGTGAACATAAGATGAGAAAAGACACAAGCTGAGTTCTTTGGCTTAGAGTCACACAATCACCATACACTGCAGCTCAGGAAGAGGGAGTCTGCGAAGCTTCAGCGTGTGAGGAACTTGAAGCCTCAAAAGTACTGTGTGAGTTCTGAAAATAGGCACTCCATCTCTCCAATTCAGAGCTCTTCAGTGTGCCCTGAGCTACCCCACGGATGACTCACAGTGATACCACCACCTACAGGGACAAAGGAAAAGCCTCTGCATCCGTGTCTCCACGTGTCATTCCTTGAGCTAGATGCTAGAGTTTCTGAGTCTTCAAAAGAAAAGGGCAAGTTCTTCCTAAGAGGGAAACAGATAAGCAATAAAACACAATAAAATATTCTGAGTATTATGACCAAGTTCTACACAGGGTCCAGAGCAGGTACAAAATATGAGGGGGCCAATAAAGCCTTCACACGTGAGAGGTGTGCTTGAAGGACAAACAGATGTGGAAGGACAGACAGCAGGTAGGGATAGGGGGAGCATCCCAGGAGCCAGATGAACAAGGTCAGGTGTGGGGTAGCAGGACTCCATGCTGGAATCTGAAGGAGAAAGAGAATACATAATGAAGGCTGAGAAATGGGCAGGGCCAGATCACAGTGGGCCGCATCTGCCAGGTTGAGTTTGGGCTACATTCAGGGGCATAAGGAACTCTCAAGAACAGAAATGTAATGTGATCAGACCTGAATTTTAGTGTTTTGCAGGCAAGCATGGTGGTCATGCCTGTAATCCTAGCAGCTCAAGAGGCTGAGGCAGGGGCTGGGATTGTAGCTCAGCGGTAGAGCGCTTGCCTCGCATGCGTGAGGCCCTGGGTTCGATCCTCGGCACCACATACAAAGCAATGAAATAAAGACATTGTGTCCATCTATAACTAAAAAAATATTAAAAAAAAAAAAAAAAAAAAAAGAGGCTGAGGCAGCAGAGTTGCAAGTTCAAAGACAGCCTCAGCACTCAGCAGGGCCCTAAGCAACTTGGTGAGACCCTGTCTCTAAAAAAAAAAATGCAAAAAAGGGCTGAGGCTGTGGCTTGGTGGTTTGGTTCAAACCCAGGTAACACACACACCAAAAAAAAAAAAGAAAGAAAGAAAGAAAGAAAATTGCTTTTCAGGGGAGAAGATGAATTATAGAAGAAATGGAAACAGTCAAGTGAGGTAGTGTATACCTGTAATCCCAGCTACTTGGAGGCTGGGGCAGGAGGATTACAAATTCAAAGCCAGTCTCAGACATTTAACAAGACCCTGTCTCAAAATAAAAAACAAAGAAGAAAGGATGCAGCTCAGTGGTAGAGCACCCCTAGAGTAAATCCTCAGTACTGCAAAAACAAACAAACAAAAAACCCAACAACAGACAGAAGCACAAAGACGCAGAATTCTAGTTCTGGTGATACTGTGAACCTTATAACATAAGAGTTTGCAGCCGGCGCGGTGGCACACACTTGTAATCCCAGCAATTTGGGAGGCTGAAACTGGAGAATCACAAGTTCAAAACCAGCCTCACCAAGGCCTGTCTCTACATAAAACACAAAATAGGGCTGAGGATGTGGCTCAGTGGTTGAGTACCCCTGAGTTCAATCCCCAGTACCAAAAAAAAAAGAGTCTGCAATTTGCCAAAAAACACTAAACAAATATAACCTCTGGGTTTTTTTGTTGTTGTTGTTTTGGTTTGGTTTTGGTTACTGGGAATTGAACCCAGGGGCACTTAAACACTGAGCCATATGCCCTTTTTTTATATTTTATTTTGAGACAAGATCTCACTAAGTTGCTTAGGGCTTGGCTAAGTTGCCAAGGCTGGCTTTGAACTTGCAATCCTCTTGCCTTAGCCTCCTGAGCCACTATGATTACAGATCTACATCACCACACCTGGCTATAACATCTTTTTAATGCATAGTTAATCTTACAAGAAAAATAAGAAATTCTTTTTTGCCATGCTAGGTAGGAATCAGCCCAAGGCCTCATGCATGCCGAGCAAGCACTTTACCACTGAGTTATGTTACCAGCACCACAGGAAATTCTTGAAGTCATTAATGTTAAGGGATCTAAAAACCAGAATAAGTGAAGGAAAGATTCTGTGTGCCTTCAGATATGCAGCTGGAATACACACTAATAAAGTGGTAACCAGATACATGTGGCCATCTAGACAAACTGCTTCAGTGTTAGTTAAAATTTAAGATACAATTTCTACTTTTCACTAGCCATATTTCAAGTGTTCAATAGCCTCATGTAACCATGTGGGGCAGTGTAGATATAGAACATGTCCATCACTGTGGCAAGATCTACTGGACAAGGCTGATGGGGACTTAGATAATAGCCAAACAGAGACAGAAGACATAGCGTTAGATCCAACTGAGGCAGGAAGACTGAGCTGAGCTCCCTGCATAAAACCATCAGTCAATGAAAGAGTGGACAGAAAAACGAATTTGCCACCAAAACAGGAGACCACATGGAAATGAGTGAGTCTGACCTAGGCTTAAAGTAAAATGAAAATTTCTCCTGGGAATTGTCCACATATAGGTTTGGGATTTTAACAATATCATGGGGAGAAATCAGCATAAACACTGGTCACAAGCAATAAACATGAATACCTTAGTAACCACAAATATAAATGGGTGCTGAAGGGACACACCTTCAACCCAGGCCTTACAGGATTCCCATAGATTAAAAAAAAAACAGTAGCCAGGCGCAGTGGCTGGGTAGGAATCAGCCCAAGGCCTCATGCATGCCGAGCAAGCACTTTACCACTGAGTTATGTTACCAGCACCACAGGAAATTCTTGAAGTCATTAATGTTAAGGGATCTAAAAACCAGAATAAGTGAAGGAAAGATTCTGTGTGCCTTCAGATATGCATCTGGAATACACAGTGCAGTGGCGCAGTGTAATCCCAGCACTTTGGGAGGCTGAGACAGGAGAATCGCGAGTTCAAAGCCAGCCTCAGCAAGGACAAGGTGCTTAGCAACTCAGGGAGACCCTGTCTCTACATAAAACACAAAATAGGGCTGGGGATGTGGCTCAGTGGTTGAATGCCTTTGAGTTCAATCCCTAGTACCAAAAAAAAAAAATGTTGGTGAGGATATGGGGGAAAAGGTACATTCATACATAGCTGGTGGGACTGCAAATTGGTGCAACCACTCTGGAAAGCAGTATTGGAGATTCCTCAGAAAACTTGGAATGGAACCACCATTTGACCCAGTATATACCCAAAGGACTTAAAATTAGCACACTGCAATGACCCAGCCACATCAATGTTTATAGCAGTTCAATTCAAATAGCTAAGCTATGGAACGAACCTAGGTGCCCTTCAACAGATAAATGGATAAAGAAAATATGGCACATATGCACCATGGAATATTATCAGCCATAAAGAAGAATGAAATTATGGCATTTGCTGGTAAATGGATGGAACTGGAGACTATCATGCTAAGTGAAATGAGCCATTCCCAAAAACCAAAGGCCAGATGTTCTCTCTCATATGCAGATGCTAACACACAATGGGGAGCGGAGGCAGAGAATAGAAGTTAAGTGGATTAGACAAAGGGGAATGAAGCAGGAAGGGAGAGGGGATCGCATAGGAAAGACAGTAGAATGAACTGAACATAACTTTCCTATGTTCATGTATGACTACATCACCAGTGAAACACCACATCATGTACAACCACAGGAATGGGAAGTTATATTCCATGTATGTATAATATGTCAGAATGCACTCTACTGTCATGTATATCTAAAAAGAACAAATTTTTAAAAAGGAGGGGCTGGGGTTGTGGCTCAGCGGTAGAGTGCTCCGCTAGCGCAGGTAAGGCAGTGGGTTCCATCCTCAGCACCACATACAAACTAATAAATAAAAAAATAAAGTTAAAAAAATTTTAAAAAGGAATAATATAGTAAAAGAAAAGGCTAAGGCAAGGACAAGTACTTCAGAATAGCAGTGTGTGGATCTCTGTGAATTTTTGTCCAAGTGAAACAGCCATAACTGATGGAAACAATAAAGAGCAATTATTTCGGGCTGGGATTGTAGCTCAGTAGTAAAGCGCTTGCCTTGCACGCGTGAGGCACTGGGTTCGATCCTCAGCACCACATATAAATAAATAAAGATGTTGTGTCCATCTACAACTAAAAAAAAAAAAATTTTTAAAACCTTAAAAAAAAAAGAGCAATTATTTCAAAGTTTCTGAATATTAAAGAGCCAGGCACAGTGGCATGCATACACCTGTAGTTCCAGCTACTCAGGAAGCTGAAGCAGGACGATCACTTGAGCCCGGGGCTTCAAGACCAGCCTGGGCAATCTTACAGGACCACATCTCAAAATAAGAAATAAATAAAGTTCCTGAAAATTGTTCTAGGGCATACAGCAAATGGGAAAACATTTATTTTTAAAAAAAAGCCACTAAATTTCAGTAAGAACAACAGTCTGGCCACATGAGGTACAACCTGCTCTCTCCCTTCCTTCAGCTCACTGTGACAGGTGTAGCCAAGAAGAGGCTCCCTCTCCCACAGCTCCTAGTCTAAAACACCAGTTTCTCCCCCTGAGGGGCAATCAGTATTTCTCATTCTCCACCTCCTGTTACATGTTGCAGAAACTATTCTAAACAGGCACAGCCAAAAGGTCATGAGGTTCTCTCTCCCTTTTTTTTTTTTTTTTGGCAAGCGGGTGGTACCAGGGATTGAACTCAGGGGCATTTGACCAGTGTGCTACATCCCCAGCCCTATTTTGTATTTGATTTAGAGACAGAGTCTCACTGAGTTGCTTATAGTGCCTCACTTTTGCAGAGGCTGGCTTTGAACTTGCAATCCTCCTTCCCCACCACGCCAGGATAGGTTCCCTCTCCACCCAATCCCTACTTATAGAGTCATGCACAGGAGGTCCAAAGTACTAGGCCAAATCATTCCGACAAGCAGACAGAGGCACATTGAGACGATCAAGGGCTACCATCCCTTTTTCCTAGCTACTTCCACTTACAGAGATATATCACCCCAAGAAAAGTAGCCACTGTACCTGGCTCCAGAGCAACAGTGCCAAGTTCCTACCCAGGAGTAGAGGCAAGTACAAAAAAAAAAAAAAAAAAAAGAGTTCTAGCTGGGCATGGTGGCGCACACTTTTAATCCCAGCAGCTCGGGAGGCTGAGGCAGGGGATCAAAGCCAACCTCAGCAATTTAGCGAGGCCCTAAGCAACTTGGTAAGACCTTGTCTCTAAATAAAATAAAATAAAAAAAAGGACTGAGTATATGGCTCGGAAGTTAAGTACCCCTGAGTTCAATCCCCGGTACTATAAAAAGAGAGAGAGTTCTCAGCTCCACCTAAGGGGACTGACTTCATTTGGAAGAGTGTAGGGATGGGGTGGGGGTAATACAAGCCTATGGGCACTGTTAAAAACAATGGAGATCAGGGCTGAGGATGTGGCTCAGTGTTTCAGTCCCTGGTAACAAAACAAAATAACAACAAAAACAATGGAGATCTTGTTTTTGAGTAGTTTAGAGGACTGGTACTCCCTGATGGCAACACAAGGGAAAAGGAAAAGGAAGACCAGCTAGAAGTTTAACTGAGAATCAGTGAAACAGCTAAAAAGAACCATCCTGAGGTGGGAGTCAGCCTCATCAAAGGGGCGCAATATGAGTAGATCAGACTGTGCAGCAATTTATGCTCCATGAAATTGTTAAAAATAATACAGCAAGCTGGGTACAGCAGCACACAACTGTAATCCCAGCTACTAAAGAGACTGAAGCAGGAGGATCCCAAGTTCAAGGCCAGTGAGACCCTGTCTCAAAATAAAAATAAAAAGGGCTGGGGGTGTAGCTCAGTGGTAGAGTGCTTACCTAGCATGTACTAGGCCCTAGGTTTCATCCCCAGTACTGATATATTAAAAAGAGAAGATCAAAAAGAGAATTTCATCTACCTGGGGTGTCTCACACACACACACACACACACACACACACACCCCTACCTTCATATTTCAAGTATACTTCAAGTATACAGTCACTGAAAAAAGTTTAATGTGTGGGTTAAACAGTATATTATGTACAACTAAATAGTTAATAAATGTAATAAAATATCTGAAGATATTCTCTAGAATACAGTACAGAGAACTAGAGATTAAAAATATTACAAAAAAGAAGCCAGGCGTGGTGGCGCAAGCCTGTAATCCCAGCACTTAGGGAGGCTGAGACAGGAGGATCGCGAGTTCAAAGCCAGCCTCAGCAATGGCAAGGTGCTAAGCAACTCAGTGAGACCCTGTCTCTACATAAAACACAAAATAGGGCTGGGGATGTGGCTCAGTGGTCCAGTGCCCCTGAATTCAATCCCCAGTACCAAAAAAAAAAAAAAAAAAAAAAATTACAAAAAAGAAACAAAAAACATGGGAGATTCTTGTCCAAAAATGACCCAAAATATGTGTGATAGAAGTTCAAGAGGAAGAAAATAAAAATAATGGGGAGAAGAAAATAAAGAAATTTTGGTAGCAGGGCACAGTGGCACATGCCTGTAATCCCAGCAGTTTGGGAGGGTGAGGCAGGAGGATCCCAAGTTCAAGGCCAGCCTCAGCAACCTGCGAGGCGCTAAGCAACTCAGCAAGACCCAGTCTCTAAATAAAGTACAAAATAGGGCTGGGGGTGTGGCTTGGTGGTGGTGTTCAATCCCTGGTAACAAAAAAAGAAAAAAAAAAGAAAGAAAGAAATTTTGGCTGAGAAATTTCCAAAATTGATGAAAGAACTTCTCTAATCCACAATTTTAGGAATCACAATAAATCCTAAATAGAATAAATCAAAATAAATATGCTCCTAGATACTTTGAAGTAAAACCACAGAACACTCTAAAGAAAAAGATCATGGGCTGGGCACATAGCTCAGTTGGTAGGATGCTTGCCTCTCGTGCAGAAGGTCCTGGGTTCAATACCCAGCACCACAAAAAAAAGGCGGGGGAGGATCATAAGAGAAACTAGAGAGTAAAAAATAAGTTACTTAAAAAGAACAATTAGGCCGGGTGCGGTGGCGCAAACCTGTAATCCCAGCACTTAGGGAAGCTGAGACAGGAGAATCGTGAGTTCAAAGCCAGCCTCAGCAACAGCGAGGCACTAAGCAACTCAGTGAGACCCTGTCTCTACATATAACACAAAACGGGGCTGGGGATGTGGCTCAGTGGTCGAGTGCCCCTGAGTTCAATCCCTGATGCCAAAAAAAAAAAAAAAAAGAACAATTAGGTGGACAGCCCATTCCTCAGCAGAAATAACAGAAGTTAGACCGCAATGTATGGTAGAAATAAAGCTAAAATTCATCTAGGGATGTAGCTTAGTGATAGAGTCTATCTTAGCAAATGCAAGACCCTAGATTCATTCTCCAACACACACACACACACACACACAGTGCTAAATAATCAGCAATCACAATATATGTCCCATTAAATGATAGACATGGGCCTGGGGTTGTGGCTTGGTGGTAGAGTGCTTTCCTAGCATGCATGAGACACTGGGTTCGATTTGCAGCACCACATATAAATAAAAAAATAAAGGTCCATCAACAACTAAAAAAAAAATTTTTTTAATTATAGACATGATAATACTGATTTTTTTTTTTTTTTTTTTTTTTTTGGTACTGGTGATTGAACCTAGGGGCACTCAACCACTGAGCCATATCCCCATCCCTTTTCTTAAAAAAATTTTTTTAGTTGTCAATGGGCCTTTATTGTATTCATTTATATGCAGTGCTGAGAATCAAACCCAGTGCCTCACACATGTAGGCAAGTGCCCCTAGCCCTTTTTATATTTTATTTTGAGGCAGGATCTCAATAAGTTGCTTAGAGCCTCACTAAGTTGCTGAGGTTTGCCTTGAACTTGTGATCCTCCTGCCTCAACCTCCAGAGTCACTGGGATTACAGCACCACTGTCCCCAGTGAGGTTTTTTAAATTATAAAATATAAAAATATGTTACACTGACATATTTGAAAACTTACAAAAAATGAAAAATTTCCTCAGAAAATATGATTTAAAATATGACATAAAATGTTCAAAGAAAAGTAGAAAAATCTGAATACATTAAATTATTTAAGAAATTGAATTGAATTGGTAATTAAAAGTCTTTGCTAAAAATTTCCCAAGCCTAGATGGTTTTGTGTATTCTACCAATACTGAAAGAACTGATGATCCCACCCTATATTGTTCAAAAGATAGATAAAGCTGTTAGTTATCTCTATTTATTTTTATTTTTATTTTTTTTTTGGTACCGGGGATTGAACTCAGGGGCATTTGACCTCTGAGCCACATCCCCAGCCCTATCTTGTGTTTTATGTAGAGACAGGGTCTCACTGAGTTGGTTAGCGCCTCGCCGTTGCTAAGGCTGGCTTTGAACTCACGATTCCCCTGTCTCAGCCTCCCAAAGTGCTGGGATTACAGGCCTGCACCACCGTGTCCAGCTTTAATTGCTGGAACTTTATAAAAATGTTTGCTCTCTGAGAGGGCAAGGCCAGGGTCTTAAATTCCCTTCAAGACAAGGGCAGTTTCTCATTTCTTAGACCCAGCCTTAGCAGCTGTTAACAGTCATTTGTTAATAATGAAGCCAAAGAGGAAGTCAGAATGAACAAAGGAAGCAGGAGACAAGAAGGGAAGAAGCAGCATACTCGGAGAGGGTCCTGGGAGCACCCAGGCAGCAGGCTCTAATCAGAGTGGGAGGAGGCAGAGTTTCAAGTTAAGGCCCTTATTCTTTCCCTCCCCCAAAGAGAAAATGACACAAAGCTGGCGGATCCTGGAAACAAAAGCTGAGGCTCTGTCAGTTTCCCAGTAGTTCACACACTAAGACATCTTCCCACCTCTAACCCCTAGAAGCTGCCAAGGGCCCAGGCAGAAAAACAGGCGTCCCAGCATGGCCCACCTCAGCAGCACCACAAAACACTGGGGAAGTGACAGAATGATGTTAAAAAAAAATTATAGCCGAGATATTTTAAAATTCCGCCCTCAAGGCAGCATCCGGTTGCTACAGCAACCCCAGCTCGGCAGGGTGTCCTGATTACCAATGCGCTCTCTGCACCTGCCTTAGGCAGCCTAGAGGAGGTGTCCTCAGGAGTTCAGGAGGGCTGCCAGCAGAGGAAGTGCCCAGGAAGAGCTCCAGTGGTCAGAATACAAGGTAATGACTGAAGAGATCTAAGGAAATTGCATCAGTTCACTATAAAAGTGATAGTTTTGTCCGGGGTTACTGATTTTATTAAAAATATGGGCTCAGAATTGGGGATGTAACTCAGTGGTATAGCACTTGCCTAGCATGCTAAAGGCTCTGGGTTTGATCCCTTACACTGAAAATAAATAAATAAATTAGATTAAAAATAAAAATATGGACCTGGGTATGGTGGTACATCTGTAATCCCAGCTACTCAGGTTGATGCAGGAGGACTGCCAAGTTTGAGGCCAGCCTGAACAACTGAGACCCTGTCTCAAAATTTTTAAAAAACAGGGCCGGGGCTGGGGCTGGGGCTCAATGGTAGAGCACTTGCCTAGCATGCGTGAGGCACTGGTTTTGATCCTTAGCACCGCATACAAATAATAAATGAAAATAAAAATCCATCAACAACTAAAAATTTTTTTTTTTTTTTTTTTTTTTTGGTACTGGGGATTGAACTCAGGGACACTCGACCACTGAGCCACATCCCCAGCCCTATTTTGTGTTTTATGTAGAGACAGGGTCTCACTGAGTTGCTTAGTGCCTCGCCGTTGCTGAGGCTGGCTTTGAACTTGCGATTCTCCTGTCTCAGCCTCCCTAAGTGCTGGGATTACAGGCTTGAGCCACCGCGCCCGGCTCTAAAAAATATTTTTAAAAAATGTTTTTTAATGAAAAATGGGCTGGGAGTAGAGGTAGCTCACTAGTAGAACCTCCCTGAGTTCAATCTTCCATACTTTTTTTTGGAGGGGAGGGCAGGTAATGGGATTGAACCCAGGGGTGCTTAACCAGTGGGCCACATCCCCAGCCCCCATGCCCCCTTTTTGGTACCAGGGATTGAACTCAGGGGCACTGGACCACTGAGCCACTTCCCCAGCCCTGTTTTGTGTTTTATGTAGAAACAGGGTCTCAGTGAGTTGCTTAGCTCCTTGCCGCATTACTGAGGCTGGCTTTAAACTTGTGATTCTCTTGTCTCAGCCTCCCAAAGTGCTAGAATTACAGGCGTGTGCCACCACGCCCAGCTCCCCAGCATATTTTTTACATTTTATTTAGAGATAGGATCTTACTGAGTTACTAAGTTGTTGAGGCTGGCTTTGAACTCACCATCCTCCTGCCTCAGCCTCTCAAGCCACTGGGATTACAGGCATGCGTCACCATGCCCAGCCTCAGTCTTCCATATTATTTAAAAAAGGGGGGGAATTAATCAAAATATGGACTGTATCTTATTCAAATTGACATACAGACTTTATTTTTTATTCTCTTGGCTCCATCAAAACACAAAAAGGTGACATTTCATTCAGTTTGGGGCTGAACAAAAAGACAGCTGGTCGAGTTTAAATTCCACAGTTTAGACCAAGTCCCTAAGGGACAAGATTGGAACTGAAGCTGAGTTGTGGCCCTGCCCTCACCAACAGATTTTGGAAAGTCAGGTTGCAGTGCACATGTTGTTCTGTACTCAGCCTAGAATATCTTTTTCAGCCTGTGACATCTTTAGGAAACCCAAAGGAGTAAGAAAGGGGAAGAATCGACCAAAGAACCAAAATGATACCCAGCCAAAGGGACTGAGCCAGAGGTAGACAGAGATGCTGTCATCCTGTCATTTCCATGTGAACTAAGGATTCCTGTCTCTCTACACATGGCCAGACTTCATTTTCCAGCTCTCCCACACTTAGCTGTCATTCCATTTGGTAAATTTGACCTGTGAGACCCAAGTACAGCTCCTGGGTCTGTATCCATATTAGCAGTTTCTCTAGAGCATGAAGCAATGCTTAGAAAAGGACAGAGGGTGGCTAGGCAGTAGAAAGAATATTTGGAGCAGTGTCTTAGAACATTGGTCTCAGGATTGGGAGACTAACCTCTAGGCCAGTCCCTACATATACTATGACTTTTGCTATGTCACCACTCAAAGAACTGCACAAGGGTGGGTGTTGCTGCCAGTGACTGGTCATAGCTATGGTACTTACAGTGCTTGTCACCCTATAAACCTTCAATGTTTTTTTGTTTTGTTTTGCTTTGCTTTTTTTTGCTTTGCAATGCTATATAGGAATGGAGCCAACCCAGGGCCTCACACACGCTAGGCAAGCACTCTACCACTGAGCTATATCCCCAGGCCTAGACCTTCAATGTTTTTGAAATGAAAAAATGAATGGCCCCTGCTTTCTTGCCTCATTTATATAATTGGGATAGAAAAGAATTGTCTCTCTCCATCAGGGGTTTGTGGAGCTCCAATACAGTATGGATGAATGATACCAGTTTAAAACCTCTTTGAAAAATGTTAGCTGCTATGCAAATGTCAGCTAGCAAGACTATCATCCTACCTAGCAGCTCAGACAACTGTTAGACAAGGTGCTTTGGAAGGCCAAGACTTGACCCATGTCATCAGAGCACTTGAAATAATCACAGGTAAGTGCTCCCGGAGAATCAGGGGCTGTAGCTGGTGTTGCTAGGCACCTACTCAATATCCATTTTACCATCCTTCCTTATGAATAGAATCCTAGGGTTGGGAATATAGCTCAGTGGTCCAGTGCTTGCCTGGAATACAACAGACATTAAAGAAAGAAAAACAACAAGAAGCAGCTGAGCACAGTGGCACATGCCTATAATCCTAGGGACTAGGGAGGCTGAGGCAAAAGTTTCACAAGTATAGGCCAGCCTTATCAACTTAGCAAGACCTTGTCTAAAAATAAAAATAGATATATAAAATTTAAAGGGCTGGTGATGTAGCTCAGTGGTACAGCACCCCTGGTGCCAAAAGAAAAAAGAAACAACCAAAAACTCCAATTCTGTTTGAGCAGCACTGTACTCTGTCCCTGACTCCTTGCAGCCAGAGGTGCCTCTGTGACTCCACTGTAGCCAACCAGACAGAACTGGAATTTCTGGAGGAGGGAGGACAACTTCTGACAAAGTTCTTGAAAAGGAGTCAAACTCCATATGCTGTGCTCTTTGCTCTTTCCTCCTTCCTCCCTGGGACACAGACAAGGCTTCAAAGTAGAATCGTCCTGGGGGCTAGGGTGCAGTCCAGTGGTAGGGCACTTGCCAAGCATGTGCAAGTCTCTGGGTCCCATCCCCAGAATGCTCCTCCCCCCAAATAGAATCATACTGTTAGCTTCCCATTGCTGTGACAAAATACCTGAGGCAAGCAGTTTATGAGGAGGAAAGATTTATTTTGGCTCAGGGCTTCAGAGGTTTCAGTCCAATTCCTTTGTTCCTATTGCTTTGGGACTGTGGTGAGGCAATACATTGAGGCAATACAATACAATACAAGGACTATGCAACTGCTTACCTCAAAGTGGCCTGGGAGTAAACCGAGAAAGAGGAAGGTATGGGGTCCCCATATGCCCCTTCAAGGGCACACCCCCCACAATTAGGCCCCACCTCTTAAAGATTCCACCACCTCCCATGGCACTGCAGGCTGGAGACCAGGCCTTCAACACATGAGACTCTGAGGGATATTCCAGATCCAAACTGTAACATGTGCCATCTTGACCATAGGAAACAGACCCAAGGATGGTGGGACGATACCGAGTCCCTGGGGACATCCTTGAGCTATTTTCCCAGCCCTCAAATGCTTACCCCTAAATTTCCTATTGCCTAAAAAAATAGCCTGAATGATGAGTACTGTACTTAAAATAGCTCGTTTACTTCTCATACAATCCTATGACAGACATTGCCAATTTCAATGAAATTCTTACAGAAGTGAAGATGCGACTCAGGAGGTTGAGGAAGGAGGATCGTTGAGTTCAAAGCCTGCCTCAGCAACTTAGGGAGACCCTAAGCAACTTAGTGAGACCCTGTCCCAAAATAGAACATAAAAAGGCCTGGGGATGTGGCTCACTGGTTAAGTGCCCCTAGGTTCAATCCCTACCAAAAAAAAAATTGTGCAAGGTCATACAGCTGGAGAGCAGCAGAGTAGGGATTTCATTCCAGGTCTCCAGTCTTTTTCTTTTTGTCATATTCACCAAGGGAGAAGTCAAAAGAAAGCTGTATTTGTAAGGACTGTATAAGAGAACATACAGGGCCAGCAGGGGCCATCTATTCAACACAATCTACTAAATCCTGCCGAATGCCAAGTACATAGGTG
The DNA here is from genome assembly GCA_028644305.1 of Xerus rutilus. Classification (NCBI taxonomy): domain Eukaryota; kingdom Metazoa; phylum Chordata; class Mammalia; order Rodentia; family Sciuridae; genus Xerus; species Xerus rutilus. The sequence continues at coordinate 97,908,337 of CM053403.1, forward strand.
TGGGGGACATAACAGTGAGTAGTGAGTCAACATGGACAAAGTCCATGGTGTCTCTATTTTAATAGAGGACATTGAATAAGCAAGTACATATAGGCTGTGGCATAAAAAAAATTAAGCAGGATAAGCTGGGGGATATAGGATGCTATTCTTTAGAGGAACTCTCAGAGATCTATGAGGTGACCTATCCACCAGATCTTTAAGAAGTGATGGGGGGAAAAGAAGGCCAGGCACAGTGGCATACATCTGTAATCCTTAGCAACTCAGGAGGATGAAGCAGGAGGATCACAAGTTTGAGGCTGACCTCAGCATAAATTGCCCTGTCTCAAAAATTAAATAAAAAAAGGCTAGGGATGTAACTCAGGTACAGCGTCCTGGGTTCAATCCCTAGTGCCACCCCGCCCCCTCCAAAAAAAAAAAACAAGGAAGAGATGGAGTAAACCAGGTATAGATGGGAACTACAGGTACAGAGGTCCTGAGACAGCAGGATGCATGGAACAGCAAGGGGGCCATTGTTTAGGCATAAAGTGATGGAGGGGAAAATAGTTGGTGAGGTCCAAGATGGAGCAACAGGATGGAGAGACATTTGTGCCATGGTAAAAAAATCTGGCTTTTACTCAGTGACACAGGGATTCACAGTTGACCAGAGAATAGAACTAATTTATAATGTGACTGATGTATGGGCACCAGTGAACAGAGGGGAGGGAGAGAGATGGAGGAGAGATGAAACAAGGAGGCTGCAACAATCCAGGTGCAAGATGATAGAGCCCTGGGTGGGGATGGTGTTAAGGGATCAGACTGCTCCCAAACCAGATGCCTTCTGAAGCCAAAGCTGATATGGGAAATAAGAAAGCCTAGAAGAGGAAAACCAGAGCAGGAGCTGGATTACCCTGGGGTAATGGAGGAGTGGATTCAGGCGTGCAACTTTAGACATGGTTAAGCACTGGTACTATATGAATGAAGAGCACATTTCATGCTCACTATTCAGCTCTCAGGATGCTAACATTCTTTTTTTTTTTTCCTTCAATATTTTTTTAGTTGTTGATGGACCTTTATTTTATTTATTTATATGCAGTGCTGTGAATCGAACTTAGTGCCTCACACATGCTAGGCAAGCGCTCTACCACTGAGCTATAAAACTCCAGCCCCAGGATGCCAACTTTCGATTCCATTCCACTGGTCATCCTCTCTCAATCTTTGCTCCTTCACCTCCAAACAATTAGGAGGTAATCAAAGGTGTCAAGAAGTCAGTCAGATATAGCCAGGAGTGTCTTAAAGAAGGAAAGGCCAGGCTGGGTAGTGGCGAAATATTTGATATATATAAACTTGTCAAGAAAAAAGGTTTATTTTGGGGCTGGGATGTAGCTCAGTAGCAAACCATCTGCCTTGCATTCACAAAGCCCTGGGTTGGACCTCCAGTTCCAAAAAGGTTTATTCTGGATCACGGTTGTGGATTTGGTCCATGATAGAATGGCCCCATTCTCATAGGCCTGTGGCGAGGCAGGCAGTGCAACATGGCAGAAGTGCTTGGCAGAGCACAACCTGTTCACCTCTTTGCAGGAAACAAGAGAAGAGGAAGGAGCTGGGGTCCCACAATCCTGACAAGGGGTATGTTAGTCAGACTTCCATCACTGTGACAAAATACCTGAGAAAATCAATTTAGAGGAAAGATTTATTTTTACTTATAGTTTCAAATGTTTGAGTCCCTGGCTACTTGGCCCCATCACTTTGGGCCTTTGGGGAGGCAGAACAACATGGCAGGGAGCACATGGTGGAACAAGCTGCATGACATCTGGGAAGCAAAGTGAGAGAGAGGAAGGGACCAGGATAAGATAGACCCTTCCAGGCATGTGCCCAGTTACTTCCTCCAAATAGGCCCCAACTCCTATAGTTTCCACCACTTCCCAATAGTCCATTAAATTGTGAACAATCATTAGGCATCATGATGATGCATGCCTGTATTCCCAGCAATTCAGGAGACTGAGGCAGGAGGATCACAAGTTTGAAGCCAGCTTTAGCAACTTAGTGAGGCCCTCAACAACTTAGTGAGACCCTGTCTCAAAATAAAAAATAAAAAGGGCTGGCCTGTGAGTCAGTGATTAAGAACTCCTGGGTTCAATCCCCAGTACCCAAAAAAAACAAAGGCAAAAAATTATGAACCATTAATGGATTAACCAACAGATGAGATCAGAGTCCTCATGAGCTAATCATTTCCCAAATGTCTCACATCTGAACATTGCTGCACTAGGGACTAAGCCTCTAATACATGAGCCTTTGGGGGAACACTGTAGATCCAAACAAGGGGCATGCCTTCAATGACCTGAACACCTCCCAAAGGTTGCACCACCTCCCACAAGTACCACACGGGAGACCAAGACTTTTACACGTAGGCCTTTGAGGGACATTCGACATCCAAACTACAGCATCAGAGGATAAGACAGATGCTGAGGTCATGGGAGACACAAACAGATGAAAAATGGAGTTGGGACTGGGGTTGTGGCTCAGTGGTAGAGCACTTGCTTAGCATGCATGAGGCCCTGGGTTCAACTCTCAGCACCACATATAAATAAATAAAATAAAGATCCATCAACAACCAAAAGAAATTTTTTTTTTTTTTTGGTACTGGGAATTGAACTCAGGGGCACTCGACCACTGAGCCACATCCCAGCCCTATTTTGTGTTTTATGTAGAGACAGGGTCTCGCTGAGTTGCTTAGCACCTCGCCATTGCTGAGGCTGGCTTTGAACTCGCAATTCTCCTGTCTCAGCCTCCCTAAGTGCTGGGATTACAGGCTTGAGCCACTGTGCCCGGCTCCAAAAGAAATATTTTTTTAAAAAATGGAGTTGATTACTCCTAAGAGAAAGGACTGTAAGAAACACATGCTTTTGAGAATCTCCACAGGAAAACTCCCATCTTTAGAAAAGACCCTAAACAAGATCCCTTTCCTTTTCCATGTCAAGGAAGTTACTAAGCATAAGCCAAAGCCAGGCATAACTCATTCCTAGACATACTCAGGCTTCATAGCCCAGGCTTGGTGTGGGTTGAGGGGTGGGAAGAAGCACAGAGGTAGGAAAGGAGACCAGAGCACCTTATGGAGTGAAATGCCACAGATCTCTCTGCCTCCAGAGACTGCTCGTGTATACCACTCACCCACTCCCCACAGGACTTTAGTACACTCCAGACAGAGTTCCACAAGAGACAGCATAATGAATATTTATTAGAATGACTTTAATTTAAAAAAAAAAAAGCCCCAAAGTCTCTGAGGCAATAAACTAAAATACAATAAAAACTCGAAAGTGTTAGTTAGACACCTTGCTGAAACACAGTGGTTTCTTCAATGAGAGCGAAGGCTCTGCAAAAACTTCCACATTATTCCACACTGCCTCTCCATTTTTCAGAAGTCCCTACTAAAAGGAGGAGGACAGTGAGGCACAGAGGTAAAGGGAGTGGCCTGAGATCAGACTGCCAGGAGAGCCACATGGGAATTGGGCTCAGAAATCTCCATGGTTCCACATGAAATGCTCCCCTTGTACATTTCTGTGGCTATTGCCCAGCAGAAAAATAAGTCACTATCCTCTTTGTGTTGTTATTGTTTTGTTTTTGCAGTGCTTGAGATGGAACCCAGGGCCTCATGCATACTGACCTACACCCCCAGTATACCATGGTTCTTGACCAGTAACATCCCAGCACTGGAGCAGCAGGCAAAGTGGCAGGAGAACCAGGCCATGACTTGACATCCAGTGACCTGACGAGAACCCAGCAAACAAGATTCACCTGTGGCCAAGGCTCTCTCCCTCCCTCCCTCTTGCCTCTAATAAACACCCCCACTACAAAGTCCAGCCTTCCTGGTGGAAAACCAGCTGCACAGCCTCATTCACATCATTCACAACATGAGATGCCTCCATAAGCCCCGGACTGAAGTTGAAGTCCCGGTGCCCATGGAATGGAGGCTCTGCTCCTCCCTGGGCAGGCCCTGTGGACCCTGAGTTCTGGGGACTATACACTCCAGTGCACACCAGGATGGAGGCGCAGCTCTGGGTTGCTGAGGGCCGCTGCTTCCACAGGCCGCCAGCCACTAGTTCCTCTGCCCTGCCATGCTTCTTCATCTGTAGGTACTGATGGAACAAGTTGGCACCGTAGACATCAGACATAGGGTTATCCCTGGCAGGGGGCAAACCGAAAAAGGAAAGAGGAGAAAACCCAAGTTCAGTGTCTCAAGGTAAAAAGAGAGGGTACAAGTGTGACTCAGACATAGGGAAACAATGAAGGGATGAGGAGGGATGAGGAGGCCACGTGCAGCTTACCCTATAGCATAGAGCTTCTGGATGGGGGCAGCCCAGCCTCGCCTCTCCGCCTGCTGCCTGATTAGGTCTTCCGCATACTGGTAAGTGAGGATGCTGGGTTTGCCCATCAGACCCTCGTACCTCAGTTCCTTGCCTGTCACTTTCTGATAGATGGTTTCCAGGCAAAGTAAAAAGGTACCATGGCCAAACCTGTCCAAGAAGAGGGTCCAGCAGCTCAGTCTTCCAGGCCACCTGCCAGGCCCTATGCAGTACCCACTGTACCAACCTTTTACTCCAGGGCCCTGAGGGTGATGGAGCAAGGTTAAAATATTTCTGGTAGAAGCAAACATTAACTGAGCATTCTAGCACTGGGGATATCATCTCACATTTAACACTCGGGAATACTCTATGGGATAGATACTATCATCCTCATTTTACACATGAGGAAACTGAGGCACAATGAGAGAGAAGGTGCTCACGGTGGCAGAGCTAAGATTACAAGCCAGATGGTCTGACTCCAGAAACATAAATTTAAAGTCTGCTTTAGCTGGATGTGGTGGTGCACATCTTTCATCCCAGCAACTCAGGAGGCTGAGGCAGGAGGATTCCAAGTTCAAGGTCACAGTCAGCAAGTTAACGAGGCCCTAAGCAACTTGGTGAGGCCTTGTCTAAAAATTTGAAAAATAAAATAAAATGTGTTGGGGATGTAGCTCAGTGGTTAAGCGCCCCTGGGTTCAATCCCAGTACCAAAAAATAAAGTCTGCTTTAGATTTGTTGCAGACTACTGGCTGTCATTCTCTCCTTTCCTCTCGGTATCAACTTTGAGCTGAGTGTATTGCCACTAGGTATAAAAAGTAAATTCCCTTAAGCCGGGCATGGTGGCTCACGCTTGTAATCCCAGCACTTAGGGAGGCTGAGAAAGGAGAATCACGAGTTCAAAGCCAGCCTCAGCAATGGCAAGGTGCTAAGCAACTCAGTGAGACCCTGTCTCTACATAAAACACAAAATAGGGCTGGGGATGTGGCTCAGTGGTCGAGTGCCCCTGAGTTCAATCCCCAGTACCAAAAAAAAAATAAAATAAAATAAAAAATAAAAAAATAAAAAGTAAATTCCCACCCTGGGTTCAATCCCCAGCACCACCAAAAAAAAAAAAAAGTAAGCCAGGCGCAGTGGCTCAAGCCTGTAATCCCAGCACTTAGGGAGGCTGAGACAGGAGAATCGCGAGTTCAAAGCCAGCCTCAGCAATGGCGAGGTGCTAAGCAACTCAGTGAGACCCTGTCTCTACATAAAACACAAAATAGGGCTGGGGATGTGGCTCAGTGGTCGAGTGCTCCTGGGTTCAATCCCTGGTACCAAAAAAAAAAACAAAAAACAAAGTGCCAGGCTACACTTTACTAAGTACCCTTAAAATTGAGGAAGGGGTACTGCTTTTCTCTTCCTTCCTCTACTCCTCCCTGCTACTTGGAATGCTAATATGATGGTTGGCATTTAGGCAGCACTTTAGATTATGTAGTGAAGGACTTAGGTGGCACTGCAGGGAGACAGAAGGTCCCTGACAGGATACAGGTAGGTCCTGGACTGCACAACTTATTTCATGTGAGGGAAAACAAAACAAAACAAAGAAAGTTCTATCTTGTTTAAGATATGCTTTGGGTTTTCATCCAAAACAAAATCCTAACTGATATGTTACACACTAATTACATTTCAGTGTCATTTATATAAGGAAATCTGTTTTTTTGTTTTGTTTTTTTTAGGAAATCTGTTTTTAACTTTTAAACTATTGAGTAAAAATTTTATTGCAAATCTGGCTAATTAGAATGAAAAATTAAGCTTGAATTTGATTCATAAACTGAAATTTTCCCCTTGCTACTCAGTTCACAACTACAAAAACAACCCCTGGCTCAATCTAGTATCAGCATACCCAAACCCTAGGAATAACACTTCAGAGACAATGCCAAACCTCAAGTTACAGAATACACTTCAAAAATGAAAATAGCGCACCATATACTCCTGTCTCTTTGGGGCTACTGAGTCATGGAATTGAGGCAGTTTGGAGCCCTGACCACCCTCTGTTGACCAACCACTGGGAGTGAATGGCAGGGTGGGAAGATTCAAGACCAGCCTTGCAGATAAGATCAGCCAAACAGCATAGAGCAGCATCAACTGGCTTTATATGAAAGCACTTTTGCAGGTCAGAAAAAGGGCCATCTGTCAGCCTCAGAAAAAGATAGGACATGTTAAGGGCATCACAGCTGAGCAGGGAGCGCAGACTTCCTCAATACCCATGTACCTTATCCACTTTATCTCAGTTCTCTGGTCTATGGTTTTTTTAATCAGAAAAACCCTGGCTTCCCTGCCCCTCCATCTCAAGGGTTAAAGCAAACAAAGAAGTGAAATAACCAATGCTATCGTGCAGAGGCAAGGAAGGAGGAGCAGTTGAATAATTTGCTCTAATAATACCTCAAAAATTGTCCATTTGGATTCCCCTAGACAAGGGCATGTTCTGTTAAGATTATGAGGGCACCATATTATATTGTTCTATTGTGTACACGTGCAAAATAGTAACAACAAATCTCATCATTACACACAATTATAATACACCAATAAAAATACAGGGGATGGGCTGGGGTTATGGCTCAGTGATAGAGTGCTCACCTAGCACACGTGAGGCACTGGGTTCAATCCTCAGCCCCATATAAAAATAAATAAAGATATTCTGTCCACCTACAACTAAAAAATAAATATTAAAAAAAATACAGGGGAAAAAAGATTATGAGAACAGGAGAATGGTTCAAAATTATTTCAATATTTGTCACACTCAGTAATCTACATTTTTAGTTTAATATTTAACATGTGAATATCTTTCCAGAGGCCAAGTTAAAGTGGCAACTACAGGGCCCAGCTAGGTAGGTTCCAACTACCCAGAGCATCAGAATGGTGGGTGACAAACTGCCCACAGGACTACCCAGGCAGCAGCTAGAAGTGGGGTGCCAGGGCCAAGACTAAGGGCCCTTGATCCTCACCTGGGCATCTTGGCTTCAGCCATCCAAAGGAGATCCATGTTGCTGGCCAAGACAGGGAGATGGGGATAGGGGGCTGTTGCCAGTCCAGTCCCAGGGTTCCCATTGCTGAGGAGGACATCCATGATCAGCTGTAGGCTTGTCTCCCAGCGGACTGGCTCTCCAAGGAGGAGCACCCCTAAAAGAGCAAAGGCACAGGGGTGAGGGGCACAAGGTACTTGATCTGCCCTTTGTGATGGGCAGGTAGGCAGAAGGCCTTCAGGAGGCAGCAGAGGCCAGCTGGGGCCACCCGCTCAAAGCTCTTCACCACAGTGCACAGACCTGGGCAAAGGCATAGTTCCCTGCGCTGACCAAGCCACTTACCCATTCACCCTTGGTGAACAAAACCCAGGGCCCTGAAAGGAGCCTTTGTACTCTAACATTCTCTAACTTGTGTCCACTGGCACTTTACAGAAGAGCCCTGAACTCAAACCTGACTCTGCCAATTTTCCCATATGACTATGGCACTTACTTACCTTCTCTAAGCCTTAGTTTTTCCTCAGTTACAGAATAGCAACACCTATCCATAGTGCTGTTATTAGGATAAAAATGAGATATAGTCAACACCTAACCCAGCACAGGTCAAAACAAGCGCTTTGTAAATGTGCTACTAGTAGCTATAAGACCAGTGATTCTCAAAGGAGCAGTACCTTCCCCAGGTGTTTCAGACATCGGAGGCCGTGGGTGCTGGGGATGTGGCTCAATGGTAGAATGCTTGCCTAGCATGTGTGAAGCCCTGGGTTCAGCAAAATAAAATAAAATTGGAGCATACTTAGCAGATGAGGATAGTCCTGCACAATTAAATTGTCCCACGTCCTAATGGCCTCCAAATGTCCCACTTGATATTCATGGAAGTGAACAACTTATTCACAGTTACTAGAGCCAATTCCATTTTACAGATAACCACAAAGTATTTTTGTACTGCTTTAATAAATACTGCCTTTTCCAAAAATACAATTATTGTGTAAGAATATTTTTTCTTAAAACTTTACCAAGAGTTATTGTCTATTTTGGAAAATCACTAATGCCAATGCTGCCCCAATAACACACACCTATATATTTCACATCTATCAATACTCTTATGTCAATCTGCATCTGTAGCTGAAACACTTGCATGACTCTGTTTAGTGCAAGTATTTGACTTCTTGGAAAATAATTAATACTGAAAAGCATTATAATCATTTTACTAAAATGTTTTCCTTTTATTTTCCCCTATTACATTTAGGGCTTTATACTAAACTTTAATTTTTTTGTACTGGGGATTGAACTCAGGGGCACTCAACCACTGAGACACATCCCCAGCCCTATTTTGTGTTTTATGTAGAGACAGGGTCTCACTGAGTTGCTTAGCGCCTCGCCATTGCCGAAGCTGGCTTTGAACTCGCGATCCTCCTGTCTCAGCCTCCCAAAGTGCTGGGATTACAGGCTTGCGCCACCGCGCCCAGCTTAAACTAACTAATTTTTAATATATGTATATGAAAGTTAAATTACCTGTGACTTTTATTTCAGAATACCAAAGGGGATGTTACAATATTTTTCCTATACAAGGGAAGAATTGACACACACTATACCAGATTGCCTCTGGGTGCCTGTGCACGCTAACATTCTCTAAGCTTACAATTTTCCAGCATAAAGGTGAGTGGCATGAGGAAGGAAAAATTAACAAAAGTCTCAGAGGTAGAGAGTGGCAGATCCAGGACCAGAACCCGGGTGCCCTGTTGCACAATGCCTTCCTGTTGGTCTAATAGGCTGAAGGTAAAGTCACAGTAAAATAGCCTGAGGTCCTAAAAGGGGAGAGAAAAAGACCCCACACCCACTTGGGAGGAAGACCTCTTTTACCTTCAATGGCCGGGAAGTCATTCCTCAGAAGGGGCTGCCAAGAGACAAAGAGGCCCATCAACCAAGTCACTTGCCACTCCTGGAGAATCACACACCAGTCTTCAGGGGTGGGTGAGAGGAATGACACATTCCACACAGATCAGAGGCCTTCCCACAGTCCAGCCTAAGCTAAGGAAAAGCGGCACAGGACTGAGGAAGAAGATTCACAGAAAAAGAAGAAAAGATGACGACCAGGTTGGTCCCGGTACAGGCTGAAGTACGCAGTCAGGAGGAGGGGTGGTCAGTCATCTTTCCCAGCCAGGACAGGAAGCAAGACAGGGGCCAAGCAAGACACTCTAGAACCAGGTAGCTAAAGACAAAGGCAGCCCATGGAGGAAAAGGAGCCTTCGGGTCATAGCAGACCATTGTCCTGATGTCAATTTGGGAGGCAGGATCCTTCACTTTATCAGGCTCTTGGGGTCCATTCCTTCCTCAGACCAAAGAGCTATGTGACCAGGGATGAGTGACTTCCCCTCTGTGGGGCTCAGGCTCTAAGATGCTCTGAGATCTGTCCGCACTCTATGTTCTGGTTCTCCACAGAATTTTCATGGTCCAAGGAGAAAGCTCTCCAAGGGGAGGAAGTGTCTACAATGAGAAAACTCTGGAAGAAGATATAACTGAATTTCATCTAATTTTAAGAATGGTATGACTTCAAACATAAGTTATATGATTACATAAAGTTCACATGAGAAAACAGGTCAAGGGGCAACTGATGAGACAGGCAGCCATATTGGAGAGGATCAGTGAGAAGCCTAGATCACAAGAGATAGAAAATCATGGGCTCAAGAGTACAGTACTTGCCTAGCATGCACACAGCCCTGGGTTCAATCCTCAGCACTGCAGCATGCACGGCAGGGGGGAGGGGGGTGCCAGACCACAAAGAAGAAAGAAAGAAAGAAAGCCAGTGTTTGAATATGAGCCAAACCCAAAGGCACATGACTAGATAAGCGGGATTGCCAGTGTTTCTTTCATGAGCAAGCTGCTCCTCACAATGGCAACTCTGTACCATGTTACAGGATAAAGGAATAGCAGTGATTTAACAGAGGTTAATGATTCTCCCAAGCAACACTGGGAAAGCCTGCTAGTAAATACAAAACAATTGGTTGGAGGAGATGCTAAGGCTCAGAAAGGGGATCCTAGCTAATTAAACAATGCGGAAAGGCCAGGGCTTGGCTCCTTCTGCTCTCTGGGCCCCTCTCATCTCTCCAGGGAACTTTAAGGAAGCCAGATGATACCTTCAAGGAGGCCATAGTGCAGGAGCAGGAACAAACTGCAGCTCTCAGCAGGAAGGCGGCAAGGTCAGTGTGAGGAGCCCACACAGGGAACAGGACAGAACTGAACACTGAGACCCTGGGAGTGTTACAGAGGATGAAATGACCCAACCTGTACTCTTTATTACCGTGGTCTTTGGCCGCCGCTCAAGATCCACCATGTCCAGAACTGGGAAGGCCATCCGCAGCTCGTCCACAGTAACAACATTCTGGAAGCCCAGTCTGGAGTAAGATCAGGAAGCAAAGCTGGACAGTTCTAGGGAAGATGCCTTTCTGAATGCATCAGATAACAAGTGAGCAGAACCAGATCCAGTCTTACTTTTTTTTTTTGGTACTAGGGATTGAACTCAGGGGTATTCGACCACTGAGCCACATCCTCAGCCCTATTTTATGTTTTATGTAGAGACAGGGTCTCACTGAGTTGCTTAGTGCCTCACCATTGCTGAGGCTGGCTTTGAACTCGCAATTCTCCTGCCTCAGCCTCCCAAAGTGCTGGGATTACAGGCGTGTGCCACTGAGCCTGGCTCAGATCCATGGTACAGGCAAAGTGGAGGTGAGCAATGCCAGGGCAATCATTCAACAGCCACTGGGCACATTCCAGGTGCCAGGTCCTACCCCAGGTAAAAGACATATAAATTTCTTGTCCTCAAGAAGCTGACACATATCAGAGTTCACCCAAACCAGTGCTCCATGAATAGTACTGCCAGAAATGCTGCATTCAGAGATTCAGTGGGCTGGGGAGCCAGGCATAGTCTTTGAGAAGTTAGATGGAAACTAAAACCTCGAAGGAGAAGATAAGCCAGCTCCAGCACCATCTCCTTCAAGACCTGACTCCATCTTCCTATTCTCAATTCCAATTTAGTCTTAACTGGACATGGTTTCAAGTGACATTTTTTTTGTATTGGGGATTGAACTCAGGGGCATTCAACCACTGAGTCACATCTCCAGCCCTATTTTGTTTAGAGACAGGGTCTCACTGAGTTGCTTAGCACCTCACTTTTGCTAAAGCTGGCTTTGAACTTGCAATCCTCCTGCCTCAGCCTCCCGAACCCCCTGAGATTACAGGTGTGCGCTACCACCCCCAGCTTCAAGTAACTCTTAAAAACCAATTTCCCCAAAATGACAACTCCATCAGATCGTCCCATCAGCAATGCCTGCATTAACTTCCCTCTATCCGCAGTTTACTCCCAAGGTTTCCTACCTCAGGTCCCCTCTTCCTGTTCTCTCTTATTCCTCACCCCATTGCATTCTAACCTCCTACCTATCATAGCTGGGAAATCTTAACCACCTCCTGGGCAAAGCCCTAATACTCCATGAAGCCACGGTCATTCCAGCTGCATAGTCCATTCCCTTTGATGCCTGTGACACCTAAAACCCATCCCACTCTTTACAACCTGCAGTCATATCCCAATCTTTTTTTTTTTTTTTAAATTGTATGTGTACATGATGCTGGAGCTCAAATCTAAGGCCTTACACAAGCTAGGCAAGTGCTCCACCACTGAGCTACACTTCCAGCCCCTCATATGCCATCTTAAATATTCCTTTACTGTTCATGGGTGTGCTATTCTTGCCTCAAGTACAAGCCCTTTGATTAAGTCACAATCTCATATTCTTTATCTTGGTTCTCTGCTCCTCTAGAGCATACAGCACGACATGACATCCAGAAGACCCAGAATAAATGAAGCAGCTGCTTGAGAACAGGGACCACATCCTCTTTCTTGAGTACCCCAAGGAAGAGAGCTGGGCCATGCTTCCCAAACCTAATTATAGAACAACCTAGAGAGCTATTTGGATTTTTAAAGTACAGATTCCTGGGCTAGGGATGGAACTCAGTGCTGAGTACTTGCGTAGCATGTTCGAGGCCCTGGGTTCAATATCTAGCATTTAAAAAAAAAAAAAATCCTGAATCTGACCTTACAACTAGTGAACCAAAACTCTTCATCCAGGGGTAAAGCCCAGAACTCTGTACTTTGAACTTTTTTTTTTAATTAAAAAAAAATTTTTTTTAGTTATAGATAGATACAATACCTTTATTTTATTTATTGATTTTTATGTAGTGTTGAGGATTGAACCCAGTGCTTCATATATGCAAGGCAAGCACTCTACTACTGAACCACAACCCCAGCCACTATACTTTGAATTTTGCAGAAGATTCTTTTTTTTTTTCGTACCAAAGATTGAACTCGGGGGTACTTGACCACTGAGTCACATTTCCCGCTCTATTTTGTGTTTTATGTAGACCAGGGTCTCACTGAGTTGCTTAGCGCCTCGCCATTGCTGAGGCTGGCTTTGAACTCGCGATTCTCCTGTCTCAGCCTCCCAAATTGCTGGGATTACAGGCGTGTGCCACCACGCCTGGCTTGAACTTTGTAGAAGATTCTGATGTAGCATCATGTAAACTGGCTTTCAAGAACCACCAGGCAGCCGAGCGCGGTGGCTCAAGCCTGTAATCCCAGCATGTAGGGAGGCTGAGACAGGAGAATCGCGAGTTCAAAGCCAGCCTCAGCAATGGCGAGGCACTAAGCAACTCAGTGAGACCCTGTCTCTACATAAAACACAAACAATAGGGCTGGAGATGTGTCTCAGTGGTTGAGTGCCCCTGAGTTCAATCCCCAGTACCAAGAAAAAAAAAGAACCACCAGGCATTAAGACTGACTACATGCAGAACTTGTCTTCACTCCCTGAGAGCCCACCATACAGCCTGTGCACTCTGGCATCCCAAATCCAACACTCCTCACTATGGTCCCCACTTGGCCAAGAGAGGCATGTCCCAGTCCTGTCCCTTCTTCTCCAATTAGAGCCAAAGGATACGCTTGGGCATTCTCCATCACAGGTCCCTGCCCAGACACTAGCATCCGCTTGTCATGGTACTGGGAGAAGAGCTTCATGGGGCTGTGAGAGAGAATGACTTGGTCTGGATCCACCTGTGGGACAGAAGAGGAGAGCAGAGGAAGACACACAGTTGAGGGAAAATAAAGGAAATGTAGGTAGCAGATTCCTTCACCTGGGAAGGAAAAAACTGTCCAGGAAATGAAGGATGGAAAAGCCGTTTTTGGCATCTGACACTTCTAAAACTTACCCAAACAGGCAAGAGAAGAATTTGGCTTCTGCTACCCAAATAAGAGAACAGAGAAGCCATCAAATGTGAGGTCTGACTACTCACCAATTCTGTCACTCCTTTAGATTTCACAATCCCCCTCTAGGAAACCACAGGTTTGCTCACATGCTCTTTGTCACTGTCATAGAAATCTGCCCTAGACTTTGACTTTTTGTTTTTGGTTCTACTAAAAGTCTTTGTGTTGGGGATTGAACCCAGGGCCCTGTAAGTGCTAGAAAAGCATTCTACCACTGAGCCATGCCCCAAGCCCAAGACTTGGCTTTTTAATATTTAAACTAACTCTAACCTTTACTTCAGCCTTTACTCAGAACACTTTTGAAACCCTCTCTGAAAACCACAACAGGGAATCAATTTTATTCCTTTACCTGTGTTCAACCTCAAGTAGTATCACCCAACCAATCAGCCACTTTTTGACTGCCTGGATTCCAAAGGATTCCTTCCAAAAACTAAATTTACCCCACCACCACCACCACTGCCATATTTTATTCACTGTTGGGACTTGAACCCAGAGCCTCACACTTGCTAGGCTAGTACTCTATCACTAAGCGACACCCCAGCCCCTAAATTCACCCTCAACATACAAGATTGTGTCCATGGCAGGATGAAGCATGGAATCACCAGTGAGTAAAGACAGACTACGTTTGAAGGCAAGTGCTCATGTAGCTGTCCACCTCTTATTTATGAAAAACAAGGGCTGTTGGTACAGAGTCCCACTTGGCATGTGGAGTTTTAGACAATGTGATCTTTGCCTTCCAGCGGCTAAAACTCCAAGAGAAAACTCTGATGCACCAAATGGATACAAAGAGGATAAACTAAAACTGCCAACTACAAGGGCAATATTTCAGTGGTCATTCACCATGCATGTGGTGTGTGTGTGTGTAAAAAAGCTAATGAGGAGTCTTTATTCATGAGGCAAGGCATAAACTTCAAGTTATTTTCCCATAGGATTGAAAGATTTCCACTGAACCAACTGGCCATAAACTAGGGTTTATTGACACTGTACCCCAACCCAGGGAAAGGGACACAGTGCCAGAGTGGGGTTCCATTAGGAACCTGGTCCTTGGCTTCCATGCCTCGGCTGCTGCTGCTTTACCTTGCACCCCAACAGGGTAGACAGCTCCTGGGCTTTGCTGTGTTGTAGGATGTTCCCAGCATTTGTGACAAAAACCACAGGCACCCGCAGCTGCCCCTGGGAGTTCACCAGCCTGCGGAATGCTTCTAGAGCAGCAGGGATCACTCTATGACCCCGCACCAGCACTCCATCGATGTCCAACAAGAACCCAAAAGTGGGTGGGCTCTGCAGAAAGAAGAAAAGAGAATTACTACCACAGGAGTCAAAAGACAGAAGGAGAGGAAGAAAAAAGAAACAGCCCTTACAGAGGCTCAATGTCATCCTCAGGTCAGTCACTCAGAGTCCTTGAGAAACTATATCAGAAAGAAAAAAATGGGATTTTTTTAATCCTAGCACTATACTTCAAACTCAGGGCCTTGTGCATGCTAAACAAGCACTCTACCCCTGACCTATGCCAGGCATGGGATTTCTGATTAGCAAAAATCCAATTATAACAAACAATTATTCCTTTTGTGTGTGTGTGTGTGTTTAAGCATGTAAATAAGTAAAATTATTTTTTGCCGCAAGTACAGTAGCACACACCTGTAATCCCAGCAACACTGGACGTTGAAGCAGGAGGATCTCAAGTTCAAGGCCAGTTTAGATAACTTAGCAAGACTAATTACAAAATAAAAAATAAATGGGCAAGCCGGGCACGGTGGTGGACACATGTAATCCCAGCGGCTCGGGAGGCTGAGACAGGAGAATTGCAAGTTCAAAGCCAGCCTCAGCAATATAGTGAGGCACTAAGCAACTCAGTGAGACCCTGTCTCTAAATAAAACACAAAATAGGGCTGGGGATGTGGCTCAGTGGTCAAGTGCCCCTGAGTTCAATCCCCAGTACCAAAAATAAATAACTAAAAAAATGGGCTGGGGCAGGAGCCCAGTGGTAGTGCCTTGCATGTGTGAGACACTGGGTTTAATCCTCAGTACCACATAAAAATAAATAAATAAATAGGTAGGTAGGTAGGTAGGTATATAGAAGATACATAGATAGACAGATTTAAAAATAATAAATAGGGGCTGGAGTGTGGCTCAGTGGTAGAGCACTTGCCTAGCATGCATGAGGCACTGGGTTCAATTCTCAGCACCACATATAAATAAATAAAATAAAGGTCCATTGACAACTAAAAAATATTTTTTAAAAAATAATATAAAAATAAAAATAATAAATAAAAAATAGAAGAGCCAGGCACAGTGGTACATGCCTGTAATTCCAGCGGCTCAGGAGGCTGAGACATAGGATCCCAAGTTCAAGGCCAGCCTCAGCAATTTAGGGAGGCCCTAATCAACTTAGATCAACTCAAAATATAAAAAAGGGCTAGGAATGCAGTGGTAAATTACCCCTGGGTTAAATCCCCAGGACCCAATATATTAACTTAAGTAAAAAATAAAAGAATAAAATGGCTGGGAATGTAGCTCAGTGGTAGTTTCCCTAGGTTCTATCCTCAATATTGAAAAAAAAATTTCTGCATAATTAATATAAAACAACTTTTAAGTTAGAAAATAGAGGAATTCAAAACAAACATAATTCTAGCATTTTAACATAACCAATTCATACATTTCTGAAGGGAGCAGTGGCTGAGCAACTGAGGCAAGATCCCAAGTGCAAGGCCAGCCTTGGCAACTCAGCAAGACCCTGTGTCAAAATAAAATTAAATTAAAAAAAAAAAAAAAGTCTGAAGAGTACAAACATTGTAATTATATAACACCTACTGACAAACTGTTCTCCAAAAACATGTATCAATTTACGTGGCCACTAACAACACACTTCCTCCTTACCATATTGATTTTCACATGTATCAGTTAGTGAATGATGAAACATTTTTTATTCTAAATATGAAAAAAATTAGTACCTCATCTCCATCTGTATTTTCTGGATTTATGAGGTTGAATATTTTCTTTTTTGAAAATCCACTCCATTTCTTATTTCATAAACTGCCTACTAACATACAAGATGTTTTCAATTGTAAAAACAGTCTAACCTAACCTGTCTGCTATTTTTCTTTTGTTGGTGTCAAGTAGGTCATGCCATTATTACTACATGCATCTACTCTATCTATAGGACTCTGTCTAAAATCACAGATATCTAGTTCCTTATTTCCCAGCTGGAGTGACAGAAAAAACGAGTCTAGAAAACAAACCACTAAAACTGCAGCACTTTTGCAAGTGCAAATAAGCTTTAAGTTCTGAGTAAATAAGAATGAAACACAAGTAGCTTTCTTGTAATGGTAATACTGAAGAAGGCAATGACAGAGTTAAATAAATACATCCACGTAACAAAACCCTCCTAGAGCCTGAGCTCCAAGCCCCACTGGCACCAGACTAGATCTGCAAGAGAAAAGCACAGACATGGTCCCTGCATACAGTTCAGTGGATAAAATGCTGAGACAAGGAACCACTGAACAGTCAACCCTGAGTGTTACTTTAAGAGATGAGGAGCCGGCATGGTGGCGCAAGCCTGTAATTCCAGCATTTAGGGAGGCTGAGACAGGAGAATCACGAGTTCAAAGCCAGCTTCAACAAAGGGGAAGCACTAAGCAACTCAGTGATACCCTGTCTCTACATAAAACACAAAATAGGGCTGGGGATGTGGCTCAGTGGTGGAGAACCCCTGAGTTCGATCTCCACTACAAAAAAAAAAAAAAAAAAAAGATGAGAGCCAGGTGTGGTGGTGCATGCATGTGATCTCAGAGGTTTGGGAGGCTGAGGCAGGAGGATTGTGAGTTCAAAGCCAGTTTCAGCAACAGCAAGACGCTAAGCAACTCAGTGAGACCCTGCCTCTAAACAAAATACAAAATAGGGCTAAGGATATAACTCAGTGGTTGAGTGTCCCTGGTCCAATCCCCAATACCCCCAAATAAAAGAGAGAGAGAGAAAGAAAGAGAGATGAGGGGATGTGGTGGTTTAGGGGAGCCTGCACCATGTCAGGCACAATGGTGCACACTATTAATCCCAGCAGTTGAGGAGACTGAGGCAGGAGGATCGCAAGTTCAAAGCCAGCCTCAGTAACTTAGCAAGGCCCTGTCTCTAAATAAAATATTAAAAAGGGGCTGGGGAGGTGGCTCAGTGGTTCAGCACGCAGGTTCAATCCCCACTACCAAAAAATAGAGAGCCCGCACCAGACGTACCTAACTGATAGAGGCTGGAAGGATTGGCCATAACAGTCTCCTAGGCCAATTTAAGAATTCTGAAACAGGGAGCCGGGCGCGGTGGCTCACGCTTGTAATCCCAGCACTTAGGGAGGCTGAGACAGGAGAATCGCGAGTTCAAAGCCAGCCTCAGCAATGGCGAGGCGCTAAGCAACTCAGTGAGACCCTGTCTCTACATAAAACACAAAATGGGGCTGGGGATGTGGCTCAGTGGTTGAGTGCCCCTGAGTTCAATCCCTGGTACCAAA
>CM053403.1:97926953-97941844 GCA_028644305.1 Xerus rutilus
CGGGCGCGGTGGCTCACGCTTGTAATCCCAGCACTTAGGGAGGCTGAGACAGGAGAATCGCGAGTTCAAAGCCAGCCTCAGCAATGGCGAGGCGCTAAGCAACTCAGTGAGACCCTGTCTCTACATAAAACACAAAATGGGGCTGGGGATGTGGCTCAGTGGTTGAGTGCCCCTGAGTTCAATCCCTGGTACCAAAAAATAAAATAAAAAATAAAAAAATTTAAAAAGAATTCTGAAACAGGAAAGTAACATCATCAAACCTGTGTCATAGCAAAATTTTGGTTGCAGAGCAAACGGGTTAAATGAACTGACGGGAATCCAGTGGAAGGAGGCCAGATGGGATGAACTGCAATCCAAGACAGATGATGGTGGCTTTAAATGTACAGAACAAGAAGATTATCCCTAGGACTTAGAGCAGCCACAACTTGTTAGCCATGCAGATATAGGGCCACAGGGAGGAACCACAGGAACCGTAATTCCTTTTTTTTGGTTTAAGAACCTGGAAGAATGGATGCTAATCCACTGATTTCTCATTGAAATCAAGGAGAGGCAGCAGGAGGGAAGTTGGAAGAAAACAAAAGATAATTAAAATTCTAACCTGGACCTGTGGGACAGGTATGAATATATCAGCACTGGAAAGAATGTCCTGGAGATGAAAATGGGGAAAGTCTCTGCTCTCAGGGAACTAGGAAGAACATTTAAAGATGGACAATGTAAAAGCTGCCAGCAAAAGACAGGAGGAGTAGGCAGGGTGAGAAGGAAAATCGAGAGGGTCTGAGGTCAAGGAAGCCTAAGGACACATTTCTGGATCAGGTAAAAGAGGAAGAGGAATAACTGCAAAGTAATGATCTTGTCCCACTCCCACTGAGCAGGTGACACCCAGGGGAGCAGCCTTCAGTTCCTGTATGCTAGCGCACAAAGAACCTCCCAGGCTTAGACAAGGACAGCTCCAGCACCAAGCTGCAGGTAGGGACACTGAAAAACAGGAGGTAGTAACTCAAATCAACATCACCTGTGAACTCCAGAAAACAGCTGCCAGAGAGAAACCAAGCCCCTCATGCCGTGCAAGAAATGCCTAAACAGTACCCAAAGTCTCAAAGACTGATCTTGTTTGTGCTCCAGCCCAGACAGTTTTATTCATTCATTGTACTATCATTTGGGGGGGCAGAGGATAAGGTGGGAGGTGTACTGGGGACTAAGCCCAGGAGCTATTTACCACTGAACTACAACCCCAGCCCCTTTAAAATTTTTTAGACAGGGTCTTGCTACATTTCTGGAGCTGGGCTTGAACTGGTGATCCTCCTTTCTCAGCCTCCTGAGTTGCTGGTATTATAGGCATGCACCACCACGCGGAGCTACTTGTACCATCACTTTGAGGAAGTATCATTATCTCCAAATGGCATTACCTAGCAAAATGTGCTTGGCGTATATATGGTGCTTAATAGGTCGTTATTGAAGAATCTGACCAGACAAATAAAAAACAACTTCAAAGCTGGGAATGTAGCTCCAGCTGGTAGAGCCTAGCATGTGTGAGGCCCTGGGATCAATACCCAGCATTTAAAAAAAAAAAATCAACTTCAGCAAGAATGAGACAAGGGCCACCCAGTTCACAAGTGTGGATTCAGGATTCCACTTCAAACTGAAATAGCAGGCAAATTAGGACTCTACCCACTGATCAAGGGTAGCACCTCAGAGCAAGCAGGGGGTTCAAGGAGGTTTCTTCTGGTCAGTAAAATACTGCTTTCCTTATCTCCTGCCAGCACACAGGTATGCATTCCAGCTCTTCTTGTACTCAGTATATTCATGCACCCAATAGCCCTCAGGTTCCTTGCAGCCTGACAAATTTCACCAGAATGGGATCCTAACTTGGAGCCAATGAATAGATTTCAAGGTAAGCCCCCTTGAAACTTTATGTGCATACTTTTCCTGGGAAAAGGAACCATTGTTCTTTTCAGACAATGGAAATTCTTAGTACTACAACTACTTTTCTTACTCTTCTCAAAGAGAATCACTACATGGGTCTGAACAAAGAGGATGTCTGATCTGCTCTTATACCACACACTGATATAGTGCTTACACCCTAGAAGGTACTCAAGGAAGGTTGACTGAATGTTGAATGACCCAGAAGATAAAGGATTAGAGAGAACTAAGGCAGACCTTTCCTGTCAGGTACTTCCTTATCACCCTATCCCTTCCAGAAGGAAGAGTTGGTGACTCTCAGAAGGTAAGCCCCCGGAGAAAAAGACTGTCAGTCAGTCAAACACAGTGGCGCAGGCCTAAAATCCCAGCCACTCAGGAAGCTGAGGCAGGAGGACTGCAAATTTGAGGTCAGTCTTGGCAAATTAGCAAGACCCTGTCTGAAAACTTAAGAATAAAAAGAGCTGGGGTTGGGATGTAGCTCAGTGGTAAAGCACCCCTGGGTTCAATCCCCAGTACCACCAAAAAAATAAAAAATAAAGAGAGAGAGGGAGGAGAAAGGGATAGACTTTTTTTTCTATCTTCTCCTATCTCTGTATTCTGATTTTTTTTTTTTTTTTTTTGGTACCGGGGATTGAACTCAGGGGCACTCGACCACTGAGCTACATCCCCAGCCCTATTTTGTGTTCTGTTTAGAGACAGGGTCTCACTGAGTTGCTTGGTGCCTCATTGATGCTGAGGCTGGCTTTGAACTCATGAGTCTCCTGTCTCAGCTTCCCAAGGTGCTAGGATTACAGGCGTGCACCACTACGCCCGGCTCTGATTTTTCTTCTGTATCACTTGATTTTTTTTTTTAAACTAGTCTTAATCTACAACTACTTCCACATCTGGGAAGTCACTATGCCAGTCACAAGGCAATGTACGCTATGCGTAGATCGTATTTATTCTCAAACAAAACAAAACAAAACACTGCATAGATACACTTCCTGACACTTCCTGCTGACACTTAGAACACTAAGTAATCTGCCTTAAGCTAAATAGCTAATGAACAGTGCAGGAAGGATTCCTATCCCACCCCTCACCCCAGTACAAGGATTGAACCCAGGGGTACTCTACCACTGAATTACATCCCTCACTGGGATTACAAGTGTGCACCACTACACTCAGCAGGATTCAATTCTAAAGCTAATACTCATAAACTCTATGCTATGCTACATCCCTTTCTTCCCTTTGTTTACTCTACCAAAAAAGTCATTTGGAGATATCTCCGGACCTGCAAAGATGCTAGAGCCAATACAATAACTATAAATTATGGTAAGATTTCCTTATATTTTTATCACTGATTTACAAAGCCCTTTTATCAACACATTCCATACTTCTAGCTTGGCCACTTCTAGCTCTGTGACCATGGCCAAGTAAAATAACAATAGTGACATTGTTAAGAGCTTGGACTCTAGCACCAGACTATCTGAGTTCCCAATACTGCCACTTACCAGCTGTGTGCCCTTGGGCAAGTTGCTTAACCTCTCTGTGTCTCAGTTCCTCCATCTGTAAAATGGGAATAACAATAGCTTACCTTACAGAGTTGTTACAAAGACTATATGAATTTAATAATTGTTAGGTACTTAGAATAGTGCCCAGCAAAAAGTAAGCACTATGTATCTGGGGGATTTTGTTTTGTTTTTTGTGGTGGTGGAGATCAAACCCAGGGCCTTGCCCATGCTAGGCAAATGCGCTACAGTACATCCCTAGTTCTATGTGTTTTAAATAACTTTTAAAACATAAAAGGAGCGGGCACAGTGGTCCACATCCATAATTCTAGCAACTCTGGAGGCTTAGACAGAAAGATCATAAGTTCAAGGCCAGGCCCTAAGCAACTTAATGAGATCCTGTCACAAAATAAAAAGGGCTGGGGATGTAGCTCAGCAGGAGAATGCCCCTGGGTTCAATCCTCAGTACCAAAAATGAAAATAAAAAGATAAAAGGATGACTGTGACTACACTGTGTAAATGTACAACATTATCTTACTACATACAGAAACTGGGTCTAAAAGACATGTGATTCTGCTTTAAAGAAAAGGCAAAACAGTCGGCATTATGACACATGCCTATAATCCCAGTGATGTGGGTGGGTGAGACAGGAAGATCAAATCTGAGGCCAGCCTCAGCAACTCAGAAAGGCCCTAAGCAATTTAGCGAGATCCTGTCTCAAAATCTTTAAAAAATTTTTAAAAAGGGCTGGGAATGTGGCTCAGTGGTTAAAGCATCTTTGGGTTCATTCCCCAGTACCTCCAAAAAAAAACAAAAAAAAAGGCGCCCAGGGGAAAATGAGGGCTACATATCAAACAAACCTAGTTTAAGCTTTCTGGCAGTCTACCAGCTTTTAACCTCAGAAAAGGGACATAAACACTTAACTCCAAGCTCAGGCTTCCTTACTTATATCAGCAGCATACCTTCCTCCAAGTTGTTGAGAGATTTACATATCTCTTACAGTACCTGGCACAAATCAAGGACCCTGCCTACCCCATTTCTTTTTTTTAAAATATATTTTCTTAGTTGTAGATAGACACAATGTCTTTATTTTACTGCTTTGTATGTGGTGCTGAGAATCGAACCCAGGGCCTCACGCATGCGAGGCAAGCGCTCTACCGCTGAGCTACAGTCCCAGCCCCCCATTTCTCTTGCTTGCACTCATTATCTATGATCTCGCTCAACTTTCCCTAACTCTACACGTTAACAGTTGCTCCCTATAAGCAAAGCCCACAAGGAATGGGATCAAAACAAAAGGCTGCACCAAACCCACAATCACTTCTGCACTGTCCACTATAGGTGTGACTCAAAAGGGCATCCACCGCAAGACCCCAAATCTCTTTGAAATCTGCTTGAAAACCACACCCAAAATGTTCTCATAGTGAAAATAAAAAGGAAGAGCAAGAATCATACCCAGACGGGAAAAATAAAACCAAAGAAACTGCTGAGAAACCCGGGGCTGGGGAGAGCTGGCGCGCAGCAAGGGGCCAAGAAACCATCCTGAGAAGGATTCTCGAGCTTGTTTGGTAGTTCTCCGCTTACAGTAACTTCTCCTCGAGGCCAAAGGCGCTGTAGATTGCCCGTGAGGCAGGGAGACAGGGCGCGCCGGGGAAGTGCACTGGAGACCGGTTGTATCACCAAGACCTTTTCCCAGGAGGCCGAGTACGCCGGGTGACCCGCTGGGCCGTCCCTCCCTCCCCTCGCCCCTGGCCCGTGCGCCGCGCCGGAACCCAGGCCTTCTCACCTCAGCCGAGCTTAGCGCGTAACCCCTCCGGGGTGAGAGTGCCGAAGCCGCGCGCGCCACCCGTCCGCTGAGCCCCAGCGCCGCGCGGAGCGCCGTCACCCCGCCAAGCGCAGCCATCGGCCCCGCCGTGCGCACGTGCTGCTCGTGCAGCCTGCACCGCCGCCGCCCGGCAGCCAAGCAGCAGCCTTCGGCGCGAGGCCTTTCGGGAGCTGTAGTCCGATGTCCGCGCTGTCCCGGAGCCCGATCTCCGAGCGCACCGAGGCTGGCCCCAGGAGCAGCGGAGGACGCGCCTCGCGATCGCCCCACTGGCCCCGTGGCAGCTGAGAGGGGAAGAGGAGCAAGGGTCCGCCACCTCGCAGACAAAAGAGTTGGGGCCAACAGTCGGTGGCACGGTGGGCACAGCCGCGGTGGGCAGACACCTGTACTACCTCAGAGTAACTACTTAGTCTCTGGAACTTGCCTGTGTCCCAGCTTCCTGAAACCTCGTTGACGTTCGCGGGAGGGCGGGGCGGGGAGCATTATGAAAAGGGAACTTAACCTTGATTTCAGGGTGAGATTGGGGATGCAGATCTTTCTTTTGAGGTTCAAGTCCTCTGTACCCCAACCAGTCAAGGAGTGAAGGTCTGGTGCCAATTCTTTCATTTTTTTCAGTAAATATTTTAAGTTCTACTTCCTGCAAGCAGTATCTAACACCCAGGGAGACTGTGTTTGTGAATAATCACCCAAAACTCATACTTTGTAGAGAGGTTGAGACAAGTGTATAACACAAGGTAGAAAAGAACTGCCCGTTGGGTGGGGCTGTAGCTCAGTGACAGAGTGCTGGCCTAGCATGCACCCAATTCCCAGCACCAGCAAAGAGGGAGGGAAACTGTTCTGGGAAAAGTCAGATAACTACTTTCAGCAAATACCTTTTGAGCGCAGCTGCACGCCAGCAGTGCTTCACAACTTAAGCCCCAAATATGGAAATAATGGACTTTGGTCATTTGAGAACCAAGAGGAAGTTGAATACTTCCTTGAAGACTCTGGCCAGAGCTTGGTCTGGCAATGATGGGCAGGGGAGAGGGTGGAATCCTGCTGTAAGGAAGAAGTCTCCTTCCCACTAGTTGAAATGTATAGAATGTCCCCTTCCAGACCCTTTGACCTTGGAATAGTCATGCTAAGAATGAGTGAGTCTACAATGTAGGAAGGAAGGGATTGGGGAAGGGAAGAAACTCTGCTAACGAAGAAATTAGCAATATGCTTTGGTCCTCAGCTTTTTTTTTTTTTTAATTTTTTTTTAGTTGTAGATGGACACAATATCCTATTTAGTTATTTTTATGTGGTGCTAAGGATGGAACCCAGTGCCTCACGCATGCGAAGCAAGCACTTTACCACTGAGCCATAACCCTAGCCCTTTTTAAAAAAAAATTTATTTATTTAAATGCATTTCAAGCCCGGCGCAGTGGCGCAAGCCTGTAATCCCAGCACTTAGGGAGGCTGAGACAGGAGAATCACGAGTTCAAAGCCAGCTTCAGCAATGGCAAGGCACTAAGCAACTCAGTGAGACCCTGTCTCTACATAAAACACAAAATAGGGCTGGGGATGTGGCTCAATGGTCGAGTGCCCCTGAATTCAATCTCCAGTACCAAAAAAAAAAAAAAAATGCATTTCAAGTCATAGTACATATATAGAATTCAATGTTTCCATTTCTCTGTGGTCCTCAGCTTTGAAAAGCAAGATCTTTTTTTTTTTTTTTTTTTTTTTTTAAATGAGTAACTTCTTTTTTTTTTTTAGTTGTAGATGGATACAATGTCTTTATTTTATTGCTTTGTATGTGGTGCTGAGGATCGAACCCAGGGCCTCACGCATGCGAGGCAAGCGCTCTACCGCTGAGCTACAATCCCAGCCCCATGAAAAGCAAGATCTTAAGTCAGTGCAAACACAGTTGATCAGGATCTGGAAAATTGACTCATATTAGCCAAACTCAATACTCCAACAGATTGGTCCTGCCAGGGGACATAGCTTTTCAAGACTGGAATGTTCTTAACCTCTTTTCCTGCTATTGTACTACTTAGAAATGGAATTATTAATTGGAAAGTTCTTGGGGTGCAACTTTTAAACTATGTCCACAGGCTGGAGACATAGCTCAGAGGTAAACACTTGCCTTGCATGTGTGAGGTCCTGTGTTTGAAACAAAGTAAAAAAAAAAAAACAAACAATAAATTGGATATGGTCTGACATGGTGGCACACACTTGTAATGACTCAGAACACTCAAGCAGAAAGATTGCAAGTTTGAAGCCAACCTTGGCAACTTAGTGAGACCCTCTTGCAAAGGACTGGGGATGTAGCTTACCAGTAAAGCTTCCCCCAGGTGAGGGATTCTTGTGTGAGGCCCTGGGTTCAATCCCCAATACTCAAAAAAAAAAAAAAAAAGAAAGAAAAAGAAAAAAACTTTTTAAAACATGTACACAATGTTTTTCCTGAAGATGGGGTCTTGCTAAATTGCTGAGGCTGGCCTCAAACTTGCAACCCTCCTGCCTTAGTCTTCTGAGTCACTGGGATTATGGGCATGTACACTGTGCAGCTTTGCAACTTGATCAAACTTGATCACTTTTTTTTTCCAGTATTGAGGAAAGATCCCAGGAACCCAGGGGGACTCTATGACAGAACTACATCCCAGCCCTTTTATTTATTTATTATTTTAATATTTTTTAGTTGTCAATGGACCTTTATTTTATTCATTTACTTATATGCAGTGCTGAGAAATGAACCCAGTGCCTCACGCACACTAGGCAAGTGCTGTCCCACTGAGCTACAACTTCAATCCCTTATTTTATATTTTGAGACACTGTCTTGCTAAGCTGCTAAGGCTGGGCTCAAACTTGCAAACTGCAAACCTCCAAAAATATTGGCTTATATAAGAGAGACAAATGTTTTTCACTGACACACATATCAGGAAAGAACAGTATAGGCATGAGATTGTGCCTCCACAAACTTATTAAGTACCCAGGCTCCTATTTTGCTCTGTCACTCTCATGCATGTTATGTTATTCATATAGACCAAACATGTTTGTGTCTTTCCACAATGTCAGAATTTGATGAATAACAATAAATTCGCAGGCCACACCTCTTTCATCAATGGCAGCCCACTGAATACTTGTAGATCACCTGGTAGTCTTAAGCCAGGCAATCACAGGTTCTTTTATTCCAATCTTAATTTCTAATATCTATAATACTCAATTCACACATCACACTTTACTATATGTGTGTGTGTGTATATATATGTATACATATATATATATACATATAATACATACATATATATATTACAGAAAGTCTAGAGGAGTGTTAAGATGGCCCCAGGTGTTCAGGAGGCTGAACTAAGAGCAAAGACAGGGAGCAGACATGGATGCAAAGAGTCACTGTTGGTGGTCAGATAAAATTACTATTCAAAGAACTTGCTCAGGAGCCGGACATGTTGGCACATGCCTGTAATCCCAGCACTTTGGGAGGTTGAGACAGAAGAATCACGGGTTCAAAGCCAGCCTCAGCAATGGCGAGGTGCTAAGCAACTCAGTGAGACCCTGTCTCTACATAAGACACAAAATAGGGCTGGAGATGTGGCTCAGTGGTCGAGTACCCCTGAGTTCAATCCCTGGTACCAAAAAAAAAAAGAACTTGCTCAAGGCTCAGAGCTGTCAGAGGGCAGGAACTTATAGGCCAAGGTCAGGACAGACGGTTCATGGGTTCCTACTAGAGGAATAGCAGAGATGCTGTGACTATAGGGGAGTGGAGAATAGGTAACAGGGAAGTAGGTGGACCCCGCCTGGTCAGGGTCAGTGAAGGATTTGCAGGGATGTCTCCCTCCCTCTCTCTCACATATTCTCTCATACGCATGACTTGCTCCAGGTCCCACTCGGCCTTGCTGAGGGAAAATTCTGAGAAGGTGTGGAGGTCATCTCTTTAGGGCAGAAATATGCATTCCCTACTCTTGCATTTCCCTGAATAAGGAAACTCTCTCTATTCACAATGCTTCTGGCTTCTCTCCATCAGGGAAAAGGAAATGTGAAGAACCAGACAGGTGAGCTTGGAAGAAAGAACACAGAAAATGTGGCTTAGTCTTCTGTCGCCATGTCACCTGGGTGATCTGCCAGTCCCTGCAAGGAAGAAAGGCTGGGGTTTACACCCATGCCAATGACCACAGGTTAAGTGTAATGCAGTGGTAGCATTAGCAAGACCATTTTGTCTCCTAACCAAACCAGGTTTTCCAACACTCCAACAAGCCTTTAGCAGTAATGAAGATGAGGGGCTGGGGTGTAGTTCGATGATGAAGCACTTGCCTAGCATGCATGGGGTCCCAAGTTCCAACCCCAGCACTGCAAAAAAAAAAAAAAAGTGGTAATGAGATTGACATTTTCCCCCATCTATCCTGCATGTTATTCAATTCTTCAGTGGATTAGTTTGAAGCAGAAAAACATGGGCATTATTTATTTATTTTTGCAGTCCTGAGGATGGAACCCAGGGCCTCACACATGCTAGGCAAGTACTGTACCACTGAGCTACATTTCCAGCTATTTATTTTATTCTATTCAATTCTATGAAAGAATCTCCCTAAATTGCCCAGGCTGTCCTGAACTGTGATCCTTCGGCCTCAGCCTCCTGACTAGCTAGGATTACAGGCATGTGCCACTGCCCCCCAGCTCTCCCACTGAGTTACATCTCTAACCCTTTTTATTTTTATTTTCATTTTGAGACAGGGTCTCACCCAGTTGTCCAGGTGGGTCTCAAACTTTCAATCCACCAAGCCTCAGCCTCTCAGTTGGAATGATAGGCATGATAGGATTTACCATGCCCAATAAAGTGCTGTGTTATTGAGCCCATCTACCCTTCACCCTGACACTACTTGCTCCCAGCAGAGGAGGGGATAGGGTGCAAGGATGACTTTCAGATCCCCCCATCCATCTGTAGAAGAAAGTCAAGAACTCAGGGTCACACTGATGTGTTCCCCTCAAATACCTATTCTAGCAGCCTGAGTTCCTGTTCCCCTCATTCTAAACCTGCCTGACTTCTTCTTACCTTTGCCACATTCCTTGTTACCTTTGTCTGTCTGTCCTCTCTGGGATCCCCCTTACCAGCTTCTCCAGGGAACTGAAGCCTGAGAGAGGCCAGCTAGCCCAATGTGCATGAAATGCTGCACAGCACCAAGGTCAGAGACCCTCACTGGGCTCCTGCAGAGAGATTGGCCAGGTTCAGGTAGTGAGAGAGCCCCTCAGAGATTCAGAGCCCCTGCTGCCAGCCTGTTTCTCAAGCCAAGCCTGCTGCCCTGCTCCATGGCAGCCTCAGGGCTGTTCTCTTCCATGTGTCCTTATTGAATACAGGTTGATTTCTAAGGAGGAAAAAAAGGGGCAATAAAGAGGAAAAGAGAGCCGGGCACGGTGACCCACACCTGTAATCCCAGTGGCTCCAGAGGCTGAGGCAGGAGGATTGTGAGTTCAAAGCCAGCTTCAGCAACTTAGCAAGGCACTAAGCAACTCAGTGAGACTCTGTCTCTAAATAAAATACAAAATAGGGCTGAGGATGTGGCTCAGTGGTTAAGTGCCCCTGAGCTCAATCCCCAATACTAATTAAAAAAAAAAAAAAAAAGAAAGGAGAGGAATGAGTGGAAG
This sequence comes from Xerus rutilus, assembly GCA_028644305.1. Lineage (NCBI taxonomy): Eukaryota > Metazoa > Chordata > Mammalia > Rodentia > Sciuridae > Xerus > Xerus rutilus. Next base: position 97,937,790 of record CM053403.1, read on the forward strand.
AAGGGGAGACTGAATAGAGAAAAGGAAGAGGCAAGAGAAAACTGATCAAGAAAAAAATTTTAAATTCAAGAGAGGAAGAGGAAGAAAACCCCAGAATACAGAATCATAAGCATTGTGAAAGCATGTCACTTCCAAATGAATATCCCTGGTTACTTAGCTATTCCTCTTAGCCTCCCAGCCACCTACCCCTCCTGGACATTGTAAATTCCCAGACTTTCCCCAGGCTGCACAGCACTTGCAGGTCAGGGCAGAGCCAAGATATTCCAATATGGCTGCAACCACAGCATCTCCTGCAGAGTGTAAAGGAACATGGGGGATACTGATCCTCTCAGTTTAGTCTTTACCTCTTCCTGCCAATGGCCCTGGGAGGGGACTACTGGTGCCAGGGAGCATCTGAGAGCAAGCATTTAGGCCCATTCTATGGGTTTCCTCACAGGTTGAGGGTAGGACTATCACACAGACATGGGAACCCATGCAAGCTCCCAGATCCCCACAGGAGAAGAGGGGACTTAGGGACAGGGCAGGGGAGTTGAGCTGGCCCCTGGTAAGACTGATGGTTCTCCAGGGACCATCCTCATTTTTGGGCAGAGCAAAGGGAGAACTACCCAATTCCACTGTTACCCCTCCCCATGCCCTGACTCAGAGTGACACCCTATTATAGTCTGGATCTTAAGATGTTCCCTAAAGACCCGTGTGTTAAAGGCTTAGTCCACATCTTGGTACAGTTGGGAGATGGTGAGAACATTGAGAGGTAAAGCTTAGCAGGAGGTCTTCTAGTCACTGAAGCCTTAAAGGCTGTAGTGGTGAGACAAAAGACTGGGACAACAAAATCAACCCCTGCGCACAAGAGACTATGGCACTTTGTAGTAGGATATGTTGCTTCTCTATCCTTGTGCTCTGTTCAGCAGACCCATTGTGAGGCCCTGATAAAACCACAGAAGCAGAATGTTTGCATGAGATGAAATTGTTACTGAGGATACACCTAAATAACCCTTTAGCTTCGCTTAGTTCTTAGTCAATTTGAAAATCACTAATTTTGGAGGTCACAGGGGTTTTTGTTTTGTTTTGTTTTTACCAGGGATTGAGCTCAGGGGTACTCCACCACTGAGCCACATCTCCAGCCCTATTTTGTGTTTTACGTAGAGACAGGGTCTCACTGAGTTGCTTAGCACCTCACCATTACTGAGACTGGCTTTGAACTCGCGATTCTCCTGTCTCAGCCTCCCTAAGTGCTGGATTACAGGCATGCCACCACGCCCGGCTCCTGGAGGTCAGTTTTTAAAAAACTATAATAGGGGCTGGGGACATAGATCAGTGGTAAAGTATGTTCCTAGCACATGCCAGGCCCCAGATTCCATTTCAGCAGGGCAAAAACAACAACAATAATAATACATAAAATAAATATAATTAAAATTTTAACATTATTATGGCATTACTCTCCAATCCTGTGCTATGAGTTCTACTCTAAGTCAATACAGATGCAGAATGGCTCAAAGTCAAGAGTGGTCCTTTTTACCTGGAGGGGAGACCTGCCACTAAAGTAAGGCTTGTGAGACAAATGATGTGGCTTGGGCAGGGAATGGAATGAGACCCTGAAGGACCTGGCATGCAATCTGGGGCAAATACATAAACCAAAGTGTGAACATTGGGGGGATTAATTGCAATCTTTGTTTTCATCTGTACTTTCTGAATTTTACAAATTTGCTACAGCATGCATGTTTTGCAATGGGAAATTACTGTTATTTAAGAGTTAATGGGCTGGGGATGTAACTCAGTGGTACTTGCCTAGCATGCGTGAGGTTCCATCCCCAGCACCGCAAAAATTAAAAAGAGTTAATTAGGGCAGTGATGTGAGGATACAGCACAGGACACCTGCTGACAGGAAATCTCAGAGGGTTTGGGGACATTCCTGTGGCGCCACACGTGGCCGCCAGAGGTCAGCAGCAACCCGCAGCCCCTCGTCGCCAGCCACAGGTGACCCCAGGAGGTTCTCTCTGCGAAGGTTCTTCCTGCCATCCTCACACTAATCGCCATTTGCTGCCCACATACTTCTGTCTCGAGCCATTTCCCACTTAGTGGCAGTTGCTGGGGTTTCAGAAGGCCACAGCTGCCTGCAAGCTGAGGGACGATAGGGGGTTGGGCTGGCGGAGCTGGCTGAGGCCGCGCTCTGCCCAGGGACCCTGGACAAAGGGAGAGTTCTTAGGCTGAGGCCCAGGGCTGCCAGAGCCTTTCCTCCCTGGGGAGGGAGGGGACAGGAAACCAAGGCTGCTTCCGGGGCTGGGACTTGGTCAGAGGAGAGCCAGAGGTCAAAGGAGGGGTCAGCCCGCTCGGAGAGGGAAATAGCTGCGCCTAGTCGGGCTGGTGCATTCCGGCCTCTGGGCAAGGAGCAAGAGAGGGGGACGGAGGTGGGGTCGTCTTATCTCAGAGCAGGTTAGGGACTTAGCTGCCTAAAAAATTCATTCTGTAAGCCAGAAAACTATCCTGCCCACCGGGAGTTCATGAGGAAAACGCTCAACTCCAGCACCGAGCTAAGCATCTGGAAACCTGCTATCACCCACTGTGCAACCTTAGGAGAATTACTGACCCTCCTGGGCCTCAGCTCAGCCATCTGTAATGGAAAGGTTAGATAAGAGGATATTTAAGGGGGAAGGGGTGCAGGCCTATGATCCCAACTACTCCCAAGGCTGAAGCAAGAGGATTCGAAGTTGGAGGCCAGCCTTGGCGATTTAGCCAGAAACCCTGTCTCCAAAAAATAAATAAAAAAGTCTGGGGATGTAGCTCAGTGGTAAAGCACCCCTGGGTTTAATTTCCCAACCCGCTCACCACCACCCCCCAAACAAACAAACAAACAAACGAGGATTGTTAGGCCTTTGTCAGTTCAGATACTCTACAAATGTGAAAAACTCCTCACTGCACCCTTCCCCAAGGCACAGCTGGCTTAGCCTCAGATTTTAGGCTGAATCCCTAAAATCTGGTCTCTGAACAATTCCCCAGCAAAGGCCCTTTGGAAGACTGGGTCCGGTTGAGGTTACCAGCTAAAAAGCCTAGACAACATGGAAACCAACAGCTGTGTTCTGGTGGCACCATTATGGGTGAGCATTGAAGGACATGGGTGTTCTCAGGGCAAAGCAGAACCAAAATTGTTCCCTTCCACATACTATGCTCCAGACACCTCAGGGCTCTTCCAGCCCCAAGAAGTTTAAATAACACCCCTCTCGCATAGAGCCCGGGCAGAGGAGGTTATGTTTTTTAGAATGACTGCTATTACAAGTAACATTTGCAGTAAGGTGATGCATGCCTGTAATCCCAGCAACCCTGGAGCCTAAGGCAGGAGAATTGCAAATTCAAAGCCACCCTCAGCAATTTAGGGAGGCCCTAAGCAATTTAGGAAGATCCTATCTCAAGATAATAAAAATAAAGAGTGGGGATATAGCTCAGTGGTTCAGCACCCTGGGTTCAATCTCCACTACCAAAAAAAAAAAGTAAAAGATACTGTGTGTGAAAATAGTATTTAGGAACCGGGGGTGCAGCTCAGTGATAGAGCACTTGCCTAGCTAAGGCCGGTGACAAAATCCTACTTTGGTGACTTTTAAAAGTTAAGCAGGGGGCTGGGATTGTGGCTCAGTGGTAGAGCGCTTGCCTTGCATGCGTGAAGGCACTGGGTTTGATCCTCAGCACCACATAAAAATAAATAAAGATATTGTGTCCATCTACAACTAAAAAATATTAAAAAAAAAAAAAAAAAGTTAAGCCGGGCGCGGTGGCTCAAGCCTGTAATCCCAGCACTTAGGGAGGCTGAGACAGGAGAATCGCGAGTTCAAAGCCAGCCTCAGCAATGGCGAGGTGCTAAGCAACTCAGTGAGACCCTGTCTCTACATAAAACACAAAATAGGGCTGGGGATGTGGCTCAGTAGTCGAGTACCCCTGAGTTCAATTCCCAGTACCAAAAAAAAAAAAAAAAGTTAAGCAGGCACATCTTCCTGAGGAAATCTGGAAAAACTTTTTTTTTTGGTACTGGGGATTGAACTCAGGGGTACTCGACCACTGAGCCACAT
>CM053403.1:97941944-97961048 GCA_028644305.1 Xerus rutilus
CTCACTGAGTTGCTTAGTGCCTCGCCTTTACTGAGGCTGGCTTTGAACTTGCGATTCTCTGATCTCCCAAAGTAGTGGGATTACAGGTGTGCACCACCGTTCCTGACTGCAAATTTTCTTGAAAATGGGATATTGTATAGCTAGCCTTTTAGGATTTCTACTGGGCTATAAATCATACCCTATCAATTTTACCTCATTTTAGCTACACTTTTCAACTCAACACACCTCCTCCTTGTTTTCCTTGCACCAAATGAAGAGTGAACCCAGAACAAGGGATATTCAGATTTTGTGACACACCCCTACCCAGGTTTATATATATTTGAAAACTTTTTTTTGGAAGGGGGTTCAGAGTCTCCCTATTGTTGCCCAGGCTTACACCAAACTCCTGGATTCAAACGATCCTCCTGCCTCATGTCAGGAAAAAAAAAAAGGAAGTGCTTAAAACATTATAGGAATTTAGCAAAGCATGATGGCACAAGCCTGTAATCCAAGCTACCCAGGAGGGTGAGGCAGGAAGATCACAGCCTAGAGGCCAGCCTGGGCAATTTAGCAAGACCCTGTTTCAAAATAAAGTAAAAAGGGTTGGCGATGTAGCTCAGTGATATAGTGTCTGAATTTAGTACCTGATATTCCAAAAAACAAACAAAAATTAAGAATTTATCAGGAGCCAGCTTAACAGGGTTCCTATGACCAAAGGTGTAATAGTGTAAATATCCAAGTGAATGTTACCAGCGGGTTTTAATTTGGGGGTGGGGTGGGGGGGTGTGTTACTAGGGATTGAACCCAGGAGTGCTTTTCCACTGAGATATATCTCCAGCCCTTTATTTTATAGTATTTATTTATTTACTTACTTACTTTTTTGGTACTAGGGATTAAACTCAGGGGTACTCAACCACTGAGCCACATCCCCAGACCTATTTTGTGTTTTATGTAGAGACAGGGTCTCACTGAGTTGCTTAGTGCCTTGCCGTTGCTGAGGCTGGCTTTGAACTTGCGATTCTCCTGTCTCAGCCTCCCAAAGTGCTGGGATTACAGGTATTTTTTATTTTTAGATGGTATGTGTAAAATTCACACGACCAGGTGAAGATGAATTAAGCCACTCGGCAAGGCTTTATTGGAAGGCGAGCCCTCAGACCATTTCCCCGTCCATCAGAGCGGGTCGGGAGAAATGGCGTCGGAGATTCTGTGCATAGAGAATTTCAAGAAAACCCGGTCAGGAAGGGGAGGGATTGGGTACAGGAAGAGAAGGCCACAGTCCTTCCTGATGGGTCAGGAAAACTCGCTGATTGACAGGAGGCGTGTCCATTAGTGACGTCACATCTGGCTTGCAGCTCTGCTGACCAGCTTCCTTATTTGGGCATCTTGGACCCTGACCAAACCTGACAGTATGGCTAAGTTGCCCAGGCTGACCTTGAACTTTTGATCCTCTTGCCTTAGTCTGAGTTGCTGGGGTTGCAGTACCAATGGATTTTATTTTATTTTATTCATTATGGTGCTGGGGATTGAACCCAGGGCCTCACATATGCTAGGAAAGTACTACAACACTGAGTTACACCCCAAGCCCAGTACTAATGGATTTTAGTCCATTGAGTAAAATCAGAATCCATGAGCCATACAATGAAAAACTTACAATAAAGTGGCAACTAATAAAAATGGTGGAACTAAAAAAAAAAAATCACTATTTGAGTCAGGCATGGTGATATATGCCTGAAATCCCAGCCACTTGGGAAGCTAAGGCAGGAGAATCACAAATTTAAGGGCAGCCTGGGCAACTTAACCAGACTCTGTCTCAAAATAAAAACCACAAAGCTGGACATGGCGGCGTCCACCTGCAATTGCAGCACTTTGGGAGGCTGAGACAGGAGAATCACAAGTTCAGATCCAGCCTCAGCAACAGCAAGGTGCTAAGCAACTCAGTGAGACCCTGTCTCTACATAAAACACAAAATAGGGCTGGGGATGTGGCTCAGTGGTCGAGTGCCCCTGAGTTCAATCTCCAGTACCAAAAAATAATAGATAGATAAAAACTACAAAGGGCTGGGGATGGAGCTCAGTGGTAGAATGTGCCTGTTTCAATCCCCAATACTATAAAAAAGAAAAGAAAAAAGAAGTGGGGGAGAAGAAAGCAAGAAAGGAAGAAAGAAGGAAAAAGAAAAAAGAACAGGACACGAAGTAGACTTGCTGGTCCATCCTACCAAATTAGACACTATACCAAGTCACCTCTGCTGGAAGTCCCTGTAGTCATGGCAACTTGCTACAAAAGCCCATTCTGCTGAGTTTCTTTCCCACTAGTTATTAGTGTAAATCAGCTGAGTTTGGACCTAAGCAAATCTAGCAGGCTTAGTTAAGGCAATGAATTATCCTCAGAATTAGACAGGATCTTAGAGGTCAAGTTTCACCTGGCTATAGCCTGTGGCTGGAGACCTATGGACAGCAAGGTTTTTTTCCCAGTACCATGAGACAAACAGCAATAAACTAAAAATGGAAAGAGGGCTGGATGCTGCAGGAGAGCTCAGATGCAGGGGATGGATGATAGATGGGAGGAGATTTGAATCTACTTGGGACATTTTTTTATTTTTTTGGTACCAGGGATCGAACCCAGGAGCACTTAACCACTGAGCCACATTCCCAGCCCTTTTTATTTTTTATTATGAGACAAGGTCTTGCCAAGTTGCTTAGAGCCTCACTAAGTTTCTGAGGCTAGCCTCCAATTGCAATACTCCTGCCACAGCCTCCTAGCTTAAGGGACTTTTTTTTTTTTTGGTACTGGAGATTGAACTCAGGGGCACTCGACCACTGAGTCACATCCCCAGCCCTATTTTGTGTTTTATGTAGAGACAGGGTCTCACTGAGTTGCTTAGCGCCTTGCTGTTGCTGAGGCTGGCTTTGAACTCGTGATTCTCCTGTCTCAGCCTCCCAAAGTGCTGGGATTATAGGCTTGAGCCACCGCGCCCAACTTCAAGAGACTTTAAAGGAATTCTCCCCCCACCCACACCCTGGGAATTGAACCCAGGGGCAATTTATCACTGAGCTATACCCCTAGCCCTTTTTGTTTTTATTTTATTTTTTAAATATTTTTTTTAGAAGTTGATGGACCTTTATTTTATTCATTTATTTATATGCAGTGCTGAGAATCAAACCCAGTGCCTTGCACATGCTAGGCAACCACTCTACCACCGAGCCACAGCTCCAACCCCTAGCCCTTTTTATATTCTAAGACAGGGTCTTGCTAAGCTGCATAGGGCCTTACTACATTGCCCAGGCTGTCCTGAAACTTGCAATCCTCCTGCCTCAGCCTCTGAGTTGCTGGGATCACAAGCAAGCACGACTGTGCCCAGGATAAGAATTCTTGATTCTCCTTCATATCCTATAGTTGACTGAGAACGTAACTGGCTTCTTGCCTTCTTTTGCCACAGACCAGGCTAAGAGCCAGAATCTGATCACGAGAGGCCTATTGAGGGGGAGACAGAGTACTCTATTCCCTCCTATCTCAGCAACCAACTCAACAGATACAGAGGGGGTGTGGCTCAGTGGTAAAGTGCTAGCCTAGCATGTGTGAAGCCCTGGGTTCAATCTCCAGCACCACATACACACATACACACACAAAACTAACAACAACCACAAAACAACAACACACAGATACAGATGACCCTGTGCATTTGACACATCCTTTATTAAGCACTAACTAGGTTTGGAAACACAAATAAGCTTGCTCTGAGTATGTGCAGCTTTTAACGGTCATCAGGGCCTGTCCACACATAGAGCTTACAGCCTGGTGGAGTGAGACTATAAACAAATAAATATGCAATTACAAATTGTGGTAAGAATTGTGATGGAAAAGAACAAAGTACCTCAAGACAGAATAACAGGTTAGGGGATTGAGAAAACCTCCTGAGACAGTGACATGAGCCTGAAACTTGAAGGGTAAACAGGAGTGAATTAGACAAGAATGGAAAGAGCATGTTCCAAGCAGAGAGAATAAGAAAAAGCCCTGGCAGGGGGTACAACTTGGGACACTGGGGAACAAAAGGCCAGTGTGGCCTGATTCTGGTGTACTAGGGGTTTCTGGGTAGGATGATGCTGGAAGGGATCCAGATTAGACAGGATGCTCTGTGCCTTGCTGAGACATTTGGGTTTTATTCTAAGTGCACTGGGTTGTAAACAACAAAATATCCTGATTTATTTTGATTTTTCTTAACAGTTAAAAAATTAAACTGTGAAAAATGAATCAGAAAGCACAAAGAAAAGTGTTACCAAATGGCACCAAGCAATCTAGCTGTTCTTCCCATTTTGTTCAAACTACATAAAGTTTACTTTTATTTTTTCCAACCCTTGCCTATTATGTGGGCGGGTAGCAGGATGCAGGCAGCCAGGATCCAGGCAGGGTCCCCTGGGCTAGGCTGCTGGTAACAAAAGGGGGATCAATTGGGAGGCTATTGTCAAATCTTAGGCAAGAGGTTAACAGTGGCTGGGACTCAGCTAAAGGAGAAAAGACACAGATGGAGTGGAGATACATTTGGATGTAGGAAATGGGAGAAAGGGCAGGATCAAGAATTTCCCTGAAAACTTCTGCTTTGAGCAACTGGGTAGAATAGGGAAAAATACCATTTACCAACGTGGGAAAGACCAGGAAAAGAATTCAAAAGGTTGAGATTTCAGCGTTACACGTAGTAGGTTTCTGAGATTCTTGTGAGTTTTCCAAGTGAATAAATAAATTTTGGAATCGCCAGCAAATAAATGGTATTTAAAATCAAAGAGTAGATGAGACTACCTAGAAATGAGTTCAGAGGGAAGAGAAGGGGGAAAAAAGGAAGGAAGGAAGGAAAGAAACACAATTAGGATCAGAAGAGTAGACCTGGATTGAGTCTTGAAATCAACCATATAGAGAAAGAGACTTTGGAAAAGGAAATGTGGAGCAATGGCCAGTGAGAGAGGAGAAAAACAAGAGAGCTGATATCCCTGTGGTTGAGAAAAAAGAATATTCGAAAAAGATGAGTCTGGTCATCTGGTCAAGTGTTTCTAACAGGTCAAGTGATATCAGGCCAGCAGTGACCTTCACAAGATCAGTTTTGCTATAGAAATGGAGGTGGAGGTTATCCTGGAGTGGATTCAAGAATAATTGAAAGAAGGTGAAGACAGGCAGTGGAGGTATGCAGAGATAATAAATGGTTGTCTTCTCTTCACCTTGGCCTCCTAGCCAGATAATCTACGAATTGATTTCATTTGAGCTTCCAGACTTTCATAAAAAGATCCTTCTCTGTCTTTGACAGGGAGCTATACCTGCAAGAAGAAGAGCTCAGGTCAGTCCAAGGGAAGGAAATGGGAACAGGACAGGCAGCATAAGGGGACCTTAGATTCTTTTTTTTTTTTTTTTGTACTGGAGATTGAACTCAGGGGCACTTGACCACTGAGCCACATCCCCACCTCTATTTTGTGTTTTATGTAGAGACAGGGTCTCACTGAGTTGCTTAGTGCCTTGCCATTACTGAGGCTGGCTTTGAACTTTTGATTCTCCTGTCTCAGCCTCCCTAAGTGCTGGGATTACAGGCGTGCGCCACTGCGCCCGGCTGGACCTTAGATTCTTGCAGAGGACACACATCTCCCCAGTCTGAAAGCAAAAAAGAGTGCTCATCTAGCATGGGCAAGGTCCTGGGTTCCCTACCCTGTACTGCAAAACAGGAAAAAGTAAAACAGCTGCAGGGAGGGGCAGGTTCAGGGAAATATACAAGACACTCACTTGATAGAGTTTGTGACCAGCTGTTTGAGTGTCCTCAGGTCAGCCTTCTTTCCCCCAATGCCTCTGAAGTCCTCATAGAAATCATAGGACAAGCTTTTAGCATCAAAGACAGCTGGGTCATCAGAGCTGATCACCATGGGATGCCCATACGCCATCAGAGCAGCTGCAGGGTGATTTCTCATATCAGACACAAGTTTCATGACCTGTCCAATAGGAGACAAGGGACAGAGGCAAATGTTGATCCACAGGTCTGTAAAAAGACTCGTCACAAGGGAGGTGAGGCTGTGAACTCACTCAGCTCCTTTATTTTATTTTATTTTTTTGGTACTGGGGATTGAACTCAGGGGCACTCGACCACTGAGCCACATCCCCAGCCCTATTTTGTGTTTTATGTAGAGACAGGGTCTCACTGAGTTGCTTACTGCCTCGCCGTTGCTGAGGCTGGCTTTGAACTCGCGATTCTCCTGTCTCAGCCACTGCGCCCGGCTTCACTCAGCTCCTTTATTATCCCCATCTCCATTCTGAGCTAGTCCCCATGCTCTTCCTAATGTTCTCTGAATTTTATCAGCAGCACCAGTGTCTGACTCTCTTGTGGGTCTTGCTCAGAGAAGTCTCCTGAATGTAGCAAGATAAGACAGGTGCACAAAGAACCCCGAGGAACAGTGGGAAGCAGCAATATCCCATGGCTCCTTTCCACCTCACTGGTCTTGCCTGATGTTCCCTTTCATTTTGGGCACAGCTTTGCCCCAAATTCTGCTCTTCCCCCCCCCACATGCCCATTAGGACCCTTAGTGCTGCCTCCTTATTATGAGTGGTTTAGACAAAAGGCCATTCCTAAATAACTTTATTAATGGACATAGGAGAGTGGAAGAATGAGTTAAGGAGAGAGAAATTGTAGAGAAAAATATTTGAGTAAAAACAGGTTGAGGTAGGGCAAGAAGTTCATAAGATTAGTCCTAAGGATTGTGCATACCTGGTTGGAGATGGGACATACTTCTAGGGGGATGTCCTTGTTCTGAGCGTAAGCCTTGACTACAGGGTGTTTGGGCAAAGCAAATCCGTGGCCAATTCTGGTAGCATTCAGAATTACAGCATCTACAAGGTTTCTGTCTATGGAAGTACCATACCAGTCAGGGGAAAAAAGGATAGTTTTTGACAGGGATGGATGGATCTGACCCATAGATCATCTACAGGTAAAGACTCCAACTCTCAGCTGGGCGCGGTAGCTCACGTTTGTGATCCCAGCACTTTGGGAGGCTGAGACAGGAGAATCGTCGGTTCAAAGCCAGCCTCAGCAACAGCCAGGCGCTAAGCAACTCAGTGAGACCCTGTCTCTACATAAAACACAAAATAGGGCTGGGGATGTGACTCAGTGGTTGAGTGCCCCTGAGTTCAATCCCTGGTACCAAAAAAAAAAAAAAAAAAAAAAAAAAAAAAAAAGACTCCAAACTCTCCCAAGGCAACAAAAGGAAGAGAAATTAACATACACACCACACATTTTTCTTGTAACTATGCTAAAGAGAGATATGGTATGCCTGTTCTCTCTCTTGCTATTTTATTTACTAATCAGATGAGAAAGTTGAAACTTGCATGGATTTTTTTTTTTTTAATTTTTTTTTAGTTGTTGATGGACACAATGTCTTTATTTTATTGCTTTGCATGTGGTGCTGAGGATCGAACCCAGGGCCTCACGCATGCGAGGCAAGCGCTCTACCACTGAGCTACAATCCCAGCCCTCATGGATTTTTTTTATTGTTATTATTTGGATGTTTTTTGTGGTGCTAGGGATGGAAACCAGGGCCTCGTGCATGCCAGGCAAGTGTTCTGCCACTGAGCCACATGCCTAGCCCCTTATATAGGTTTTATAAATTGAGGATGTTCAACTAGTATGTAGCAAAACTAAATTTCAGACTTTGACCTATCTTTCCCCTCAGTCCATATTATTTCTTCCCAATTTTGGTTGCTTCTAGAGCTTTTTTTTTTTTTTTTTTTTTTTTGTACCGGGGATTGAACTCAGAGCCACATCCCCAGCCCTATTTTGTGTTTTATGTAGAGACAGGGTCTCACTGAGTTGCTTAGCACCTCGCCATTGCTGAGGCTGGTTTTGAACTCGTGATTCTCCTGTCTCAACCTCCCAAAGTGCTGGGATTACAGGCATTTGCCACCGTGCCCAATTTAACAGTGTCCTTGAGACATCATCAATTGCTGGATTCCAATGGCCACCACTAACAAAGCCAGGGCAGATGCTCTTGCTGTCTCCTCTCCAACCATGCCCACTGAACCCCCTGGTTGCCAAGGCCATCTTTGTAGAGTGAAATGAGAGATCCAGATTCCCATCCTTGCTGGCAGATAGGACAGTCCTAATGCTGGCCTGGGAGGGTGTTTGTGTGTTTGTTGATACTGGAGATTGAACCCAGAGGTGCTTAACCATTGAGCCACATCCTCAGCCTTATTTTTTTATTTTTTATTTTGGGACAGGGTCTCACTTAGTTGCTTAGAGCCTTGCTAAATTGTTGGCTTTGAACCTGTATTCCTTGCCTCAGCCTCCGCAGCCACTGGGATTATAGGCATACACTGCCACGCCCGGCTCTGGTAGGTTTTTTGTTAGGGAGTTACTGGAATTCTTCCCTAATAAAAATAGATACACTGGAGGAAAATGTTTCATATTTTACTTCACTGGATGTGGTCACACCTGAATGTGACTTCACCATCTGACACCCAAGCAGGGCAAAAATCACCAACTTAATGAGCACAAGATATTGTTTATTTCGTGATAATAAATAAATGGGCTGTACTATAAAATCCATTGGATATATGTGTTCCATTCTTGTATCCAAAGGCAACCTAACTAATCCACATATTAAGTAGAAAAATTCACTGGGCGTGGTGATGCACACCTGTAATCTCAGCAGCTTGGGAGGCTGAGGCAGGATGATTGTGAGTTCAAAACCAGCTTCAGGGGCTGGGATTGTAGCTCAGCGGAAGAGCGCTTGCCTCGCATGCGTGAGGCCCTGGGTTCGATCCTCAGCACCACATACAAAGCAATAAAATAAAGACATTGTGTCCATCTACAACTAAAAATATAAAAAAAAAAAAAAAAAAAAAAAAACCAGCTTCAGCAAATTAGCAAGGCCCTAAGGAACTCAGTGAGACCTTGTCTCCAAATAAAATATTAAAAAGCACTGGGGATATGGCTCAGTGGTTAAGGGCCCTTGAGTTCAATCATCGATACCAAAAAAAAAGCAGAAAAATTCCATTTCAAGAATTCCCACTGCTAGACTGGGGCTGAAGGTGAAACTCAATGAAACAGCATTGGCCTCACATGTGCAAGTCCCTTGGGTTTGATCCCCAGCTCTCGGCCAAAAAAAGGGAGAAGATTCCCAGTGCTAGTTATGTCATGTGTGTTAGATGTATTTTTACTGGTTTTTAAATATTAATTTTCTTCTTTTAAATACAGACATTATTTTTGGGAATTAAATACTCAAGTCATGGCAAAATTGTCTCCAAGGACCATACATACTTGGTTAGATCTGTGTTACATTGTTTTTGTACTGTCAAATTTTTTCACATATGTAAGTATAATTTTCCCAACCAGCCCATAAGCTCTTCAAGGTTAACAACCCCGTACCCTACCCCATTCCTCATGAACAATTCTTGAAATCTTCCAGAGCAGACTTTGATCTAAATTAGATCTAAATTGACTCAAATGTCAGGAAGAAGAGATGAATGTACAGGGACACTTCCTCTGCCGGATGGTGTGATAAAGCAAGGTTTAAGTTTGGTTGTGAGGTCAAGCTGCTGGCTTCTCCTTATCTCCTTGGTCTCCTGTGGGTGACAGGTGCCTGTGGCACTCTGCCTGATGCTGGGGGCAGGGCAGGGGCAAGGAGATGCTGCAGAGATCTTCTCTCCTGGTCTAGGCCTCATGAGGACAGCCTCCCCTTTTTTTTTTTTTTTTTTTAGTACTGGGGATTGAACTCAGGAGTACTTGACCACTGAGCCACATCCCCAGCCCTATTTTGTGTTTTATGTAGAGACAGGGTCTCACTGAGTTGCTTAGCTCCTCGCCATTGCTGAGGCTGGCTTTGAACTTGCGATTCTCCTTTCTCAGCCTCCCAAAGTGCTGTGATTACAGGTGTGTGCCAAAGCACCCAGCTTGTATTTTATTTAGAGATAGAGCCTCCCTAAATTGCTGAGGCTGACTTTGAACTCATGATCCTCCTGCTTCAGCCTCCCAAGCCACTGGGATTACAGGCATGTGCCACCAAGCCCAGCACTTACGAACTTTAACTATGGACCAGTAACACTATCGTTGGAGCCTTGGGCTCCTCATCTGTAAAACAGAAATAGAAACACATCCCAGGAGGACTGGGGTGAGAAATAGAAATAATATACATGAAGTACCTGATAATGTTATTGTCATTGTTACTCCTTTATCCCCTCTCCACAAGACTGCTGTTAGAATTATGAAAATGGGTAAGGGTCTGACATTGCCTGTGGACTACGCCTTGAGGCATAGAGAGGACACCCCTGCATGCCACAGGACCCCAAAAGCTGATGAGGACCTCTCCTGTTGACCACCTTCTCTGTTCTCTACTTGTGTTCCCTACAGCTCACCTGTCTCCGCAGCATGGAAGAAGTAAGGCAGTTTAACACCATGTGAGACTGGAATCATCAGAGCCTCCTTGTAGTAATACAAACTGTAGCCGGTGTCTTCGCACCCCACCTGCAGGACGACAGGAAGGGATGTGGAGGAGTTGCTTGGCACAGGCCTGACTTTGCTGGCAGTATACACTGTAGCTTAGGAACAGCCTTCCTTGTACCCTGCCACTGCTGCTTGAGACCTTTGTCTGCAAAATTTTAAGAATGACTGGTAGGACCAGGCTGGTGGTGCACGCCTGTAATCCCAGCAACTACAGAGGCTGAGGCAGGAGAATCACAAGTTCAAGACCAGCCTCAGCAACTTAGCAAGGCCATAAGCAACTTGGTGAGACTCTGTCTCAAAATAAAAAGTCGAAAGGGCTGGGGTGTAGCTCAAAGGCAGAGCATTCCGGGGTTCAATCCCCAGTATCAAATTAAATAAATAAATAGATAAAAGACTAGGCCAGACGTGGTGGCACACACCTGTAACCCCAGCTACTTGGAAGGCTGAGGCAGAAGATTGCAAGTTCAAGGTCAGCCTTAGCAACTTAGTGAGACCCTGTCTCAAAACTGTAGGAAAAAAGAAATTTTTTTAAAGTGTTGGAGAAATAGCTCAGTGGTAGAGCATCCCCGGATCCAATCCCAGCACTGGAGGGAAAGAAGTGAGGAAGCAAGCAAATGGGACAGGGGAGATGGAAGGGGCAAATTCCATATCCTGGAGAATTTGCCCAGGGCTAGCCCCATCTCACATTGCTCCCTTCTCTGTGCTATAGTGGGAGATGACAGTTGTAAAAGCCCAACACAGGTGAACCTGTGGTCTAAATAAAAGGGCAGAAGGTAGGGGAATGGAGAACAAGCCCAGAATTATTGTCCAAACTCCTTGAATTCCTTTCTTATTCTAGAACTTTCCTTTTTAGCCATGTGGCTGTTCTGCTCTCCTTTTTCCCCTGGCTGCTGTCACCCACAGTCTCTGAGAGAGGGTCAGTGCTGAACTCTGCCAGCTCTGCTGGGCCATCAGCCACAGCCCAGGGGTGCTGGGAGCACTGCTCTACACAAGGTGTCCCCTTCACAAAGAACTGCCTGCTTGACCTGCCACAGGCAACCCCACGCACCCCCTTTCTGTTCACAGAATCAGTTACCAGGTGAAACCCTGCTATGATATCAGGGAATATTTTTCGAAGTTTGATGGCAGTTCAGACAGAATGTGCAATGACAGCCACGCTTTTGGTCCTGAGAGAAAGACAGAGAGAAGCTGGGAGATGGCAGCATTAACAGTATCACAAACCCCAATGGTCTCCCTCAGTGCCTGGGGCTTGTTTAGGTCAAAGTATTCAGCAGCCCCTAGCACAATCACACACATGACCCCAACCCAACCAAATCATTTCTGTCCAGGAGCCCTGTTGGCTCCAGGGAGACCCACGGTCTCTGAGAAGTAGGTGGGATATGGGGATCCAGGGGAAAAGTGTCATTTGTTTGCATGAGGCAAGTTGGGCCTGTTCCCAGTGTGCCCTACATCCCTGCAGGGTGGATCATGAAGTATGGATGCTGGTCCTCTGTCCATTGAACACTGCAAAATGCCACAATTCACCTGAGTCCCTGGTGGATGCACTGGACTTGGTAACCACATGACCATTTGCTGATTAAGTCAGCAAAACCCTGGGCACTCCAGAAACCATATACCCAAACTGTCTTATTTTCCTCTGTACTTTCTCCCTTCAAGTCCATGGAGGGGTGAGGCAAGCAGACACATAACAAAAGTACTAAGTGACAAAAGGCTGGTATAGTCACAATGGCATGAAGATCTCTGCCCAGCCACTGGGTCACTTGTTCTAATCCTTGATCTTGTGGGTAATAAGAAGTCCTGCCTGACTCCCACTCATGGTGCCTTGCAGAGCCTAAGGGAACATGGAGGACACTAATCCTTTCAGCTCAGCACTCACCCCTTCCTACCACTGGCCCTGGGAGGGGACCACTGGTGTCAAGGAGCAACTATGTTGGTTCATCCCGTGTGTTTCTTCTTGGGTTTGGGGGAAGGACAGACATGGGGCTCAACTCCTGCAGGTCCCAACAAGAGGGAATAGAACTTAAGGATAGGGCTGGGGAGTTGGCTTCTGATGGCTGACGGCTCTCTGTAAGTCTGATGGCCCTCCACAGCCCATCCTCATGGGTGGGTGGAGCAGATGGAGAACTGCCCAATCCCACTGGTGCTCCTTACCCTGCCCTGACTCAGAGTGACATCCATTTGCTTGCTATCCACGTAGTGCTGGCTAGGGACAAGTCAGAGCATGAGATTAGCTGCTCTTCAATTTAAGGGCAGAGCACTTCATTTGGGAAAATTAAGCTATAAAGCATTCTGCATTCAACTGGGGAAGCAGTGGGTCTTTCTTGACCATCCCCCTAGACCATGCACACATGGCTATTGTGGGGTCTCCACACAGACCTGAGTCAGTGTCACTCAAGGTCTGTGATCAATCGAGGCCACACATCACCACATAGCATACACCAGACATTAGGCAGAACCCCAGCAGTAAATGGGGGAAAAGGCTGAGCGTGATGGAGCATGCCAGTAATCCCAGTGGCTCAGGAGGCTGAGGCAGGAGGATCCAAGTTCAAAGCCAGCCTTAGCAACTTAGCGAGCCCCTAAGTAACTCAGCAAGACCTTGTCTCTAAATAAAATATACAAAAGGGCTGGGGATGTTGCTCAGTAGTTAAGCACACCTGGGTTCAAATCCCTGGTACCAAAACAAACAAACAAATGGAAACAAAAATATGGGCCAATTATCCTAACATTCAGGCAAAAATATTATGCCCATCATCACCCTGGCCAGTGTGGCTTCATAGTCTAGAATTATCTGGAACACTGCCACAGTTTTTCATTTCAGTTTACTTGTGAAGACTCCAACTAGAGGGATTTCAAGGATGGATCTTAACTTTTGCACTCACATACAAATACACACACCAAACCTACAGCCCTGCAGCATCAACCACTGGGTTGATGACCCCCAACCTCCAAGCCTCCTTCCTCCTCCTCCTCCTCCTTCTCTCTGCTCCCCTCCCAGCACAGTGCCTGCCTCCCATTTTCCCAACTCTAGCAGATTCAGCCATATTCTCTCACCTGTAATCTGAAAAAATGAGTCTGAATCCCATAAATTCAGGATGAGTCTTTTAAAACTTGTCAGCCACTTCCTGGTAAGCCCTCACTACCCACAACTGGTCGTGGATCTCCCCGTTTGGTTCATATACCTGAGAACAAAGCATGGTCCCAAGCAGACATCAGAGACGTGCAGAGCAAGACTTCGTTCCCAGCCACCTGTCATCTCTAAAACTGGGTTATACTATGCAGTTTTGTTATGGTTTAGATATATGCTATCCCCCAAAAGCTCAGATGTGAGTCAATGCAAGAAGGTTTAGTGGAGGGGCTGGGATTGTGGCTCAGCGGTAGAGCGCTTGCCTCGCATGCGTGGAGCCCTGGGTTCGATCCTCAGCACTACATACAAAGCAATAAAATAAAGACATTGTGTCCATCTACAACTAAAAAAAAAAAATTAAAAAAAAAAAGAAGGTTTAGTGGAGAAATGATTGGGTTATGAGAGCCTTAACCCAACTGTAAATTAATCCCCTGATAGGGATTAACTGAGTGGTAACTGAAGTTAGGGAGGGTGTGGCTAGAGGAGGTGGGCATTGGAGGTGTGCCTTTAGGGTATATATATTTTGTATGTGGAGAGTGGAGTCTCTCTCCTTCCTTATCTTCATGTCTTAAGCTACTTTCCTGTACCACACTCTTCCACCATGATATTCAGCCTCACATTGAGCCCTTAAGAAATGGAGCCAGCTGACTATGGACTGAGACCTCTGAAACCATGAACCCCTAAATAAACTTTTTCTCCTTAAATTATTATTGTTAGGTCTTTTAGACTTGGCAGCAAACAAGCTGACTAAAACACCTTTCCTTGACCACTGAGCTACATCTCAGCCCTTTTTATTTTTTATGTTTTATTTTGAGACAGGGCCTCACTAAATTGCTGAGGCTAGCCTTGAAATTGTAATCCTCTTGCCTCAGCCTTCTGAGTTGCTGGGATTACAGGTTTGTGCCACAGTGCCTGGCTTTTCCAATGTCTTCTATGGCCTCTGACTTCTTTGGTGCTTTATGAAAAGTCCTAGCCCTGCTGGGACAACACCCTTGGATGCCATGAGGCTAAGGGGTATGCCTATGCACATACCCAAAACAATGCCTGGCAGATGGTGGGTTCTCAACAAGGACTTGTGTGATGAATGAAGAACAGGCCTACTAAAGAGAGGACACAGACCAGAAATTGTAATCCTAAAATTCATGTCACCTCCCCACTATCCCAGCCCCTAGCCTCCCCATTGCTTCCTATCTCCAGGCGGAGCCAGGCCACTGGGGAGACAAACTGTGACATGGTCAGGGCACAATTAAGAAGTTCTGGGAGCGGGGCATGGTGGTTCAAGCCTGTAATCCCAGCACTTAGGGAGGCTGAGACAGGAAAATTGTGAGTTCAAAGCCAGCCTCAGCAACGGCGAGGAGCTAAGCAACTCAGTGAGACCCTGTCTCTACATAAAACACAAAATAGGGCTGAGGATGTGGCTCAGTGGTGGAGTACCCCTGAGTTCAATCCCCAGTACCAATAAAAATAATAATAATAATAATACAAAGGGGGAAGAATAAGTGCAAAATATAAGTATGTGGGATCACTGAGGAAGAAGCAACTGAAGTCAGAGAAGGTTGCTCTGCTCAGATCCCAGAGGCTGCTGGTAGCAGGAGAACCAAGAATTTTCTCATCATTGTAAAAAGAAAAATTGTTTCTCTTCACTAGAGTCAGCTATTGTTTTGCTGGCATCAGGGAGCTAGATGCTTGGGGGAACTACCTCTCCTCCTTTCCTTCCAGTTTTGGCCTCATACCACTCTCCTCAGCCCAGGGGACTCTTTTTCCCCTTCTGGCTGCCCCTGTATGCCCTGTATGCACCAGCTACACCTCAATAGGTGCTGCCTTTGTCTCCGGGCAGTAGCCCCAGGTCCCCTTTTCTCCCCATGACCCCAGAGTAGTCTTTTGGCTCTTGATCTCTGGGGTCCTGCTCTGTTGGGTTGGGGGAGGTGTGGGGAGTGGGCATTTTGGTCCTATTGACCTTTGCTTTTCTGTTCCCTCTGCTGCTACCCTGTGAAGCCTGGCACATCATACCCTGCCACAAAAGGCCACTTCCTGCCAGGGCACCGGGTACACTATTCTTAGATGGAGTTCCCCTGATGGTTTGACCCAGGGGTGGGCATGTTCAGGATTACTGACTTTTCAAGGGTGCCATTATATACCAGATGGGAGAAACTTAGGATTTATTAATTCAGTATCTGGTATTGCTGATTATTATTATTATTTACTGAAGGAAATCAAAATATGCTACACCAAAACATGCCATTTTGCCAAAAGGACTATTTTAAGCTGAAGGCAATTAAGTAGCAGCACTGCCAAAAAAGAAAAGAAAAGAAAAAAGAAAAAACAACCCTCTTTCTCTCTCTCTCTCTTTTTTTTTTTTTTAGGTATCAGGGATTGAACTCGGGGTATTCAACCACTGAGCCACATATTCTCAGTCCTACAACCCTCTCTTCATAGTAATTTTAAGATATCATCTGTCTTTTTCACAGTCATTCTCTCATGAATGTACAGTAGAATTTTCCCATGTGTGATGATATCATTCTAAGAGGTAATGGTTCCTGTGCTTGGGCAGTCTTGCGTTTTTGAAGATTCTCTCAATTTTAATATCTAATATAGGACATAAAAACAGATATAATACACAAATAGAAGTTTTCTAGAATCCTTAGAGTATTTTAAGAATGAGCAGGGTGCGGTGGTGCACGCCTGTAATTCCAGCACTTTGGGAGGCTGAGACAGCAGAATCACGAGTTCAAAGCCAACCTCAGCAACAGCGAGGCGCTAAGCAACTCAGTGAGACCCTGTCTCTATATAAAACACAAAATAGGGCTGGGGATGTGGCTCACAGGTCAAGTACCCCTGAATTCAATCCCTAGTACCAAAAAAAAAAAGAATATTTTAAGAATATCCAGTGGTTCTGGCCGGGCGTGGTGGCTCAAGCCTGTAATCCCAGCACTTAGGGAGGCTGAGACAGCAGAATTGTGAGTTCAAAGCCAGCCTCAGCAATGGCGAGGCGCTAAGCAACTCAGTGAGACCCTGTCTCTACATAAAACACAAAATAGGGCTGGGGATGTGGCTCAGTGGTCGAGTACCCCTGAGTTCAATCTCCAGTACCAAAAAAAAAAAAAGAATATCCAGTGGTTCTGGAGCCAGAAAATTTGAGAACCATTGTATCACCCAGCTGGTTTACAGCAAGGAAGAATAGAATTTTGTCCTATGCCTTCACTGCTCTGACATTATCTGAGCCAACTGCCCATGTACCCCAACTGGATTAGAAACTCCTGAGAGTAAAGTTCATGTAGTTTTAATCAGCCCACTTTCTCTCCTATAGCACCCAAGTTAGTGCTTCATAAACAAACATTAACTTAAGAAGAATACTGTCCACAGGAAATTTAAAAGTACCAAGCCCCAGTCTACTAGTTTGGTGCTGCCATAACAAATACCTAAGATAATAAGCTTAAAAAAATGTAAGGTTGCTGGGCACGGTGGCGCCTACCTGTAATCCCAGCAATTTGGGAGGCTGAGACAGGAGAATTGTGAGTTCAAAGCCAGCCTCAGCAATGGCGAGGTGCTAAGGAGTTCAGTGAGACCCTATTTATATGTAAAACACAAAATAGGGCTGAGGATATGGCTCAGTAACCAAGTATCCCTGAATTCAATCCCTGGTACCTCTCCCTCCAAAAAAGAAAGGTTGCCAGGCATAGTGGCGCATGCCTGTAATCCCAGCAATTTGGGAGGCTGAGGCAAGAGGATTTCAAGTTCAGGGCCAGCCTCAGCAATTTAGCAAGGCCCTCAGCATCTTAGTGAGACCTCGTCTCTAAATAAAGTATAAAAAAGGTCTGAGGATGCAGCTCAGTGGTAAAATGCCCCAGGGTTAAATCCTTAGTAGTGGAGAGTGGGAGGGGGGGTTGTTTGGGATCACAATTTTGGAGGTTTCAGTCCATGGTCTCTTGGCCCTTTTGCTTCTGGTACTGTGGTGAGTCACTTATCACAGTGCTTATCACTGGAGAAGCTGGAACTACAACCTTCCCAAATTCCATGGTAAATCATGGCAAGAGCTCATGCCAGAGGAAGCTACTCACCTCCTGGTAGCCAGAAAGAAAACAGAAAGCGACTAGTGCCCCATTGATCCTTTTCAAGGGCACACCCCACTGGATGCAGTGGCGCATGCATGTAATTCCATTGATTCAGTAAGCTGAGGCAGGATTGCAAGTTCAAGGATAGTCCCAGAAATTTAGTGAGGCCCTAAGCAATTTATCAAGACCCTGTCACAAAATAAAAAATAAAAAAGCCAGAGATGTAGCTCAGTGGTAAAGAGTCCCTGGGTTCAACCTCCAGTACCAAAAAAAAAAAAAAAAAAAAGGTCATGTCCCCAGTGACATCCTACTAGATGGTCCTCTTTAAGTTTCTACTACCTCTCAATAACATCAGGCTGGAGACCAAGTTGGCCAGCCACTGGGGGACACTCAAGATCCTGTCACATCCTGGAGGAGTGCAGGGAGGAGCTGTACTAGCAGAATAGATGGAAGGCAAAAGAAAGAAAAAAAATGACAATTAGTAATGAAGTATGCAGAGATATGCAAATGATGCAGCCAGGGCCCTGACTGGGACTTGAAATGGTAGTGGTTTCAAATCATCCATTTGGATATTGCTGTGCTTATCACTGAAGATGGGACCCCTGCCTTCCCAGATTCCATGCATACTGCTTGTTCCCATAGCACAGAGTGTCAAGAAGGCAGAGTCTGGCTCCCAGGTTGCACATGCTGAAACATCTTTCAGAGCATTTTCTAGTTTCCTGGTGCCCCAGTAAATCTCCTCCAGGGTTGCCAGGGCCCTGTGCCTCTGTAGCCCTGACCTCTGGCACAGAAATTCCAGATTTGACAGGCGCACCTTGGACTCAATCTGAAAGCTCAACAATACCCCACTGCAAGGAAAGGGAGGTCCTCTGGGTTCAGGAGACCTGCCATTCCTCACTGCCACACAGCCAGTGTGGATTGACTCTGCTAATGAAGGCAGGAATCTGGAGAAGGGCTCAGCTGGTTTGAAGCTTCTGGTGGGCCTTCTGGATTCAGGCTCCCAGGGGAGACACACTGTCTCTAGTCAGTCATGCCTTAGAAGGTTATTGTAAGATCAAATGTTGGTGAGTTAATATTTGTAAAGCATTCAGAAATAATAACTTTTTCTTTTTGGTGGTAGTGAGGATTCAACCCAGGGGACCTCTGCTGCTGAGGTCATGTAAGCCTAACGACCAGATGGAAGTGAAACAGGACCAAAACAGGCTTTTATTCTGAGAAATATGCTCCCGGACCAGTTCCTCGCCCAGTCACCAGGCTCGAACAGGAAGGAGAAAAGGCCTCGTCCCTCGTGCTACACAGGGTTATAAGGCCTTTCCCCATCCAGAAACGGCAGGCTTGAGGCCAGGAAGAGGTGCTGACTTAGAGTCCAGTGTCCTCTGAGATTGGTTTGGTGCAGCTGGTGAGGTCAGATTTCTTCTGGTATGAGCCGAGAGCCATGGAGATTCTCATATGGGAGGTCCACTATTTCTTCCGTACAGACTACTGGGGGC
>CM053403.1:97969339-97994511 GCA_028644305.1 Xerus rutilus
AAAAGGTGACTCTTAACAATAGGTAAGAACAAAAGTCAATTTGACTTGCTTCATCTTAAACACCTAGCAAAACCAAGAACACAACCGTTCCTGGGCATTTAAAAATAATTTAAAGATAGACGTCTGTGACATTAAAAACTAAATGCTATGCTTACATGCCTTGTCCTCTCCAGCCTTGTTATGGGGACAGATTCTCAACTCTTATACTTCCTACATTTCAGACTGTTTCCTCTGTGTATATTTAAATCATAATTGTAATTCTCATTGGTGTTCCTCAAATGACTGTACAGTGTGGCTGAATTACCATGACTTGTTACCACCTCCCTCTCTAGGGTATAAAAAGGGCCATCTTTCTATTGGTAATAGTTGGGCTCTCTTTGGCCCCCATTCACTGCCTCTGGGCTAGGGCAAGAGGACTTGATTATGTAGTAACCGCTATTTAAAAACTTGAACAAATTTCATTACAGAATAGACCAGCCTTGGACTCCCATCATGCTGGACTCCCACCAAACTCAAAATTTCTCGGCAGCCCCCTTCTTTTTCTGCTAATCAATAATCTCTCTCAAGCTTCTGTTCTTACCCACAGGTGATGTTTCTACATTCAAGCAACATGACTGACAACCAGAGTCTCCCACACCCCTTGTCTGCCTCCCTGCCTGACCAACACCCGAGCCATCTCCCTCTCTCGACGCCCCCAATCCTGCATGAAGTAGCCAGACAGAATCTGCTGTCCTATATTATCAAAAAGGCAGAGATGTTAGGTCAGATCAGGGTCCAAGATGTCCAATTAAAGGGACTGGTCAGGGCAGCTGCAGTCAGCAGCTGCAAAAAGGAGTGGCTAGCCAGACGCTGACAGTCACCAGTAGACACGCCTCCTTTCAATCAGCAGGTTTTCCTGACCTATCCAGGAAGGACTCTGGCCTTCTCTTCCTGCCCCCAAGCCCTCCCCTTCCTGACCGGGCTTTTCAAATTCTCCCTACACTGGAGCCCCAGCGCCATTTCTCCCGGACATACTCTGATGGACGGGAGGATTCGGCCTGAGAGCGTGTATTTTCAATAATGCTTTGCCGAGTGGCTTTAATTCATCTCCTTCTGGTCATCTAGTCTTTACAGTTTTCCCCCCTACGAAAAGGGTTCATCAGATTTTTTCAAACTTTACGAACACTGTTATTGAATCCCTTAAATTCTCAGAGTCCAGTTGACAGGGTTCATTAGGGATCCAGCTCACCAACCTTCTCGCTGTAATTTGGCTTCAAGGAGAAGATTTCCTGATTAGGAAACATAAATGTGTGGTCTGCTTCATGGTTTTCTCTGAAAACAGCATTCTGAGTTTCTTATTTATACGTCCATCTCTTATGAATTTGGTCTATATGAATCAGGCCTCTGGAGCCCTATGACTTCTGGGTACACTTCACATAAAATTTCTGAGCCTATCAAGACCATAGAATATGGTAACAAAACCACAATACTGCCACCCTGTGGACCCTTCCATAAGCTCAAAGATAAATCATCAAGGCTTTGTATACTTAGTATTTGAATGAAAAAGCATACTACTTTGAATACAGTGTAGAGGAGACTTGAGCTGGGGGTGTAGCTGAGTAGTAGAGCACTTCCTAGCATACAGCAGGTCCTGGGTTCAGTTCCCAGCACCTCAAAATTAATGATGATAGAAGGAGACTCTACCCAAATGTCACTTTCCCCAAGCCTCCAAAATCCTTTAACCAGCTCAACTCTTTGTGAGCCTGTCAGCTGGAACATTCAGGAATCCTGTCCACCCTATTTCTCCCTGCCCCCCAAATCCTCAGGAAAGTTCTCTTCACTATACTCATCAAAAGAATTTCCTAGTGGTATTTGCTTACATAGGGCTGCTTTCCTTGACACGTAATGTCAGCTTCCCCCAGCTCAGATCTGTAATTCTAACATTGGTCCATCTTACATACCTGAAATCTCATTCATCCTTTGCTTCCGAACAAAATGCAAGAATCTAAAGGCAGATTTTTAGTGTGGACTTCTACAGAATCTTGTCTCCAACCTGGGTTGGTGCTCGGCATCTTGAGGGAATCTTATGTTAACCATCTGGGATCAGTAACTTGTTCCATCTCCCAGCAGGCATCCACCACTCTTCCCTTCCTGCCCTTCATCCAGTGGATGTGCCTATCTCAACCATTATAAAAACACAGGAGAGAAAGAGCAGGGTCTTCTCCTTCCAATTCCTCCAATGCCTACATCTACCCCACACCAACCTTTACAAGTCTCCCAGATCTTTCTCTAATTCAAGAACAGCCTTGCCAGGCGTGGTGGCTCACGCTTGTAATCCCAGCACTCAGGGAGGCTGAGACAGGAGAATCGCGAGTTCAAAGCCAGCCTCAGCAAGGGCAAGGCGCTAAGCAACTCAGTGAGACCCTGTCTCTACATAAATCACAAAAAAAATAGGGCTGGGAATGTGGCTCAGTGGTCGAGTGCCCCTGAGTTCAATCTCCAGTACCAAAAAAAAAAAAAAAAAAAAAGAACAGCCTCACTCCTTGGGCACTGGGGTGACCTCTTCTTTTGTCCCAAGGGGTACATTACATCTCTTACTCTCTTTCTCAATTGGTGTTTTTTTTTTGTTTTAGTGCTGGGGATCAAGTCCATGGCACACAAATTATATTGTTATATTGTGTGCATATACGAATACATAACAATGAATCCCACCATTATGTAGGACTATAATGCGCCAATTTAAAAATATGGGGAAAAAATCCAGGACACATGCTAGTCTAATGATCTACCACTAAGTCACATGCTCAGTCCTTTCTCACTTCTATTTTTAACTTCTCCAGGCTCCTTCCCGCTGTGTGCAAAGTTTCTTCATCCTAAATAGAAATCTCTTGGATTCTGGTTTTTTTTAAGACTTTTTAAAAAAAAATTGTTTTTTTTTAGTTGTTGATTGATCTTTATTTATTCATTTATTTATATGTGGTGTTGAGGATCGAACCCAGTACTTCCCACATGCAAGGCAAGCACTCTATCATTGAGCCACAATCCCAGCCCCAGATTCTGTATTCTTTTTTTTTTTTTTTTTTTTTAAATATTTATTTTTTAGTTGTAAGTGGACACAATAGCTTTATTTTATTTTTATGTGGTGCTGAGGATCGAACCCAGTGCCTCCCGCGTGCTAGGTGAGCACGCTACCACTGCGCCATAACCCCAGCCCCCAGATTCTGTATTCTTGTCTAGCTACCTTTGTTAGGTCTGGTCAGGGTCTAAGATGTCCAATTAGGGGAACCGGTCAGCAGTTGCAAAGCAGCGGCAAGCCAGATGCTGGCTTCACCAGTAGACACGCCTCCTGTCAATCAGTGGGTTTTCCTGACCTATCCAGGAAAGACTCTAGCCTTCTCTTCCTGCCCTCAAGCCCTTCCCTTTCTGATCCGGCCCTTTCGAATTTTCTGTGCATGGAAGCTCCAGCGCCATTCCTCCTGACACACTCTGATGGACGGGTAGATTCGCCCAAGAGCATGTATTCCAATAAAGTCTTGCCAAGCGGCTTAATTCATCTCCTCCCTGGTCTTCTAATCTTTACAACCTTGACTTCCTTTCTCTCAAATCACCGTCACACAATCAAGGGTATTTAATCAGCCAAACCTGACTCCAATTTATCACCTGCCTTTCATTTTTTCATTCCCAGATATTGGGCTTCTCTTAGCACACCATTGAAACCACTCAATGATCTGCTAATTTCAAAATCCAATGGGCTCTTTTCTATTTGTTTGCTTATAGTACTAGGGATTGAACCCAGGGACACTCCACCAGAGCTACATACCCAAGCCTTTTTATTTTTTATTTTGAGGCAAGAACTCTCCAAGTTGCTCAGCCTGGCTTTGAATCTCTGTTCCTCCTGCCTCGGCCCCCTGAGTTGCTGGGATTTACAGTTATGCTCCACCGCACTGGGCTCCCAGTCTTATTTTCTTTTTTCTTTCTTTTCTTTTCTTTTTTGTAGCTGTAGATGGTCAGCATGCTTTATTTTATTTATTTTTATGTGGTGCTAAGGATCAAACCCAGTGCCTCACACGTGCTAGGCAAGCACTCTGCCATTAAGCTACAGCCCTAGCCCCCTAGTCTTATTTTCAAT
Organism: Xerus rutilus; assembly: GCA_028644305.1. Taxonomy (NCBI): domain Eukaryota; kingdom Metazoa; phylum Chordata; class Mammalia; order Rodentia; family Sciuridae; genus Xerus; species Xerus rutilus. The sequence continues at coordinate 97,973,448 of CM053403.1, forward strand.
GAGTACCCCTAGGGTTTTTGGGGGGTTTTTTGGTACCAGGGATTGAACTCAGGGGTACTCAACCACTGAGCCACATCCTCAGCCCTATTTTGTGTTTTACTTAGAGACAGGGTCTCACTGAGTTGCTTAGCACCTCGCCATTGCTGAGGCTGGCTTTGAAGTCGTGATTCTCCTGTCTCAGCCTCCCTAAGTGCTGGGATTACAGGCTTGCGCCACCTCGCCCGGCCCCCTAGGGTCTTATGACATAGTCATGCCAAGCTACTTATAGTTCTAAATAGACTCCAAATAAGTGTCTATGGAATCTATACCTTTATTGTTTTGTTTTGTTTTTATGGTGTTGGGGATAGAACCCAGGGCCTTGAACATGCTGGGCAAGCACTCTGCCATTGAGCTACACTTCCAACACTATACCCTCATTTATGCTGCTCCCACTGGTGGAATCCTTTCCCTACATTTCTCTTCAGCTTTGTGGACCCTTCCTCACCCTCCAGAATACACTGGAGCTTTCTCTTTCCTCTATAATGCATATTTGGTCTATCCCCCCTACCTACCAGGTAACACTATTTCTTTCTTTGTCTTCACTCTATACCCTATAGGTAGATATTCACGTCTATAAGAATAGCTGATAAGGGCTGGGATTATGGCGCAGTGGTAGCGTGCTCGCCTAGCACGCATAAGGCACTGGGTTCGATCCTCAGCACCACATAAAAAAATAAAATAAAGATATTCTGTCACCTACAACTAAAAAATAAATATTTAAAAAAAAAAAGAATAGCTGATAAATTCACAATATCTACAACAGTATCTGCTCCATTATGTGAGTCTCCCACCCAGAAACTGTTGTTCTTAAGAGCATGTGACTACCCTATACATGTGGCTTCATACACTTGTCACCACACACAATGCCTGATACTGAGCAAGGTTGAAATGAGTGAATATACTTTGAATTGTCACAATACCTGTATTTTATTTATTTTTATGCAGTGCTGAGGATAGAACCCAGGGCTTCACGTGTGCTAGGTAAGCCTCTACCACTGAGCTACAACTCCAGCTAGTGAATATAATCTGAATTGTGAGAGGTTCTCATTACATGCCAAAGAGTTGAACTTTTAGTCCACCAACACTGGGAGTCATACACACACAAAACATATTTCAGAGAGATTAAAGAAGTCAGGGAGCTAAGGGTGTAGCTCAGTGGTACAGCATGTGCTTAGCATGTGCATGACCCTGGATTCAACATCTAGCACCAGAGATAGTGCTGGGAATGATTATGCATGCCTGTAATTCCAGCAACTGGGAGGCTGAGGCAGGAGGATCAGAAGTTCAAGGCCAGCCTCAGCAACTTAGCAAAACCCTTTCTCAAAATAAAAATAAAAATGCTGATGATGTAGCTCACTGGTAAAGTGGCCCTGGGTTCAATCGAAAGAAAGAAAGAAAGAAAGAAAGAAAGAAAGAAAGAAAGAAAGAAAGAAAGAAAGAAAGAAAGAAAGAAAGAAAGAAAGAAAGAAAGAAGGAAAGAAAGAAAGAAAGAAAGAAAGAAAGAAAGAAAGAAAGAAAGAAAGAAAGAAAAGAAAGAAAGAAAGAAAGAAAAAGTAACCATGCAGTGTACAACCAGAGAAGTGAAAAATTCTGCTCCATTTGTGTACAGTGAATTGAAAAGCTTCCTGCTGTCATGTATAATTGATTAGAACTAAAAAAAAAAAAATGTGACCAGGTAGGATTGCAAGTTCAAGGCCAGCCTGGGCAATCCAGAAAGACCCTATCTTGAAATAAAAGCTAAAAAGAGCTGGGGATGTGGTTTACCGGTGGAATACCCCTGGGTTTATTCCCTAGCATCCCCCCCCCAATGTAACCACACTACACAAAAAGGGCCCCATAGGAACTCACCCATTCCTAATGTCACATGCAATGAGATCCATGTACCAGAGTGGAGGTTTCTTGATTCCCTCCCTCACTAGTTATATGTCATGGGTGGTCGCATTCAACAGAGGCAGCATGTTAGGGTGGGAGGGTATCAGGCTTGGAATCACACTGGGGTTCAAGTTGGGTCTCTGTCAGATTCTCCTTCTCAGTTGAAGCCTGAGAGTAATTTGAGACCTTGTCACTCAACACTGCAGAAAGAGATATAACGAAATTGAGCATCAGGAACCCAGACCTGTTTTTTTTTTTGGTACTGGGGATTGAACTCAGGGGTACTTGACCACTGAGCCACATGCCCAGCCCAATTTTGTGTTTTATGTAGAGACAGGGTCTCACTGAGTTGCTTAGCACCTCGCCATTGCTGAGGCTGGCTTTGAATTTGTGTTTCTCCTGTCTCAGCCCCCCAAAGTGCTGGGATTACAGGTGTGTGCCACCACGCCCAGCTCTAAATTATTATTTTTTAAATCTCCCTTTATACCAAGTGTGGTGGTGCATACCTGTAATCCCAGTGGCTCAGGAGACTGAGACAGGAAGATGGCAAATTCAAAGCCAGCCTCAGCAACTTAGTGAGACCCTAAACAAATCAGTGAGACCCCGTCTCTAAATAAAATACAAAGAAGGGCTGGGGACATGGCTCAGTGGTTGAGTGCTCCTGGGTTCAATCCCTAGTACCAAAAACAAAAGCAAAAACAAACAAACAAACAAAAAACCTCTTCCTTTATAGCATTTAAAAAAGAAGTACAGAAAAATTTTATAAGGCACAAGCAGCTATTTTGTTGTTTTTTTGTTTTCTGTCTTTTTGAGGTGCTGGGGATTCAAACCAGGGCTTCCTGCATGCTAGGAAAGAATCCTACCACCGAGTCACACCTTCAGCTCAGTAAGTAGCTAAACATTTATTTAGATGTGCAAACTTATAATGATTTTTCTCATCATAGGAATGTGTTACACTACTCCAGGATGCTATATGATATTGCATCCTATTTAATAATAGTCCCTGGAGAAAAGTTAGAAGACTAAATTGTCATGAGGAAAGTTATGAAGGGAATAATACAGTTCTCTGGGCCCTGGATGCTGTGTCAAGAAAGGCCAGGAATATCCTGGCCTATTCTGAGGCTGAGTCCCCGAGGAAGTGAAGTTTTGATTTTGAGTATGAACCAATAGCCGCCATTGAATCCTCACTTCTTAGGTTGGCAACAAGAGCAAAGAGAACTGTAGTGGCTACTCCATTTAGGACATTGACAGCTCCCATGACAATGACAATTCCAATTTCCCAGTACACCAAAACCATCCCTCTCCAAACTTTACCTTTGGGCATCTTCTTTATTATATGAAACACCCAGCTGTCCTCAATGAGATGCTTGGCCTGGAAGAAGTGCATACTGGGTGGAAACTGGTGGGTCTCCAAGGCCTCCATGATCTCCCTCTTTTTGATGGCCATGAGGTTCCTATTGGCCTTCCTCTCTTGGCCATTCAGCAGCACCTGTGACCCAAATCGGATACTCTTTTCTTTCACTAATAGCTGACTCCGTGCTTCATCCATAAATATGCTGGACCTGACACAGGATATTTCCACAGCCAATACCAGGGCAAGCAGGGCTGGCTACCCAGATGGATCACCGACCAGCATTGGGATGCCTGGAAGAGAAATTGCTCAGAGGATGTTCAGTAGGACTATAAAGGAAAAGTGAGCAAATAAAAATCTGCATATGTAAAGATCAAACTCTATGTTCAAGGCCCTGGGTTCATCTAAATAAAAAAATAAATATTGAACTCTGATTTTTCTTTTCCCAACCATTCTCAGATTACCCAGAGGCAGGATGTTGAATAATTCTTCTCTGAAACGCCAGAGAAAATGACCTCCAGATACAGACATTTAGGGGTTTCCCAAACGAAAGTTCATCATGAGGTCTTTTTACATTGAAGCTTTTGGGATAAGCCCTGCTCATGCATAAAGAAAGATACTGCATTCTGGATGTGGTAGTGCACACCTGTAATCCCAGTTACTTGGGAGGCTAAGGCAGGAGGATCACAAGTTCAAGACCAGCCTGGGCAACTTAGGTCCTGCCCAGAAAAAAAATAGATATGTGAGGCCCTGGGTCAATCCTTCTTATAAAGAGAAGGAAGGAAGGAAGGAAAGGAGGGAGGGAGGGAGGGAAGGAGGAAGGATATACAGCAAGACACTGCAATCTAATTTTTAGAGTTTCACTTTAGGGAGAAAAGGATCACAAGACATTTGAAGAAAATTTCTAACATGAGTAAGAAACACATGAGATGCCAGGTGCAGTGGCACATGCCTGTAATGCCAGTGACTTGGGAGGCTGAAGCAGAAGGATCATGAGTTCAAGGTCAGCCTCAAAAACTTAGTGAGGCCCTAAGCCTTGAGACCTTGTCTCTAAATAAAATATTAAACAGGACTGGAGCACACCTGGGTTAAATCCCTGGTACAAAAAGAAAGAAAGAGAGAAGGAAGAAAGAAAGGAACACACAGAGATAAGAACCCAAGGGGAAATAGAGATAATACAGGGGAATGAGAGAAAAATACAGAACTATAATTAATATTCTTGGATAAGAGAAGATAATGTGTCTACTAAATAGGAAAAAGATTTTGTAAAAAAATGAGCAGAATTTGAGGTCAGCCTTGGGAGTTCAGCAAGACTGTCTCAAAAAAGAGCAGGGAGCAGGGTGCGGTGGCTCAAGCCTGTAATCCCAGCACTTAGGGAGGCTGAGACAGGAGAATCGCAAGTTCAAAGCCAGCCTCAGCAATGGTGAGGCGCTAAGCAACTCAGTGAGACCCTGTCTCTACATAAAACACAAAATAGGGCTGGGGATGTGGCTCAGTGGTCAAGTGCCCCTGAGTTCAATCTTTTTTTTTTTTTTTTGGTATCAGGGATTGACTCAGAGGCACTCGACCACTGAGCCACATCCACAGCCCTATTTTTTTGTGTGTTTTTATATAGAAATAGGATCTCACTGAGTTGCTTAGTGCCTCGCCATTGCTGAGGCTGGCTTTGAACTCGCGATTCTCCAGTCTCAGCCTCCCTAAGTGCTGGGATTACAGGCTTGAGCCACTGCGCCCGGCTCCTAAATTCAATCTTTAGTACCAAAAAAAAAAAAAAGAGTGGGCAGGCTGGTGATATAACTGTGTAGAGCGCCCCTGGGTTCAATCTCAAGTACCACCAAAAATAATAATACAAAGGGCTGGGGGTGTAGTTCAGTGGTAGAGCCTGGTTCAGACCTAGCCTGTGTGAAAGCCCAGGTCTGAACCTAGCACTGAAAAAAAAAAAAAAAGGAAAACTTTTTTTAGGAGACTTTAGAAACAGACTCAAGTCTTTAACTATGAGACCTCGGACAAATCACTAATATCTATCTATGGGTCTGAGTGTCCTCACCTGCAAAAAGAGTAACTTTAGACCAGATTAGTGATTCCCAAAGTGTAATGACTATATCATCAGGATGCATGATATGATTTTTGAGCAGTTCACAAATGGATATAAATTCTTTTGATAGATATGTGGGATATTTTGTTTGTTGGTGGTGCTGGGGATCAAACCCAGAGCTTCACACATGCTAAGCACATAATATACCATTAAGCTGCACTCCAGCCCAGATATGTAGTTTTAAAATGTTTATTAGCACATTAAGCCCATCATAGTATGACTATTACTGTTTTGGTTGAATTTTTAAAAATTTAGCTGGGTGCAGTGGTGCACATCTATAATTCCAGTGACTTCAGAAGCTAAGGCAGGAGGATTGAAAGTTCATGGCCAGCAAGCCAGGCGCGGTGGCTCAAGCCTGTAATCCCAGCACTTAGGGAGGCTGAGACAGGAGAATCTACATAAAACACAAAATAGGGCTGGGGATATGGCTCAGTGGTCGAGTGCTCCTGAGTTCAATCTCCAGTACCAAAAAATATATATATATAAGAAGAAGAAGGAGAAAGGAAGGAACCATGTGCCTCTGTGGCTGGGAGTAAATGCCCTTGAACCCACAACATTTTTCACAAGCCCTTTGTGGAGAGAGATATTCTTTCTCTACAGAAAGTTGCACACCCACCTAGGGAAGGCCAGAGAAGTGTGCCAGGGAAACAAAGCCCAAGAACCCCAGTGCTTCACAGTTACCTCCGAGCAGCTCTAGAAACTAGCTGTTTGCTTAGTGCTCCCAACAGCTGTGTCAGAAGCACCAGAAAAGCACCAGCTGTCTCACTTCCTGTCGGGGCAGGTTTCACTTCCCTCCAGCCCCATGTTGCACAGGCCTCTGAAGGGAGGCTGGAGAAGAGGTGCCCTGAGGACTGAGGGGCCGGGAGGGACAGGCTGTGGGGTTTACACATGTGTTCGTGTGTGTGTGTGTGTGTGTGTGTATGTGTGTGTGTGTGTAGGTTTCTCTGTGTCTTCATAGGGGGTAAGTTAGGCTTGTGTCTGTGCATTTATATGTTTGTGGGGGTATCTATGTGCATATTTATGTGTTGAATGTTTTCATGTGCATTTATATGGGGAGCTATGTATATAAATGTTTGTGTGTGTGCATGCAAGTTTATGTGGGAGACTGTGCTTATATTTGTGTAGGTGTTTATGTGTTTGTAGGGGGGTTCTACATATGTTTGTGTGTGTTTGGGGAGAGGGTATGTGTATGTGTCTACGTCTGCATGAGCCTATGGGCTTACTGCTCTGTGTCTTCCTAAAGTCTAGCACATGTTTTGGACAACATGTGTCACAAATAGGGTACTCTAGAATCTGTGAACTTTGGAAAGTGTATCCTTTCTCAGAATGTGATTGCAGGGGTTAGGAGTGTAGCTTAGTGGAGAGTGCATGCTTAGCATGTGCAAAGCCCAGGATATTGTCCCAGTATTAAAAAAAAATGTGATCTGGGCTGGGATTGTGGATCAGTGGCAGAGCGCTTGCCTCGCATGTGTGAGGCACTGGGTTCAAACCTCAGCATCACATTAAAAAAAATAAACAAAATAAAGATACTGTGCCCATCTATAACTAAAAAAATATTTTTAAAAAATGTGATCTTGGATTATGTGGCAACCTACTAAGCAGAGGATAAATGTAAATGGTTAGGGGGAAATCAGTGCTATGGGGACAGATGATGGAAGGATTTGAAAGGTGAGAGGCTAGAGAGTGAAGTGTGGGAAGAGTCAAGAAGAACACTGCCTCCAAGGGAGTCTGGGGAGTACACCAAGCCCTGATGCCCAGGAGGGCTGCAGTCTGACTTCCTTTGCACCCCACCTTACCTCTCCAGCAATATGGCCTTGGCCACATTATTTAAACTCTCTACACTTTTTTTTTTTAATACTGTGGATTGAACAGGGTGTCACTAAATTGCTTAAAGCTGGCCTTGGATTTGTGATTCTCCTCCCTCAGCCTCCCAAATTGCTGGGATTACAGGCATGAATTACCATGCCTGGTAATTCCTATCTGAAAATAGGGATAATAAAAGTACCTACCACATAGATTCTGGGAATTGAACCCAGAATGTGCTTAACCATTGAGTTTCATTTTCAGCCCTTTATTATATTTTATTTAGAGACAGGGTCTCACTGAGTTGCTTAGGGCCTCACTAAATTGCTGAGGCTGTTTTGAACTGCTGATCCTCCTGCCTCAGCCTCCCGAAACCCTGGGATTACAGGCACTGTGCCACTGGGCCCAGCTACATAAATTCTTTTGTGAGGTTTAGTTTCTTCCTTCCTTCTTTCCTTAGGCTGGAAATTGAATCCAAGACCTAGTACATACTACACAAGTGCACCACCACTGAGACACATTCCCAGCCCTCCCATTGTGAGATTTAAATGATGAATGTATGCCAAGTGCCTTGGCTCATGCCTATATATAATTCCAGCTGAGGGAAGCTGAGGCAGGAGGATCTCTCAGCCTGAGCAACTTATAGAGACCCTGTCTCAAAGTAAAAAGGACTGAGGATGTGGCTCAGTGGTAAAGCACCCCTGGGTTCAATCCCTAGTACCAAAACAAAAAAAGGATGAATTTCATGGTGAGTGGACTGTGGACTGCTCCCAAGGTCACTGCTACTCAACTTGAGGGTGCAGATTGGCCTGGAGGCATACAGGTGCCCTCTATGCCTATCCAGCACTTCCCTACTAAAGACTGGCATGCCCAGCTGGCCACTGAAGACTAGTCTGCAGCACCCACGCTCAGGCCACTGAGTGCATAGGAACATCCACCGAGTGGTCTCGAGCAGTCCTTCTGCAGATACTTAAGCAAAATGGAAATAAGGTTATTGAAAATAAACACCAGTTAAAAAAAAGAAAGAAAGAAAAAAAAAGGCTGGGAATGTTGTTCAGTGGTAGAGCACTTGCTTAGCATGTATAAGGTCTTGGGTTCAACTCCCAGTTCCACACACAAAATAAAATACATTTTTATAAATATAAAACAAATCACTTGAATATTTTTCAAAGATACTCCATCAAAGCTAAATATAAAGTCTTTCTTTTGAAAAGCTTTGGTTAAAAGGAGAAGCTAAATTTCACATCTCAAAAGGCTGGCTCTAGGAACTCCAGGTCAGGACTTGACTAGGAAATGTAAGAAGCCAGCTGAGTCCACAGGCCCTGAGGCTGGAGTTATCAGTCAGGCAAAATCTACTTGAGCTGGTGGAGTGAAGGACCCAGGTCTTGAGGTGGAAACAGAAAGAGGAGGAGGGCTGAACTCACATGCCTGAAAACAGGTCAGAATCAGTGAATCTCAGGAGGGCCAGATCCCAGAGGCTGACCACAGGCTCTGTAGGGCCTGCTTGGGCAGGGACACCTTGTCCAGAACAAATCTCTTGGCCTGTGGTCAGAGCCTTCCTCCAAGGAGGCCTTTTGTGGCTGAAATCACTTCCAAGGGGCTTCCTCCCAGGTGTGCCCTGGGCATTGTTAAGCAGGAAAGGTGTGGCATCTGACGGCAATGGGCAACACATGTAAAACGTGAGGCCATTCTGGAAGAATATTCTGCCAAGTGCAGAGACTGTAAAATGGGGAACAGGGCTCTGTTTTTGAAGACAATTGACACACCCAGAAACCGGCCTTGTGTTTAGAATCTGAAAATCTGCAGATCAGAAAAGGGGACCAAAGTGTCTTCTAGTGACCACAGAACTAAACCTAAATGGAAAGAAGCCTGAAAAGACAGGTGGGTTATAACCCCTAAACTGAAGACAAGAGAGGTTTTTAGAATTAAAGATAGATGCTGGCCACACAAATACCTAAAAGGTGTTTTCATTGAAACATCTTTTTCTTCCCACTGATACCATATACTGTTGCTATACACAACCTATAGCAGAGTATAGGAGTTATCCATAGGTTTACAGATTTAGATACTATTACCATTTTCATTGTTTTCTATTAAACTATTATTTCAATTGTGTAAATTTATAAAGTAATAGTGTGATAATTCAATATGTACATTCAATGTGCAATGATAAAATCAGAGTAGCTAACATTTTTAAATTTTATTTTTGTGGTGCTGGGGATAAAACCCAAGACTTCATGCATGCTAGGCACATGCTCTATCACTGAACTACACCTCCAACCCTTTTTCAAATTTTTGATTAACATGTAGTAAGTGTATGTATTTATGAAATACAGTGCATTTCAATATATGCATACAATATGTACTGATAAAATTGGGGTAATTATCTAGATCTTTTTTTGTTTTGTTTTTGATGCCAGATTGAACAAAGGGCCTCTCTGATGCTAAGCACACATTCTACTACTGAGCTATATCCCCAACCCCTCCATAGAGGGGTTCAATCCCTGGTACCAAATAAATAAATAAATATATATATATTTTTTGGTACCAGGGATTGAACTCAGGGGCACTAGACCACTGAGCCACATCCCCAGCCCTATTTTGTGTTTTATGTAGAGACAGGGTCTCACTGAGTTGCTTAGTGCCTTGCCATTGCTGAAGCTGGCTTTGAACTTGGGATTCTCCTATCTCAGCCTCCCAAAATGCTGGAATTATAGGCGTGTGCCACCGTGCCCAACTATAAATATATAATTTTTTAAAAAAGAAATTTTGAGGCAGAGTCTAAGTTGCTTAGGATCTCACTAACTTGCTGAGATGGTTTTGAATTCATAATTACATTTATGCGACTGGGATTATGAGTTTGCCAGCTCCCTAGTCCATTTTATTTTTTTTATTTTAAGACAGTTGCTCACTAAGTTGCTGAGGGTCTCGCTAACTTACTGAGGCTGGCTTAGAATTTGCAGTCCTCCTGCTTCAGCCTCTGGAGTCACTGGGATGACAGGACTGTGCCACCATGCCCAACTTCTATACCTGTTTTTTTTTGGTAGTAGGGATTGAACCCAGGTCTCTACTATTGAGCTACATCCCCAGCCCTACTTGTTACCAGCTTTGTGATCTTAGGCAAGTTACCTTATCAACTAGCCCACAGGTGCTCAGCAACCTTACTACTCAAGCCAGGGAAGCAAGTGTGGCTCAGTGTAGAGCACTAGCTTAGCATGTGTGAGGCACTGGGTTCGATTCTCTGTACCAAATGTAAATAAATGAATAAAACAAAGGTCCATCAACTATATATATATATATATAAAACTTAAAATAACTTTAAAAAATAGTAAAAAGGACTGGGGATGCAGCTCAGTGGTAGAGCACCCCTGAGTTCCATCCTGAGTACTGGGGGAAAAAAGAAGAAGGAAGGAAGAAAAAAGGAGAAAATGGCAGATGGAACAAACGGATTAAATTTAGTTTCTCTCCAAAACCAACACTAAAATAATTTATTTATTTATTTATTTATTTATTTTTTAGTTGTTGATGGATCTTTTTATTTTATTCATTTATTGTTTGTATGTGGTGCTGAGGATCGAACCCAGTGCTTCACGCATGCTAGGCAAACGCTCTACCACTGAGCTACAGCCCCAGCCCAAGTTTTTTATTTATTTATATTTCCAGTACTGAGGACTGAACCCAGGGGAACTCTGCTGCTGAGCTACATCCCCAACCCTTTTTATTTAATTCTTTAAAATTTTGAGATAGCATCTTATTAAGTTGCTGAGGCTGGCATTGAGCTTGTGATCCTCCTGCCTTAGCCTCCTGACTTGCTGAAATTACAGGCATGCACCACTGTGCCTGGCTAAAATGAGATTTTGTTTTGTTTTTTAAAAATATTTTTAGTTGTAAAACCGGGCTCGGTGGCACAGGCCTGTAATCTCAGCACTTTGGGAGGCTGAGACAGGAGAATCCCAAGTTCAAAGCCAGCCTCAGCAATGGCGAGGCACTAAGCAACTCAGTGAGACCCTGTCTCTATATAAAACACAAAACAGGGCTGGGGATGTGGCTCAGTGGTAGAGTACCCCTGAGTTCAATCCCTGGTACTGAAAAAAAATTTTTAGTTGTAGATGGACACAATACCTATATTTTATTTATTTTTTTATGCTGTGCTGAGACCCAGTGCCTCACACATGGTAGGCAAGCACTCTACTACTGAGCTACAACCCTAGCCCCTTATTTTGTTTTTTAAAGTATATACCCACAATGATGAAGAACACAAGAAAGGAGAAATAGCAAGAATATTTTGGAATCTAAGTGCTAGATGAGGGCTGGGGTATAGCTCAGTGGTACAGTGCTTGGTGCATGTATGAGGTCCTGGGTTCAATCCTTAGTACTGGAAACAACAAACAAACAAAAAACAATGGAAAGATATAAAGATGCTTTCCAGAAACTAGAACAAAATGACAAAGAAAAAAGTTAAAGAAAAGGTCTTTTTTTTTGGTACCGAGGATTGAACTCAGGGGTACTTGACCACTGAGCAGCTTCCCCAACCCTATTTTGTATTTTAATTAGAGACAGGGTCTCCCTGAGTTGCTTAGCGCTTCGCCATTGCAGAGGCTGGCTTTGAACTCGCAGTTCTCCTGTCTCAGCCTCCCAAAGTGCTGGGATTACAGCAATGTGCCCAGGCAATGTGCCCGGCAAGAAAAGGTCTTTCAAAAGGATGATTTCAAGAAATTCAATATGTGAAAATTCCATGTTCCAGAAAGAAAACCATCAAAGAAATACTTCAAAGAGATAGCTTAGTATCAAAATACATGAGGTCCAGATTGAAAGGGCATTTGAAGAATTCAGCACAATGTATGAAAATTAATTATATCAAGTGCCAAGATGTGGCTCAGTAGCAGAGAACTTGCCTAACATATGAGAAGCCCTGGATTCCACTCCCAGAACCACAAACAGAAGCAAAAGAAAAAGTAATTATATATATAAAACTTTTATATAAGAATATATGAAGAGCCGGGCGCGGTGGCTCAAGCCTGTAATCCCAGCACTTAGGGAGGCTGAGACAGGAGAATCGCGAGTTCAAAGCCAGCCTCAGCAACAGCGAGGTGCTAAGCAACTCAGTGAGACCCTGTCTCTACATAAAACACAAAATAGGGCTGGGGATGTGGCTCAGTGGTCAAGTGCCCCTGAGTTCAATCTTCAGTACCAAAAAAAAAAAAAAAGAATATATGAAGAGCCCGGCCTGGTGGTGCACGCCTGTAATCCCAGCGGAGCAGGAGGCTGAGACAGGAGGATCACAAGTTCAAAGTCAGCCTCAGCAAAGGTGGGGCTCTAATCAACTCAGTGAGAGCCTGTCTCTAAACAAAATACAAAACAGGGCTGGGGATGTGGTTCAGTGGTTGAGCGCCCCTGAGTTCAATCCCCAGAATCAAAAAAAAAGAATATATAAAGAAAAAGTAATATATATATTTATATATAGTGATTAATTCCATGAAATACAAAGTGTTGTGCAGAAAAGAAAAAGGTATAATAAACTACTCAGCTCACTCTTCTAATAAAATCACTGAATATAGAATTAAGAAAATGAAGACATAAATATTGGGATGGTGGAGGGACAAATAACGTGTGAGTGGTGATTAAGGGTAGGAAGCAGAGCTGAGTGAGGGCTAAATCTTCATCTTCTATATTGGGAGGCCAGCAGCTCATGCTTAAAATGGGAGGGGGGCATCAATAGGGGCCAGTGTGTAGCTAAGTGGTAGAGCACTTACCTAGCATGCACAAGACCCTGGATTCCATCTCCTGCTCTGGAACAAGAAAAGGTGGGGGGGATCAAGTATCAAGTATATAAACATAAACAGTTGTTGGGGACTTAGAGGGAGGTAGTAGAACATTCAGCTAAGACTTGAAAATTGCTGTGTCTAGAGAGCCCAGAATGGTTGGCGTGAAGCCTGATGGGCAGGGGTTAGCCCAGGGTGCTCTGACTCCACCATGGTGTGAACAGTTGGTGTGCCTTCTTCCTGTTTTTCAGGCAGTTGTGTTTGCCAGTGAAGTGGCCTCTGAGCAGAATGGAGAAACGAATGGTGTCATACACAAACCACAGGCGTTACACCCCAGCAGAGCTCAACAGACCATCACGAACCAAGAAGTACAGAATGTCTACAGAGAAATGACTTCATCATTCTAAGAGTCAAACTCTAAAAAGGAAGACTAAGGGATGCAAGTACTATCATTCCTGACATTGTTTATGAGCATGGTGGCATATGACTATAATCTCAGCATTTGGGGCGGGTGAAGCAGGAGAATTGCTTAAACTCAGGAGTTTGAGATCAGACTGAACAACATAGTGAGACCCCATCTAGAAAGAGTGAAGGAAGAAGGCAAGGAAAAAAGGAAGGAGGGAAGGGAGAAGGGAAGGAGAGAGAGAAGGAGGGAGGGAGGGAGAGAGAGGGAGGGAGGAAGGAAGGTAGGAAATTTTTCTGCTCAACATCTAGTTTGCTTGTTAAAATGCAACATTCAAGCTGAGCACAGTGGCACACACCTGTAATCCCACTGAGGCTGAGGCAGGAGAATCATAAATTCAAAGCCAGCCTCGGCAAGAGCGAGGTGCTAAGCAACTCAGTGAGACCCTATCTCTAAAAAAAAAAAAAACAACAACAAAAAACAGGGCTAGGGAAGTGGTTCAATGGTTGAGTATCCCTGAGTTCAATCCCTGGTACCAAAAAAAAAAAAGCAACTCACTAAACATTTATTCAAAATTGTTTTTTTTTATTTTTAGTTGTTAATGGATCTTTTTATTTATTTGTTTGTTTATTTATTTATATGCGGTGCTGAGGATTGAACCCAGGGTCTCACACATGCCAGGCAAGCCACAACCACTGAGCCACAATCCCAGCCCCTTATTCAAAATTGTTTACAAGCTGGTTATGGTGGCACAAACCTGTACTTCCAGTGACAGGGGAGGCTGAGACAGGAGGATCTGAGTTCAAAGCCAGGCTCAGAAATTTAGAGATTTTGTCTTTAAATAAAGTATTTTTAAAAGGGCTGGGGATGTGGCTCAGTGGTTAAGCACCCCTGGGTTCAATCCCTGGTACCAAAAAATATTTTGGGGGGTTGGTGGGGAGTGCTGGGGATCGAACCCAGGGCACTGTGCCTGCTAAGCAAGCCCTCAACAACTTAGGTGATGTATTTTAACTCAGGCAGACAGTCTTCAGGGGCCATGCCACCCACAGCTATTTCCCACTGCTTCCCTTGTTATCTTGTTCCCTGCTGAATTCCCAGTACCTTTCACAGTGTTGGCATATAGTAGATGCTCGATAAGTGTTTTTATTGTCTTTTATTGTTGGGAGCAAACTTTAGGATCTCAAATTCAATACTGACTATTTTTTACCCCAGTACTAGGGATAAAACCCAGAGCCTTGTGCATACTAGGCAGATGCTTTATCACTGAGCTACACCCTTCAGCCCTTTATCATTTTATTTCTTATTTCACAAAATGTCTCACTAAATTGCTAAGGCTGACTTCGAAATTGTGATCCTCCTGCCTCAGCCTCCTGAGTAGCTGGGATAACAGGTCTGTTCCACCATGTCTGGTGGAGAGGAGGCTTTTTCTTTATTACAGCCTGGCTAGGCCAGGGATCGATCCAACATCTGTCATGCCAACACTTGTGTCCTGCAGTCTTCAAAGCGAGTTCTGAATCCAAAGACAAAAAATAGCCTCTGGGGAGTCTGCGGCCTTTGTTGGGGAGATTGTGGGGGCGCTCACTACCATTTGTTAACAGGGCAACAGTAGGACTTCCTGGTCTGACAGTAGCTGTGGTGTTGTTGAGGAGCGGGGGATGGAACCCTGGGCATGGCACATGCTAGGCACAGTGCTCGACCAATCGGCTACACACCCAGCCCCCTATTTTAGCACACATCATGCTGTCCTGAAACAATCCAGGTACCCTGTTTCTACCCCTAACATGCAGCTTCTTTGATGGCAGAAGCTGTCTCCAACAAACAATCATGAGTGACATTTTATAACTATGAGATCAGTATTTGTTCAGCAATGAGTGGATAAATGAAGCTGCAGAGTTCCCTTTCCTCTTTCAGGCTTCTGTTCCTGCCACTGATGGAGCCTTAAGACAGGGGACTCAGGACAGTTCTTTACCAGGTCTTTGTTCCTCTGATTTAAGCAGGTGCTTTATCCCTGAAGTGCATTTTCTTATCTCTGTTCTACATCTCTCTACCTCTGCTTTAAACCAAAAAGCTCCATCCAGAGCCTCCAAATCAATGACTATTCAGGCAGGTCAAGGAGGGGAGGCTGAGCTGGGACAGAGAGAGAGAGAAGAGGCCTGAGGAGAAATGACTGGGAGATAAGGGGAGGAAGGGGAGTAGAGGAGCCAGTGCTCCTTGACTGCCTGTTTTGTGCTCTGTCCTTTACCTTCTAAGTCCTTCCAACTCTTTGAAGACCGATTATTGTCCCTATTGTGTAAGATGTGGAAAGCAAGGCCTCAAGGGTCAGTTCTGCAGCTTCCAAGTCATGACACCAGGTAAAAACAATAGTAATAGCTGATTTGCATGGAGCCTTTATGGTGGACTTGACACATGACACAAATTGTCTCCTGTAATCTTCACCGGTTCCCTACCAGGTGGGCAGGAGGTTGATGATCCCCATCTGACAGTTGAGGAACCTAAAGCTCAGAGAAGATAATCACCTGGATTCAGGTTGCACAGGAGATGGTATATCAGGGACCACCAAACTAAATCTGCCCTTTGCTTAAATTAAAGCCTCCTAGGGAGAGAAAATAGAATAAATATATGTGAAAAATAAATACAGCACAGGAAAGCCAGATGTGGTGGTGCATGCCTAAAATCCCAGCAACTTGGGAGACTGAGGCAGAAGGATATTAAATTCAAAGCCAGCCTGAGCAATTTAGAGAATCCCTGACTCAAAATAAAAAGAGCTGGGATGTAGCTCAGCAGTGGAACAACCCTGGGTTCAATCCCTATTACTGCAAAATTAAATTAATTAACTAATTAAAATACAGCGAGGATTTTTTATTTTTGGTGCTGGGGATGGAACCCAGAACCTTACACATGCTAGGCAAGTGTACTCCCACTGAGTTACACCCGGACCCCCAGAAAGCATCAGTCAGAAGGGGAGGAGATTCTATAGCATGAACTGTGAGGGAACACAATCTTCTTCACCAGGAACCCTCACTTGGAGCCAGGGCCTGCATGGCCATGTTTGTATCACATAGCCTTCTCAGCAGTGCCTGCCTGCTGCTCCAAAGACCAAGCAACTGGGAACTCCAGCCACACATCACCTCCACCACCTTCTCTCTAGACACTTCAATGTGCCCTTCCCCCTGCCATTGTTCAAGTGACCTTCTCAGGCCTCCAGACACTAGCTTTTCAAAGGATCTTTTGATCCACCCTCCAATCCATTCTTTTTTTTTTTTTTTTGGCAGTGGGGGCTAAGAATTGAAAGAGGCGGAGCATAGAGTTTGCTCTATCACTTAGACTGAGCAACATCCGTGCCCACTAAGTTGCCAAGGCTGACCTCAAACTTAATCCTCCTGTCTCAGCCTCCTGAGTAGCTGGAATTACTGGTGTGCACCACCACACCTGCCCCACATAGTCTTAAATTCTCTGAGCGCTGAACTCTTCAGCAAGGTCCTGCCCTTAAGGATCTCAGCCTTGATTGCACCTGAGAATTCCCTGGGAAATATACTAGCCACAGATGACAGCCTCACATTGGACTTACATCCAATGTCCTAGGCTTGGGGCTTGGGTTCTGGGATTTTTTTTTAACTTTCAAATTTTTTTGTAGTACTGGGAATTGAACGCAGGGCCTTGTTCATGCTAGGCAAGCACTCTGCCACTGAGCCACATCCCCAGCCTTGTTTTGTATTTTATTTAGAGACAGGATCTCGCTGAGTTGCTTAAGGCCTCACTAAATTGCTGAGGCTGGCTTCAAACTCCTGATCCTCCTGCCTCAACCTCCCAAACCATTGGAATTACAGACGTGTGCCACCACACCCAGCTGATCGTATTTGTTTTTATTTTGAGACAAGGTCTCACTAAATTGCTGAGGGTCTCCCTAGATTGCCCAGGTTGTCCTCCAACTTGTAATACTCCTGTTTTAGCCTCCTAAATTGCTGGGTTTACAGACATGGGCCACAGCACCCAGCCGCTCTGGGATTTTTTTAAAAAATATATTTAGTTGTAGATGGACACAATCCCTTTATTTATTTATTTTTATGTGGTGCTGAGGATCAAACCTGGTGCCTCACATGTTCTAGGCAAATGCTCTACCACTGAGCTACAACCCCAGACCAATTTTTTTTGTAAAGCTTTCCTAGTGATTCTTATTTGCAGCTGAAGTAGAAACCACTGCATTTCAGGAGAAAGGCCACATGCATGAAAATGCTAAAAACAATAGATGGTATTATCTACATATATAAAAAAAACAAATTTTTTTTTGAAAGGGGAGTACCAGGGATTGAACTCAGGGGTACTCGACCACTGAGCCACATCCCCAGCCCTATTTTGTGTTTTATGTAGAGACAGGGTCTCACTGAGTTGTTTAGTGCCTTGCCATTGCTGAAGCTGGCTTTGAACTCGCGATTCTCCTGTCTCAGCCTCCCAAAGTGCTGGGATTACAGGCATGTGCCACCGCACCCAGCTAATAAACCAAATTCTTTAGGAGCCTGGAAGGGAAGCTGGTGAGGTCATCATGAAGGAGGTGACCCTGAGCATCAAGGCAGAAGAATGAAGAAAGAGACTAGGAAGAAATGACAGGAAGGAGAATGGGATGGGCACCCTTTCCCTCACCTTTCTTCCTTGCTCCCCTTCTTCCTTCTACCATATCATGTTTTCCTACCAGGTCCTGGAAGCCTTGCGCTTCACCGCGAGCCATCAGGAGTCTCTATCCTGTGTGTCCAGCTTAGAACTGCAATTTAGAAGGTGACATTTGGTTCCTCTGCTCACAGAAGGGTCATAAAAGCTGCTGCAGCACGCACAGGAAGGCCATGATGCATGGGGTGAACAACTATCCTGTGACCCATGCTGTCTGTCCTCCCCTCTCCCAAGGCTGGCATACATGTGCATTCAGCTCCTCCTGTGGAGAGAACAGGCTCTGGGGAGGCTTGTGGTCCCATTTTATAGAGAGAAACTAATTAGGTCCACAGGAAAAAGCACCCTGAAGACAGTGATATTCTAGTTGTACCCTGGGAATCAGCAAAAGTTCAAGAGCTGGCCACTGTGAAGGAAGTGAATGGATGGAGGTGGGAAACAGGCCTTCAAAAGAGAGTTTGGAATGCACCTCCATAATTATAACCACTTGTCAAGACCAATGGTGATATTTCTCAGCCTCTCATTCAAGCTAGGGGCTTCGTTAGAGTGCCCCTAAAGGCTCAAGATTGGGGGTTGGGGCTGTAGGAGCCTGTGTACTGGCCCTTCCCAACCAACCAAGAACATCCATTTGCATCTACAATGTTTCATAGGTATGCCAGAACAATCTCCTAGGTGACATTTCTTCACCCCTAATGCAAAAGTCACAATTTGGGATGACTCCACCTCTCAAAAGTGGAAGCTGGCAAGTTTCTGTTAAAATGCAAATTCAGGCGTCTTAAATAATTTTAAAGTCCTAATACAAGAATTATGTCATTTTACATGCAAATGACATAATGAATCTTTAAATGCAGTTATTGTCAGGGTGATGAGCTAAGAGTGGAGGGAAGGGGGCCACCTGGGTGGGCTCCAGTGCACTGCTGGGGGAAAAAAAAAACAACTAGAGCAGAGAAGAACAAGACCAAAAGGGGATGCAAGAACCCAGGAGAGCTGATAAGAAAAGTTTTCAGGCAAACGCAACATGTAGAAAGGGAACACCATTCCTGGGGTCAGTAACTAAGGGTGACAGAGGAGGATATTTTCTTCACCAGAAGACCAAGGACATCTTGGACAAACATGAGACAGGAACTCACTATCCTAGAGATCAAATGCAGGAACTCCAGGCCATGTCCCAGTTTCCTCTATAGCACTTTGCAGGCTCAGTATTTTAGGTCTTATTTCCAAGAATGTGCCCAAGGGCAGATTTCCTAATCGCAAGGATTATGTTGAGTTTTATTATTATTATTACTATAGTGGTGGGGATGGAACCTTGTGAGGCAAGCACTGTACCACTGAGCTACATCCCCAGCCCCTAAATTTTATTTTTATATCCCTAGTGCCTAGCTGCTATTTATTATTATATTATTATTTTTAGTACCGGGGATTGAATTCAGAAGTACTCGACCACTGAGCCACATCCCTAGCCTATTTTGTGTTCTATGTAGAGACAGGGTCTCTCTGAGTTGCTTAGCGCCTTGCCGTTGCTGAGGCTGGCTTTGGACTTGCGATTCTCCTCTCTCAGCCTCCTAAAGTGCTGGAATTACAGGTGTGCGCCACTGCGCCCAGCCACCTAGCAATTATTGAGCACAGCTGATGAAGAAATCATTGAGCCGGGCGTCGTAGCACATGCCTGTAATCCCAGCACGTTGGGAGACTGAGACAGGAGAATCACAAGTTCAAAGCCAGCCTTAGCAACGGCAAGGCGCTAAGCAACTCAGTGAGACTCTTGCTCTCCATAAAACACAAAATAGGGCTGGAGATGTGGCTCAGTGGTCAAGTACCCCTGAGTTCAATCCCCAGTACAAAAAAAAAAAAAAAAAGACTGATTCTTTGCCTCTGTCATTTGTTCACCAAATACTTATTGGGATCCTGCTATAATGCCAAACAATGATACTAGGGATATGGTTCCTCCCCTCATGAAGTTTATAGTCTACACAAAAAGACAGAACCTGAATAATTAATTAACTACATGAATATTGTAAAGACTAGATGACCAGAAGGAGATGAATTAAAGCCGCTTGGCAAGGCTTTATTGAAAATATACGCTCTTGGGGCTGGGGCTGTGGCTCAGTGGTAGAGCGCTTGCCTAGCATGCTTTGGGCACTGGGTTCGATCCTCAGCACCGCATACAAATAATAAATGAATAAAATAAAGATCCATTCACAACTAAAAAAATATTTAAAAAAAAAAAAAAAAAGAAAAAAGAAAATATACGCTCTTGGGCCGAATCCTCCCATCCATCAGAGTGTGTCCAGGAGAATGGAGCTAGGGCTCCAGTGCACAGAGAATTTTAAGAAAGCCCAGTCAGGAAGGGGAGGGTTTGGGGGCAGGAAGAGAAGGCCAGAGTTTTTCCTGGATAGGTCAGGAAAACCCGCTGATTGACAGGAGGCATGTCTACTGGTGACTGTCAGCGTCTGGCTGGCTGCTCCATTCCACAGCTGCTGACCGGTCCCCCTATTGGACATCCTGGACCCTGGCCTGACCTAACATCTCAGCCTTTTTGATGATATAGGACAGCAGATTCTGTCTGGTTGCTTTGTGCGGGATTGGGGGCGTTAAGAGAGGGAGATGGCTCGGGTGTTGGTCAGGCAGGGAGGCACGCAGGGGTGTGGGAGCCTCTGGTTGTCAGTCATGTTGCTTGAATGTAGAAGCATCACCTGTGGGTAGGAACAGAGGCTTGGGAGAGATTATTGATTAGCAGAAAAAGAAGGGGGCTGCCGAGAAATTTTGAGTTTGGTGGGAGTCCAGCATGATGGGAGTCCAAGGCTGGTCTATTCTGTAATGAAATTTGTTCAAGTTTTTAAGTAGCAGTTACTACATAATCAAGTCCTCTTGCCCTAGCCCAGAGGCAGTGAATGGGGGCCAAAGAGAGCCCAACTATTACCAATAGAAAGATGGCCCTTTTTATACCCTAGAGAGGGAGGTGGTAACAAGTCATGGTAATTCAGCCACACTGTACAGTCAATTGAGGAACACCAATGAGAATTACAATTATGATTTAAATATACACAGAGGAAACAGTCTGAAATGTAGGAAGTATAAGG
>CM053403.1:97994611-98052995 GCA_028644305.1 Xerus rutilus
GTCCTGCGGCCCAGAGGTGCAGAGAGCCTCTTAGAGAAGTTCCCTCATTCCTTGGATTCAGGCTGACTCAGAGGGTCCAAATACTGGTTTTCTTGGCCCTTTCATTTAATTTTAGTTTTTAAGTCTTGATCTTAAACACTCAGCAAGCCAATTTCATTAGTCTTAAAGTAAGGGTAGTGGGCTTTAACTTTAAGGTCTAGTCTATAGGTGGTGGCTGATTTATCTTAAAATAATTTGGGTTGGTTGTTTTTAAAGTAGTACCTCTGTAAAACATTAATAGGCCATAGTCAGAGTTTAAGGAAAATACAAAGTAAAATTAATAACATATTTAGTTTGTGTAACAGCTTTCTTAAATTTTGGCTGAGTTATATCCTTGTTTGAGATCCTAATGATCTTTACAACAAAATTAGTCCTTTGAACATATCTTTAAATGAGCTGGAGTCTATTCTACTTTGAAGCCATTGTAGTAAGCTGGGAGACAGAAGTATCTCAGGTAAGACAGGGCTCCTTGCAAAATATTAGCAGAATATTAAATAGATTAGGTCCTCATTTATTTAAAAGATCACTCTGATGTAAAAGTAACTTAAAGCCTTATGTTATTGAGGATAGGTTGAGTTATAAAACATTAAATGATATAAATGGATACCATATAAGTTCAGTTTGGAGAACATCAGGTTGGTATAATACTCTTTTAAAACCTTCTACTTTAAAGCTTGTACATCTGAAAGAAATGAACACATTTAATATAAAAATAGAGCTGGTAACACCATAATTGCATTGATATTGTTTAACCATAGTTGTATAAACCTTAGTTTTTGAAAGTTAGTTTCTCCAAGTGATAAAACCTGACAGATGTAAGAAAGTTATCTTATTAAGAGCAGAACATTGTTTGAGATTTTAACTTTTTATTTAATCACAGTTGTAAACCTTTTGATCAGAGATATTTTCTTTCCTTCCAATAAATACCATATTTAGAATCTTTAACTCCTTCTGTTCATATCCTAAAGCAATCCTTGTAATTTTTTTAAACTTAGGCAACAGTAGAAACCTTTAAAACTTCATATAGGAATTTATAAACCTTTGTGTTTACTCAATTTAAATTGAACCTTTTAAATCACGTGAATTAAAAATATTTGGATCCAGCCAAGTTCGGTGGCTCAAGCCTGTAATCCCAGCACTTAGGGAGGCTGAGACAGGAGAATCACGAGTTCAAAGCCAGCCTCAGCAACGGCGAGGTGCTAAGCAACTCAGTGAGACCTTGTCTCTACATAAAACACAAAAAAATAGGGCTGGGGATGTGGCTCAGTGGTCAAGTGCCCCTGAGTTCAATCACTGGTACCAAACAAAAAAAAAAAAATTTGGATCCATTTTTTTAGGTTTAACTGATGAGCACTCATTATCTGTGCCAATTTTGATACCAAAAATATAGAAGTTAAGAAAAGAAAGTCTTAGAAGAAAAATGAGGCGGCCGGCAAAAATAAAAAATGGAGGGTGGTTGGTCCAGCAGCCCATAGACGAGCGAGAGAGAGTTTCGCTGGTCTGTGGCAGCCGCGCCAGTCCACCCGAGTGGTGCGGGGACGCAGGGTGGGCGGCCCCTGCCCAACGCTCGGTCTCTGCCGTCCGGCGCTGAGACCGAGGCCAGCTCCGCCTACCGGGAAGATGGCACTGCAGCTCGGGGGAGCCGAGAGTGAGGGGAGGCGGGGAGCTTAGGAAGAGGCAAAGCAAGCTCCCGTCCCCTTTTTTTTTCTTGAGCTAAGGTAAAGTGGTAAGGCAGGGGTAGGGGGTGGCACATGGCAGGCAGCCCACAAACGCCAAGCTGCCCGTCGGAGCAGTGCAGAGGCAGTGAGAAATGCAGGGATGGCGGCCGCACGAGGAAGGAGATAGAGGAGCAAATGGGAAAGGGGGCTTTTAGCGAGAAGAACTTGAGAGGACAGAACAGAGGGGAAAGAAGGGAGGGGCGAGAGCACAGTTTCCAACAAAGCCTTGATGAAAGGAATTTCTATCCATTTCCCCATCTGGTGACAAAAATTAGCCAAATCAGTCAGGATTTGAAAATCAAAAGTTCCCCCTGGAGGCCATTTTGATCCATTATCTAAGCCATAGTACAGTGGAGTTTTGAGGTCTAGAGAAGAGTTGGGGTTCCTTGTGACTTCTCAGTGGTCCCAGGGAGTGGGCGGGAACATAAAAAGGCGTCCCAAAAAATGTTTGCGTCCACGGGAGAACGAGGTGGGGCGGGCGAGCAGGCGGAAAATTGAGGCGTCCCTGCGAACTTTCTGGGGCCCCAGACAGAGGCGGAATGGCTAACACGAGGGTTGGGAACATCTTCCCAGTCCACGTGGCCTCAAGCGGGCAGAGACCTATGCATATGTGCGACTTACGAGTAGGCCTCTGGAGCGAGCAGTGGGTGGGGAGGCAAGCTGAGAAGTCAGAGGAGACGGGGTGGGGGCGGGGCCTACCTCACTCTTGTGTCTCTGGGTGAGGAAGACAGAGAGCGACTCAGGAGTTTTCCCAGTCCGGAGGGCTTGCCTCGGCCCCGGTACGGGGGAGGTTCAAAACCCTCCCAGGTTTCACACACCATTATGTAAAGACTAGACAACCAGAAGGAGATGAATTAAAGCCACTCAGCAAGGCTTTATTGAAAATACACGCTCTCGGGCCGAATCCTCTCGTCCATCAGAGTGTGTCCGGGAGGAATGGCACTGGGGCTCTGGTGCACAGAGAATTTTAAGAAAGCCCGGTCAGTGGGGCTGGGACTGTAGCTCAGTGGTAGAGCGCTTGCCTCGCATGCGTGAGTCACTGGGTTCGATCCTCAGCACCACATATAAATAAATAAATAAAATAAAGATATTGTGTCTATCTACAACTAAAAAAATTTTAAAAAAAGAAAGCCCAGTCAGGAAGGGGAGGGCTTGGGGGCAGGAAGAGAAGGCCAGAGTCCTTCCTGGATAGGTCAGAAAACCCACTGATTGACAGGAGGCGTGTCTACTGGTGCCCTCAGCATCTGGCTGGCAGCTCCATTCCACAGCTGCTGACCGGTCCCTCTAATTGAACATCCTGGACCCTGGCCCGACTTAACAAATACAATTACATTTAGGGTATGAAAGGACATGAACCATATAGGAGGGGGATCCAACCCAAAGGAATAGTTTCCCACAGGCAGTGATGCTCAAATGAGATCAAAAGGATGGATAGAAGTTAGCCAGAGAAAGCAAAAGCATTCCAGGCCAAGGGGAAGTATGTGCAAAGATCCCGAGGTGGAAAGCTGAAGGAACTGAAAGGACTTGAGAGGAGGGTAGCAAAGGAAAGAGAGAAAAGAACAGGTGATGTTGAGGTTGGGGATATTGCTCTGTGTAGAGCACTTGCTTAGCATGTGGGAGTCCCTGGGTTCCAATCCCAGCAACACAGAAGAAAAAACAAACCGGGTGCTGTGCTGTACACCTTTAATCCCAGCAACTTGAGAGGCTGAGCCAGGAGGATCACAAGTTTAGGGACAGCCTCAGCAACTTAGTGAGACTCTATCTCAAAATAAAGAACCAAAAGAGCTGGAAATGTTGCTCATTGTTAGAACACCCTGGATTCAATGCTCAGGACCAAAAAAAAAAAAAAAGTCTGGACACTATGCTGCAAACTTAATGTCTGCCTACGTGGATAAAACAGGAGGGTGAAAATTTTGTGAGACCCTGTCTCAAAATAAAAGTTTAAGAAAGGGCTGAGGATGTAGCTCAATGTTAAAATACTTGCCCAGTAAGTGGTAGGCCCTGGGTTCAGCCCCCAGTACCATGAAACAAACAAACAAATAAATAATAAATCACTTCTAAGCAAGAGGTGGTGATTCATATTAATTTCCATCTAGAAGCCCTGTCTTATCCAGTGCACTTACAGAATACAAGGAAATCCATGCCAGTGAATTTAAAATAGATTTGCATCCATCTCACTATCTGTCAGTATTTTCCCAGGGTTCCAGGCCCTGCCATTATTTCTCAGCCTGATTTTCTCCAGCCCCTGAGCCTGGCTTAGGGAACAGCCTTGTCCTCCAGGTACAGAGGACTACAGACTGTCTGATACCAAATGTACTTCCCACAGGGGAATCATTGGCAGTAGTGATAACAGGCTTTTTATTTCTTTATTTTTTCATACTGGGTATTGAATGCAGTGGCTTTACTACTGAGCTACATCCCAACATCCTCAACTCTTTCTGTTTTTTTGAGACAGGGTCTCTCTAAGGTTCCCAGGCTGGCTTCAAACTTGCAATCCTCTGCCTTAGCCTTAGCCAGTTGCTGGGATTCCAAGTGGGCAGCATGCGTGGCCAACAGTCATTTTAGACTCAACCAGTTTCAGCTAACCCATCTGAAGAGGAATGTCTTCCCTTCAGGCATCTGGTCCTCAAAGACTAGCAAGACTAGGGCAGAAGAGAAACTCAGGTCAACTAGGTAGCACAAGACCAGACATGGCAATGGTGAGATCTGTGTCAACATGCTCAAGAGAGACTGGATGGCTGAGCTGGTCATCTGACATATGCTGCTGACCATCAAGTGCCTGCTGATCCACCCTAACCCTGAGTCTGCACTCAACAAAGAGGCAGGTCGCCAGCTCTTGGAGAACTACAAGGAGTCCACTGAGGGCCCACCTGCTCACAGAGATACACGGTGGCACAGGTGGCCCAGCAGCAGGTGGGCTAAGGCTGGCTGGGCTCTGGCCAGTGGCACTGCAGCCTCCTCCACTGATCCTGTAGTCCTTGGAGGCCCAGGAGGGGCTGTTGGTCCCATGGCCAAGAAGCACACCGGCCAGTGCAATAAGAAGTTGGCAGCCGAGAAAAAGACAAGAAGCGGGTGCTTTGGCAGCTGTAGTGGGCTTTCCTCCTCCTCTTACCCCTGGCTCAACTCTCCCCTCCTGACCCTTCCTTCCCACTCTGTCTCTAAATTATTTAAATTATGGCTGAGGACAGGAAGAATGTGGGGGACACTGGGACCTGGATTTGTTTTTCTAAATAAAGTTGGAAAAGCAAAAAAAAAAAAAAGACCAGGCATCAGGCATGGTACAATGGGGCTGGTGCTGGGCAGAAAATTGCCTTCAGCAAGATACTTCTTGCCTGTACCTTGAGAGGCGACATCTTGCTCTAGGTTGAATGCAATTTTGGGTGAAGAAATTAGCTTAAAGAGTCTAATTTTAGGAACTGGCTGCAGTGGTGCAATCCTGTAATCCCAGCAATTCTGAGGCAAAAGGATCCCAAATTCAAGGCCAGCCTTCCCAAATTTAGCAACACCCTGTTTCAAAATTTAAGAGTTGATGGGCCAGGCATGGTGGCACATACCTTTAATCTTAGTGACTCAGGATGCTGAGGCAAGCATATCACAAGTTGAAGGCCAGCTTGGGCAATTTAGCAAGACCCTATCTCAAAACTAAAAGGAAAAAAAAAATTTACAGCCTAGGGATTTAGCTTGGATATAGAGTGCCCCTGTATTCCTCTAATTCTAGCAATTTGGGACGCTGAGGCAGGAAGATTGCTAATTCGAGGCCGGCCTCAGCAATTTAGAGAGTTTCTGTCTCAAAATAAAGTTAGAAAAAAAGGCTGGGCATATAGCTCAGTAATAGGTCACTCCTGGGTTCAATTCTCAGTTTTGTTTTGTTTTTTTAAGTTCTGCTTATGAATCCTTTCCAGTCAACTGAAGAAGACTCAGAGAATGTACAAGAGCAGGAGGTATTGGCCAGGAAGACAGAGAGCTCCAAAAGGATCAAAGCAAGTGACCTTTTTGGGTAAGAGCATTAAGGTCAACCAGAAGGAGTTAGAGGTGTCCCTCAGTCACAGAACACTAGCCTAGCATATGCAAGGGTTCCATCTCCAGCACTTCAAGAAAGGAAAGCGGGGGCGGGGAAGATGGATCAGAAAGGAATAATAATTGAAGACCTAACATGGAAATATCTTCTACTCAGTGTATGAAGGTGGAGCAGGGTGGGTTGAGGCAGGGCAGCACCTTAAACTGTCTGGTGGCAAACCTGAGGGTTTCCACACAAATGGACTTGAGGTTAATGGCATCCTCTGCAGGTACACAGTAGGGTGGCTAATGGGCAGTCAACATGGTCACTAGTCCATGAGACAGTTCATGGAGCAGTAAGACTATCTTCAGGAGCAGCAGTATTGTAGATGCACAGATTCAGACAAAAGCCTCCATTTCCTAGGACATCAAACAACTCATGGACAAGCAGGGTAACTGCAAGAGACTATCCCCAAGCCAACTTGACTCTAGCCTGAGAGATGTTAGAGTAAAAAAAATATCAGTGCTTACACTCAAGAAATGACATATGTACGAAATTAGTCACTGACAGCTATTTTTTTTAATTTTTTTTTTTTTAGTTGTCGATGGACATAACATCTTTATTTTATTTACTCATTGTTATGTGGTGCTGAGGATCAAACCCAGTGACTCACGCATGCAAGGCAAGCCTCTACCACGGAGCTACAATACCAGCCCCCACTGACAGCTATTGATTGGGTGGCAGATTATTGGAAACAGACCCACAGTCCATTAATTAAAGGCTGGTTAAATAAATTATTATATCCATTTATGGAGGACTGTGCTTTATAAAGATGAGTAAAGCAGGGCATGGTGGTGCATGCCTGGAATCCCAGCAACTCTGAGGCTGAGGAAGGAGGATTGCAAATTCAAGGTCAGCCTCAGCAACTTAGCAAGACCCTGTCTGTAAATAAAAAATAAAAAGGACTGGGGATGTAGCTCAGTGGAAGGCATGTCTGGGTTCAACTCCCAGTACCAGAAACAAAAGCAAACAAAAATGATGCAGGGGACTCAACCTGTTGTGGCTGGTTGGACCACATGGAAAACCATAAAAAGAAAGCAAGTACCCTCTAGGAACAGAGCAAAGAAACAGGAGCCTGGGTCCTACAACCACAAGAAATTGACTTCAGCCAACAACCTGAATGAGCTTAGAAGCCAACTATTTCCCATAGCCTCCAATCAGAAATAAATAATCAGGGCCTTGCACATGCTAGGCAAGCATGCTGCCACTAAGTTACACACCCAACTTTTTAAAAATTCTATTTTGAGACAGAGTCTTGCCAAGTTGCCCAGGCTGGCCTCAAGCTTGTAATCATGTGCCTTGGTTTCCTGAGTAGCTGGGATTACAGATGTAAGCCATGGCATCTAACTTATTTGCCTTTTTTTTTTTTTTTTTTTTTTTTTGGTGCTGGGCATGAAACCCAGGGCCTCATGCATGCTAAGCATGGGCTCTTCCACTGAGCACCTCCACAGCTCCTTTTTTGTCATTTTTATTTCTTCACAGAGGTATTGTTGGATCCTTGAAAGAAATTTAAGTCAAGAAGAAGCCTGTGAATGAGTAGGCCCAAGCCCATTTACATTTCAGAGCAAAGTGGGCCCAAAGATCTGCTATTGTTTTAGGCCATAGCATTTTTATTTATTTTTTATTTTTTTGGCATTGGAGATTGAACTCAGGGGCAGTCAACCACTGAGCCACATTCCCAGCCCTGTTTTGTATTTTATGTAGAGACAGGGTCTCACTGAGTTGCTTAGCGCCTCACTGTTGCTGAGGCTGGCTTTGAACTCACGATTCTCCTGTCTCAGCCTCCCTAAGTGCTGGGATTACAGGCTTGCGCCACCACACCCGGCTTTTGAATCTTAAATGTCCTCCAAAAGCTCACCTGCTAAAGACTTGGTGCCTCTAGCTTGTGGCGCTATTGGGAGGTGGTGTAACATTTATGAGGTGGGGCGTAATGAGAGGAAGTTAGGTCATTGACCCTCTGAAGGGATATGAAGACCCCAGCCCCTGTCTGTCATTCTCTTTTGCTTCCTAGCTACCATGAGGTAAAGAGGTTTCCTCAACCATGTGCTTCTGCTATGACATGCTTGTTACAGAGACAG
This sequence comes from Xerus rutilus, assembly GCA_028644305.1. Lineage (NCBI taxonomy): Eukaryota > Metazoa > Chordata > Mammalia > Rodentia > Sciuridae > Xerus > Xerus rutilus. The sequence goes on from CM053403.1 coordinate 98,002,504, forward strand.
GGCCAAATTTTCATGAACTAAAACCTAAAACTATGAGCTAAAATAAACCTTTCCTCTCCCCACATACTTTCCCCAGGGCACTCTACCACTGAGAGATAGGGCCTTTAATTTTGAGATAGGGTCTTCCTAAGTTGTAGAGGCTGGCCTCAAACATGCAGTCTTTCTGCCTCAGCTTCCTGAGTGGCTGGGATTACAGGCATGCACCACCACAGCTGGCAAGACTTTCCCCCTTTTAAGTTGATTTTGTCAGATGTTTTGTCTGAGCAATGGACAACTGACTGACATGGAAGAATAATACCATGTTCCTATAATGAGTGATAGAACTGGTAGAGGTGGAGGGTAGAGGCATTTCTGAAGTTTGGGAGAGTCTGAGATTTATCCTGGCCAGTCTCCAGATGGTCATCAAGTCTCAAGGGCTTATGGTAATAGAAGAAACTTCAGTGTCAGAGAAGCACAAAGGGAGCAATAGTGTACCCTGCTAGGTTAGACACCCAGGGTAGGGCTGGGGATGTGGCTCAGTGGTCAAGTACTCCTGAGTTCATTCCTCGGTACCAAAAAAAAACAAAAAACAAAAACAGTCTCAGCAACTTAGTGAGGCCCTAACCAACGTATTGCAACTTATTGAAACCCTATCTCAAAACAAAAAAATAAAAAGGTCTGGGCATGTGGTTCAGTGGTTAAGCACCCCTGGGTCAATCCCTGGTACCAAACAAAGAAAAAAGAAAAAAAAAGTGCTATTGTATGGCATGTTAGTGAATGGTCTACTAGAAAACACAATTCCAGAATATAAATAAGGCAAGCCTAAGTAAACCAAGAAGTGCCTGTAATTATGAACTGCAATATGTTTTCTAAAACCTAAAAAGAGTTCATGTGCTCAGGTAAGATCCTACATAGTTGGACCGAAGCGGGCAAAATATGACACACAACTGATGTTGGAAAATAGAAACCCAAGAGAAAAGGGAAGAATAAATCTAACAGACACATGAGAAAGATGTACAGGGATTAAATTGCAGGGAGCACCTGCCAACCCACTACCCCTTAGGCCAAGGCCTCTCCACTTGGTACAGTCTGAGTTGGATCTCACTCTCTCTCTCTCTCTCCTTTATTTCTTTTCTCTCTCTCTCTCTCTCTTTCTTTCTTTCTTTCTTTCTTTTTTATGAGTTGGATTTTTTTTTCCCCTGATCATGCTGGGGATTGAGTCCAGGGCTGTGTGTATGCGAGGCAAGCACTCTACCAACTGAGCTATATCCCCAGCCCTGAGTTGAATCCCTTAAACAAATAAGCAATTATCTATATGGCCTAACCAGATCTACACTCATTTATTTCATTTCTGTCCTCTGACTGTTCACGTCTCAGCTCTTTCCCCATGAATTGTTCAGGTTCACATCTCCACATGCCCATCCAGAGCTACAACTTCTTGGCTGGTACCTTGGAGCTTGGTTTCTGCCTACCCTTACTCACAGGCCTGGCTGAACAGGTCTGCCCAACCCTGAATGGAGTGACAGTTTATATTAGACATCCTTGGATGGGACTTCCTGGTACTATCTAACTGTTTGAAGAGAACGGAACCCTAGGAGAATGTTCCTGGGAGTCACCTCAACACAATACAATACAGTTTGAGTCTTGCATTTTTTTGCAATGTTGTGGGATGTATTTCACTGGTGCTTGCATTGATATGGGGACAGAAGTGTGATAGAGTTGGGAAGAACATGGAGAGGCCAGGATCCAGAGGAAGAATTCTTGATGGAGACAGGCCCTTTTTATTTATTTATTTTTTTGCTTTGAGGGAAAACAAGAAGAAGCGATCCCAAGACAGTCATATTTTGAGGTACTGGGTGTTAGGGTTTTAAGATATGAATTTGAGGAGGACACAATTCATCCCATAACACTATCTGAATAAGAGATACTAACACCAGCTCAATTCACTAGTAGAGATTTATTACAAACAGCAAACCAAGTTAAACTTAAACACCTGCTACCAAACTGCAAGATGCAGCTAGACTGTGGTGCACTGTCAGGAATTCCCACACATGTGGACACATGACAATGGGGATTTCCAGAAAGCTTAGGCACTTAACCTGTGACAGAAGGTACTTCCCTTCTGGGGGTCTGAACTTCTCTATCTATATTAGTCTGCTAGACCTGCCATAACAATACCACAGACCGATGGCTGAAACAATAGAAATTTATTTTCTCACAGTTCTAGAAGTTAGGAGTCCAAGATCAAGATGTCAGCAGGTTTGATTTCTCCTGAAGCATTTCTCCTTGTCTTCCAGATGAACTTTTCTCTGTACATGGGCAACCCTGCTTCTCTGCATGCGTCCTAATTTCTTATTCCTGTAAGGACAAAAGTTACATTGGATTCAGACCACCCTATGTCCACCTTTTAATTTAGTCATCTTGTTAGAGGTCCTATTGCCACATATAGTCATATTTTAAGGTACTGATGTTAGGGCTTCAAGATATGAATGGTGAGGGGGACACAATTCAGCTCATAGCACTGTGAGTAAGAAATAAGAGCATTAGTAGAGATTTAATTTGTTAGTGGAGATTTACTAGCAACAGCAGACCAAGTTAAACTTGAGCACACTCTGCAAAATTTCAGAAAGTTCTGCCTTGTCCTTTGTTAATAGAAAAAAGAAATCACTCCTTCATGCAACCATTTATTGAGCACCTCTCTGGGCCCAGTATTAGGAAGACAAAGCCATAAAAGCTGAGCGACAAGGGCTCCCACTGCATTGCAGATACTGTCTGATCTAATCAAGAAGTATTTATTGAGTGGTGTTGAAGGTTAAGGAAGTATCAAACATACTTGATCCCATTCCTGAAGGTGCTTGTAATTCTTGTCCAGAGGCAAGAAAAGCTAGCATGAAACAAGAACACCACCAGGCGATATATAACCAAGTTCTAAATTGTATGGTGGGGACCTCAATTGCTGCTGGAATTTAGAATGAGGAAGATCAATGAGCCAGTGGGTCAACCTCAGCTAAATCACTTAGAGTGAAGCATTCATTAGTTGGAACCATTGTTCAGGCTCCGGACTTCCTGTTCCAGACAGTAAAAGCCAGTCAGAAAGCCTCAGTCACATGGATGACTCAAGATCTCGAGTTTCATTTCAAATTTCTAACATCACAAGACAACTGTAGGTCTCGCTTTGCTTACCACAGTCTCACCCACCACTTAACACTAAAAGTGCACTGAAAGTTCTCACCATGGGTCTTCCACCCCAAGGGTGGGTGAGAACCATGTGGTAACAGCCATCCCTGACAGGGCCATTTCCACAGAAAAGGGCCAGTAAGCTCATGCCTGTATCCCATTCCCACCTCACTCAAACTCCTTGGCCCTGTGGGAGTGCTCAGTTACTGGTGGGGTTATGGGTACAGCTCAGTGGCAGAATACTTGTCTAGAGTGCAAGGGGGTCCTGGGTTGATCCCCAGAATAGAAGGAAAAATAAACAAGAATGCCCTTGCTCCTTTATTTATTTATTTATTTATTTATTTAATACTGGGGGTTGAACCCAGGAATGCTTTACCATTACCATTGAGCCACATCCCCAGCCCTTTTTGTTTTTTTATTTTGAGACAGGGTCTTGCTAAGTTGCTTAGATTCTCAAACTAAATTGTTGAGGCTGGTCTTGAACTTATGATTCTCCTGCCTCGGCCTCAAGTCACTGGGATTACATGTATGTGCTACTGCACTAGGTATGTCCTTGTTTCTCTGGGAGGCTGGTGGCTATTTACCGAGGCACAGGGCATCACTTGACAGGATGTGGCCAGGGAGAGAACAAGAGGAATAGAGGCTACGAGAACTGAGGACTAGGATCTGGTCTGGTGTGCATTTTCCTCTCCCTTACATTTCTAGGTCTCGTTTAGAACAGGAGTCCAGAGTGGCCTGTGAGCTCAGCCTCTGTGCACGTCTCCTCAGCCCCACAATGCCCCTGGGAGCGGCCCCTCTAGTTTTACTGCTGATTTACGTGCTACACGTGCAGTGCAATGTGGGGAATGCTGCACCTCCAATTAGGTTTCTCAGGGGTGCTGTGTGTTCCCCCAGGTGGGGCCTCCTCCCCTCTCTGCACATGAGTCCTATAGAAGCAACTAAGGCCCTAGTGATGGCCAGAGGGACTCCTTTTCACGTAAACTCTTTTAATATCTTTAAAAACTGTCTTAAGTCTTAAGTGTAGCTCAGGGGTAGAGCACCCATGGGTTCGATTGCCGATATTAAAAAAAAGAAAAAAGGAGACTCATGGTCCTTGTAGTTGTTTATTTTATTTATTTATTTTTGGTACTGGGGATTGAACTCAGGGGTATTCGGCCACTATTTTGTGGCCCTATTTTGTGTTTTATGTAGAGACAGGGTCTCACTGAGTTGCTTAGTGCCTCATCATTGCTGAGGCTGGCTTTGAACTTGCGATCCTTCTGTCTCAGCCTCCCAAAGTGCTGGGATTACAGGCGTGCGCCACCGCACCTGATTTGTTCATTTGTTTTTGTGGTACTGGGGATTGAACCCAGGCCTGCTTTACCCCTAAGCTAAACCCTCAGCCCTCTTCTTATTTCTTATTTCTTATTATTTTTAATTTTGAAACATGTTTTAAGTAAGTTGTCCAGGCTGGACTCATGATCCTCCTGCCTCAGCCTTCCAAGTTCCTGGAATTTTAGACGTGCTCCACCAACCCTCATAGTTTTTTCTTCTTTCTTTCTTTTCTTTTTTTTTTGTACTGGAGATTAAACCCAGAGGTACTATACCACTGAGCCACATCCTTAGCAATTTTTATTTTGAGACAGGGTCTCACTAAGTTGCTTAGGGCCTGGCTAAGTTGCTGAGGCTGGCTTTGAACTTGTTATCCTCATGTCTCAGCCTCCTGAGTTGCCGAGATTACCAGTGTGCACCACTGTGCCCGGCTCTAAAACAATATTTGGCCCAGCCACGGTGATGCACGCCTATAATCCCACTAAATCGAGAGGCTGAGGCAGGAGGATTGCAAGTTCAAAGACAGCTTCAGCAAAGGTGAGGTGTTAAGTAACTCAAGGAGATCATGTCTCAATCCTCAGTACCAAAAAAAAAAAAAGAGCAATATTTGGGGCTGGGGTTGTAGCTCAGTGGTAGAGCACTTGATTAGCATGTGCAAGGCTCTGGGTTCAATCCCAGTACCTCAAAAAAAGAAAAGCAGTATTGGTTGGGGTGGAATGAAGATCAGTAGAAGAAAATCAAACAAATGGAGGACAGGAAGGTAAGCTTCTGCAGAGCTCTGGAAGTCCAGGGTTTGGCTGGCTGCAAGCTGAGCTCAGTTCTACACACTGACCACTGTGGAGACTGATAGAAAAACTAACCACATGGGGTGAGACTTTGAGTCACAGCATCCTCATTTAACTTCTCCAGGAGTCTGTAGTGTGTGACTTTCAAAGGACATCAGTGGTTCATCAGAAGTATTGATCTAGTAAGCATTGGGCCTTAGCAGCTCAGTCCTGAAAAAAAGAAAAGGAAAAAAATAGACCTCTAACAAAGGATTTTTAATTGACCCTCCAAGAATTCCTATTTAAAAAGGTGTTTAAATCTAAATTTCCCAAGAGCCACTACTTTGGTTTGCTGTCTTTTCTTCAGTATAGACACACACAGCTCCTCAGGGCTCTAGAAAGCCTCAAATCTTTTAAAATCTGTTTTGTTTTGTTTTGATGTTTTTGGTTTTGTTACCACTTAGCCACATTACCAGCCCTTTATATTTTTTATTTTGAGACTGTTACCTAGGGCCTTGCTAAATTGCTGAGGCTGGCTTTGAACTTGCGATCTCCCTTCTTCAGCCTCCCAAATCGCTGGGATTACAGGGGTGTGCAACCATACCTGGCTTTAAATCTGTTTGCACTGAAAGTGTGGGTTGGAAATTTCTAGAGTCCTATTTGCCCCAGAGTGCAAAAGAGAGTTCTCTCACCAGTGGACAGAGTATCCAAGCCTTCCACAGAACACTAGAATAGCAACTAATGGTACAGTCAGTTGCCTCAGTTGATGGCAGTGGACTTGGGTATAATCTCTGTCCTAGGAAGGAGATTACACCAGGAGGGAGATTACACACAGGAAGGAGACTGTTTAGCTCAGGTGTGCTTTGTGGCAAGAACTCCTAATAATAAATATATTTTTAGGGGCAGGAGTTCCTTCTCAGTGGTAGATTCTGTGTTTAGCATGTGCAAAGCCTTGAGTTTGATCTGCAGCACCACAAAACAAACTATATATATATATCTTTTTTTTTTTGGTACTGGGGATTAAACTCCTCAGGGGTACTCAACCACTGTGCCACATCTGCAGCCCTATTTTGTGTTTTATGTAGAGACAGAGTCTCACTGAGTTGCTTAGCACCCCGCCATTGCTGAGGCTGGCTTTGAACTTGCAATTCTCCTATCTCAGCCTCCCAAAGTGCTGGGATTACAGGCTTGAGCCACCGCGCCCAGCTCTCTCTCTCTCTCTCTCTCTTTCTCTCTCTCTCTCTCTATATATATATATATATCTTGAGGACTTAAATTGTGCCAGATACTTTACCTGTATTATTTCATTTAACAGTCTAGGTATTATTATTATTATTATTATTATTATTATTATTATTATTATTCCCATTGTAGAGATGAGAGAAACAAACCTCAAGAAGGCAACCAGCCTAGAGATTAAACTTGTCCAAAGTCATATGGCTAGTCATTGGGGAAGGTGGAATTGAATTCATTTGACTATACAGCCACATAGTAACCACTAGGCTATGCTCTTCTCCTCTCTCTCTCTCTCTCTTTCTCCCTACTGGGTATTAAACTCACGTCTTCATGAATGCTAGGCAAGCCCTCTAGCACTGACTTATATTCCTTCCCTCATAAACTGATGTCAATTCTCAGCTTCCAGTGGTGTTAGTCCCACCACGAAACCAAAATCAGGCCTGGAGAAGGCTTAGGAATAATTTTCTAGTTGTAATTACAAACCCACAGCCTTTAGGCCAATTATTTTTTAACACTGTCAAGGTGCATTTTTATATAATATAATTCATATGTTTCAAGTGTGCAATTTAATGATTTTTAGTAAATTTATCACTACTATGCTTTGGATCTTGAATGTATCCCAAAGGCCCAGGTGTTGAAGGCTTGGTACCAGACCCTGGTGCTCTTGGGAGGTTGTAGAATCTTTAGGAGGTGTGGCCCAGTGGGAGGGAGTAAGGTTACTTGGGGTGTGCTCTTGAGGAAATATCAGGTCAGGACCCAAGCCCTTCCTGTCTCTTCTCTTTCTGGCTGGTGTGGTAAGCAGTTTCATCCACCACATTTCCCCCTCCCATGTCCCACCTCACCACAGGCCCAAAAGCAAAAAGCAAAAGGGCCAACCGGCCATGAACTGAAAACTTCTGAAATTATGAGCCAAAATAAAATTTTTATCCTTATACATTGATTTTCTAAGTGGCAGAAAGCCGATGACAACAAATACTTACAACCACTACCTTAAATATATTTTAGAACATTTTTATTCCCCCGATGAAATCCCTTATGTTCACTTATCTGTAGGTCAAAGTATGACCTATAGATGTTGTATTTGGTCCACTACATTTAAACTACTTTTTGGGATTTGTTTTGGCTACCTTTTAAAAATGGGACAATTTCACATAAAAATTAAAAATATAGCCAGGCATGGTGGCACACTCCTGTAATCCCAGCAACTTGCGAGGCTAAGGCAGGAGGATCACATGTTCAAGGTCAGTCTAGGCAACTTGGCAAAGACCTTGTCTCAAAATAAAAACTAAAAAGGTCTGGGGATGTACCTCAGTGGTAGAGCACTCCTGAGTTCAATCCCCAGTACTGCAAAATAAATGAATTAATTAATTTAATTTAAAAATAAAATTACTTCCTTGAAAAAGGAGAATATAAGCAACATTAGAAACCTCCTTCCTACAAGGCTCAGGAGCTGCCCCTTTCAGACAAAACTTGGGGTCCCTAGGCTGTCACATAAAAATCAGTAAAGGAGCACAGGTGAAATCCCTAGAACTACAATCCTAAATGTTCACCCTCCAGCCCTAGATATCTGGTGTCCTCTCCACCCCCACTCCCTGTTCCAGAGTCCTTGCAGCCGTTTTTGTTTTGTTTTGTTTTTATTCTTGGTCCTTACCTAAAAGGAGCTCTTCTTTTCACTTGGACAATAAAAAATACAATCTTCTCAGAAAACATTGATATGTCTTGATACACAATCTGGGTTTATACTTAATGTTGCAAATCAAAGTTTAAGGTTTGCTATCTCCTTGGAATCAATCTCTCCCTGCACATAAATACTATATTGCATGAATCTTCTGTGTTGGTGGCGACAGAACTTGAGCATTGCTCATGCTAAGCAAGTGTTCTACCCCTGAGCAACACCCCCAGCCCAAGATGACTGTCTTGAGTTATTATGGGTAGATGTTGCTAGTGGTTGACCCAATTCTTCCTTTTTTCCTTACTGTTTTGTTCACGGCAGTAATGTTTTCAGGGACAGCAGACTCAGCTCAAAGGAATTAAACTATGATTGGTTAACCAGCGCTGGGAATCCCAGGTGTTTTTTATTTTTATTTTTTTTACTGTGATTGACTTCAGGTTAGGTATATGACCTATTCTAGCCCAAGAGAAAAGGGGACACTGACATTGGCTGAGATGATAGTGGGGTGCTTTTGGTAAAATTTTCCTCCATTTTTGACGTCTTTGTTTATTGCCACAATAGAATGCAACACTTGGCGCTTTAACAGCCACCTCGTGATCATGAGTGGAAAGCCAAAAGAATCACAAAGACACTAAAACAGAGCCCTGACATATTTGGGCTGCCAACTCACCCAAACATCTCCATCTGGACTTCCTGTTATGTGAGATAAGACTCACCTCTATTGTTTAGATGACTTCTAGTTACGTATTCTGTTCTTTGAAACCAAAATCTACAGTGTCACATTCTAAATGAGTCCTGTTGCCAACATTAGGATGCTCCCCTGGTTTTCATGGCTTGCTCAATTCCTTAACTTTATTCTGGAGTTGGGCTTCTCATGTAGAAAACTGAATTTTGTGTGTGCATGTGTAATGCTGGGAATTGAACCCAGGGCCTCACACATGCTAAGCACATGCTCTACCACCGAGCTACAGCCCTACCCCCTATAAAGCTGCATTCAACTATTTCATGTTGGTGTTTGTGTTTTGTTCTGTGTTTCTGAGGATTGGACCCAAGGGCACAGTACTACTGAGCCATATCCCCAGTCCTTTTTATTTTTTATTTTGATGCAGGTCTTGCCAACTTGCCCAGGCTGGCCTCCTGGCAATCCTCTTGCCTCAGCCTCCTGTGTGGCTGGTATCACAGGTGTATACCACCATACCTGGTGATTTATTTGTTTTTAACTTGAGATGAGCGTTTTCTCATCTCGACCCACAGTTTATGTGCAAATTTTATGTTCTGAAAACTCTATTACCAAAGTCTGTGCAATTAGCCAAGAAAACACAGACCTTGCCATAACAGGTGTACCTCTACCAATAATCCTGTATTAAATTAACACGTAGGCAAAGAAGTTCACCCTGTATAACCACAAGCTGGTGGCTAGCTCTGACAGTCTACAAAATGTCATTGTTTGCTGCCAGCCTCTCCTCTGCCCACCTCCCCATCTTAATTAGAGAATTAGTCATTTCTTAGATCAGGAAGGTATAACAGCTTCAAGCCTCACCCCACCCCACCTGCAGGAACTTCGCTCAGTCATTCTATTGTGGCGATCTTAGAGGGCAGCACCAGCTCTGGCCACTGGTGCTTCACTGGGCCCAGAGTTTCACTCACAAACATTCTCACCTATAGCTAAGCATCTGTAATTCCAGCAGCTTGGGAGGCTGAGGCAGGAGGATTTCGAGTTCAGAGCCAGCCTCAGCAACTTAGCGAGGCCACAAGCAACTCAGCAAGACTGTTTCTCAATAAAACATAAAAAAGGACTGGGGATGTAGCTTAGTAGTGCCCCTCAGATCAATTCCTAGTACCCCCCACACACACACACACACAAAAGCATTATTACCTATCCACTGAGCATCCACCAAGTGTCAGGCATCTGATATCCATTAGTGCTAATCCTTAAAACAATCTTGTTAAGTAGGATAATTATAATGCCATTTCACAAACAAGGAAACCAAAATTCAGGGAGTTCAAGTGATTTGTCTAAAACAAAAAAAGCTGGAAAACTACAGAGCTCAGTCCAACTGTGTCCAGTCAGCCTTTTTTCCTGACACCAGGCTGCTTCACTGATGATCAGTTCTAGAGTGAGGAGACCAGTTGTCACCACACCCCTGGGTGGGCTCTTGAGCTATAGCTCACACTTATTGGCAATGCATGCTGCTAATATGGCTTAGAGTCAGAAGCCTGAATTTACCTCTTTACCTCTTGGGGAAGTAAGACCCTACTTTGTTGCACATTCTGGGATTTATTATGGTAACCCACTGAGGGAAACCTCTAGCCTCCTCTTTGCCCAGGTTCTAGCTCCTTCTTGCCTGTCTTCCACCCTGGCGTGGAAGCCTGATCCAAATCTTCCAATGTCAGCCTCTATTATAAAAGCTGAGCGCAGTGGCGCACGCCTGTAATCCCAGCACTTTGGGAGGCTGAGACAAGAGAATCGCGAGTTCAAAGCCAGCCTCAGCAATGGCGAGGTACTAAGCAACTCAGTGAGACCCTGTCTCTACATAAAACACAAAATAGGGCTGGGATGTGGCTCAGTGGTCGAGTACCCCTGAGTTCAATCGCCAGTACCAAAAAAAAAAAGAAACCAGAGGCAATACTTAGCATGACTTTTTTTCTTTTTGGCAATAGTTGGGATTGAACCCAAGGGTGCTGTACAACTAAGCTAACCTTCCAGCCCTTTTTATTTATTATTTTGAGACATGGCCTTGTTAAGTTGCTAAGGCTGGCCTCAAACGTGGAATCCTCCTGCCTCAGCCTCCAGAATTGGTGGGATTACAGGCATGTACCACTGTGTCCAGCTGAACATCATTTCTTGCCAAAGAATTTTAATCAAAAATCAAATCAAACTTCCAGGTGCCAGCCTCAGCCTCACTAAAGTGAGGCCTTATGCAACTGAGTGAGACCTCGTCTTAAAATAAAAAATAAAAAGGGCTAGGAATATAGTTTAATGGTAAAGTGCCCTGGGTTCAATCCCTAGTACAAAAAGAAAATAAAAGAAAGAAAGAAAAAAAGATAATGACTCAGAAGTAGATAAAGCAAGGGAGCAAATATGGTAAAATGTTAACCATTGCTGAATCTAGATTATGGATATATGAATATTATTGGTACCATTCAAACTTTCCATATGTTATTATTTGTATTATACTAAAAAATTTGAAAACAAAATGGGACTTTAAGCCAGGGCCTCTCTGTTGACGAAGTTTTGCCCAGGTGGTTTCCTCTCTTGGTGTTCTGCTCAGCTGCTGGGCCATGTGGCTATTTCAGCTTGGATCCCCAGAGGCCTGAATGAGCTTAGAGACTGCTAAAGCCTCTAGACCCAGAGGGGGAAGCACCACTTCTAGGGCTGGACAACGAAGGCAGATTCCTCGTTGGTGTCTTGGAGAGGAAGATAAACATCTCTCCATGACAACAGCCCTTGGGAGAAATAGACCCTATATGGAAGATCCAGAGCCCCTCCTGGGAGGCCAAAGCTAGGAGGATCAATTGCAAGTTCCAGGCCATCCTGGGCAACTTAGCAAAACCCTGTCTTAAAATGAAATAAAAAGAGCTGGGGGTGTGGCTCAGTGGTGGAGTGCTTTCCTAGCATGTGTGAAGCCCTGCATTCCATCCCCAGCACTATTAAAAAAAAAAAAATTCCTCATCTAACTTGGTGCAAATGGCCAGAGTAAAGACTGTAAAGACCTAGGCCTGTGGACACTGACCATAGCATAGATGCTGAAGCAAGTGCCACCAAGGACTAAAGGATTTGGCTCAGCCACATTAGTCACAGCTGCTTAAAAATCCACTGGAATGCCAGCTCTGACCTTGAAGTTAAATAGACCTGGGTCCGAATATTGGCTCCACAAAAAACTAGTTGATAATTTTCCTCATCAAAAAATGGAGCCAGTCATGGTGGCACACACCTATAATTCCAGTGACTCGGGAGGCTGAGACAGGAGGATTGCAAATCTGAGGCCAGCCTTAGCAAGTTAGTGAGGTCCTAAACAATTTAGTAAGACCATGTTTCAAAATAATAAATTAAAAGGGCTGGGGATGCAGCTCAGTGGTAGGGCACCCCTAGATTCAATCCCCATTACCACATATGTACACATACAAAAAAGAATCCAATAAGATGATGTATGTAAAAACATCTGTCAAAATGCATAGTACCTATAGCAGATATTCAATAAACAATAGTTGATATTATTGTGATGATTGCAACTATTGTTGGCAAAGCACTTTTTTTTTCAGCACTAAGTTTCCGTCTTTCCCTGGGCCTCTCTAATGCTTAGAGGAGTGCTCTACCACTGAACTACATCCACAGTCAGAGCACTTCTCCCACTTTCCAGTTACTGGGGATTGATCCCAGGAGTGCTCTATCACTAAGATACATCCCTAAGCCTTCTTATTTTACTTTTATTTTTATTTTGTACTAGGGATTGAACTCAGGGGCTCTCAACCACTGAGCCATATCCCCAGCCCTATTTTGTATTTTATTTGGAGACAGGGTCTCACTAAATTGCTTAAGGCCTTGCTAATTTGCTGAGGCTGGCTTTGAACTCTCAGTCCTCCTGCCTCAGCCTCCCAAACCACTGGGATTACAGGCATGCGCCACCGTGTCCAGCTTTATTTATTTTATTTTGGTACTGGGGATTGAACTCAGGGGTACTTAACCACTGAGCCACATCCCCAGCCCTATTTTGTGTTTTATGTAGAGACGGGGTCTTAGCGCCTCGCCGTAGCTGAGGCTGGCTTTGAACTTGGCGATTCTCCTGTCTCAGCCTCCCTAAATGCTGGGATTACAGGCTTGAGCCACCGCGCCCGGTTTTTATTTTTAATTTGAGATAGGGTCCAGCTAAATTCGCCAGGTCGACCTCAAAGTTGAGGTCCTTCTGCCTCAGCCTTCTGAGTAGCTGGGATTATAGGCATGTGCCACCACAACTGCCCTAACAAAGCACTTCTAAATAAAATCTACCAGAATAAATTTCTCACTGTCAGTTTCTTTTCTCTCTCTCTCTCTCTCTCTCTCTCTCTCTCTTTCTTTCTCAGTGCTGAGGATGGAACCCAGGGCCATGTACCTGTTAGGCAAACTCTCTACCACTAAGCTATACTCCAGGAACATCCTTTCTTAAACATAAGAAAGAAATTCTATCTTTGAAATACATTTATCGGTCAGCTTAATAATTTAGTTTCCTATGTTCTCTTTGTAGAGAGAAAAGGGAGATGAATGACAAATTATTTTTCATTTTTTTTTGGTACCAGGGATTGAACTCAGGGGTACTCGATCACTGAGCCACACCCTCAGCCCCATTTTGTGTTTTATGTAGACACAGGGTCTCAATGAGTTGCTTAGCGCCTCACCATTGCTGAGGCTGGCTTTGAACTCGTGATTCTCCTGTCTCAGCCTCCCAAAGTGCTGAGATTACAGGTGTGGGCCACCACACCCTGCTGACAAAATTGTTTTCTAAGTGTTTCCATGTATAAGCTTTGATTTGCCAATAGGTCAGTCAACTCTAGTAGGGTCAGAATAAGATATACGTATCTCTGTATTCCTTGGGAACCTACAGTGTCAGTCACAGAGTAATTGCCCCCAAAATTTGGTAGCTCAGTGGTAGAATGCTTACAGAGAATGTGGGAACTCCTGAGTTCAATCCCCAGTACCTAAAAAAAAAAAAAGAAAAAGAAACATTTTGTAAATTGAATGGAATCCATCTGAAGGCCAAGAGCACTGACCTCATGTGAAGTGGAGCACAGGGTACTTCCCTGGGAAAGAAAAGGTGGAGGAACCATTGATTCCTTAGAAATCTGCACAAGAATGGTTCAAGAAGATAGTATGCTGGCCCTTCTGCCCTTTGGAACTCCTGAGCAGCAAGAGGCAAACTTCCAGAGCTTCCCCAAGGTGAGAATTTTAACTAGGTCTTCAGTCAGAGCATCTGGGTTGAGGAAAAGACAACAGTAATTCAGCCTGGCTGTGTGACCAGCCGTCATTAAGGGGTGATTTTATTGGGCTACCTTGTCTCTGGAGAAGGAAATAGGCTATAGACAAAGAAATTTGCATTCCAAAAGCAAGGGAATTTGTAAAGTAGGAAAGGACCCTGAGATCAGAGCCTCCAATCCTGCATTTTACACAGGAAGGACCAGGCGGGAAAGTGTGGGGCCCAAGACCACCAAATTTGTTAGTAGCAACACAGGTTGGAACCAGGAGCAAAATTCACCAACTCCCAAGTCCCTGCTTTTTCCATGACTCCAGCCAGCCTTTCCCAGGACATAGTCCTTCTGCTAAGCAGACCACATGTACACAAAGAGCATCACCCTTTCTCTTTCCCCAAAAAGACCTTATCCAGCCTTCTGCCCTAGGGGCACCATACAGGTCAGTGGGCAGAGTACTCAGACAGCAGCAGCTGGGATGGAGGTTTTTCTCCTGCAGGTGTTGTGAATATTTTTCTGGCTGCTTTAAAGGAGCAGGACAGGCATCTGCAGAAGTTTTCAAAAGGCATCTGCATTTCTTATCCTGTCCCTAACCAACAGGCCCAATGCCAGAAGAGCAGACCCTTTGTCAACAGGGATACCCTAGCTTTGTGCACAGGGAAGAAGGCAGAAATGGACCTCTGGCAGTCCACATGGAGGGCCTCCAGCAGAGGAGGGATAGGAATCATCTACCAAAGTTCCAACAAATGTTCTCATTTAAACAAACAAACAAGAAGAAAATAATAAGCTGGAGAAAGAGCCTAAGGGGAAGAGCAAGTAGACTCTTGAAATTGCACCGTAATTAAAGGCATAACTACCTTCCAAATCCTTATGTGCTGAGATGGGTGGTATGTTTATTAACCTGGTCAAAAGACAACAGGGCAAATTAAGCTGCATCCCAGTTTAGCCTCCAAACAATTTAGCATGCAAATGAGATGTGAGAGCTGGAGTATGAAGGGGACCCATAAGCAACTCTGCACAGGTCTTGGACTGTCAGAGGGCAAAATCCAAATGCATGGAGGGAAGTACTGAGGGACACTGAGCAGCCATGCGGGGTGGCTAGCCTGATTCCACTCGGGACAATATTCATTAGTATGAGCCTGGCTGAAATCTAGGCTCGGAGATAGCTGGTTTGGTTCCCTGAAGGACTATGCCAGTTCATATTCAAGAGCACACCAGACCAAGGCCTAGGAATATTTACATGAGTTTGTGCCAGTACTAACTCATGAGGATGCTTGCCCAGTGAGAACCTTCGCACAAGGCAGAGAGGGCACTGCCAGGGTGTTTGCATGGCAGAAACTAGCATATGGGCTCCAAAGAAACCCCTCTGGGTAGAGGGAGGGAGGGCTATACCCACATGAATCACTCTCTGGTGGTTTTTGCTTTGGTTTCAGGACCTGTGGCTAAGGCAGAAGGACCAATAGGGCCCCTGGTCTCCTTGCTTTTTCTCCTCCCAGCTGCTTCTGTCTCTCTCTCAGGCTCCTGGACACAAAACAGCTGAGCAGATAAACAAGTCACCACCTGCTCCCTCCTCCCCCATGACACCGCCCCTGTCCCCAAGTCCCACCCCTTCTTCCTTGCACTCTCTCCCTCCATTCCTCCCTGAAGCCAAACTCCCCAGCAGCAGCAGCTGCAGCCTGCTCTCACTCTCTCTCCACCAGTGCCTGCCTTCCCACAGCCCCCACAGCCCCCCTTCAGCCCCTGCTCCCCACCAATGGCAAATGAGGAACATGTGTACAGAGCCCTGGGCTCTCCCTCCTCCCTGGGGCCATTTCAAACAAAACAGTTGTGCTTTCTGAAAGTAAGACATGGAGCTCTGGAGTCCCCAAGGAAAACGGGTTTATGGCATCCGCCAGCCCTGGAGCCAATGAATGTCTGGCCACTTGGCCCAGAGCCCCTTTGCCAGGCACAGAAAAACTGGAAGGAAGGGGTTAATCTGAGCAGAAGAAGCCCAGAGGGGCCTAGCTCTATTCCCCACTACAGGGGAGGCAGATCCCTGGGATAGAGGGCAGGGGGCAGGAAGCAGCTCAGAGGGGCCAGGAGGCCAAGGCCTCCTGAAACCCTGAATGAAGGCCATCTTTTTAGTAGGATAGTATTTAGTAATTTCAAATGAGACTGCAAACACACACAGAGAGTATGCTTTTATTAACAAGATAAATGTTGTCACAACAAACTCTGGGCTTGGTAGTCAGAAGCCCTGAGTTGGCGCCGTTTAATAAGTCCCCAGTGCTAATGGTAGGTATTACTGAAGGCCCAGGTTGGTGGGGGACACAGGAGAGGAACTCCAGGGTACCTCCTCCCAGGGAGGGTGCTGTGGGCCATGAGCTGGGTAGTGGGGAGCCCTCAGAGGTTTTCTTGGCAATGTAGAGTTAATCTGTGTGACTGCTGGCTCACCTGAGTTCTGAGAAGCTGAAGTAAGATGCCATAAATAGGAAAGAAGTGTACCAGCCTTGGTCTTTACCACCAGACATCCATATTTCCTCAGAACTCTGTCTTTACTGTTTTATTATGAAGGCAAAAATGGACTTGGTGTTCAAATAAAACAAGCATGCTTTTTATTTTTATTTTATGTGGTGCTGAGGATCGAACCCAGTGCCTCACGCGTGCTAGGCGAGCACGCTACCACGGCGCCATAATCCCAGCCCACAAGCATGCTTTTTATTTATTAACTCTTCCCACCACCACCACCCCGCCCCCTGCTGTGGTGCTAAGGATCAAACCCAGGGCTTTGCACATGCTAGGCAAGGATTTTATCACTGAGCTACACCCCAGACCCTGCCAACTAATTTATTATTTGTCTGCATAGCCCACTGCTGTTTTGTGTGGAAAGCAGCATAATCACTAAACCAGATAGCTCAGAGCTGGATGGAAAGAATGAATGTGACCCAGATAAGTGACTCAACCTCTCTGAACCTGAGTTTTCTTATTGGTAAAATGGAAGTAGTATCTACCTCACAAGGTAAACTACTCTTAATTTTTCAGGTGAAGTTAAGTAATAAGGCAAAGTTAACGTAAGATAAATAAAATGCAAGCCCTGAGTTTGGGGTATAGCTCAGCAGTAGAGTGGTTGCCTATCATGCTTGAGGCCCTGGATTCTATCCCCACCATGGCAATACAGAAAGCAAAAATCTACCCTTTTTTTGTTGATCCCAAAGTATCATTTTGCTGGAGCTCCACTTCATGCTTAATAAAATAGTTCCTCCTCACATACACTTTTTTTTTTTTGTACTGGAGATTGAACTCAGGGACACTCAGCCACTGAGCCACATCCCCAGCCCTATTTTGTGTTTTATGTAGAGACAGGGTCTCACTGAGTTGCTTAGCGCCTCACCGTTGCTGAGGCTGGCTCACTGAGTTGCTTCGTGCCTCGCTGCCGCCGTTGCTGAGGCTGGCTTTGAACTTGCGATTCTCCTGTCTCAGTCTCCCTAAGTGCAGGGATTACAGGCGTTCACTGCCGCGCCAGCTTCACATATACTTAAAAAAAAAAAAAAATTGTAGCCCGGCGCAGTGGCTCAAGCCTGTAATCCCAGCACTTAGGGAGACTGAGACAGGAGAATCGCAAGTTCAAAGCCAGCCTCAGCAATGGCAAGGCACTAAGCAACTCAGTGAGATCCTGTCTCTACATAAAACACAAAATAGGGCTGGGGATGTGGCTCAGTGTTCGAGTACTCCTGAGTTCAATGCCCAGTACCAAAAAAAAAAATTTGTTACACACAAAATGGAAACAGCAAATAGGCAAAGAAAGTGGCAGGAGGAAAGGGTGCCACAAACTCAATAATTCTGAGGAGATATCTAGAGACCCACTGGACAGGAGGAGCAAAGAGACCAGTGGGAACTCTTTCTCCAGCAGAGGTTAGTAGATGAGAGTCCTTCCCTCCTTCCTGTAGAGCAGGACTTCTCATCTCAGGTGCTACTGCCATTTAGGGCCAGATCAGTCCTTGGAGTGAGGGCCTTCCTGTACACTGCCACCTGTTTAGCAGGCTCTATCCTCTGGATAGCACACCTCCCCTCAGTTATGACAATCAACATGTCTCAAAATCACCCCTGCTGCAGAATCACTGCTCTGGAGTTAAGGGAACACGCCTCCTTCTAGAACTCAGAACCAAGGGAATCGACAAAGGTTAGAAGCATGACTATTCACCAATACCTATCTTTCTTTTTGAGAGGGTGGGGTATACCAGGGATTGAACTTAGGGGCACTCGACCACTAAGCAACCCAACCCTATTTTGTATTTTATTTCGAGACAAGGTCTCACTGAGTTGCTCAGGGCCTCGCCATTGCTGAGGCTGGCTTTGAACTCGAGATCATCCTGCCTCAGCCTCCCAAGCCGCTGGGATTACAGGCATGAACCACTGTACCCAGCACTAATACCTGTTCTTTGAAATAAGAAAGAGATTCTTAAACCACCTGAGAAGGAAGATGTGGTCATGGAGAAGGCAATGAGTGGCTACTCCAAGAAAAATAAGAAATACAACAGGGCTGGGATGTACAAGGACCTGGGTTCCATCCCCAGCACCGCAAATGAAGGAAGGGAGGGACAGAGAGAAAGAAGAGAGGAAAGGCAAGGCTTGCTGTTGGATAGGTTGACAGGATAGACAGGAAAGCTGAGGCTGACACACACAATGACCATTTGCCACCACAAAGGCACTGCTTTGGTGGAAGTTTCCCACTTCTGGAATTTTTTCTTGCCTTGTTTGCAGAATTTAGATGCATTTCTAAATCCAACTAGAAAATGATCCAGGGTGGTGGGAGTCAGATCTCTTCCTGCCCTTATTAGGTTGTAGATGACCTTAGATGTGAGCTCAGCCATGTAATCTCTTCTGTCGCTTGGGCTGCAGAATGTTGGGTTGTGTTCTCTCTCCCTTTCTCTCTCTCTCTCTCTCTCTCTCTCTCTCTCTCTTTTGGTACCAGGGATTGAAACCAGGGACACTTAACCACTGAGCCACATCCCTGGCCCTTTTTATATTTCGAGACAGGGTCTCACTGAGTTCCTTAGGGCCTCCCTAAATTGTTGAGGCTGCTTTGAACTTGGCGATCCTCCTGCCTCAGCCTCCTGAACTGCTGGGATTACAGGCATGTGCCACCTCACCTGGTTGGAGTCTATGTGTTCTAAGGTCCCTTCCAGATGCAAGTTAAGAGACCTAGGAACACTACAATGTAACTAAGTCAGCTAGGTAGTTGTGGTGCTACAGAAATCCATCTTACACTTAGGATATAACTCCTAGTAGAGCGCTTGCCTAGCATGCATAAGGTCCTGGATTCCATCCCCAGCAACTCCCCCTCCAAAATAATTTTCCATCTTACTTCATTATATGACTGCAGTATGATTCTCCACAGGTCTTTATTATGAACTATTGTTGCTAAAAATATTTCACAAGTTCTTACTGTATGTTTCATCTGTAAAATGGGCATGATGAGGGCTGGGGTTATGGCGCAGTAGTAGCATGCTCGCCTAGCATGCGTGAGGCACTGGGTTCGAACCTCAGCACCACATAAAAATAAAATAAAGATATTCTGTCCACCTACAACTGAAAAATAAAATATTTTTTTAAAAAATGGGCATGATGATAGCAACTAAGTCAGAGAGTTAGTGTAAGAGTTAAATGAGATAATATATGTATGACAATTACCATGATGCTTGGTATAGCAGTAAGTGCAAAGTCTTGTTAGCAGCAAATGTTTATTGAGTACTCTGTACCCAGCATTGTGCTGAGCCCTGCAGATGAGGGCTAGGGCTAATGCTCTGAGGAAGCTCACCAGTTAGTAGGGAAAGACGCAAGCAACTATGATACTCTGAGAGGGCCAGGTAGAAATAGCCTGGACACAGGGTCAAGGCAAGCATCTCAGGACACTGAGAGGAATAATGGCCTTGCCTTTGAATCCTGAAGAATGACTGATGGTGTTTACTCAGGCTAAGGAGGCAGAGCATTGTTGATGAGAGCCCAAACACATATGTAAATGATCCCGGGGCTCTGGGCTTCTACATGTGATGCACTTGAGCCAGGCTTGGTAGAGACAGTGGTGAGAAGCAAGCCTAAATGCTGGTTCCAAAAAGAAGGAACCTGCACAGTGATGCTTCCTTTCAATTAGACCCACTGTTTCCCATTTTAAACAGGCCATCAGACAACTAAGAGCTGGTTTTCAGGCTCAGTTATTGCAATGCTTCCTTGAATCTAGGTTTCTCTTGACCCAGCTTTCATTATAACCTAGACCTTAACCTTCAATTTAGTTTGAGGGTTTATGATACCGGTGCCATTAATTATAAACTTTGATTTTTTAAAAATAAATGATGTGTAAATCAATCAATCAAAAAAACAAACTTTTTTTTTTTGGTACTGGAGATTGAACTCAGGGGCACTCGACCACTGAGCCACATCCCCAGCCCTATTTTGTGTTTTATGTAGAGACAGGGTCTCACTGAGTTGCTTAGTGCCTCACCGTTGCTGAGGCTGGCTTTGAACTCGTGATTCTCCTGTCTCAGCCTCCCTAAGTGCTGGGATTACAGGCTTGTGCTACCGCGCCCGGCAAAAAAAAAAAAAAAAACTTTAAAATACAGAAGTGTGCAATAAGAATGAAGCCAGACCTCTTAGGGAAAGCTGCACCAGGGAAGGGAGAGACCCTCTTGTTCCTCGCAGTCTCCCCAGTGCCTAGGCCAGTGCCTGGCACACAGGATAAGCAGCTGCAGCTGTTGATTCAGAGGGTGACCTTAGGGAATATTTTACCTAATGAAGGCTTCTGTAGCCAGGGTGTGGTGGTGCACACCTGTAATCCCAGTGACTCAGGAGACAGAGGCAAGTTTGAAGCCAGCTGGGGCAACTTACCAAGACCCTTTCTCAAAATAAAAAATAAAAGCCAGGTGTGGTGGTGTACACACCTGTAATCCCAGAAGCTCAGAAGGCTGAGGCAGAAAGATCTCTAGTTCAAGGTCCTAAGCAACTTAGCAAGACCCTGTCTTTATTTATTTATTTATTTTAATATTTATTTATTTATTTTTTAGTTTTAGGTGGACAGAATATCTTTGTTTTTATGTGGTGCTGAGGATCGAACCCAGTGCCTCACGTGTGCTAGGTGAGCACGCTACCACTGCGCCACAATCCCAGCCCCAAGACCCTGTCTTTAAATAAAATATATAAATGGGCTGGGGATATGGCTCAGTGGTTAAGAGCCCCTGGGTTCAATTCCCAGTACCAAAAGTAATAATAATAATACTTAAAAATTAAAAATAAAGAGGACTGGGAATATAGATCAGTGGTAGATCACCCTAGAAGAAAAAGGAGGAGGAAGAAGAGGAGGAGCAAAAGGAGGAGGAGCCACCTTCTCAATAAAGTACACTAGGACTAACCTATCAGACCAATTCCTGACTGTACCACACATTTGGGTTCTCTTTTGTGTATGTGTGTGGGCTAAGTTATCCAGGCTGGCCTTGAACTTTCGATCCTCCTGCCTCACCTCCTGAGTCGCTGGGATTACAGGCCTGTGCCAGCTACATAAGGGTTTTCACTGGAATCCTTCCAATATTATTCACTAGTTGTTTTGGCTGAAAGCCTTGTTGCTTCAGCCAAGGACAGATAGTGTGCTAAAGATGTCTGTAGCCCCCAGAACTGCACCTAGCACAGACTTGTCACAAAGCAGTCTCCCCAAACTTCTGTGATTTTAGCCTTTTTAATACCTGCAGTTCTTTGTAGCTGAAGTATGATGAACAATCCTAATCTGTCCAAATAAGATGCTTCCTCTCTAACTATGCACTTGACCATGTAGACTGGCCTCGTTTTCATTCATCCAATTAGTCAATGAATATTTGCTGAATGACAGTGTTAAAAGTCTTTGCAGACTTTTATCTCAACTTCATTATCTGGCTCCTTTATAGAAAAGGCCAGAAGCCATCTAAGGAAGGGCTAGCAGCTCCTAAAGAGCAGAGATGGGCTGGGGGACAGGCCTTTGAGAGCTGTGGCAGCCACTGCTGTCCCTACTGGGTGAATCAGCCATTTCTTTTAGTTCTTACCAAGAGCTAGGCTCAGGTCAAGGACTGGCGTGGGTGACAATGGAGGACTGATGTTATAGTTGTGCTCAGTGCTTCCTGCTGAGCCCTGGGCTCCCCAGTGGCCTCTCATACTCTTCCCTTCCTCCTTTCTTCTTTTTCTTTCTCCCCCTTTTTCTCCCTGCCTCTCTTAGTAAAAGGGCTCCCTTGACAAGAGTATCAGGTTTCACTTGTCTGTGTCCTGGGAAATTACCAGCTCTTCCCTCCTTTCTCTTTAACCAGGATTACACATTCAGAGCTAGTTGGCTCCTTGGCCTGCCCAGCTGCTCAGGGCTGGAGAATGATGCCAGGGCTCTGGGCTTGGCTTCCCATCCGGAAGGTGACCAGGGTCACAGAAGTGAAGCTTCCAGGATTGCTCTCCTCTCTTCTTGGTATGGTCCTCTCAAATCTGGACTTCAGAGCCCTCCCCTAGGAATTCCAAGAGCAGAGTCCCCTGGCTGAGGGCCTCTGCTCCCGCTCTGTTCTGTTGTGCTCTTTCTGGCCCAACATCTGGCCATCAGTCTCCTTCCACTCCACCGACTAGTACAGCCCTACAGCCAGAGGGGAAAATAACACAGAGTTATTTGTGATCTAACTATTTTCTCATTATTTAGAAAGAGAAACAGGAGGCTAAGAGAATAGATAAGATCATGCGAACAAGGGGAAGGAATGAAGAGCAGAGAAATGATCAGAAAGAAGGATCCCCATCATTTCTGTTGCCTGTGGTTACAGCCAGCAAGAGTGTGATGGAGGACGCAGTCTCGGAGGACATGGCCTGAAATAGGTCTATTTATTTAGGTACTGATAGTGGGGAATGAACCCAGGGCACTACACCCCTGAGCTATATCCTCATTCCTCTTTATTTTACTTTGTTGCAGTACTGGGGATTGCACCCAGGGGCGCTCTACCACTGAGCTACATCCCCAGTGCTTTTTATGTTTTTATTTTGAGACAGGGTCTTGCTAAATAGTGGGGGTTAGCTTTGAATATATGATACTCCTGCCTCAGCCTCCTGGGTCACTGGGATTTTAGGCATTCACAAGGGCACCTGCAAGACCTTATTTAAAATAATTAGAAAAGATCAGCCAGGTGCAACAGCACACACCTGCAATTCCAGCAATTCAGAAGGATAAGACAGGAGGATCATGAGTTCGAGGTCAGCCTCGGCAATCTAGGAAAATCCTATTTCAAAATAAAAAACTTAAATAGGGCTAGGGACGTAGCTCAGTGGTAGAGGGACTCTGGGTTTAATCCAGAGTATCACAAAAACAAAACAAAATAAAAACAAACAAAAATCCTGAGAAATGGAATCTTGCCTCTCTTATGAGCAAGAAGTTGGATTGGAGACTAGTTTTCTCCAAGTGTGCATTTGGAAACAATGGCTGGGATCACAAAATCTCCTAAGTAACTCTCTGGGACTCTCCAGGCTCCAAAACCCAGCCTGCCTCTACTCCATCGTACACCACAGAGGTCCCTGGCCAACTAAGCAATGAGTGCAAAGTGATTAAATAAAACAAAAAAAAGGAAAAAAAAAAAACCATACACACAGGTACAATAGCAGAAGAAGAATCAGAGTAGAGGTTGTCACTGAGGCTGGGTGGGTTTTGTGTTCTAGCAGCAGGGGTTGGGGGACATTCATAGTTAACTTTGGGGTCCTTGTCTGTTGCAATGGCATACACCTGTAATCCCAGCGATTTAGGAAGCTGGAGGCAGGTGGACAGCCTCAGCAATTTATCAAGGTCCTAAGCAATTTAGTGAAACACTATCTCAATATTTTAAAAAAGGAAAAAAAGGGCTGGGGATGTAGTTCAGTGGTAAAGCACCCCTGGCTTCAATACTTCAGTACTTCAGTACTTCCCCCAAAAAAACAAAAACAAAAAAACTTTGGGTTCCTGAATGTCTTCTAAGGCAGGCCCTGGGTCCACAGCTCCTGGAGTCAGCCTTTCTCAATCCTCAGGGCCTCTACCTGAGAGCACCCCGACTGACTCTTTCCTGGCTACTGGAGCGTCTGAGATTTTCCAGGACACAATTCTTAGCACCTTTAAAAGAGGACTGAGGAGGAGTCAGCAGCAGAGTGTGTAGCTCAGATTTCCTTACTCTCAGCCAGGCACAGTCTTAGGAAACTGCCCACTGTGCACAGTCCTATCATTCAAGTGAAACATAACACTCAAGCCCTGGGGAATCACACGTGGTCACCAAGGACACTCCAGCCTCAGGCTAAGCTAAGGGCATTAGCCCTGGTAGCTTGTGACTACTCTCCAGCTCAAATCAGTCCTTCCCCAGACCCATAGCGCCGCCCCACCTGTCATCTCCAGGACCCTCCATCCAAGTCCCCTTAGGACTCAATATTCCCTATGCTTAACTTCGGGGATCACTCTGCTGAGGAAATAGCATGCAACTTCCCAGGGTTGCGAGAAATAACTTTCCTAAGAATGTCACCAGCTGCAGACGCCCCTGTCATAAACTGTCCCAGCTCTAAGCCGCCTAGGGCTTTTATCCCCTCCTCTTAGCTACTCATTACCCAGCTTAATTAGGCCAGGAAATGCTGTGGCAGAGGACACTCTCGGCAGGAGGCGAGACTGGAGGAGAGATTCTCAGCAGCCCCACTTCCTGAGGCTTGAGCTGGGGGCTGGGGAAGGCCAGGAGAAGGTCTGCTGGAGATGGCAGGGCTGCGTCCTCCAGCGAACAGCTGCTGGGAAAGAGGCAAAGATGCGCACATTTGCTCCCCAGGCCCTCCAGGGAGCTGAGGGTTGCACTTGTTTACGGGAACAGCACCGGATCTGAAAGCTTGGAAGTCCCTGCCCACCCCCACCCTCCCATCTCAATTAACCAGCTTCACCACCCCACCCCCACCATTTCCCTGGGAAGAGGTTGTACCCTCCGTAACCACTTACAATATTTCAGCCTCGTCCCTCACATAGTCACAGCCAAAAACACAGCCTAATACAGCCTCTCATTTTCAGCTAGCTCCTAACCTTCACCCTGAACTGGCTTGGTCCTGTGTGTGGTGTGCCAGGCCTCTCCAGAAAGACAGGTCAAGGGTCTTCCTGGAGTTGAACCCAGGAGCATATCTGCCTGCTACAAAGCTGGGTGTGCGTTACCCATTTGAGGAGGTTTCTACTGCTGTAGGGTTAAAGGGAATGTCACATTGTCTAGGGCTTAATAGATTGAGATTTATATCAAGCAAATAGTAGTCTTTGAAGTCTACCGTGAGCTAATTCCATACCTTGGATAAGCTGTTTATTCTTTTGAAACTCAGTTTCCTTAGCCACAAGAATGGGGATAATAGATTAAGGTAATCTATTTCCTTTTTTTTTTT
This sequence comes from Xerus rutilus, assembly GCA_028644305.1. Lineage (NCBI taxonomy): Eukaryota > Metazoa > Chordata > Mammalia > Rodentia > Sciuridae > Xerus > Xerus rutilus. The sequence continues at coordinate 98,027,959 of CM053403.1, forward strand.
TTTTTTGGTACAAGGGATTGAACTCAGGGGCACTCAACCACTGAGCCACATCCTCAGCCCTATTTTGTGTTTTATTTAGAGACAGGGTCTCACTGAGTTGCTTAGTGCCTCACCTTTGCTGAGGCTGGCTTTGAACTAGCGAATCTCCTGTCTCAGCCTCCCAAAATACTGGGATTACAGGGGTGCACCAGCGCACCTGGCTTCCCGGTTTTTTTTTCTTCCAGTGGTGGGGATGGAACCAAGGCCTCCTGCATGTGAGGAAGGCAGGCTCTTTACCGCTGGGCTATATCACCACCCCTGTACTTACAGCTTTATATCCCAACAGGGAAACTTTCAGGAAGAAATAGCCAGGGTATTTGTTTATTTGTTTGAGATAGGTCTTGCTATGTTGCCCAGGCTGGCCTGAATTCCTGGGCTCAAGTAATCCTCCTACCTCAGCCTCCCAAGTATAGCACCTATTATTATTATTATTATTATTTTGGTACCAGAGATTGAACCCAGGGGCACTGAACCACTGAACCACATCTCCAGCCCTTTTTATTTTTATTTAGACAGGGTTTCACTGAGTTACTGAGGGCCTCGCTAAACTACTGAGGTGGGCCTTGAACACATGATCCTCCTGCCTCAGCTTCCTGAGGCTCTGGGATTATAGGCATGCACCACCACACCCAATTTTTATTTTTTATTTTGAGAAAGGGTCTTGCTAAGTTGCACAAGCTGGCCTCAAACTTGCCTGTCTCCCAAGTCACTGAGATTCCAGGTATACATGACCACATCTGGCTTTTTTTTTTGGTACCTAGAATTGAACTCAGGGGTACTTAGCCACTGAGCCACATCTCCAGCCCTATTTTGTGTTTTATTTAGAGACAGGGTCTCACTGAGTTCCTTAGTGCCTTGCTGTTGCTGAGGCTGGCTTTGAACTCGCGATTCTCCTGACTCAGCCTCCCAAAGTGCTGGGATTATAGGCATGTGCTACTGCGCCTGGCTTATTTTTTATTTTGAGACAGTGTCTCTCTAAGTTGCTTAGGGCCTCACTAAATTGCTGAGGCTGGCTTTAAACTTGCCATCTTCCTGTCTCTGCCTCCTGAGCCACTGGGATTACAGGTGTGTGCCACCACCCTCAACTATGATCAGTATTATTAATATCAGAACATTGGTTGGGCTTTGCCTCTGAGCCAGTGAAGAAGCCTATGCTTAATTATTTCCCCATGCCTACTTGTCTTGGGAAAAAGGTTTAGACAGGGAGGAACTAATATTAATGAGCTCCTACTAGCAACTGGGGGCATTCACACATTATTTCAACTTACTCATTCAATTTTCTGTCAAGCCAAGAGCAGTGCCTATAATCTCAGGGAGGCTGAGGCAAGAGGATCACAAGTTTGAGGCCAGCCTGGGCAACTTAGTAAGACAGTCAGCAACTTAGCAAGATTGTCTCAAAATAAAAAATCAAATGGGCTAGGGATGTAGCTCAGTTGTAAAGAGCCCCTGGTTCAATCCCCAGTACCAAAAAATTAGAATAAATAAATTATCTGTTAAGGCTTCATGATACAAATTAATAAACTGAGGCTCAGAGAAGGTGGGGAATGGCTAGTTAATGGCAGAGCAAACTGTGCAAGGGAGCTATAGCAGATGCCCTGGTCTGGTAAGTCTGGAGCTGTTTCATGGACTGTTAATGTCAGAATGACACCAGCCTAGAGCAAGGGTGACCTAAATCTCAGCAGCCGGACCAACAGGCGGATCATCACCCTCCAAGAGGGGATTGCAAAGGCTTAGAGTCAGAATGGGATCCAAGAATGACTGTCTAGAGTGTCTGCCTCTCATCCCTGAGGAACATACACCCTTTGACCTTTAAGTCCTGGCACCATGTGGTTCATTCTGCCCTAGTTTATGGTTTTATGCTTTGCTTCTTTCATTGTGTCAGTTTTTCTTGGAAAATGAATATTTCTTGAAAAGTGACCTCATTTCCCTCTCCTTTAACAAGACAGGAGGGACTTGGGGCTGAGGGTGTGGCTTAGTGGTAGAGTGCTTGACTGGCATACATGAGGCCCCAAGTTTTGTCCTCAGCACTGAAAAATGAAAAGATGGATTCTTGGTTCTCAGATATTCAATGGTACTGTGATACATACATACATACATATATATATATATATATATATATATATTTTTTTTTTTTTTTTTTTTTTTTTTTGGTACTAGGAATTGAACTCAAGGGCACTCAACCACTGAATTACATTGCCAGCACTATTTTTGTATTTTATTTAGAGACGATCGCACTGAGTTGCTTAGAGCCTTGCTTTTGCTGAGGGTGGCTTTGACTTACTTTGCCTCAGTCTCCCAAGCCGCTGGGATTATAGGCATGTGCCACCATACCTGCCTGATTTTTAAAAAATTTTTATTTATTTTTATGGCACTGGGGATTGAACTCAGGGGCACTCAACCACTGAGCCACATCCTCAGCCCTATTTTGTGTTTTATGTAGACACAGGATCTCACTGAGTTGCTTAGTGCCTCACCTTTGCTGAGGCTGGCTTTGAACTTGGGATTCTCTTGTCTCAGCCTCCCGAAGTGCTGAGATTGCAGGTGTGCACTACTGTGCCCGGCTTAAGCCTCACACATACTAGACGAGTGCTCTACCACTGAGCTACACCACAGCCCCAATTTTTAAATTTTTTTTTTTTAATTTGGGATGGTGGAAACCGAACCTAGGGATTCATTCATACTAAGCATGCACTCTACTATTGAGCTACAACCCCAGCCCCAAATGTTGTGATTTGAAGTTTTATAAGTAACTATGAAAAGTGTTGTCCCCCAGGGCTGGAGTGTGGCTCAGTGGTAGAGTGCTTGCCTAGCATGTGTGAGGCACTGGGTTCAATTCTCAGCACCGCATACAAATAAATAAAATAAAGGTCCATTGACAACTAAAAAATATTTTTAAAAAAAGTCTTCTCCCATTCTACAAAGGTTGGGGGGATAAAACCCACCAACACCTTCATGTAAGGATTGAGAGGATGGGGAGTATAGGGTACCTCCAGTTCTATCCAGAGGAGGGCAGCAGTCCTAGCCCTCTGGAGGGCTAGGTGCTCTCAGGTCCCTAAGGGAATTTGTGTCTCCTCTTGATCCACCCAAAGCATCTGGGGTACCATCTCCCCCAAACTCAGCAGCCATAGGCCTAAGAAACCTTGGAAGCATAAACCTCACTATGGGGAGCAGAACTTGAGCAAAAGTTATGGGGAGACCCTTATGGCTTAAATATATGGAATCTCTTAATCCCTGGAGTCTTCTGGAACTAGATTTGTCTGGTCAAGGCATCCAGGCCAGGCAGTGCAAACGCGGGTGGAGATCAAGCAAGGTGTTGGAGAGGCTGTGCCCTGAGGAAGATATGACAACTTCGGGTCCCCACCTCCCAGCCCTGGAAGTCCATTGACAAAGATACTGTGAATGCTGAGAAGGGTGAGTGTTGAAGCAGAGACTACCCCGGAAACCCAGATCCGGGATTCCCAGGCCTGACAGGAATCTTCTCTCAGTACCAACTGGGGCATACTTTCAGCCTCCATTCCTAGGCACTTTACCCCTCCCTTCTTTCAACCCACTCTGGGAGCCATCATCTTCCCCTGGCTGACTCCCACACACAGGCAGTAGAGGGAGATGCCTCCAGGAGCTTGGGGGCAAACATCTGCTGCCTGCTTTGTTTCCCTTATCTCAAGGGTGGGAGGACCTTGCAGGGCTCTCTAGGGCACAGGCACTAGCCAATCACACACCGAAACAGCAGTTTGACCCCTCCTCCAAGGCAACTGGGAAAGCTAAAAACTCCCGTTGGCTTCTGAGAGGGATTTTCAGGGTGTCCTTCCCACGCTGAGTAGGAGAAGGAAGGGTGTGACATTCGTGCTCCTTGACAATACCCCTCATTTTTTCTCTGACTTCCCAAGCTTGGCAAAGCCACATAGCTGACAGAGTCACCTCTGTACCCTCCCTTCCCACTGGGTGTGTTCCTGTGTCACTTTTAAACACCCAGGTTCAGAGCAAAAACAGCCTGCAGTCTTGGGTATGGGCAGGCATTTGTCTCAGCCAGACTGAATCACACAGAACCACCAGGCTGGGCTGTGGGCTTAAGCTTTCACCTACAGAGCTGCTTAGGAAATGCAGGGTTTTGTTCCAGAGCCTTCCTGGTAACCCCACCCACTGAACATCAAGTTTCAAACGCCAGATTGGGATAGATGGGATCAAAGTGAAGATTAGACTTTTTCTTTTCTTTTGTGGTGCTGAGGATTGAACCCAGGGCTTTGTGCAGGCAAGGCAAGCACTCTACCAACTGAGCTATATCCTAGCCCTATACTAACTTCAGTTGCTATCTCTTCTGAAAATACCAGTGAGCAATTCCTCCCTGGTGCTGTCCAGAGATAGAGAAAAACAAATGCGATGGGGTAGGCCTCTGCTCAGATGGTGCCATGGTCTGGCGCTTTAGACATGACAAACAGTGGTACACAAAGAAAAAGGTTGGGGTGCAATGAAATGAGCCACAGAAGGAGCAAGGAACATGAGATCAGGGAAGGCTTCTTAGCAGAAATGACATTTAAACTGAGATGAACAGAATTAACCAGAACTAGATTGTCTTCCAGGTGACTATCAGAGCTGAAGGTCTAATAACCATGTTCCTGAACCCAAGCAGGCCCAAACTTAGGGCTGTCTTTCTGATCTTTCTTTCTAGAAACTTTTTTATTTTTTGGTACCAGGGATTGAACTCAGGGGTACTTGACCACTGAGCTACATTCCCAGCCCTATTTTGTGTTTTTTATTTAGAGTAGGGTCTCACTGAGTTGCTTAGCACCTTGCCATTGCTAAGGCTGGTTTTGAACTCAAAATTCTCCTGTCTCAGCCTCCCAAAGTGCTGGGATTACAGGCATGCATCACTGAGCCTGGCTGTAGAAACTTATTGTGTGGCCTGACAAGCAGCCCTTCTTTTCCCTGTGGACAGTGAAGTCAGCCTGACTGTTAAAGATGAGAGAAGTTGTGTATCATTGCGAAGCTGGGCTTGGTGGCACAGGCCTGTAATCCCAGCTACTTGGGAAGCTGAAGCAGGACCAGGAGGCTCACAAATTTGAGGCCATCCTGGGCAATTCAGGGAGCCTTCCATCTCAAACAACAACAACAACAACACAACAACAACACTATTGTGAGATCCCCCAGGCAAGACCTAACACATTGGGTTTTTTTTTGTTTTTGTTTTTTTTGGTACCAGGGATTGAACTCAGGGGCACTCAACCACTGAGCCACATCCCTAGACCTATTTTGTGTTTTATGTAGAGACAGGGTCTCACTGAGTTGCTTAGTGCCTCGCCATTGCTGAGGCTGGCTTTGAACTTGGAAATTCTCCTGTCTCAGCCTCCCTAAGTGCTGAGATTACAGGCATACGCCACCACGCCCGGCTCAGACACAGCACATTGTTATTATCAACATGTTACTTCTAGTTTTTGCTCACTATAGGAAAAGAATAGAGCCTTGGTCCCTTCCCAGACTGATCCTGGATACTTCATCTTCTCTATTATTCCCATAAGTACTTCCCAAACTTCTTCACTGCCTTCTTATCAATGATCTTGCAGATCTGGAATTAGCTTCCATTTCTGCTCTTTAACTCCCAACCCCACACCCCTTTTAAGAGTTTAGTGTCCCATGCATTCACTTACTCTGACATACATATGTCAAGTGAAATCATACACTCTTCTTTTTTAAAAAAAATATTTATTTTTTAATTGTAGGTGGACAGAATATATTTATTTTATTTTTATGTGGTGCTGAGGATCGAACCCAGTGCCTCACACGTGCTAGGCGAGCACGCTACCACTGCGCCATAACTCCAGCCCTCATACACTCTTCTATAATTCTTTTTAATGCTAATAGAGATAACAGGGATTAAAACACTGAGCCACATCCCCAGTCCTTTTTCAATTTTTATTTTGAGACAGGGTCTCTCTAAGTTGCTTAGGGCCTTGCTAAATTGCTAAGGCTGGCCTCTGATTTGCAACAATCCTGATTCAGCTTCCCGAGTCACTCGAGTCACTGGGATTACCCCCAGCTTTATTTTTTACTTTGAGACAGGGTCACACACAGTTCAGGCTAGACTGAATTTGTAGTCCTCCTGCTTCAGCCTCTCCAGGGGCTAGGATTACAGGTATGTGCCACCACTCCCAGCTATGATTTCTTTTAATGAAATAATTTACCTTTCAATGTGTGATTGTCTATCTGTTTCAACTGCTTTCTAGAACTATTTAGTCTGGATGTGAGATTTATTAATAATTTCCTTATTGATGTATATTTGGTGTATTCATCACTTTTTTTCTTCCTCTTTTGATGCTGGGGATCTTGGGCCTTGTTCATGCCAAATAAATGGAACAATGGAAGACTTTTTTAAAATATTTTTTTAGTTATCAATGAACCTTTACTTTTCTTTCTTCTTTCTTTTTTTTTTTTGGTACCGAGGATTGAACTCAGGGGTACTCGACTACTGAGCCACATCCCTAGCCTTATTTTGTGTTTTATGTAGAGACAGGGTTTCACTGAGTTGCTTAGCGCCTCGCCGTTGCTGAGGCTGGCTTTGAACTCACAATTCTCCTGTCTCAGCCTCCCAAAGTGCTGGGATTACAGTGGGGCACCACCGCAGCCGGCAACCTTTACTTTATTAACTTATTTATATGCATTGCTGAGAATCAAACCCAGGGCTTCACACATGCTAGGCAAGTGCTCTACTACTAAGCTACAACCCCAGCCCTGCAAGACTTTTTTATAAGGTGAATTTAAGATGGGTTAGATTTCAGATATGTTCATTTTTCGGGGGGTAGTGGTACTAGGGATTTAACCTGGGGGCACTTTACCACTGAGTTACACTTCTACCACTTTTTTATTTCAAGACAGAATCTGGCCACTTAAATTGCCCAAGTTGGCCCTGAATTTGGGATCCTTCATCCTTAGTGTCCCCAGTTGCTGGGATTACAGATGTGTGCTGTCTATGTTCACTTTGGTTTTTGTTTTGTTTTGATATTGGAGGGGTGCTTTACTAGTGAGTTACATTCCCTTTTCTTTTTATTTTTTGAGATAGAGTCATGGTATATTGCTGATGCTGGCCTCAAATTTGTAATCCTCCTTCCTCAGCCTCCTGGGTCACTGGGATTATAGGTTTGTGCCACAATGCCAGATTATATTCACTTATGAGGAGGGTACCAGGGATTGAAGCCAGGGGTGCTTAACCACTGAGTCACATCCCCAGCCCTTTTTTTTACTTTTTTATTTTGAGAGGGTCTCACTAAGTTGCTTAGAGCCTCGCTAAATTGCTGAGGCGGACTTTGAATTGGTGATCCTCCTGCCTCAGCCTCCAGAGATGCTGGGATTACAGGCATACACCACCACACCCAGCTATATTCATTTTTTTTTTTTGGTATCAGAAATTGAACTCAGGGGCACTCTACCACTGAGCCACATCCTCAGCCCTATTTTTGTACTTTATTTAGAGACAGAGTCTCACTGAGTTGCTTAGTACCTCACCATTGTTTTTTTGGGTTTTTTTGGGGGGGATGGAATTCAGGGGTACTCGACCACTGAGCCACATCCCCAGCCCTATTTTGTGTTTTATGTAGAGACAGGGTCTCACTGAGTTGCTTAGTGCTTCGCTGTTGCTGAGGCTGGCTTTGAATTTGTGATTTTCCTGTCTCAGCCTCCCTAAGTGCTGGGATTACAGGTGTGCGCCACCGCGCCCGCTATATTTACTTTTAAAGAAAACTTTCAACAGGGAAAGATGAGGAATCCACCACTAATAATGTTGTCTTCACTTTCTTTAAATCCTATTTTGTTGTTTTTTGGCTTGGTTTGGTTGTGCAGTCCTGGGGATTGAGCCCAGGGCCTCATGCATGCTAGGCAAGTGCTCAATCACCGAGCTACACCCAACCCTATTTGTAATTATGGTCCACTTTGCTCCTGAGCTATGTAGCCTTCCCTCCTATTATTGTGACCTTAGTTCCTTCCCCAGTCTGCATCCATAATTATCCTCATCTTGGTGTGATATGGTGATAAGTCACTTCCCTAGGCTTCCTTTGGATCCCTCCTTTGTGTCTCCGATAGGCCAGGCTCTCTGTTTTGAGGTCAGAATCACCAACTTGTAGCTGGGCGCGGTGGCTCAAGCCTGTCATCCCAGCACTTAGGGAGGCTGAGACAGGAGAATCACCAGTTCAAAGCCAGCTTCAGCAACAGCGAGGTGCTAAGCAACTCAGTGAGATCCTGTCTCTACATAAAACACAAAATAGGGCTGGGGATGTGGCTCAGTGGTCAAGTACCCCTGAGTTCAATCCCCAGTACCAAAAAAAAAAAAAAAAAGAATCACCAACTTGTGCCTCCCTTCCATAGTGGGAATAAGGTGCTCCCCCCAGGCCCCTGCCTGCTCTCTCCCTTCTCGGGAGTCCTTTGGACTAAGGATTTGTGTGGACCTGAGTCATCTCTTTTTTTTTTTTTTTTTTGGTACTGGAGATTGAACTCAGGGGCATTCAACCACTGAGCCACATCCCCAGCCCTATTTTGTGTTTTATGTAGAGACAGGGTCTCACTGAGTTGCTTAGCACCTCACCATTGCTGAGGATGGCTTTGAACTTGCGATTCTCCTGTCTCGGCCTTCCTAAATGCTGAGATTACAGGCTTGTGCCACTGTGCCTGGCTCTGAGTCATCTCTTAAAGGAGGCCTCTCCAACCTCCACTGCCCTGGTACGTCATTTTCTTTGACTATGGGTTCTATGGAAGGTCTCTCTTCTTTGTCCTGATCCTATCTGGCCATTTACATGTGTTCATTGACCTCTCTGAGTCTTGATTTCTTTTTTTCTTTTCTTTTTTTTCTTTCTTTCTGTCTTTGTTGTTGTTGTTGTTTGTTGGTTGGTTGGATACAGGGGATTGAACCCAAGGGTATTTACCATTGAACTACATCCCCAGTCCTTTTTATTTTTAGACAAGGTCTCTCTAAATTGTTGAGGCTGGCCTTGAGCTTGCTCTCTTCCTACTCAGCCTCTTGAGTAGTTGGAATAACAGGCATGCACCGCTGCACCGGCAGCCTTGATTTCTGAGGTAGTTTCCAATACTACCTCCACCCAGAGTCCCTCCTGTGCTTTCTACTTTCCCCAATTCCTTTTCCTTTCCAGCCCCAGGCCTTTTGTTTCCCACTCTCCTCCTCCCTCCAGGTCTGGCCATCCTGGCTGGCCAGCTCCTGGTCTGTAGCCCCACAGGCTCTCCTTTTACTAATCTCTTTTCCAAGCACTTTTGCTTTCTTCCATAGCCAAGTCTATACAGCACAAAGTGAAGGAGAAGGTTGGCAATTATCTAATGAGTACACACAATGCAGATGCCAATTAAAATATCCTTGACACAATAATTCCCCTTCACTTTTTTTAAAGCTGAACTCCAGTGAGACCTGCCCTTCACAAAATCTGCCACATCATCTAGAAGAGGGGTTGACAATAACTGATGTTTATCTCGCTAACAAGTGAGATTTTCAGCACCTTCTGGATATGGCTGTCATTTCCCAAAATAAAGGGTTACTAAATGTATCCATGAGCAAACAAACAAAAACAAAAAACACACAAAAAGCCCCCTACTTTCTTAGAGTTGGTATATGACCATGAACTGAAACCCATCCTCAAAATAAGAATTTTTTAAAAAGATATGTATATCTTGGTGCCAAGGTTCATTCCTGTAATACCACGCACTTCGGGGAGACTGGGACAAGAGGATCACAAGTTCAAGGCCAGCCTCAGCAACTGAGTGCCCAGTCTCAAAATAAAAAAGGACTGGAGATGTAGCTCAGTGATATTTTCCTGGGTTCAATCCTCAGAACAAAAAAAAAGAAGTGATGGATAAATCCTTTTTTATGATGCTGTGGATTGAATCTAAGGCCTTGCACATACCAGGTAGGCACTCTACCAGTGATATATACCCCCAGCCTGTTTCTTTGTTTGTTTATTTATTTACTCACCTAGTTACCTTTGAGGATTGAACCCAGGACCTCACACATATATTTATTTGTTTGTTTGTTGTGGTGTTGCAGATGAAACCCCTACCTTCTCAAAGAGCTTCTTCCTTCATTTCTTTTCTTTTGGAGAAGTTTTTCTCTCTCTTTTTTTTTTAATTTATTTTTTAGTTGTAAGTGGACAAAATATCCTTTATTTTATTTTTATGTGGTGCTGAGGTTCGAACCCAGTGCCTCACGCATGCTAGACAAGCACGCTACCACTGAGCCATAACCCCAGCCCCGAAGTTTCTCTTTTTCTCCTTTTTTCCTCCCTGCACCTGGTGTGCCCCTCCTTTTGCCCTCTCTTTCCCCTCACAGGGGTCTCTTGTCTCCCCATCTTCCAACTCATCATTCATAATTACATCTACCTTTGGTCAAGGACTCCAAGGAAATCTTTAACCTTTTTTTTTCTTTTCCCCTACTGAGGCTTGAACCCAGAGCACTCTACCACTGAGCTACATACATTCCCAGTTCTTCATTTGCATGATTTATTCTATCCTCTATACAAAGCTGAAGCTATGAAAACATGGAGTGTTCTGGAAGGGAGGGGGAAAGCCTGTATGGTCTGAATCACAATTAAAAAAGGTGGATTTGTGTTTGTGCTCACATTTCCCTTGTACCAGTGAGAGCTGTTGGCTGAAAACATCAGAATAGACTATGGATAACTTGAGCAAGGGAGAAATTGACTGGCGTGTGTCATGGCACACACCTGTAATCCCCTACTTAGGAGACAGAAGCAAGAGAATAGCAAGATCAAGGTCAGCCTGGGCAATGTAACTAGACCTTATCACAAAATAAAAACTATAAGGGCTGGGAGTGTGCTCAGTGGTAGAGCACTTGCCTAGCATGCATGAGGTCCTGGGTTCAATTCCCAGTAACACACACACAAAAGAAAATAAATAAATAAATGAATAAACAATTTTAATGGGAAAAATGGGATGGGGGTATAGTTCAGAGATAGACTCTGAGGTTCAATCCTCAGTACCCCCTAAAATAAATTGACCCAAAGGCAATCTCCAGGAAGACTAGAGAACTAGACTTAGAAAATGGGCCCGAATGTGGTGGTGCACGCCTGTAATCCCAGTGGCTCGGGAGGCTGAGGCAGGAGGATCAGAAGTTCAAAGCCAGCCTCAGCAATGGCAAGATGCTAAGCAACTCAGTGAGACCCTGTCTGTAAATAAAATACAAAATAGAAGCTGGGCGTGGTGGTGCAAGCCTATAATCCCAGCATTTACGGAGGCTGAGACAGGAAAATCATGAGTTCAAAGCCAGCCTCAGCAATGGCAAGGCTCTAAGCAGTTCAGTGAGACTCTGTCTCTATATAAAACACAAAGTAGGACTAGGGATGTGGCTCAGTGGTCGAGTACCCCTGAGTTCAATCCCTGATACACCAAAAAAAGAAAATGGGCCAGAAGCCAGGCATGGTGATACACACCTGTAATCTGTGTCTTGGGAGGCTGAGGTGGGAAGATCATAAGTTCAAAGCCAGCTTCAGCAATTTAGCAAGGCCCTAAGCAATTTAGCGAGAACTTGTCTCAAAATAAAAAATAAAAAGGGATGGGAATGTAGCTCAATGGTAAAGCACCCCTGAGTTCAATGTCTGGTATAGAAAGAAAAGAAAAGAAAAGAAAAAAAGAAAGAAGGAAGGAAGGAAGGAAGGAAGGAAGGAAGGAAGGAAGGAAAATGGGTGGGCCAGAACCAAGGTTGTTCAGGCACTCAGAACACCAACCATGACCTGCCTCCAGAAGAGTCTGACTGACAAGCCCCTTCAGGCACTGCCCCTAAGGAATACTTGCTTCCATTTCTCTATATCACCGGCACTTCCACCAGATTCAAAGCTTCAGGCAAGGATTTACAATTGACTAAACCAGTATGTGCAGGTACATGCCCATGCCCACTCTCCCTGCAGGAAAGGGAAAGCAGGGGACTGCTGGTGTAGCTCAACAGTAGAGCACATCCATAGCTTGCACAAGGCTCTGAGTTCAATTTGTAGTTCCCATCCCCTCAAAGAATGAAGAGGGAATGCCTCCTGCTACAGAGGAAGGTAGTGTCTTTCCTCCACTAGGGCACCTTCACTGGAAAAGACACAAATAGGATAGGGAATTTGGGAGCAGGCAACCAGAGCAATGGTCTAAGTCCCCTATCGCCCATCCTTTTATTGCCCAATAGGTACACGCAGCCCTCTTCCTATACTTAACCCTTCCCAGAAGGAGCTCTCAGAAACCATACTCCTCTCTACCCATAATGTCTTCTGGCAACCATACTTCTTTTGATAATTGGGATCATCAACTCCAATCAGGTGCAGGTACATGCGCAGGTCCACTCCCTGTTTACCTGATGACACAAGGAGACAAAACACAGGTATGAATATTAGCTCCCATTTAAGTATGTCTCCTGGTGGAAGCATTCCATTCCTCACTTGGGTATAAAAACCTTGAAGTTGTGCTTGCTTTGGCAACACACATACTAAAATTGGAAGGATACATTGATTAGCACAGGCCCTGCACAGGAAGACAGGCAATTCCTGAAGCATTCCATATTTTTTATTTTTTAATTTTTGGTACCAGGGATTGAACTCAGGGGCACTCGACCACTGAGCCACATCCCCAGCCCTATTTTGTGTTTTATGTAGAGACAGGGTCTCACTGAGTTGCTCGCAATTCTCCTGTCTCAGCCTCCCAGAGTGCTGGGATTACAAGCATGGGCCACCACGCCTGGCTCCATTTTTTTTTTTTTTAATTTTTTTGTTGTACATGGACACAATACTTTTATTTTATTTGTTAATTTTTTTGTAGTGCTGAGGATTGAACCCAGTGCCTCACACGAGCAAGGAAAGAGCTCTACCACTGAGCTACAACCCCAGCACTTTCCATAATTTTTTAAAAAAGTAGCCAGGGTGGTGGCACATGCTTGTAATTCCAGCAGCTCTGGAGGCTGAGACAGGAAGATTGCAAGTTCAAAGCCAACCTCAGGAAAAGCAAGGCACTAAGCAACTCAGTGAGACCTTGTCTCTAAATAAAATACAAAATAGGCCTGGGGATGTGGCTCAGTGGTCAAGTGTCCCTGAATTCAATCCTCGGTATCCTCCTTCCAAAATTTAAAAAGCTAGAATAGACATTGACTAATCACACACATGCACACATACACACACATGCATTTTACTAAAAATGTTTCTTCCCATCACATGTACCACTTGTTTAAGCATGTGCCATTAATATGGCTTTACATAAGTTTATATAATTTGCATCTCATTTACCTCCCAAAAACAGAATTTCAAGGAATTTATAAAAGAAATAATTAAATAAAACCTTGAGGGGCTGGGGCTTTAGCTTAGTGGTAGAGCGCTTGCCTAGCATGCGTGAGACACTGGGTTCGATCTTCAGCACCACATATAAATAATAAATGAATAAAATAAAGATACATCAACAACTAAAAAAATATGTAAAAAAATAAAGATCCATCAACAACTAAAAAAAAAAAAATTTAAAATAAATAAATAAATAAAACCTTGAAGCCAACAGAGAACAGATTCATGGGAACAGGAGGCAAAAAATTTTTGTGACTAGGTCATTAGGTATAATTTTGCCCACTTCAGCTGGGCGTGGTGGCATATGGCTATAATCCCAGCAACTGGGGAGGATGAGGCAGGAAAAACGCAAGTTCAAAGCCAGCCTCAGCAACTTAGTGAGGCTCTAGGCAACTTAGCAAGACCCTATCTCTAAATAAAGTATTTTAAAAAGGGCTGGGGATGTGGTTCAGTTGCTAAGCACCCTTGAGGTCAATCCCTGGTACCAAAAAAAAAAAAAATTGCCTACTTCTACCTCCTGCTCTATATATTTTGGTTATGAGAGGATTCAAACACTTCCAATCTCTACCTGATGATCTTTGAGGAATTCATAAATTTCACATTTATATTCAGCAGAATCAAAGAAAGCAAACACAAATAGGCAAGAGTCTATTCCAATGCAGATAGGAGAAGGCCCTCTTTTCGTGATGGAAAAGGTCTAATGTCATAAACTTGCTAACAGGTAGCTTGTCTCCTAAGTGACTAGAATCATAGGGGAGGCTGAAAATTGGTATGCTACAAATTGTGCTGAGAGTAGTGGTGGTGGTGAGGTAAGCCTCTGTAAGAAGTTCATTTTGTTAAGATCCTACAAGATCTGGGCTGGGATTGTAGCTCAGTGGTAGAGTGCTTGCCTCACACGCGTGAGGCCCTGGGTTTGTTCCTCAGCACCACATACAGAGCAATAAAATAAAGACATTGTGTCCATCTACAAAAAAATTAAAAAAAAAAAAAGATCCTACAAGATCTTCATTCCTGCTTGCCACCATGTCTTTGTGGGGGGGAGGGGGGGGCGGTGGTATTTGTAAGTGCTCAATCACTGAACCACATCCCCAGCCCTCACCATGACTTTTTGCTCCTGGACCCAGTGCCAAAAAAAAAAAAAAAAGCCTTTTATGAAATAGAGGTTTTCTTTTTCTCTGTCTTTTCTTTTTTATTCCGTGCTAGAAATAAAATCCAGGGCCTCACATATTCTAGTCAAATGCTCTACCACTAAGCCTTCTATCTCTAGTGGAGGTCTTTTTTCTTTTTTTTTTTTTTTTTTTTTTGTACTGAGGATTGAATCCAGGAGCGCTTTGCCACTGAGCCACATCCCCCATCCCTTTATTTTGGGCAAGAGGTAACTAGGGATTGAACTCAGGGGCACTTGATCACTGAGCCACACCCCCAGCCCTATTTTGTATTTTATTTAGAGACAGGGTCTCACTGAGTTGATTAGAGCCTGCTAAGTTGCTGAGGCTGGTTTTGAACTCACAATTCCTTCTGCCTCAGCCTCCTGAACCTCTGGGATTACAGGTGTGCGACACCACGCCTGGCTTCAATGGAGGTCTTCTGATAAGAATTCATCTGGGGACGGGGATACAGCTTAGTTGTAGAGCACATTGCTATCATGTGAGAGGGCCTGGGTGTGATCCCCAGAGCTGATCCCCCATATATGCACACGCAAAAAGCCTAAAAGCCTAAAAGCCCAGGAGGACAAGGTGGGAAGATTGCTTGAGCCCAGGAGTTTAAATCCAGACGGGTCAATATGGAAAGACACTGTCCAAAATTTAAAAAAAAAATGAAATGCATATGTTATGCAAACATACCACTGAGAAACACCTAGTTATCTGGATTATTGAGAGGACTCAGTGAGCCAATAAATGTGAACTGAATGGCACACAATTTGTAGTCAGTTAATAGCAGTTATTATTACCAAAAAGTGGAATATGTAAAATGCATAAATATATCTTGAAACCATGTTGAAAAAATACAGAGAGAAGTACAAAGTACTTCATTTGTATAATGTATAAACAACACTTAAAACAGGCTATAGAACACAAAAAGCCATGCTTATTTTCCTTTTGGTACTGGGGATTGAACTCAGGGGTACTTGACCACTGAGCCACATCCCCAGCCCTATTTTGTTTTGTTTAGAGACAGGGTCACACTGAGTTGCTTAGGGCATCACCATTGCTGAGGCTGGTTTGAACTTGCGATTCTCCTGTCTCAGCCTCCCAAAGTGCTGGGATTACAGGGGTGCGCCACTGTGCCCAGCAAGCCATGCTTATTTTCTGAGGAAACTTTTACTAACTTTCATCAAGTGATACTGAGTTACTTTAGTCAGAAAAAAAAAAAAATGGAGATACTTTCTTTCTTTTTTTGGTGCTGAGGAATTGAACCCAGGGCCTTATGCATGCTTGGCAAGTGTTCTACCACTGAGCTACATCCCTAGCCCAGTATTTTCATTTTGAAAACAAAATCAAAATGTCAAATTTAGGCACTGTAGTTGCCTAGCACTTAACAATTGTATTATATTTGTGGGTTTATATAAGTTATATTGAAGTTTATTCATATAGTGCAAAAAACTACTTTGTGAAAAGAACTTAGATTTTTTTAATAGATAAGTGTTTTGGGGGCTGAGTGTGGTGGTTTATGCCTGTAATCCTCTACTTGGGAGGCTGTGGCAGGAGGATCACAAGTTCAAGACCAGCATGGGCAATTTAGTGAGACTCTGTCCCAAAATTTAAAAAAAATAAAAAAATTAAAAGAACTGGGGATGTAGCTCAGTGATAGAGGGCCCCTGGGTTCAATTCCCCAGTACCACACACACACACACACACACACACACACACACACAGACACACAAAGTGTTTTGTAAGTTAAAACGTTACTTTTATGTAACTTACCCCTGCCCTAAAGATCTAAAACTGCTGGGTGGGCAGCCAGCACCACTTTCCAAATGGGCCATTTTATTAGTAGTCCAATCAATACTAATTGCAGAGGATATCGTATAGTCAGTTGTGGGTCCACAACAGAAAAGAAGGTGGCTCTAGCTGTTGTAGAACTATAACACTTCTGTATGAAATAGTGTGGACAGGCATACATACAGAACAATAAAATGAAATAAGACACATGAGGTACCCTACATGTGTTATGTGATGGCTAAACATCCACAATTTCTTTTTCCCTAGACTCTTGAAAAAAGCTTCCTGTTCCACCAAGTGTGGTGGCACACCTCTGTAAACCCAACAGCTTGGGAGGTTGAGGCAGGAGGATCATAAATTTAAATCCAGCCTCAGCAATTTAACAGAGCCCTAAGCATCTTAGTGAGATCCTGTCTCCAAATAAAAAAGGGCTGGGGATGTGGCTCAGTGGTAAAGTACCCCAGGTTCAAACCCTGGTACCAAAAAATAAGTTTACTATTCATAAAGAAACAGGGTCCAGGGCTTGGGGTTATGGCTTAGTGGTAGAGTGCTCGCCTAGCACGTGTGAGGCACTGGGTTCGATCCTCAGCACCACATAAAAATAAAATAAAGATATTCTGTCCACCTACAACTAAAAAATAAATATTAAAAATAAAAAAAGAAAAGAAACAGGGTCCACTCTGAATACATGTGTGGTGGGGAGGGTCAAGTTGAGTGGAGCCTAGACCCCAGGCAGCAGCAACCCAGCTGGAAGGGGAGGGTTGAGCTGCCAGGGCATCAGCAGGAAATGAAGGGAATCAGGTAGGGTGAAGGTCTTAAGGTCACTCTACACAAGGAGGACAGAGCTGGTCAAGAAATCTACAAGTCCACACTCCCAGGCTCCTAACATTACTGGGAAAACTGTTTCCTTGATATCTCATAAATCACAGAATTTCTCAGTTAAATGAGCTTGTTTAATTACTCTCTTTGCTACTATCATTAAAGAGTTCCATTTTCCCAGAGTTTCCTAGTTCTTATCTCAGATCCTAGAGGTGGAAAACCTAAATGACACTTGTTAACTACAAACAGATGAAATGTTGTTAGTTGGAAAGAACCAAGACAATCTGCAGCACTTTTCTTGATCTTGGCTATGATGCCTTCATTCTAACTTATCTGGCCGCTTCACTGATGTTTTCTTTGCAGATTCCTTTAAATGCTCTTTCGTGTGTGCATATGTGTGTGCATGTACATTGCTACTATAAATGCTTTGATATATAAGATTTGTATGTCTTAACTCCCTCAGTATATGTTATCATGGTAGCAGTCACATAATTGATTCCCAATAAACATTGGCTCACTGTTTGAGAAAACTTTTATGGGTCAGGAGACCTCAGTGCTATTCCTTTGTTCTCTACTTCTAGATGACCTTCAGTGGAATCCCTCGCTCTCAGTGTTAATGTGCCTGTCCTTTTTGCTCAACCTAAAAAGGACCATGAATTGTCTCCCACACAAGCCAGCCATGCAGGGCAAGTTTTGTTTTTAAGACTTGGTGGTTGCCTTTGAAGTGTGGTTTGAGGAGCTAGATTTTTATGCCTCCCTCCATTGATGCCTAAACTTGAACCATTAGACATTCATTCACCTGTACAAGTGTCATTTTCCCAATATTGTTTTTTGTTATTTTATTTTTTTGGTACCGGGGATTGAACTCAGGGGTACTGGAGCACTTAGCCACATCCCTAGCCCTGTTTTATATTTTATTTAGAGACAGGGTTTCACTAAGTTGCTTAGTGACTCACTTTCTGCTGAAGCTGGCTTTGAACTTGCAATTCTCCTGTCTCAGCCTCCCAAAGTACTGGAATTATAGGTGTACGCCACTGCGCCCAGCCCAATATTGTTTTTTAAAGGATTTTCCTTGAACAGTAAAAGACCCCAAGTCAGGAACTCCATTACTCCTGCGGAAAGCTTAGAGACCTTGGGCCAGTCATTTAACCTCTTTTGTTCTAACATGTTGGTCGTGAGCGGGCTATGTCATGAAACACAATGTCAGAATTTATTAAATAAAGATCAATTCACAGGCTTCACCACTTTCATCAGTGGTTCTCCAAATACTCCAGGTTACCTGATAGTTATAAGCAGGGCAAACATAACTTCTTCTATTCCAATCTTAATTTCTAATATCTAAACAAGTCACCCATTATACTTCACGCAATGATGTATAAATAGGTCACAGATCAATCCCCAGTACCTCAAAAGTAAATTAATTAAATAAATAGTTCACAGAAAGATTAAGAAAAGGTTAAGAGGTCTGTCCATGGTGGTGCACACCTACAATCCCAGGGACTCAGGAGGCTGAGGCAGGAGGATCGCAAGTTCAAAGCCAGCCTCAGCAATTTAGTGAGGCCCTAAGCAACTCAGGAAGACTCTGTCTCTAAATAAAATATTTAAAAAGCCTGCAAGCCAGGTGCGGTGGCACAAGCCTGTAATCCCAGCACTTAGGGAGGCTGAGACAGGAGAACTGCAAGTTCAAAACCAGCCTCAGCAAGGGCGAGGCACTAAGCAACTCTGTGAGACCCTATCTCTACATAAAACACAAAATAGGGCTGGGGATGTGGCTCAGTGGTTGAGTGCCCCTGAGTTCAATCTCCAGTACCAAAAATAAAATAAAATAAGGCTGCGGATGTGGTTCAGTGGTTAAATGTTTCTGGGTTCAATCCCTGGTACTCCAGCTGCCCACCAAAAAAGAAAGAAAGAGAGAGAGAGAGAGAGAGAGAGAGAGGGAGGGAGGGAGGGAGGGAGGAAGGAAGAAAAGGTTAAGAGGGCCATAAAATTACAGAATGCTGATCCAAGATGAAGGGCAGAGAGAGAGATAAATGCAGTCAAAGAGTCACTTTAGGTGGTCAGATAAGGATTTTAAGGAACCAATTCTGCAGAGTTGTCAAAGCAAAGGGTCCAGACAGACAGACAGATAAAGGCAGTTTCAGTTTCAGAGTGTCAGCTGGGAGTGGATCATGTGTAGTCATCATGGACAGGAGAAACTGCACTCTGCTGAAGCCCCATGGGGACAGGAAATCACAAGTTTGAGGACTGCTTCAGCAACTAGTGAGACCCTATCTCAATTTAAAAAAATGATAAGGGCTTAGGATGTGGCTCAGTGGTAAAGTGCCCCTGGGTTCAAACCTCACTGCCAAAAAAAAAAAGATATGGTGGCATGTGCTGGTAGTTGTAGCCACTCTAGAGGCTGAGGTAGAATAATTGTTTGAAGCCGGGCGCAGTGGCTCATGCCTGTAATCCCAGCACTTTGGGAGGCTGAGACAGGAGAATTGTGAGTTCAAAGCCAGCCTCAGTAATGGCGAGGCGCTAAGCAACTCAGTGAGACCCTGTCTCTACATAAAACACAAAATAGGGCTGGGGATGTGGCTCAGTGGTTGAATACCCCTGAGTTCAATCCCTGGTATCACAAAAAAAAAAAAAAAATTGTTTGAGCCCAAGAGTTGGAGGCCAGTCTAGGCAACATAGCCAGATACTGTCTCTTTAAAAATACAAATAAATACTTTTATTTGTATTTTTAAAAAAATTTATGTATTATTTTTATTTATTTTGTTTATCACAGTAGTAGGGATTGAACTAGGGCTTTGGGCATGCTAGGCAAATGCTTTACAGTCCCAGCTATTTTTGTTAATTTTATACAGGGTCTCACTAAGTCAAACAGGCTGGACTTGAACTTTCAATCCTCCTGCCTCAGTCTCCAGAGTAGCTGAAATTACAGGTGTGCACTACCACACCCAGCCAAAAATGAATTCTTATGTCTCCTGACAACAAGCCCTTTACAGAAGCAATTTACCTAAACCTGAGCTTTAAGCGTCTCCCAATTCTGGAGTCATCCCTCTCTTCAGAGCCAGCCCTCTGATGTTATCATGCAGAGCAGTGTTTAGTTCCTTTCCTTCATTCCCCTACACACCTCCTCACCCGTTCCCTTCCAGACCATCTGGTAAGAAGACAGAGGCCCTTTGTTGAGCCACATGTCCCAGATACGTGTCCCTTAGCTACACAAAGAGAAGCTTAGAGGCTATGGCTCTTGTAAGACTCCATTAAATTCTTAGCCAAGGGACCTCCTTCTCCATGGCTTCTGTCTATAAGAAGAGAGAGAGAAGGCTTATTTTCTAGCTATACATGATTTATATAAGAATCCAATGAGGGCTGGGGGTGTGGCTCAGTGGTAGAACACTTGCTTAGCATACATAAGACCCTGGGTTTAATCCTCAGCATTACAAAAGGAAAAAAAAATTCAATGAAATAATGAATAAGAAAAATTATTCTTTTTTTAAAAAATATTTGTTTAATTGTAGATGGACCCAATGTCTTTATTTTATTGCCTTGTATGTGGTGCTAAGGATCGAACCCAGGGCCTGACGCATGCGAGGCAAGCGCTCTACCGCTGAGCTACAATCCCAGCCTGAAAAATTATTCTTATTATTGAATATTATGGAATTGCAAACATAACTCTACACCTTATACCTTAATCCCTACGTGTTATTATGTGTTCATCCTCCCACTCCCGCCCCTGTACTGGGGATAGCTAAGCACATGTCTATCACTGAGCAACACCCCCAGTCCAATGTATGCACTGAGCAGGAAATTTGTAACCAGAAAACTTAAAGGAAGGAAGAGCACAGAGGCAGGAGGGCAGAGAGCATAGGAGGATACAAAAAAAGATCCAATAGACCACTGAAAAATAGGCATTGGCCATTTGATGGTTATGAGGACTATCCCTAGAGCTCTGGAGCAGACCTGAACCCCCAGCCAATGGTATCACTTCTCTGGATACCAGCGGTATCCTGCAAGATCATTCCTTTTGTTGATTCAGACTTTCAACATCTCTAGTCAGACACAGAGCCAAATCCTGGGGCCTTCAAGATAGTCTTTGCCTTCAAGGAGCTTGTTTTTAGTGGAGAAAAGAATGCAAATAATAGCTGGGCATGGTGGCGCAAGCCTGTAATCCCAACACTTTGGGAGACTGAGACAGGAGAATCGCGAGTTCAAAGCCACCCTCAGCAACAGCGAGGTGCTAAGCAACTCAGTGAGACCCTGTCTCTACATAAAGCACATAATAAAGCTGAGGATGTGGCTCAGTGGTCAAGTACCCCTGAGTTCAATCCCCAGTACCAAAAAAAAAAAAAAAAAAGAATGCAAATAATGACTATGTTGTACATAATAATGTGAATTTTCACAAAGAACAAAACTTCTGGGGGCAGTGAGGGAAGGCTTACAAGGCCTCTACAGATGAGGCATTTTTGGGTAAGATGCTAAAGGGTGAAGAAGATTTGGTCAGTGGACAAGGTATGAAGGCAAGAGCCTTGAATGATTTGGAAATGACTTCAGACTTATGGAAAAGGAGGCAGGAGATAAAACCAGAAAGATTGGTAGGAAACCTAAGACTTTTGTCTCGGGGCTTACGTTTATCTCTTGAAAGATAAGCAATCATGAAAGATTTTAAGCAAGGGGATAAGAGTGTCAGATTTGCAATTTTGAAGGATCCCTATGGTAGCTGCATGGAAGATCTGATCTCAAAGGAGTAACTGCCATTAAGCTAAATCCTAACTGCCAGCAAATTAAAGTGCATTGGGCTGGACTTGGTGGCACACATCTATAATCTCGGCCACTCAGGAGGCTGAGACAGGAAGATCACAAGTTTGAGGCTAGTGTCTACAATTTAGCAAGATCCTCATCAATTTAGTGAGACCCTATCTGAAAAGATAAAAAGAACTGAGGATGTAGCTCAGTGGTAAAGTGTCCTGGGTTAGATCCCCAGTACCCCCACCCCTGCCAAAAAAAATAAATGCTTTGGAAATGTCTCAGCTGGGGTTAACACCCACATGAGGGGAAATAAAGTCATGGGAAGTCAGAAGAGGCAAAGAGCACTGAGGACTGGAGTAACCTGGGGAAAGGGAATGATGGATTGATTCATAGATTTTTTTGCTCATTCAGCACCTTCTATGGGTTCCAGGCAACTGAAGAGCAGATAGTAGTTTGTGGTTAATACAGGTTCATGGAAGGGATCATTTAGGGAGATGGTGAAGACCTGGGTGTGCTTCTTTTTTTTTTTTGGTACTGGGGATTGAACGCAGGGGTCCTCGACCACTGAGCCACATCCCCAGCACTATTTTGTGTTTTATGTAGAGACAGGGTCTCCCTGAGTTGCTTAGCGCCTCGCCATTGCTGAGGCTGGCTTTGAACTCGCGATTCTCCTGTCTCAGCCTCTCTAAGTGCTGGGATTATAGGCTTGAGCCCCCGCACCCAGCTTCTGGGTGTGTTTCTATGCCAAGAGGGAAGGACCAGGGACGAACATGAGAGGAAGAAGAGACAAAACGATCACAGTGAAATATATAAACAAATCCTTTGGATTCGAAAACCGTGTGTGTGTGTGTGTGTGTGTGTGTGTGTGTGTGTGTGTGTGTCTGCACATATGTGTGTTTTAACTGGAAATAAGAACCACTGAGTTACATCTCCAGCCCTTTTTATCTTGAGACAGGGTTTTGCTGAGTTGCTGAGGTTGGCCTTGAAATTGCAATCCTCCTGCCTCAGCCTCCTTAGTTGCTGTAATTACAAGCATGCCATCCAGCCTAGAACTCTTGAAGAAATTCATGCTCAATCATTGAATCCAATGATTCATTCTGGATTCAATTGAATCATTAAATCCAGAATCAATTCTGGCTTCAGGGCTGGCTTCATGACATGATCTCTGTGGAATAAGAGCTAGCAAACCCTCAAGTGTGGCCTTGTCAGTGAGTGACAAGCTGGACTCCTTGGCCTTTTAAAAATCACTCTCCCAAGAACAAGGGAAGCAATTCTTAGTTTCAATTACTTTTTCCTTTTGCATCACTAGATCCAAAAGAGCCAAGAACATCTTCTTCCAGGGGTGGGAAGCAAAGCTCTTCTCTCTTGGAAAGAAACAAGTGAGAACCCTGGCCCTCAGTGGGAAATCTGAGAACTCCTGGCAGCTCTGACCCCCAGTCATTTGTTCTCACTTGTGTTACAGCACCTATTGTACTGCACTGTGATCCTTTGTTTACTTAACAAAAAATAATTTGCCTTTCTTGCCAGACAATGAGCTTCCTCAGTGTAGGAATACACACGGTCATCTTGCTGCCTCACTCAGGGCCTACCACTAGGTACCACCTAGTACATACATGAGAGTCCAGGAAGATTAGAAATGGGCGTTTGAGTCATGTAAACCTAATTAGAATAAATAAAAATAAAATGCATTAACTACCAAAAAAAAGAAAAGAAAGAAAGAAATGGGTGTTTGCAGTTGGACACGGTGGCGCTCGCCTGTAATCCCAACGGCTCAGGAGGCTGAGGCAGGAGGATTACGAGTTCCAAGCCAGTCTCAGCAATTTAACAAGGCAGTTCAGCAAGACCTTGTCACTAAATAAAGTATAAAAAAGTGCTGAGATTGTGGCTCAGTGGTAGAGTGCTTGCCTCGCATGCGTGAGGCACTGGGTTTGGTCCTCAGCACCACATAAAAATAAATAAATGAAATAAAGATATTGTGTCCATCTACAACCAAAAAAAAAAAAAAAAACAAGAAGAAAAGAAATGGATGTTTGCTGCATGTCATAGTTCATAACATCATCATCTCTTCCCTAGATTAAGGCATTAACCTAGTATTTGGGAATCCATTTGGAGTCTTACCTCCCTCCCAGCTGTTTGTCTCATGAAGGACAAAACAGAGTAATCTTTTTTCCTTCTTTCTTTCTTTACTTTTTTGGTGGTGCTGGGGATGGAAAGCAGGCCCTTGCATATGCTAGGAAAGCACTCCATCACTGAGCCACACCCCTACCTCAGAGTGATCATTTTTTTCTTTTGCACTACTGGGAATTGAACCCAGGGACATTCTACCACTGAGCTACACCCTCAGCCCTTTTTTTTCTTTATTTTGAAACAGAGTCTTACTAAATTGCCACGGTTGACCTCAAACTTGTGATCCTCCTGCCTTAGCTTCTTGAATACCTGGGATTACAGGCATGTACCACCTTGCCCAGCCCAGTTTGACTTTTCAACTGTATAAATCCTATCACAATCCCTCTCCTGACCCAAACCCTTCAAATGTTCACTTTTGTTCTTGGAATGAACGTCAAACTTTCTACCCTGACTTATAAGGGTCTAATGTGATCTGCCCAGTACATCCCTCAGGCCCATTTGTCCCTGGAGCTCTCAGTTTTCATTCTAGGGAATGCCCTCCCTACTCCCTTTTTTTTGGTACTGGGGATTGAACCTAATGTTGCTTTACCACTGAGCTACATCCCCAGATCTTTTTGTACTTTAATTTTGAAACAAGGCCTTGTTAAATTGCTGAGGCTGACCTTGAATTTGCAATCTTCCTGCCTGAGCTTCCTGAGTCACTAGGATTACAGGCATGCACCACAGGGCCTGGCTCCTAGGAAATGTCCTTATTTCACCAAATATGTCCAGTAGTCTGTTGCCTTTGATCTTTCGCATATGCTGACTCCATTCATTTCTCCTTTCCCCATTTCACCTAGGTAATGACTTCAGATCTCAACTTACTGTATTTTCCTATTGTCATTGTCTCACCAGAGAAGGTTAGATACTTCTCTACTTGGTCTTCTTTTTTCTTTTATCTTTTTTTTTTCCCAGTGCTGAGGACTGAACCATTGCCGGCCTCACACATGCAATGCAGCGCTCTAGCACTGGGTTATGTTCTCAGCCCTTCTACTTGGCTTTCACCATGCTCTGTGCTCCCCTATCAAAGCACTCA
>CM053403.1:98060569-98087177 GCA_028644305.1 Xerus rutilus
ACCACTGAGCCACATCCCCAGCCCTATTTTGTGTTTTATGTAGAGACAGGGTCTCACTGAGTTGCTTAGCGCCTCGCCATTGCTGAGGCTGGCTTTGAACTCGCGATTCTCCTGTCTCAGCCTCCCTAAGTGCTGGGATTACAGGCTTGAGCCACCGCGCCCGGCTTTGATTAAACTCTTAAGCAAGCTAGGTGCAGTAGCTTATGCCTGTAATCCCAGCACTTTGGGAGGCTGACAGGAGAACCACGAGTTCAAAGCCAGACTCAGCAACGGCGAGGTGCTAAGCAACTCAGTGAGACCCTGTCTCTACATAAAACACAAAATAGGGCTGGGGATGTGGCTCAGTGGTCGAGTGCCCCTGAGTTCAATACCTGGTACCAAAAAGAGAGAGAGACAGAGACAGAGAGAGAGAGTTTAATTAAGGGATTGGGGCTTTATCCTCTATGGAATAGTGCTTGTGAGGGTCTCTCCCTGTCTTGGTATATGCTCCTTACACCAAGAGTGAACAGGAGAAAGAGAGAAGAGTAAGGGAAAAAATAGGGAAGAAAAATGTATTTAATGATCTCATCCATGGCCCAGCCTAGGCTGCAACTAACTTTCTTTCTTTTCTTTTTTCTTTCTTTCTTTCTTTCTTTCTTTCTTTCTTTCTTTCTTCCTTTCTTTCTTTTTCTTCCTTCCTTCCTTTATTTTTTTTCCTTCCTTCCTTCCTTCTTTTCTTTTCTTTTTGGTACTGGGGATTGAACTCAGGGGCACTCAACCACTGAGCCACATCCCCAGCCCTATTTTGTATTTTCTTTAGAGACAGAGTCTCACTGAGTTGCTTAGCAACTCACTTTTGCTGAGGTTGGCTTTGAATTCAAGATTCTCCTGCTTCAGCCTCCCCAGCTGCTGCCAGGCCACTGCTGAGCCGCTGCATGTGCCACTGCACCCTGGTCCCAAACAACTCTTCTTCTCCTACTTTATTCTCACTCCCCTTCTCCCTACTGGTTAAACTTTCTCTTCCCAAAGGTGTGCTCTTTGTGTGGTAATTTACTTGTCAAGTATTTTGCTAATGGCCCAACAGAACACTAAACTGGATATTCTTAGACTCCTAGATAGCAATTGCATGTTTAGTAGTGGCATTGGGGCATTGATGGCTGTGCTCACTAAAATTGTAAAAGGCTTGGACTGATCATCCTTATAATGGGGATGAATTCTCTGCAGGCTGTCTAGAGATTACAAGGATGATTTTATGGACTGAATTGTGTTCCACCCTCCCAAAAATTCATCCGTTGAAGCCCTAACCTTGATATGACTGTATTTGGAGATCTTCAAGGAAGCAATTAAGATTAAATGAGGGGAGCCAGCACAGTGGCACACGCCTGTAATCCCAGCACTCTGGGAGGCTGAGACAGGAGGATCGTGAGTTCAAAGCCAGCCTCAGCAACGGCGAGGCGATAAGCTATTCCGTGAGACCCTGTCTCTATATAAAACACAAAATAGGGCTGGGGATGTGGCTCAGTGGTCGAGTGCCCCTGAGTTCAATTGCCGGTACCAAAAAAAAAAAGATTAAATGAGGGGCTGGGGTTGTGGCTCAGCGGTAGAGTGCTAACCTGGCGCAGGTGAGGCACAGTTCGATCCTCAGCACCACATAAAAAAATAGATAAATAAATAAAAATAAAGCTATTGTGTCTGCCTACAACTAAAACAACATTTAAAAAAAATTAAATGAGGAGGGAAGGTGGGGTCGGTGGCTCATGCCTATAATCCAGCAGCTCAGGAGTCTGAGGCAGGAGGATTTGTGAGTTCAAAGCCAGTCTCAGGAATTTAGGGAGGCCCTAAGCAACTCAGTGAGACCCTGTTTCTGAATAAAATATAAAAAAGGACTGAGGATGCGCCTCAGTGGTTAAGCATCCCTGAGTTCAATCCCCAGTACCTCCCCAAAAAAAAATTAATTGAGGAGAGCCAAGAGTATAGCTCAGTGGTAAAGTTTGTGCATGCAGAAGAATGCTCCTTAACAAGGTTGTGTCTGCAACTGACGTGTCAGACTGTGCAGTTTTTACCCTTGCAGCCTCTGCATTGTCAATTCCCTGCACCAGTACATGAAAAAAGAAGAAAAGGAGAAAGGATGGGGAGGAGGGGAGAAAGAAGAAAAGAAAAAAGGAAATGAGATGGCGGGGCATAGGAGATTTTGCATAATTTTAAGGGACTGGGCCAATCCTCCAAAACTAAAAGAGACCAGAGTATAAAATGTATTGCTATTATGGTTGCTGTCTATAGGCATCATAGTAACTTGTTGGTAACTATGGAGTTAACTTTAACCTGAAGCAGCTAATCTCTCTATTTTCAACTCCCTTACTCTCCTCTCTGCTTTCATTCAAGCAATATCAAAATTGTTGATCTGAGGCCAACTATGGTGGTGCATACCTATAATCACATCCCTCTGGAGGCTGAGGCAGGAGAATCCTAAGTTCAAGGCCAGCCTTGGCATTTAACAAAGCCCTGTTTAAAAATAAAAAGGGCTCAGGATGTAGCCCAGTGGTATAACACTTTTGGGTTCAATCCCCAGTACCAAAAAAGAAAAAAAAGGGAAAAAAAAGTATGACTCTTTATTATAGAAGAAATCTCACTCTTACCAGCTTTGGAATAGATGACTTTATTGTTTTAGTCACTGAAAGGAAAGGAAGGTTAGGTTTGCTGAAGAGCTTGGAACATCATTACAAGAAGGCAGAGAGATTTAGTCAAGAACACTAAACTCTCAGAGAAGGGCCTAGGATTATTTCCCTGGCCTTTAACAAATCTATTTCATCTCTATTTTTCCTCTTCCATAAAATAAAGGGATGGAACAAAATGTCTTAATAATCAGTTTTGGGCCTGTAAACTTAGATAAAAGTCTTTTTTTTTTTTGGTACCAGGGATTGAACTCAGGGGCACTTGACCACTGAGCCACATCCCCAGCCCTATTTTGTGTTTTATGTAGAGACAGGGTCTCACTGAGTTGCTTAGTGCCTCGCCATTGCTGAGGCTGGCTTTGAACTCGCGATTCTCCTGTCTCAGCCTCCCAAAGTGCTGAGATTACAAGCGTGAGCCACTGAGCCCAGTTTAGATAAAAGTCTTATGAATCTATGACTAACCAAGTCAGTAAAAGTCTTCCTAAATTGATTTAAACTCAAAAATTTTTATGTAATTAACTTCTTTTTTAGGTTTCTTAAGTTTGACTCAATGCAAAGCTCTCATTGGGCCATCTGAGAAGCAACAGTACATTTTGGGTCCTTAGATGCCTCCAACCCTTAATATGGATCCCAGCTTGCAAAGCAGAATTCCCCTGCCTTCTGAATGCCACCCTGAAGATGTGAGCTGGGAACAGGAGCAGCCAAGGAGGAGAAGGCATTCATGAAGGCCCTTGCTCCGACTTAAGTTTCTTCCACCTGTCAGGCTGATCTCTTGCCTGTCCCCAGCATTTGATCATCTCATTGGAACCAGGTTAATTGCTTCCCCCCCGCCCCCCACTTGTTCAGATAACAGTCTGGTATCATCTTCAAAGGCCAAATGTCTGGAAGAGAAATAAGATGACATCTAATAATTTACTGGCCTCTGTCTCTGATTAATAACTTTGGACACTCTAACCTATGGGTCTGTTATTAGGAAGCTCAAAGTTTTAATTAGTTAGGGGAGAGAGGTTTGTTTATTAAAAAGGGGGACTTTAGTAGTTACTCTAGATTTTTTTCTGTGAACATTAATGCATAGGAAAAAAGAAAGTAAATATAAGAAACTGAGAATTTCTGACCCAGCAGTTATTTTGTGAAGTGAGAGCTGGGGGATGTTACCAGGAATCCAACCTACAGCCCTGTTCATGGTAGGCAAGCACTCTTAACTTTGAGTTATATCCCCACCCCACCCCCAGTGAGTATTTCATTTGCTTGTATTTCAGTGGTTTGTTTGTGGTTTATTTATTTACAAAG
This sequence comes from Xerus rutilus, assembly GCA_028644305.1. Classification (NCBI taxonomy): domain Eukaryota; kingdom Metazoa; phylum Chordata; class Mammalia; order Rodentia; family Sciuridae; genus Xerus; species Xerus rutilus. The sequence continues at coordinate 98,064,511 of CM053403.1, forward strand.
TGCTGAAGATCTAGCCCAGGCCTTGCACATACTAAGCAAGTGCTCTACTACTGAGCTACACCCCCAGACCCAGGCCCTGATTTTTTTTTTGGTTACTGGAGATTGAACTCAGGGGCACTCGACCACTGAGCCACATCCCCAACCCTATTTTGTGTTTTATGTAGAGACAGGGTCTCACTGAGTTGCTTAGCACCTCGCCATTGCTGAGGCTGGCTTTGAACTCGCGATTCTCTTGTCTCAGCCTCCCTAAGTGCTGGGATTACAGGCTTGAGCCACCCATGCCCGGCTGGCTGGCTGCTTTCAATCTAATATCCACTCATTGCTAACCACAAGACCTTGCACACTTTTTAATTAATTATTTTGCAGTTTGTGGGTTGAACCCAGAGCCTTGTGTATGCTAGGTAAATCCTCTACCACTAAGCTATAGACCCAGGCCCCAAGTTATTCTTCATGCCTGTTTCCTCTCCTATGTTTTAACATTTATTATAGAGTGCACTAACAGAGACCAAAAGGATTCTTATCATAGCCTTTCTCACATTAAATCACATTCTTGTTAATCTTGTCAGTTTGTGGGACATATCAGTTATCTATGGCTATAATTCACTGTGTAACAAATTATCCAAAACTTAGCTGCTGTACAATATTTATTTTCTCACAGTTTCTAAGGTTCAGAAATCTAGTCATGGCACAGGTAGTCTTTCTGACTCAGGATCCCTCATCAGGTTGCAGTCAGGATGTGAGCCAGGATTTCAGTCTAATCTTTTGTCCCACTTGTGAATAAGGGTAAGAGTTTCAGAAAGATGAAGTAATTCACTTAAACGCCTTCATCTTTTCCATGCAGACAAGATGGTCTGACCACTGCAGTGTAGGGATAAATTTCCAGGTGCCTGGAGTCCAGCAGAAGGGATGGGGAAATGAGAATGCATGACTATCTATCTATGTATCTATTTATCTATGTGTTTATTCATTTATTTAGTGGTGCTGGGAGTGGAACACAAGGCCTAGTGCATGCTAAGCAAGCTGTTCTGACACAGAGCCATTCTCTCATCCTAATTTTGGTCCCTTTTTTTGGTACCAGGGATTGAACTCAGGGACACTCACCCACTGAGGCACATCCCCAGTCCTATTTTATATTTTATTTAGAGACAGAGTTTCACTGAGTTGCTTAGGACCTCACTAAGTTGCTGAGGCTGGCTTTGAACTTGCAATTCTCCTGTCTCAGCCTCTGGAGCTGCTTTTGTTTCCTTTTTCTGATCTTCCTTCAGCATAAACCCTCCAGGAAGGTCCTGCCCTACCTCCTCCCCAAAGTTTCTACACCCTTTGTTTTGACTCTCACTCTGCTTTTCACATTTTATTTAGTATTATATTACTGAATATAGAGTCTCTTGCTGGGTTTGTAAATTGAGGCCAGTGAGTAATTCTATTCTTTCTCCCTCTCCTTTTTTTTTTTTGTTTTTGGTACTGGGGATTGAGCTCAGGGGCACTCGACCACTGAGCCACATCCCCAGCCCTATTTTGTGTTTTATGTAGAGACAGCGTCTCACTGAGTTGCTTAGCGCCTCGCTGTTGCTGAGGCTGGCTTTGAACTCGCGATTCTCCTGTCTCAGCCTCCCTAAATGCTGAAAAAGGAAAAAGGATTATAGGCTTGCGCCACCACACCCTGCTCTTCCTCTCCTTTTATTTTGGTAGTGGTGATTGAACCCAGGTTCACTTTACCACTGAGCTACACCCCTATCCCTTTTTATTTTTTATTTTGAGACAAGGTCTCACTGAGTTGCTGAGGTTGGCCTCCAACTTGCAATCCTCCTGTCTCAGCTTCCCAAGTTACTGGGATTACAGGCATGCTGCACCAAACTCTGCTCTTCTCCTTTTTTATTCTTAGAGACAGGGTCTCTAGCCAGGCTTGGTGGTGCATTCCTGTAATCCTAGCAGTTTGGGAGGCTGAGGCAGGAGGATTATGAGTTCAAAGCCAATGTCAGCAACTTAGCAAGGCCCTAGCAACTCAGCGAGACTCTGTCTCTAATAAGATCTAAAAAGGACTGGAGATGTGTCTCAGTGGTTAAGTGCTCCTGTTCAATCCCTAGTATCAAAAAGAAAAGAGAAAATACAGCAATCCTCAGGGAAGGGGCAGGTAATGTAAATGAGCCGGGGGCTGTGGAGGACTCTGATGAAGCAGAGGACAGATACCATCTAGAGAGGAAGCTGACCCAAAGTTCCTTGTGCAGAAGATAAGCACAATGCTGCCAGATTTCTCAATTCTGTTCAGAGAAGCCCTAAGTTTGAATATTATGTAAAATACTCTAATTGTTTAAGTTTTATAATGGATTAGAAAAACTTTAGCAATGAATGAAAAGTCGACATAGTGGATATACTTGAATTAGTTGCTTGGGTTCAAATCTTGGTTCTTATCTTACTAGCTGTGTTCCACAGGTAAATTACTTAACTTCTCTGTGCCCTAAGTTCCTTGCCTGTAACAGAGGCTATTAATAATACCTACTTTGTGAAGTTATTGTGAGAATTAAGTGAATTAAAAGTAAGTACAACCAGATGCAGTGGCGCATGCCTATAATCTCAGTGGCTCAGGAGGCTGAGGTGGAGGATCACAACTTCAAAGCCAGCCTCAGCAATTTAGTGAGGCCCTAAGCAACTTGGCGAAACCCTTCTCAAAATAAAAAAAAATAAAAAGGGCCAGGGATGTGGCTTTGTAGTTAAGTGCCCCAGGGTTCAATTCTTGATACCAAAAAATCAAAAATAAATAAATTACAGATAGATAGATAGATAGATAGATAGATAGATAGATAGATAGATGTAAATACTATGTATGTTACATACATAAAGAATGTTAAAACATGTAATTATAGAGCTGGGATAAAGCTCAATGGTAGAGTACTTGCCTAGTATGCACGAGGCTCTGGCTTCAATCCTCAACATCACAAAGGAAAGGAAAGGAAAAGAAAGAAAAGATTTAAATACAGACCCCTTCCACCCCACAACCCCAGCTGAGCTGGAATCTCTCAGGCTACTCGTCTACAATCTCTACCATAAATATATATATATATATATTTAATCTCTACCATAAATATATGTATCTTTATGGTAGAGAGATATATATATGTATATGTATCTCCCTTGTAAAGGCTGTCTCTAGCCCCCTTTATTAGTCAGCTTCAATTACTATAATGAAATCTCTTACAAAGAGATAAGGTTTATTTAGCTCATGGCTCTGGAGATTTCAGTCCAAGATTGGAGGCCCCACTGCTTTGGTTCCCTGATGATGGCATCTGGAGGCAATTGTTGGGATCATGTGTTAGAGCAAACCACTAACATCATGAACCAGGAAGCAGAGAGAAGGGGCCAGGGTCCTCCTGTCCCCTTCAAGAGCATACCCTTAAGACCTAAGGACCTCCCATGAGGCCCCACCTCCTCAAGGTCCATTAGTTGTACCACCTTGAGGGCCAAGTCTTTGATACATGGACTTTTGCGGAAATGATTCATAATCAAACTATAGCACCCGTGCTAAAATCAGCCCTTCTCATGTTCTCACCTTCTTCCTGACCTGATTCTAGCTCAGCACCTGCCTTCCACCAAGCCCCATAATATCCACAGCCAGTACTGTTGGTTAGACCTCTGCTCAGAGCTCCTCACACAGCTCTCCCCCTGCTCCAGTGACACATATAAAACTGGTTGGAAGAGGGAGGAGCTTAGAGAGTGAGTCTCACACCTGACCACATTGCAAGCACATAACAGAAGTTGATATAGATTCCTTGTGCTCAGTCATGCTGACTCAAATCAACAGTTCTATGAAAATTCAATAATGATAACCAGGCAGTGAGACATATTTTTGCATTTAAACAAGCATGAGTTCAAATCTAGGATCTATCTACACATTTGACTTAAGTTATTTCATCTTTAAACAGGAGGATAACAGAACCTACTTTTCCATGTTGTTAATATTTTCATAAAGTGCATTGAGGGTCTGGGGTGTAGCTCAGTGGTTGAGTGGTTGCCTAGCATATGTAAGGCCCTGGATTCTATCCTTTGTACTACAAAAAGTAAATAAAATAAGTAAGTGCATCCAACTTGGAATGGGATTGATGATAATGGCAATAAATATGACAGACCCAGTTCTACTATTTCTTTCTTTAAAATTTCTTTTGAACTATTCCTTCTTATGCATTTAGCCAGGGGCACTCCCCTAGACTCACCTGTACATCCCTGCGTCTCGGACAGTTTTCCAACCATTCTCCTGGTCTCATGCTGGTTCTGTCACCCTCAGCACTTCCTTTTCTGCATCTTTCAGCATTTCATGCATGCTATCAGGTTGATCTTCCATGTTCACCTTCCCCACGCCAATTTTCTTTTCTTTTCTCTTTTTGGTACTGGGGATTGAACCCAGGAGCACTTAACCACTGAGCCACATCCCCAACCCTATTTTGTATTTTATTTAAAGATAGGTCTCACTGAATTGCTTAGGGCCTTGCCGTTGCTGAGGCTGGCTTTGAACTCGTGATCCTCCTGCCTCAGCCTCCTGAGCCACCAAGATTACAGGCATGCGCTACCACACCCAGCTCAACCACTTTTTCTGTTGTTATAATGCCTCCCAGTTGCCTGTAGCATTAAGCACAATATGTCTGTGTGGCCACCTTCCCAGACTTCTCACAGCTTTGGTCTCCTCCCACCTTCTGGATTTTTGCTCATTCCTTCCACAGGCTTCAGTGTCCTTCATCACTCCTCCAATGACAATCACCTTCCTGCATTAAAGCCCAGCCAAATCCTACTTTTCACAAAGGTTTCTTTTATTACCGTAGCTCAGTTCAACTCAACCTTTATTTGTTGAGCAAGTGTTATATGCAATGTGATACACCAGGTGATAAAACTGGACAAAATATATAGCTTTTGTCTCTCTAAAGGGAAAAAAATAATCATAAAAGTAGCACATGAGATGACATTGGAAGGAACATCAAGATTTTTCAGGAGGGAGGTGGGCAAGGTAGAATGTAATGGATTCATTTGGTTGGACTTGTTTTTAGCTGCATTTTCAAGGAGTGTTCCCACCCATGTGTCCCTGCACACAAGGAAGTGTAAAGACTAGATGACCAGAAGGAGATGAATTAAAGCCGCTGGGCAAGGCTTTATTGAAAATACACGCTCTTGGGCTGAATCCTCCTGTCCATCAGAGTGTGTCTGGGAGAAATGGCGCTGGGGCTCCGGTGCACAGAGAATTTCAAAAGGCCCAGTCAGGAAGGGGAGGGCTTGGGGGCAGGAAGAGAAGGCCAGAGTCCTTCCTGGATAGGTCAGGAAAAACCCGCTGATTGACAGGAGGTATGTCTACTGGTGAAGTCAGTGTCTGGCTGGCCACTCCGTTTCGCAGCTGTTCACTGCAGCTGCCCTGACCGGTCCCTCTAATTGGACATCCTGGACCCTAATCTGACCTAACAGGAAGGCTAACAAGGGCCATGTTTGTCCTATGAGATGCCCAACCTCTCTAGCCATAAATGACATGTGACACAGCTGACTTTTAGATTTTCTTTTAGGATTAAACCCAGGAGCATTTTATCACTGAGCTACATCCCCAGCACTTTTATTTTATTTTATTTTTTCTTTTGAGACAAGGTTGCACTGATTTGCTACGGATCTCACTAAATTACTGAGGCTGGCCTAAAATTTGTGATCCTCCTGCCTCAGCCTCCCAAGTCACTGGGATTACAGACACGTATCACCACGCCCTGCAAGATTTTCTTGTGAATTGGTGTTCATTGGTGCTGATTGGTCTCTACCTCTACGACCTAAGTTTCCTTGTTTGTTTTGGTGCTAGGGTTTGAATCTAGGGCCTCACTCATGCTAAGCACATGCTCTACTACCGAGCCACATCCTCAGTCCTATAACTAAAGAGCTTTTTTTGTTTTTTGGTGGTGGGGATGAAACTTACGGCTTAACACATGCTAGGCAAGTGCTCTACCACTGAGCCACACTCCCATCCCTACAACTGGAGACTTTAAATTTGGAAATATAGGAAAGCAATCACGTAGCATGTTCAGGTATGAAGGAGGAGGGGAATGAAGCAGTGCTTAGAGAAGAGGGCAGAAGGCCATCAGATTGCAGGGAAAGCGAGCATTTCCAGGTCCAGTTTCCAAGACCGTGGGAAGCCTAGCCAGATTTTTTTTTTTTTTTTTTTGGTACCAGGGATTGAACTCAGGGGCACTCGACCACTGAGCCACATCCTCAGCCCCATTGTGTGTTTTATGTAGAGACAGGGTCTCACTGAGTTGCTTAGCACCTCGCCATTGCTGAGGCTGGCTTTGAACTCGCGATTCTCCTGTCTCAACCTCCCAAAGTGCTGGAATTACAAGCTCACCCAGCTCCTAGCCAGATATTTTGCCAGTGGGTTTTAAGAGATATTTTTTCATATCCTTATTATAAGCTTCCCTTTTTTGACTTGTTCATGTGTGTTTTAGTTTCTTAAAAACAAAAGTGTTAGACTAAGACACGGAGGCCTAAACATTGGAATTTATGAAAAGAAGTGGGTCTGAGATATCCTCTTTAACCAAAGTAGAAGGTAGGAAGTCCTTGGACAGTATCTGGAAGGGTAGGTGGTCGTAGATACATCAGGAAGGGTCTTGAATGCCATACGTAGAAGTTGGGGAGGCTGAGAGTGTAACTCGCTGACGACAGAGCATGTGCTTAGCATGCACGCAGGAGGCCCTGAGTTCCATCCCCAGCACCACGAATAAAAAGTAAAGAAAAAAAGAAAGAATACTATGGGTAGTATTGCTCAAGAAGTAAAGAACTGTTGAGATGCTGTACAGAAGGGTGATTCCTGCTTCAGGGGTGGACTACAGAGCACTGGCTCTGGGCACAAGCGGTGGAACAACACTTGGAAACCCATCTAAATAATGGCAGGTTTTCTGGCTGTTTCTAGAACTTGGGCTAATTACTTATCCTTTTACATTTCTGCATTTGTGAAATGTGATCATGAATGCTTAGTTCATATGACTTGAAGGAAAAGTACTTTGAAAAATGATAATAAAATGACAAATATTAAGCACTCAATGTTAACTATTCTTTCCTTTGAATTCCTGTGACACGTATAGCTAATACCATACATATCAGCCTTAAGTGTTTCTTTCTTTTTTGTGGAACCCAGGGCCTCGCATCTGTTAGGCAAGCACTCTACCATTGAGCTACAACCACCCCCAGTTCACCTTTTTTTAGGGGGGGGTGGGTAATAGGAATTAAACCCAGGGCACTTTACCACTTAGCTACATTCCAAGACTCTTTTTTTTTTTTTTTTGAGACAGGGTCTAAGTTGCTGAGGCTGGCCTTGAATTTTTGATCCATCTGTCTCAGCCTTCTCAGAAACTATTTATTACAAGAATGTGCCACTGGGCCCAGCTTTTACTTTTAAATTATTTCAAATATCTTGATTTTTGTCTCACAATCAGATCAAAAGTCTCAATGTAAAGGCAGGTGCATACTTGTAATCCCATATGATGTGGAGTTATACAGTTCATGCATTTATATATGGACTTAGGAAAATTATGTGATTCATTCTACTGTCTTTCTTATTCCCATCTCCCTCCTTTCCCTTCATTCCTCTTTGTCTAATCCAATAAACTTTTATTCTCTATCCCCCTTATTGTGTATGTTAGCATCTGCTTACCAGAGAGAACATTCAGGCTTTTTTTTTTCTTCTGAGATTGGTTTATTTCACTTAGCATAATAGTCTGCAATTCCATCCATTTACCAGTAAATGCCAAAATTTTATTCTTCTTTACAGCTAAGCAATATTCCACTGTGTATATATACCACATTTTCTTTATCCATTCACCCATTGAAGGGCACCTAGATTGGTTACATAGCTATTTTGAGTTGAGTTACTATAAAGTTATCACCAGCCATGTGCAGTGGCATACACCTGTAATCCCAGCTGCTCAGGAGGCTAAGGCAGGAGGATTGTGAATTCAAAGCCAGCCTAAGCAATTTAGCAAGGCCCTAAGCAACTCAGTGAGACCCTATCTCGAAATAAAATACAAAATAGGGCTAGGGATATAGCTCAGCGGTGCAGTGCCCCTGAGGTCATCCTGATACCAAAAAAAAAAAGTTACCCCCAAATTTTTTGGATCAATCACACAAAGATACAAATAATGCTAGAATCAACACATCATCATTTTATTCATATTTATTTATTTATTTATTTATTTATTTATTTATTTTTATTTCTTTTGTGATGCAGCCCATTGAACTCAAGGCCTCATGCATGCTAAGTAAGCACTCTACAACTGAGCTGTATCCCCAGTCCCTCACATTTCTTGAGAATTTACTACTTAAAAGATAAATCTGGTGCAAAGATATGTACAGAATAGGACCCCAGAATAGGACAGAATTTGCAATCCATGAGAAGAGACAAGCCACAGAAACAAGTAATTACAATATAAGTCAGAATGTGATATAAAATTGTAGGAACATCCAAAGGAGAATAAGAGGTGAGAAGTCAGGAAGAGTCTCATGGAACCAGAGCTGCTCAGTGACTGGAACTGGGTAAAGAGCCTTTTTTTTTTTTTTTTTTGGTACTGGGGATGGAACTCAGGGGTACTCGACCACTGAGCCACATCCCCAGCCCTATTTTCTGTTTTATGTAGAGACAGGGTCTCACTGAGTTGCTTAGCGCCTCACCATTGCTGAGGCTGGCTTTGAACTCGCGATTCTCCTGTCTCAGCCTCCCAAAGTGTTGGGATTTCAGGTGTGCACCACTGCGCCCAGCAAGAGCCATTTTAAACTGAGTGTTGTAGGTAAAAAGAGAGCTTGAAGAAGTCAAGGTGAGGCCTGTGTAGAGGGATAGAGAGAGAAGGAAAAAAAGATCATTTTCAGGGGTCAGGGGTGTAGTTTACTGGAAGAGTGCTTGTGTAGCATGTACAAGACCCTGGGTTGGATCTCCAGCACTAAAAAAAGTTATTCAGGATCCAGAGTCTGAAAAACCTTAAAAGCTAAGTCATGAAGCTGGGCGTGGTGGCACAAGCCTGTAATACCAGCACTTAGGGAGGCTGAGACAGGAGAATCGTGAGTTTAAAGCCAGCCTCAGCAACGGTGAGGCGCTAAGCAACTCAGTGAGACCCTGTCTCTACATAAAACACAAAATAGGGCTGGGATGTGGCTCAGTAGTCAAGTGCCTCTGAGTTCAATCTCCAGTACCAAAAAAAGCTAAATCATAAGTTTGGATTATGTATTTGTTTGTTTGTTTTTTGTGGTAGTGAGATTGAACCCAGGGGTACTTTAGCACTGAGCTTATGCTTCCAGCCCTTTTTATTTTTATTTATTTATTTTTTCAGATAAGGTGTTGCTAAATTGCTGTGATGAACCTCAAACAGATCCTTCTACTTCAGCCTCCAAGTTGCTGGAATTATAGGCATTCACCACCACACTCAGTTTATTTTCTTTTATTCTTATTTATTATGATTTTGTGGTACCAGGGATTGAAAGTAGGGTAATCTAATTCTGAGCTATATCCCCAACTCTTTTTTTTTTTTTTAATTTTGATTCAGGGTCTTCATAAATTCCCCATTCTGGCCACGACTGGTGATCTTCCTCTCTCAGCCTCCCAAATAGTTAGGATTACTGGCATGAGTCACTAGGCTCAGCTATGAGTTTGGACTATTTATTTATTTATTTATTTATTTATTTATGTGTGTTACTGGGAATAGAATCCAGGGGCACTCTACCACTGAGCTACATCCCCAGCTCCAATTTTTAAAATTTAATTTTGAGACAGGGTCTTATTGAATTGTGGAGGCTGGCCACAAATTTGTGATCCTCCTGCCTTGGTCTCCCAAGCAGATGGGATTATAGGCATGTACCACTGTGTCCTGCATGAGTTTAGATTTTACATGTTAGATAAAGTGTAGGTGCTAAAGGTTCAAAGCAAAGGAACGACAAGTTCTTTATTGTAGAATTTATGATTAATCAGTGGTGATATGTAGAGAGGAAAGAATAGAAGTAATAACAATAGCTCATTCAGAGGTGAGGAAGGCTGAAATTAGGGGTAGCACTGGAAATGAGTAGGACCTAGAAAATCAAAGAATAATAAAGGATCATTGACTATTGCAACATGGAAGTCTGAAGAGGCATTGAAGAATGTATTTTCCTGAGAAGATGAGTTGAGATGTAGGGGTACTGATTTTGGTGCCATCAGGACAACCAGGCAAATGTCTGGTAGGCACTGGAAATATAGCTGGAATTTAGAAGGAAAATCAAAACCAGCATTCTGAGCTTCCATGCAAGTTCTTCCCACACAAGTGTTGTGAGTTGTGGGGAGGATTTCAGATGGGAAAGAGAGAAAACACAGAGAGATAATAATAAATAATAGAGAAAATAGTCAGATTTGAGGTCATAGTCAGGGAACCAGAAAAGGAGCCAGAGAAGCCAGAAACAACATTCAAACATAAAGTAATTATGGGTTTGGGCTTTGGGTGTAGCTCAATAGTAGAGCGCTTGCTTGCCTAGCATGGGTGAGTCCTTGGGTTCCATTCCTAGCACTACAAAATATAATAATAATAATAATAGACTCTACATTGTTGGTACTATTTGAGCTATATATTTAATTTTTAAAAATTCTCATTAAATAAGCTTAATTTCATAGTTTTGTTTCAGGATACAAATATTTAAAATCTGAATATCAACAAGGTCTCAGTTTTAGTGATTCTTTTTTTTTTTTTAAGATTTTTTTTATTTGTAGGTGAACACAATGTCATTATTTTATTGCTTTGTATGTGGTGCTGAGGATCGAACCCAGGGCCTCACGCATGCGAGGCAAGCGCTCTACCGCTGAGCTACAATCCCAGCCCAGTTTTAGTGATTCTTTTACTGTCATGTAATCAGACAGCTTTGTGGATTGATAGAAGTATAGTATGGTTGTTACTTTTTTTTTTTTTTAATAGAGTCTCACTATGTTGCCTAGGCTGGTTTCAAACCCAGGGACTCAAGTGATCCTCCCACTTCAGCCTCCGAAGTAGCTGGGGCTGCAAGTGCATACCACTACACCCGGTTAGCTTGTTAATTTTATGTATACTTAATCATTAAATTTAATTTTGCACAGTTTTTTTAAAAATATTTTTTAGTTGTCAATGGACCTTTATTTTATTCATTTATCGAACTCCGTGCCTCACGAATGCGAGGCAAGCGCTCTACCACTGAGCCACGGCCACAGCCCCCTTTTGCACAGTTTTTTGTAATCTTTCTTCTAAATAAAAGTGACTACACACTGGGGATAGAGCTCAGTGATAGGTGCTTTCCTAGCATGTGCAGAGTCGTAGGCTCAATCCTCAGCACCACCAACACAAAGGTTAAACAATTACAAGTAGTGTCAATTAAATGTTTATGTTCCAGATCATTATTCTGAGTGTTATATATGTATTAGCTATTTTCCCCCCAGTACTGGGAATTGAACCCAGGGACACTTTACATCCCCAGTCCTGTTTATTTTATTTTTTTTATTTTGAGATAAGATCTTGCTAAGTTACTGAGAATGGCTCTGAATTTATGAATTTATTTCTGCTTTAGCCTCCAGAGTCACTGGGATTACAGGCTTGTACCACCGCACTCAACTGTATTAGCTCATTTAATTCCATCAACTTAATGCAGTTGCTTGAAGAAACTGAGTCAGAGAGCTTAAGCAATTTGCCAAGCTCACCAAGTAAGTGAAACTCAGAAGCCCAGAGTCAAAAGCAGACAATTTGAATCCTGTGCCATGTACCCCCGCCCTCCAATCTCTTCTGTCTTTAAAGCAGTGGTAGATGGTTGAGCTGCTGAAATCAAGGAAGGGTTTCATGGAGGATGTGTTGACAACAGGTCCTGGAGAATGGGACTCATTACCATGATGAGACCTGGAAAGGATAGCCTACAATGACGCTCTGATGTCACAATAGCGTGTCTGTACAAGCATACATTGCACCGGACATTTATACCTGCCCAGTTCCCTTTAATAAGGTCATTCAAGCATGACAAGAAGGTTTTCACTCATACAATTGTTCTGGAAATAAGGTGGCTAAATGCATTAGTCACCAGCCTTCTCTGTCATCATCTTAGATCATTAAACCCATTCAACCTGCCATTCAGGTGGCTGAAAAAGAACATAAGCCAAACCCTGACTGTCCACCGACAGACAGATCCTTTAATGAAAGGTGAGAGTAATTGAATGAAAGCTTCAGTTCTCTCTAGCTGAGGCCAAAAGAAGGTGGGGAAAGGGATAATACAATCAAAGGAATTGAAATGGGGCTTAAGTAGCACTGAGAGTTCTACTTCCCACTCATTAGAACCATAGACATGATCCTACAAGGACATTCGAGGGTGGTTGAGTTTTCAGGTAAAGTTTAACTGCTTTGGCATGAATTTTTGATTCTATCCAATGATCTTAGTTCAGATTTCAGGAATGCATTCAGTGCATCGGGCAGACCCTACCCAGCCAGTATCAGCTGATTAAGGGTAACTTGTGGGAACATTGCTTCTTCAAGGCTACCTGTTTTTATTTTATTTGACTTTGTTTATTGTTTATATTCCCTACCTACAATCTGGAATTCGTAGCCTCTCCTTTATTTATTTATTTATTTATCTGTTTATTTATTTATTTATTTATTTTTATTTATTTTTTTGGTACCAGGGATTGAACTCAGGGGCACTCGACCACTGAGCCACATCCCCAGCCCTATTTTGTGTTTTATGTAGAGACAGGGTCTCACTGAGTTGCTTAGCGCCTCGCCATTGCTGAGGCTGGCTTTGAACTCGCGATTCTCCTGTCCCAGCCTCCCTAAGTGCTGGGATTACAGGCTTGAGCCACCGCACCCGGCTCCATTTATTTATTATTATTTATTATTGAAGATTGAACTTTGAATGCTTTACTACTGAACTACATCCCCAGACCTTTTGTTTTTTATTTTGAGAAAGGATCTTACTAAGTTGCTGAGTGTCTTGCTAAGATGCTGAAGCTGGCTTAGAACTTGAGATCATCCTGCCTCAGCCTCTTGAGGATCTGGCATTGCAGGTGTATGCCACAGCGTCCAGTTCATTCATGTATTATTTTTCTTTTCCTTTTCCTTTTATTTTTAGTTTGGAGCTGAAAATGAAACCCTGCACAGGGTTCCAAGATGGGCCTTGCACATTGTAGACATGCTCTACCAATGCAGCTACATCCCCCAGCCTTTTTTTTTTTTTTTTTTTTGGTACTGGGGATTGAACTCAGGGGCACTTGACCACTGAGCCACATCCCCAGCCCTATTTTGTGTTTTATGTAGAGACAGGGTCTCACTGAGTTGCTTAGCACCTCGCCGTTGCTGAGGCTGGCTTTGAACTCACGATTCTCCTGTCTCAGCCTCCCTAAGTGCTAAGATTACAGGCTTGAGCCACCGTGCCCTGCTCCCAGTCATTTATTAACTGGATAAACATTTAGTCTACCATGAGGCAGGCACTGGTCTAGCTACAGAGGACAAACAATAATCAAATGAATATGTAATTTGTCAGATAGTGATAAGGGATATAAAGAAAAACAAACAAGCATAAGGGAATGGAGAGAGAAAATGGTGGAGCAACTTTAGAGAGGGGTTAGCATGGAGATGATACATAAGCAGAAGCTTAAGCAAAGTGAAGGATGGAGACATGGGGACACACACCCTCTGATTAGATTAGGGCAGGTGTCATGTTCACTCATCACATCTACTGTCCTGTCTTAAACTAAGTAATTTCTCAGTATATACTAGGAGAATGTTAAGAGTAATAGCAAGCCGGGCGCGGTGGCTCAAGCCTGTAATCCCAGCACTTAGGGAGGCTGAGACAGGAGAATCGCGAGTTCAAAGTCAGCCTCAGCAATGGCGAGGCGCTAAGCAACTCAGTGAGACCCTGTCTCTACATAAAACACAAAATAGGGCTGGGGATGTGGCTCAGTGGTCAAGTACCCCTGAGTTCAATCCCCAGTACCAAAAACAAAAAACAAAAACAATGCTTCAATAAGTTACTGGGAACTTTTGTCGTATTGCATGTATATGAGTAGAGCCCTGGAAGAAAGCCAAGAAATTGCTCGATCAAAGGGTGTATTTACTTTATTTTATTTTATTTTTTCTGGTTCTGGGTATCCAACCCAGGGCTTTGCACCTGATAGACAAGCATTGTGCCAGGGAAAGAAATGTTAATGACCATAGACAGTTTCAATTCCAGGTGGAGCTAGTCAAGGAGCAAGTGAATATTCAAACCCACAGTTCAGCGGAAAGCCCTGGGCTAGCAAACACATTTAATAGGCATCAGCAAGTAACTGTCCTTTGAAGCCCTGGGTGGGGACAAGGTCAGCCAGTGAGAATGCGGAAAGAAAAGTGGGTGGAGAACAGAGCCCTGGGGAGCAGCTGTCGATTGGCCTCCATGGCAATTGCAGGAGATACTGAATGTCAAATGCTCTTCCCTTTAATGTTCTCATTTCTTCTGGCATTGTGGACACTGCTATTTTCTATTTTCTTCCCTGCAAGCGTTCTTGACAGCTCTCTAAAGGGCCATGCAAACCTAACTTGTTGTTATTAATACTGTTATTTTCATTATCTCAACTGCTCATCTGGGACCTCTGCCCCCCCCCAACAGCCTCTGACTAACACTTCAACATAAGCAGCCTTGATTTCCTGCCTGTTCCACAAGGAACTCTATACAAACGTAGCTCATGGAAATTAAATACTTCACTGTAATTGTCTGGTTTTTGTCCCCAGATGGTGATAGTAAAAGCTCCTTAAGAGTAAGAATTACGGCTTATTTGTTTTAGAATCTACATCACCTTTAGCACACGCATAGGCATTTTAAAAATGGCTGTTGAATGAATGACCTTGGTTGGGTTCTATAAGTTGGTCTGGTTTGTTATTTTGCAGTTCTAGAGATCAAATCCAGGGTCTCACACATGCCAGGAAAACACTCTATTACTGAGCCACATCCCACTCCTGGGTTGTTTTTTGTTTTTTAAAAATTATTATTAGTAGTAGTAGTAGTAGCACCAAGGATTTAACTCACGGGTACTCGACCAACAGTGAGGCACTAAGCAACTCAGTGAGACCCTGTCTCTATTTTTTTTTTTTTTGGTACCAGAGATGGAACTCAGGGGTACTTGACCACTGAGCCACAACCCCAGCCCCATTTTATATTTTATTTAGAGACAGGGTCTCACTGAGTTGCTTAGCACCTTGCTGTGGCTGAGGCTGGCTTTGAACTAGTGATACTCCTGTCTTAGCCTCCCAAAGTGCTGGGATTACAGGACTGCACCATGCAACCAATGAGACCCTGTCTCTAAAGAAAATACAAAATAGGGCTGGCGATGTGGTTCAATGGTAAAGCACTCCAGGTTCAATTCCCAGTATCAAAAACAAACAAACAAACAACAACAAAAACAATACACTATTAAGAAAAGAATAGTGCCAGGCATGGTAACAGATGCTTATAATCCAGCTATTTGGGAGGGTTAGGCAGGAAGATCTCAAGTTCAAGTCCAGCCTGGGAAACTTTATTTATTTACTTGGTACTGGGGATTCAATCCAGGGCTGCTCTACCACAGAGCTCATTCCCAGCCATTTTTAGTTTTTATTTTGAGACAAGGTCTTGCTAAGTTACTGAGACTGGCCTCAAAATTGTGATCCTCCTGCCTCAGCTTCCTGAGTTGCTGGGATTACAAGCATGCACTATCATGTCTGGCCCAGCCTAGGCAATTTAACAAGAGTTTGTCTCAAAATAAAATTAAAAGGGCTAAGGATGTAGCTCACTGTTTGCCTAGCATACAGGAGCCTTAAATTCAATCCTCAGTACTGCAAACATATTAGGGGGGAAGCTCAGTGGTAGAGCATGCGCATAGCCTTTCAAGGCCATGGGTTCCATCCCTAGGAATAAAAAAATCCAGAGGAAGAGGAAGAGGAAGAAGGGGGGCGGGGAGATTAGAGGAGAAGGAAAGAATATGTAAGCTACAGACTGAGAGAAAGATCTATAAAACATATATCTAATAGGTATATATTGATTACAAGAGAAAAATAGTAATTTTATGGTGGAAAAATCTGGCACATTCTACCTTAACCAGTGACTAAATATAATATCACTAGAAATGAGGCATGAATTACATGTACCTTTTTTTTTTTGGTACCAGGGATTGAACTCAGGGAAACTCAACCACTGAGCCACATCCCCAGCCCTATTTTGTGTTTTATGTAGAGATAGGGTCTTACTGAGTTGCTTAGTGCCTCGCTATTGCTGAGGCTGGCTTTCAACTCGTGATTCTCCTGTCTCAGCCTCCCAAAGTGCTAGAATTACAGGCATGTGCCACTGTATACGGCTTACATGTACCTCTTGATAGAATGCACTGAGAAAGACCCAGCCTCCTTTTTGTAGTATTCCTGTCCGCAAACAACCCTCAACCTTGTCATGAGGAGAGACCAGACAAACCCCAAAGGATGGAATTTCTATAAAATAGCTGATATAAGGGTGGAGCTTTAGCTCAGTGGCAGAGCACTTGGGTAGCCTGGGTGAGGCCCTAGGTTCAGGGCCAGGGGAATAGATGGCTTGTTCCTTTCAAATGTCAAGGTGTAAAAGGCAAAGAAATACTGAGAAACTCTTCCATATTACAAGAGACCAAAGAAACATAATAACTAGATGCAATATGTGAAAACATGTAGGACCAAACAAAGGATATTGATGGGACAATTGGTGAAACTTGACTGAGGCTAAAATATTAATTTCACAATTGTGGTTATCATAGTGTTGTTATGTAAGAGAATGTACTGTGTGTGTGTGTGTGTGTGTGTGTGTGTGTGTGTTGAGGATGTAACCCAGGGCCTTGCTCTTGGTAGGCAAGCCATACATACCCAACCTTGTACTTTTAAAAAAGGAAATAAACTCAAAAAGGAAGTACACTCTGAAGAATTTAGAGGTACAAAGGCATATTAGCCAGGTGCAGTGGTGCATGCCTGTAATCCCAGCGCTTTGGGAGGCTGTGACAGGAGAATTGCGAGTTCAAAAGCCAACCTCAGCAACAATGAGGCGCTAAGCAACTCAGATCCTGTCTCTAAGACACAAAATGGGGCTGGGGATGTAGCTCAGTAGTTGAGTGCCCTTGAGTTCAATCCCTGGTACCAAAAACAAAAAAGGCATCATGTCTGCAATTTGTTCTCAAAAATATTAGAAAAAATGGGGCTAGGGTTGTGGCTGGGGCTGGGGTTGTGGCTGGGCCTGGGATTGTGGATCAGTGGTAGCGTGCTCGCCTAGTACACATGAGGCACTGGGTTCGATCCTCAGCACCACATAAAAATAAAATAAAGATATTCTGTTCACCTACAACTAAAAAATAAATATTTAAAAAAATATTAGAAAAAATATTTATTCATTATCTACACACATGTGCATGAATGTGTACATATATAGAGGGAATAACTGATAAAGCAAGTAGAGTATAGTGTTAAATTCTGGGAATATGGGTAAAGGGTACATGAGAAAGCTTAATACCATGTGTGCAATGTTTTGAAAGTCTGAAGTTATTTCTTTTCTTGCCCTTTCTTTCTTTCTCTTCCTTATTTTGAGAGAGTCTAAGTTGCTTAGGGCCTCATTAAGTTGCTGAGGCTGTCCTTGAGCTTGTGATCCTCCTGTCTCACCCTCTCAAATCACTGGGATTATAGGCATGTGGAACCATGGTCAGGTTTGGTGTGTGTGTGTGTGTGTGTGTGTGTGTGCGCGCGCGCGCGCATGCATGCATGCACATGCTCAATATGTGGTATCAGAGACTGAATCTAGGAGCTCTCTACCACTGAGCTACCACAGCCCATCCCCCGCTACATTTTTTTGTTATTGATATTTTATTTGAGACAATCTCACTAAATTGCCCAGGCTGAACTTTCAATCTTCCTACTTCAGCCTCTCTAATCACTGGGATTACAGGTGTGAGTCACTGTAATCGGCTTGAAATTATTTCTAAATAAATTAACAAAAATATCCCAAATACATAAAGGGGGCTGGGATGTAGCTCAGTGGTAGAGCACTGGCCTGTCATCTGTTAGTCCCTGGGATTGATCCCCAGTATCACAAAAACAAATAAATAAACAAATAAGCAGGCTGCTCCCAGGTTTTTCAGTGAAGGAGCTGAAATGGACCAGACAGGCCGATTTGAACTGCATCAAAAAATTTAACAGTCTTGGGGCTGAGGCTGTAGCTCAGTGGTAGAGCGCTTGCCTAGCATGCGTGAGGCACTGGGTTCGAGCCTCAGCATCACATATAAATAGTAAATGAATAAAAGGTCCAAAAAAATTTTGAAGGGACGCCACACAAAGAAAGATATATGAAAGGCAGCCAGGCGCAGTAGCGCAAGCCTGTAATCTCAGCACTTAGGGAGGCTGAGACAGGAGAATCATGAGTTCAAAGCCAGCCTCAGCAAGGGCAAGGCGTTAAGCAACTCAGTGAGACTCTGTCTGTACATAAAACACAAAATAGGGCTGGGGATGGGCTCAGAGGTCAAGTGCCCCTGAGTTAAATCTCCAGTACCAAAAAATAAAAAGAAAGAAAGATATATGAAAGGCAAATATACACATAAAAATACTAAAAATCAGGGCTCAGTGGTAGAGCGCTTACCTAGCATGCTTGAGGCACTGGGTTCGATCCTCAGCACCACATATAAATAATAAATGAATAAAATAAAGATTGATCAACTAAAAAAATTTTTTTTAAAAAATACTAAAAATCATTAGTGATTTGAAAAATGCAAATTAAACCCACAATGCAATACCTATATATGCACCACATTAAATAGTTTGACAACATTAAATGTTGGCAAGGATGTGAAGCAATTGGAGGTTTAATGTTAATATGACTCAAATGGTACATTTGAAACATTAGAAAGAGTTTTAACAGTTTCTTAAAAAACTGAACATAATTCTCCTCTATACTCTCATTACCCATGAGAAATGAAAGTGAATGTCCACAAAAAGACTTGTAGTACAATGTTAGTGACAGTTTTTTCTTTTTCTTTTTTTTAAAATATTGTTTTTAGTTGTAGATGGACACAATATTTTTATTTTTTATTTATTTATATGTGGTGCTGAGGATCGAACCCAGTGCCTCACGCATGCAAGGCAAGCGCTCTACCACTGAGCCACAACCCCAGCCCAACTGACAGTTTTTTCATAATGCCCCCAAATTAGACACAACCTAAGTATCCTTCAACAGGAGAATGGATATACAAACAGTGGTGCATTCAAACAATGGGGTGATATTCAGCAATAAAAAGGAACATGCAATAACATAGATGGGAAATAAAATGTCTGTAGATAGGGAAGGAAAAAAATAAACTATCTTTGTTCACATATGGCAAGATTGTCTATGTAGCGAAAAAAATAATTGAAACACATACATACACACACATATCACCACCTCCACCGCCGACAACAATAACAACAACAACAAAAATCTCCTGGAACTAATAAGATATCATAAGTAGGTTAGAGGTCAAAATTCAAAAATCAGGCAGGGGATGTAGCTGAGTGGTAGAGTATTTGCCCAGTATGTCCAAGGTCCCTGGGTTCAATCCCAAGAAATGCAAAAATTTAAATAGTTAATATGTTCCTATATACCAAATGAACCAAATGAACAAATGGAATGTGAAATTAAAAGCACAATACCATTTAAATCAGCATTCAAAAACAAGAAATACTTAGGTATAAATCTAACAAAGTATGTACAAGATTTACATGAAGGAAATTATAAAGCTCTAATGAAAGAAATCAAGATGAACTAAATAAATGGAGAGATATTCTATGTTCATGGTTAGGAAGTCTAAAAATTTTCAAAATGTCAGTTCTTGTAACTTGATCTATAGATTCAAAGCAATCCAAATTACAATCTTAGCAAGCTGTTTTGTGGCTCTTGACAAACTGATTTTAAACTTCATATGGAGAGTGCCAAGACTCAGAAAACCCACTGGAGCATTACAGAAGAACAGCTGATGGACTGACATTACTTGACTTCAAGACTATGAAGCTACAGTAATCAAGACAGTATGGTATTCATAAAAGAATAGACAGATCAATGGAACAGAACAGAGAGTTCAGAAATAGATCCATGTAAATAGAGAACTGATCTTTGACAAAGGAATAAAGGAAACACAATAGAAACAACAACAATAACAAAAGTCCTTTCATCAAATGGTGCTGAAACAATTGCAAATGCACATTAAAAAAAAATATAGACACCCAAATAGATCATTGATATAAATATGCCAAACTGTAAAACTTATTGAATATAACACAGGAAAAAATCTAAATAATCTTAGGTTTGGCAATGACTTTTTAGATACGACAGCAAAGGTATGATCGACAAAAGAAAGAATTGAAAATCAAAATTAGGGGCTGGGGTTATGGCGCAGTGGTAGCGTGCTCGCCTAGCACGCGGGAGGCACTGGGTTCGAACCTCAGCACCACATAAAAATAAAAAATAAAGCTATTGTGTCCACCTACAACTAAGAAATAAATATTTAAAAAAAAAAAAAAAAAAAAAAAAAGAAAATCAAAATTAAAAACATTTGCTCTGGGGGCTGGGATTGTAGCTCAGCGGTAGAGCGCTTGCCTTGCATGCGTGAGGCCCTGGGTTCGATCCTCAGCACCACGTACAAAGCAATAAAATAAAGACATTGTGTCCATCTACAACTAAAAAAATATTAAAAAAAAAAAAAAAAAAAAAAAAAACATTTGCTCTGACAAAGGACTAAGAAACAAGTCACAGAACAGGAGGAAATATTTACAAAAGCTATAACTAATAAAGGACTGCTATCCAAAATACACAAAGAACTCTTAAAACTCAACAATAGGAGTGGCTGAGTTGGGTGCAGTGGCACATGTCTTTAATCCCAGTGGCTCAGAAGGTTGAGGCAGGACGTTCACAAGTTCAAAGCCAGCCTCAGCAGCTTAGTGAATCCCTAAACAACTTAGCAAGACCTTGTCTCAAAATAAAAAATAGAAGCCGGGCGCGGTGGCTCAAACCTGTAATCCCAGCACTTAGGGAGGCTGAGACAGGAGAATCGCGAGTTCAAAGCCAGCCTCAGAAACAACGGTGAGGCACTAAGCAACTCAGTGAGACCCTGTCTCTACATAAAATACAAAATAGGGCTGGTGATGTGGCTCAGTGGTCGAGTGCCCCTGAGTTCAATCTCCAGTACCAAAAAAAAATAAAAATAAAAAATAGAAAGGGCTGGGGATGTGGCTCAGTGGTTAAGTGCCCCAGGGTTCAATCTCTGGTACCAAAATAAATAAATAAATAAATACAATAGTGGCTAGAAGCTGTGGCACACTCCCGTAATCCTGATGACTCCAGAGGATAGGACAGGAGGATCACAAGTTCAAGGCCAGACTCAGCAATTTAGCAAGGCCATAAACAACTTAGTGAGACCCTGTTTCAAAATAAAAAATAAAAAGGGGTGGAATGTAGCTCAGTAGAAAAGCACCCCTGGGTTCAATATCCAGGCTTTATGTTTGTATGACTTTCATCTTCCCTGGACCATTTATCTAATTTGTTTAACAGTTTCATCAACTTCATTCTTGACTCATACTTAATAAATAAGATCATCAACAAGAAAGTCTGAAGAACACAACTGGTTTATCTACAGTGGAGCAAGATGTTTTGTGATTCCACTGGTTAAGTGAGATGTGAAGAAGATGACTAAGAGAAGGATCCATGAACAACTGCTATGAGCTAAGCAGAATGACAAACTGTGGATTGTCCACTGAAGCTTAGCTTGAAGCAATATTCTGTAATTGAGTGCCAGGAGCAGCAGCCAAACCTGCTTAGCATGTTGATGCAATCATAGAGGGCAGCCTTGGCCAACACAAGGTACGCAGCTGTATACAAATAGCTATCAATATTGATTCCACAAATCCAAAGGGCAGCCAGTTTTGACCTGTTTCTTAGGATCAAGCTTCCCAGGCCACACTCAAATACCTGGATGACACTGACAGCATCAACTTTGTATTGTAAGGATATACACAGATATAATCAGGTAATATACAGGGATCTGTGCACTATCTGATATACAGATAAATGCATGAACCTTAAATCATGTTTGAAAATTCAAATTCATAGAAGACTGAAGTTTGGGGTGGTTAATTTTTTATTTTTTTATTTTTGGTGTGGGGGATTGAACCCAGGGCCTCCCACATGCTAAGCACATGCTCTGTTCTGCCTTTGAGTCACACCCTCAGACCCCTATGTTTTGTTGTTGTTGCTTTTTTTTTTTTTTTTTGGTACTGGGGATTGAACTCAGGGGTACTCAACCACTGAGCCACATCCCCAGCCCTATTTTGTGTTTTATGTAGAGACAGGGTCTCACTGAGTTGCTTAGCGCCTTTGCTGAGGCTGGCTTTGAACTCCCGATTCTCCTGTCTCAGCCTCCCTAAGTGCTGGGATTACAGGCTTGAGCCACCACGCCCAGCTTGTTTTGTTTTTTTAAAAAAAATATTTTAGGGCTGGGATTGTGGCTCAGTGGTAGAGCGCTTGCCTCGCAGGTGGAAGGCACTGGGTTCAATCCTCAGCACCACATATAAAAAAATGAATAAATAAAGGTTAATCAACAACTAAAAAAAATTTTAAAAAAATATTTTAGTTGTTAATGGATCTTTATTTTATTCATTTATTATTTATAT
>CM053403.1:98087677-98116065 GCA_028644305.1 Xerus rutilus
GCTCACGCTTGTAATCCCAGCACTTAGGGAGGCTGAGACAGGAGAATCGCGAGTTCAAAGCCAGCCTCAGCAACGGCGAGGCGCTATGCAACTCAGTGAGACCCTGTCTCTACATAAAACACAAAATAGGGCTGGGGGTGTGGCTCAGTGGTGGAGTGCCCCTGAGTTCAATCCCCGGTACCAAAAAAAAAAAAAAAAAGTTAAGGAAAGACAAGTAAAAACAAGCAAGGGAAACTCTAAAACAACCCAGCCAGAGAGCGTGCAGGGTTCTGAGCTTACAACAGCTAACTCTCTCACCAAGCCATTTCCGGTCTCCACCATCCCTCCCAGGAAATATGCCTTTACAACAAGGGGCTGTTCCCTTCCGGGTGCTGGCATGGGGTGGGATGCCATCTCTGAGCTGTTCCTAAGAAAACCACCAGGCACAGAACGGTTGATTTTTTGACTCTTTTGTCTCCTAAGTGTCCTTCCTTACTTCCTATCTCCAGGATAAAGGATATTTTTTTCCTGCCTAGTGTTTTATGTGAGAAGAATTTCCGTGTGTGAGATTGCATGATGTAACAAAAGGGGATGGGTATGAATCCAGCCTGTAATGCTTCCTGGCTCTGTACTTTCTTGTTTTGTTTTTTGATTTGCAATACCACGATTTTTCATTTTACTTAATTTTGTGTGTGTGTGCGCGCACTGGGAATCAAACCAAGAGCCTCACACATGCTAGGCAGGTGCTCTACCACTGAGCTACATTCCTGACCTTACCATATAATTTTTAAAGGTACAGTTAAGTGGATTTTAGTATATTCACAGAGGTGTACAACCATCACCACAATTTTAGAAAGTTTTCATTATCCCTAGAAGATATCTCCTGCTCATTAACATCCCTCATTCCTTCCCCAAACCTCCCCATTAGTCTGCCTATCCCTCATCCTAGTCAACCACTAATATATTTGTTTCTATAGATCTGCCTATCTTCTGGCTATGCACTCTTAAAAAATTATTCAACTTCTCTGAGTCTCAATTTCTTCCTATGTAAAATGAAATTAATAAAAATGTGCCTTCACCTGCAGTGAATAGGAGGCATTCAATGAAAATTAGTTTGCTCATTTCATTTTGGCCTTTAGGTACTGAAGTTTTTGTTTGTTTTGGTTTTTATGTTGTTTTGTCTTAATGACACTTATGCTGAAGCTGAGTCCGTTATCACCCTACAAATTTCTGAAAATAGTTTTAAAGTCACTGAGATAATGAATATCCATTTCCCTCCTTTTGGCCCAGTGGTAAAACAAGCTGCTCACTACCAAGTGGACCAGTAATGACGATAATCACTATCATTTATTAAAAGCTCACTGCGTGGCAAGCACTGATGCAGATGTTTTACATACAGTAATTCATGTAACCCTCCCAAAACCCTCTTAGATAGGTGCCATTACTATTTCAATTCTGCAGATGAGAAACCAGTAGTATAGACAGGTTAAGTAACTTGCCCCAGTTACATGGCTAATAGGTAAGGGGGTAGAGTCCAGTTGCAACCCAGGCAGGTTGTGTTCAAGCTTGTAGTTTGGCTCACCTGGTCTTCAGTACAAACCACATCAGGCCTGTAGTTTGTCATCTGCTCAACAGGAGGGATTGACCAAAGTCCTGCAGAGACTCAGTTTTTCCATTTCAGATCCATTATTGATTAAAGCACTTATTTATTTATTTTTTTGGGTACCAGGGATTGAACTCAGGGGTACTGGACCACTGAGCCACACCCCCAGCCCTATTGTGTTTTATTTAGAGACAGGATCTCACTGAGTTGCTTAGCACCTCGCCATTGCTGAGGCTGGCTTTGCACTTGTGATTCTCCTGTCTCAGCCTCCCAAAGTGCTGGAATTAGAGGTGTGTGCCACTGCGCCCTGCTGAATAAAGCACTTATATTTCACAGTAACAGAGTCTATATTACCTGGGGGATACTCGTTTTTAGATGCCAAGGTGTAAAAGAGTCAGTGATTTCAGGAAACTTGGTGGAGGTCTGTGTACACAGGTCAGGGAGGGATGAAGGTATCTGTTTCTGAATTATATCACTATCCATGGAACCACTCTGGAAAGAATAGATCCCGCATATTCTTTTCTTGTTTGCAGTGCTGGGATGAAACACAGAACCTCGTGCATGTTAGGCAAGGCCTCTACCACTGAGCAACACCCCAAACTCCCTAAGAATATCCCTAAATGCTTGATAAAAACTTCAGCTCTGCTCTAATTTTGGTAAAAATCAAATCAGGAAATACATTCGTTCCTGCTGAGTGGTTGTTCTCTAGAGACCAGAATGTCAGGTTTCTGTCTGTGGTTTTGAATCTCACTGGAACAGAGACTAGTTTTGAATAGAAATCTAGCCTCTTTTTTTTTTTTTTTTGGTACTGAGGATTGAACTCAGGGGCACTCGACCACTGAGCCACATCCCCAGCCCTATTTTGTGTTTTATGTAGAGACAGGGTCTCACTGAGTTGCTTAGCACCTCGCCATTGCTGAGGCTGGCTTTGAACTCGCGATTCTCCTGTCTCAGCCTCCCTAAGTGCTGGGATTATAGGCTTGAGCCACCGCGCCCGGCTTCTAGCCTCTTTTTAAAAATTTTTTAATCTGGCTTTAGTAAGAAACATGGGTTAGAGCTATAGGAAAAAGAAGAGAGAGATTCCTACAAAATGTGAAGCACAGAGAGGTTAAGTAACTTGCCCCAGTTCCATGGCTAGTAGGTAAGTGATGGAGTCCAGTTGCAACTCAGGCAGGTTGCGTCAGAGCCTGTAGTTTGGCCCACCCAGTTCCTACTTTCATGGGTATTAGTTACTAGTACAACAGAGCAGGCACCTGAGTTATGCTGGTCAGAGCAGCCAGCTCCCCAGCAATGCATTACATCTTCTGTGATAGTGCCTGTTCTGAGCTGCTCCATGGAGAACCACATATTCTATGACTATTTCTCATACACACACACACACACACACACACACACACACACACACACAAGTTCTACTTCCTTGTGTCAAGAAGCCTGAAGTTCTGAAATTTTTGATTGTAAAACTCATTTTGAAGCCAGGCGCAGTGGCGCAAGCCTGTAATCCCAGCACTTAGGGAAGCTGAGACAGGAGAATCGCGAGTTCAAAGCCAGCCTCAGCAAGGGCGAGGCGCTAAGCAACTCAGTGAGACCCTGTCTGTACACAAAACCCAAAATGGGGCTGGGGATGTGGCTCAGTGGTCGAGTGCCCCTGAGTTCAATCCCTGGTACCAAAAAAAAAAAAAAAAAAAAAAAAACTCATTTTGAGGTTAAAATCCTATTATAGAATTACAAGATAAAACTACTTTAAAACAAAGAATCTCTCACTCAGAGGGGAGAAACAACTTGAGGCTATTAGGAGCTTGAAGAATAAGGAAGAAGGGCCAATAAAGGTTAAGATTCTGGGACAACAATGAGAGGTGCCAGGAAAAAAAATAAACACCCCACACACACACAGTTTTGTTTTGTTTTTTGTCAGTTCAGAGGACTGAATCCAGGGACACTCTCCCACTGAGCTACATCTCCAGATCCAGATTGCTTATTTATTTATTTATGACAGGGTTTCACTAGGTTATCCAGGCTGGCCTTGAATTTCTTGATCCTCTTGCCTCAGCCTCCCAAATCACTGGGATTATAAGTGTGTGCCACTGTACCCAGTGAGACGAATATATTTTATAGCTGGGTGCAGTGGCGCTCACCTGTAATCCCAGTGATTCCAAAGGCTGACGCAAGAGAATCGCGAGTTCAAATCCAGTCTCAGCAACAGCAAGGCGTTAAGCAACTCAACGAGACCTTGTTTCTAAATAAAACACAAAAAATAGGGCTGGGGATGTGACCCAGTGGTCGAATACTCCTGAGTTCAATCCCTGATACCAAAAAATAAAATAAGCATGAAAAATAATAAATGGAAGAAAACAAAATATTTCTGTTCAATATTTTTAATAGTTGAGATTTTTTATTTTAGATATTCTATTTGGAATAAATATGTCTTCCTCTTACCTCTATCCACTTGCAAACCAGATTACCTTCCTTAGGTCAGTAATGTTCAGAATGGCATTTTATTTTATTTTTTGGTACTGGGTCAATACCAGAGATACTCTACCACTGAGTTAGATTCCCAGCCCTTTAAATTTTTCTTTTGAGATAGGGTCTCACTAAGTTGCCCAGGCTGGCGTCAAACTTGTGATCCTCCTGCCTCAGCCTCTTGAGTCACTGGGATTATAGGCATGTACCACTGTGTCCCGTCAGAATGACATTTTTTTTAAAAATTTGTTTTATTTAGTTGTTGGCTGACCTTTATTTATTCATTTATTTATATGTGGTGCTGAGGATCGAACCCAGTGCCTCCCACATGCGAGACAAGCACTCTACCACTGAGCCACAATCCCAGCCCCCAGAATGACATTTTAATAACATTTGTATGTATTAAAATCAATGTTCATACTCTTCCAGATCTTCAAATTTGGATATTGCCTATTTCATATACTTTTTAATATCTAAGGTGATTAGGGAAAATTGTCTAAATTCCTTCATTAATATTGGAAATTGGGGGCTGAATTGTGGCTCGGTGGTAGAGCGCTCACCTAGCATGTGTGAGGCACTGGGTTCGATTCTCAGCACTGCATATAAATAAATAAAATAAAGACTCATTGACAACTAAAAAAATATTTTAAAAAAAGATTGGAAATTGGAAGTTTCAAAAATATTACAAGCTCAGGGTAGACACTGTAATTCAGTGGTAGTGCTTAGCATGTACAAGTTCCTGGATTCGATCCTTGGCTTCACACACACACACAAACACATATACACACACTCAGAGGACTTCAAATCACACTAAAATGTCTTATTGAAAAACAAAAAGTGAATCAAAGTTGTTCTTTGCAGACCTCCTCAGGTCTCCTTAGGAGTTTGGTATGCAGGAGCTATTGTACATTTGTCCTGACTGTTAGGGCATCCCTTCCTCTCTCCTGCAAATACTGGGGCCTGGATTGGAACCTTGGTTTATTCACTTTCCCTCTTTTAAAACTTAAGAGGGAGGCTGAGGCTGTAGCTCTGTGGTAGAGCACTTGCCTAGCATGTGTGAGGCACTGGGTTCAATTCTCAGCACCACATAAAAATAAATAAATAAAATAAAGGTCCACTGACAACTAAAAAATATTAAAAAACAAAACAAAACAAAAACAAGTGGAGAGGGCTTAAGGGATGGGAGCTGGGGTTATAGTTCAGTGACAGAGAGCCTGCCTGGCATGCACAAAGTCTGTGTTCTACTCCCAGCACCTCAAAAAATAAATATATAAAATAAAAATAAATAGAATATAAAGGGTGTTTTTAACACATTTCTCTCCCCTCAGGTTGCATAGTCAAGCTGCCTTCCTGATTCTAACTTTGCAATTTCTCTTCAACCATTGCTCTGTCTTCCCACTGCAGCTAACCTCATCTTGGCCCACTTACTTGGTTCCTGTCTTTTGCAAGTATCCTAAAATAGCTCCCTGATCCCAGTGAGTCTGTCTTAAGTCCTTCCTGGCCCTAGGCAACCTACCCAAGCTCTTTCCCAATCCTCCTTAACAAACATTCTCAGCCACAGATAGCCCCATCTACTCCTTCTCACTGCCGGCTTGATCCTGTCTCTGCCTGTCCCTTTGATTGTGTTGTTCCCCATATCTGAAATGCCTTTCTGCCTCTTTTCTGGCTATCCTATTTTCACCTATAGTTAAGTTCAGCTCAGATTTCACCTTCACCATGAGCTTTCTTCCAAGGAGCTTAACACTTGATAATTGTTCCCTTCCCTAGCATCACATAGCACTTAAAAAATCTTTGGTGTATTAAATCAAGAGAATTTTTGGATACTCCGAGGCTGAGGCCGAAGGATTAGAAGTTCAAGGCCAGCCTAGGCAATTTAGTGAGACCCTGTCTCAAAATACATATAAAGAGCTGACGATGTAGCTCAGTAGTGGAGTGCCCCTAGGTTCTATCCTCAGTCCCTCAAAAAAAAAAAAAAAAAAAAAAAGTGATAATTCCACAGTAGCCTGCACATGATGAGTGTATAGTAGATACTTAAGAAATATTAGTTGATTGGGGATGTGGCTCAGTGGTAGAGCACTTGCCCAGTATGTGAGATGCTCCAGGTTTGATCCCCAACACCACAAAAACAAAAAAAGAAATATTAATTGATTAGTTGAGTAAAAAACAGATTCAGGCATCCTTTTTTCATTCAAGTAAAAAGATATCCAGCTGGGCATGGTGGTGCATGCTTGTAATCACAGCATTGAGAGGCTGAGGCAGGAGGACTACAAATTCAAAGTCAGCCTCAGCAATTTATGAGGCCCTAAGCAATTTAGTGAGACCATGTCTCAAAATAAAAAATTAAAAAAGGGCTGGGGATGTCACTCAGGGGATAAGCACCCCTTGTTCAATCTCTGGTACCAAAATAAAAAATAAAAAGATACAATGCAGCCAGGAGTATCACAAGTCCAAGGCCAGCCTGGGCAATTTAGTGAGACCCTGTCTCAAAATGAAAAATAAAAAGGTAAAAAGGAGCTGGGCATGGTGGCGTAGGCCTATAATCCCAGTGGCTCAGAAGGCTGAGGCAGGAGGATGGCAAGTTCAAAGCCAGCCTCACCAAAAGTGAGGCACTAAGCAACTCAGTGAGACCCTATCTCTAAATACAATACTCAGTGGTAGAGTGCTCCTAAATTCAATCCCCAGTACCCGCCCTCAAAATAAAAAGGTAAAAAGGGCTGGGAATGTGGCTCAGAGGTAGAGTGGCTCTGAGTTCAATCTCCAGTACCACACACACACACTCACATGCACACATGCACACACACATACACAAACACACACAAAATGATAGCATGTATCAGGCACTGTCTAGGTGATAGAGGTACACTGATTATGACATGGAACTGTGCTTGGGAGTACACAGTTTCAGAGATGAACATGAGCACAGTGCTACCATACAACCAAATAACTATACCAGAGCCGAGTGCAGTGGTGTACCCTGTAATCCCAGCAGCTTGGGAGACTGAGGCAGGAGGATCATGAGTTCAAAGCCAACCTCAGCATCAGTGTAGCACCAAGCAACTCAGTGACTCTGTCTCTAAATAAAATACAAAATAGGGCTGGGAGCCGGGCGCGGTGGTGCAAGCCTGTAATCCCAGCACTTAGGAAGGCTGAGACAGGAGAATCATGAGTTCAAAGCCAGCCTCAGCAATGGCGAAACGCTAAGCAACTCAGTGAGACCCTGTCTCTACATAAAACACAAAAACAGGGCTGAGGATGTGGCTCAGTGGTCGAGTGCCCCTGAGTTCAATCTCCAGTAGCCCCCCCAAAAAAACAGGGCTGGGGATGTGATTCAGTGGTTGAGTGCCTGAGTTCAATTTCCAGTAACCCCCCTAAAAAAAGAACTCTACTCGAGGTGTATACAGAGATATACCTTCATTACCCAGAGAGCTTGCCTTTGAGATGTTTTTTTCCCTTCCTTTCTTTTTTCTTTTCTTTTTTTGTTTGCTACTGGAGAGATTAAACCCACATGTGCTTTACCACTGAGCTTTTTTATTTACTATTATTTATTTTGAGTGTCTTGCTAAGTTGTTGAAGCAGGCCTTGAAATTGCCATCCTCCTGCCTCAGTCTCCAAAGTAGCTGGGATACAGGTATGTGGCACTGTAGCAGGTTTGAGATAAGTCTTGAAGGATAAATAAAATCTCACCAAGTATAGAAAAAGCTGCAGATCAAAAATCATGGCCAGCAGACATACATAAGCAGGAAAGTATATTGCTAAGGGAAGGGTAGGTGTCACTGCTGTTTGTGCTGGGAAAGGTGACAAGCAAGGCAGGCAGTTTGGGATGTGTTAGTAGAAAATCTTGCATGTAGCGCTGAGTTTGGACCTTATTCAGTAGGCAATGAGGATGCAGGAAATATTTTTTAAGAAGAGAAGTGATAGGGTCAGATATTTGAGAACACAGTGAAAGAAGAACCCTAAGGCAAGGAAGCCATCCGGAACACAATTCCAGGCTTACAGAAAGCAGAGGATGAACAGCAGGCAGGAGGAGGACCAGAAAAGAGGCAGAATGTTTGCTCTTGTCATAAAAATTATGTGTGGGCTCAGTGGTAAAGCACTTGCCTAACATGCACCAGGCCCTGGTTTCCATTCCAATGACTGCAAAACAAACAAACAAGTAAAAGTTATGCATGGGAAACAAGCTTAGAAAGGCAAGTAAAAGAATGTTGACAATAATCTGTGAGTAATATTATTATAAGCAGTTTTCCCTTTTTATATTATACTGTTTTGCATTTCTTACATTTTACATTTTAAGTATATATGATGTATTATTCTCATATAATTTTTCATTTCATTATAGATATTACGATGATTTAAAAAGGTAAATACTCTTTTTTTTTTTTGGTACTGGGGATTGAACTCAAAGGTTCTCGACCACTGAGCCACATCCCCAGCCCTATTTTGTGTTCTATTTAGACACAGGGTCTCACTGAGTTGCTTAGTACCTCACCGGTGTTGAGGCTGGCTTTGAACTCGCGATTCTTTAGTCTCAGCCTCCCAAAGTGCTGGGATCACAGGTGTGCACAAACGTACCTGGCTGTAAATACTCTTTTTGAAAGAACACATGCTCATTATGGAAGACTTTAGGAATACAAAAAATGTATAATTGGGGGTTTGGAGGTGTGGCTCAGTCATGGAGCATATGCTTAACATTTGGGGGGCCCTTGGTTCCATCCTCAGCATCAAAAAATAAAAATAAAAGGTAAGTGGGAAAAATGTTGAAGCCACCCATATACATACTTATGTTATTACATTAAGAGGTAAAGAGCTGGGCACGATGGCTCATGCCTGTAATCCCAGCACTTTGGGAGGCTGAGACAGGAGAATCGCAAGTTCAAAGCCAGCCTCAGCAACGGCGAGGCGCTAAGCAACTTAGTGAGACCCTGTCTCTACATAAAACACAAAATAGGGCTGGGGATGTGGCTCAGTGGTCAAGTGCCCCTGAGTTCAATCTCTGGTACCAAAAAAAAAAAAAAAAGAGTATATAAGGATACAAAATCATAACATATGGTCTTATTTTTGTTAAAAATATTTATGTAGGAAAGACTGGAAGGAAATTATATCAATATGATACTAGATAATTCTGATAATGGAATTACATGTGATTTTGTTTTTTGTTTGTTTTTTGTATAATATGGAATGCTTCATGAATTTGTGTATCATCCTTCCTCTGAGGCGATGCTAATCTCTGTATTACTCCAATTTTAGTATATGTGCTGCTGAAGCAAGCACCAGGTGCTTTTGTTTTTTACATATTTCTTCTCCTTTTTGGTGGTGCAGGGGATAGAACCCAGGGCATTGTGCATGCTGAGCACATGCTCTACCACTAAGTTGCACCCCAGACCAAAAACATCAGTTTATATTATTCTCTACTTAAAATCTTTCAGTGACTTCCCCAAGTGTTTTTGTGTAAACCTTCAACTTTAAACTCAGCAATAAATGCCCTTCACACTGGGTTCAGCTTAACCAACAAAAACGCTCCATACCATACCAGTTGCTTCACATTATTTTGTTTTGTTGTACCATTGTGCCTCCTCCCCTTTTTTTTGTACTGGAGATTGATCCCAACCACTGGGCCACATCCCCAGCCCTTTTTTTTTTTTTTAATATTTATTTTTTTTTAGTTGCAGGTGGACACAATATCTTTATTTTTATGTGGTGCTGAGGATCGAACCCAGTGCCTCCCGCGTGCTAGGCGAGCATGCTACCACTGCGCCATAACCCCAGCCCCAACCCCAGCCCTTTTTATTTTTTTATTTTGAGACAATGTCTTTCTAAGTTGCTTAGGGCCTCACTGAATTGCTAAGGCTGGCCTCCAACTTGTGACCTCCGGCCTCAAGCCTCCAGAATCACTGAGATTATAGGCATGCACCACCACACTCAGCCCATAGTGCTTCTTTGCTTCCACTTTCTCCATCCAGCTGTCACTGTGTCCTTTAAGCTCCATGGAGCATCTCCTGTGCAAGAAACATACTCTGGTGTCCTAGTTTATTTTAGGTATTCTTCCTCTGTGCTGGATAGCACATTGTGCCTACACTTATAACTTTAATCCTTGATTTATTTGTTTGCCTTCCTCACTAAACTTTGATTGCTGAAGTTCACAGGCCCCAGTATATTCAACTTTGTAAATCTAAATCTGGAGCCAAATACCATGCATGGCACAGAGTAGGCCTTCAGCAAATGATTTTTATTCTTCTTTTGGTTTATGTCACTTACTATGATCAAGCACTACTCTAGGTGCTAGGAATATAATACCAAACAATTCAGGAGCTGGGAGTGTAGCTTGTGGTACAGCATTTGCCTAGCATACACAAGGCCCTGGGTTCCATTCCCAGCACTGCAAAAAAAAAAAAAAAAAGAATATTGAATAAATGAACTTGGAATATGTACTTGGAAAAGAGAATCTTAAGAGTGCAATGACTAGAGACTTCAAGGCATTATTAGGTGAAAAGAGGAAATAATACATTTTTATCTTTCTCTTAAATTAAGGATTACTGAGTTAAATTTACAGAGGCAGATTTCACTTCACTGCAGAAGATTTTTTGAACAATTAAATCTGATCAAAACTGGGATAGCCAGTTCATGCAATAGTGACTCCCCATGACTATAACTGGAAAATGATCAAGTAAAAGCTGACATCTCCTCAGACATGTCATAGAAAGCATTCCTAAGTGGATGAGAGGTTGACCCAGATGTCCAAATGCCCAAAGGCCTGTGGACCATGAACTCATGGTGCACTTTTTTTTTCTTCCCCAGTATCAGGAATTGAATCCAGGTGCTCTTTGCCACTGCTTCACCACTAAACTACATTCCCAGCCTTTCTCACTTTTTTTTTTTCTTTTTTACACAATACTTTTATTTTATTTTATTTTATTTTTGGTAGTGAGGATTGAACTCAGAGGCATTCGACCACTGAGCCACATCCCCAGCCCTATTTTGTGTTTTATGTAGAGACAGGGTCTCATTAAGTTGCTTAGCGCCTCGCCATTGTTGAAGCTGGCTTTGAAATCGCGATTCTCCTGTCTCAGGATCCCAAAGTGCTGGGATTACAGGCTTGAGCCACCGCACCTGGCTTATTTTGTTTTTATGTGGTGCTGAGGACCGAATCCAGTGCATCACACATGCGAGGCAAATGCTCTGCCACTGAGCCGCAACCCCAGCCCGCTTCTCACTTTTTATTTTGAGAGTCTCATTAAGTTGCCAGGCCAGCTTTGAATTTGAGATCCTTCTGCCTCAGCTTCCAGAGTCACTGGGATTACAAGTGTGCTGCTGGCTCATGATGCAGTTCTAACTTTCATTCTTTTCAGTGCTCCACTGAGGCAGCCACAATTTGCAGAACAATGATCTTTATCTCACCAACACCTTAATTTTAATGCATACCACTTTTTTCTTTCCACTACATCATCTTTCATCATTGGTTCCTACTATGCATAAGCTCATTTATGCTCTTTATACTCATAGGCAGCTTATCTGATTCTATTCTCCTTGGCTCATCACTAACAATCCAAGCAGTCTATTTCAGATGATGATGATAAAAGAGCGGGAAGAACACAGCCTGATATTTCATCTCCCAATTGGATGGATAAGAGTTGCCAGCAGCGGGCAATCAGCCTTTCTTCTCAAACAGAATCAATTGGATTGGAAAGTCAATGAGAAGAAACTAATCTAGTATCTCACAGTATCATTTTTATAGTGTCCATAGTTACCTAAAGGCAGCATGACACAGAACAGCGCCCAGGTACTTAATGTTTAAGTGACTATAACCAGCAGTATAGGGCTCATTTGTGTCAAATGCCCCTGGTAGTGGAACATGTCAAGCAAACAGTCAGCACAAAGTTTCTTTCTATTTGTTAGAATTAAAGAACTCATGTACAAGAAGAGAAAAACAATAGGACAAGAGACCTGGAGATACCAAGTCCTTGCTTTGGCAAATGAGAGCAAGCCTGGTGGAAATTACCTGTAGTTCCAGTGACACAGGAAGCTGAGGCAGAAGGATCGCAAGTTTGAAGCCAGTCTCAGCAACTTAATGAGGATCTGTCTCAAAATGAAAAGGACTAGGGATGTAATACTCCTATGCTCAATTCCCAACAACAACAAAAACAACAAAAGTGACAAGAAAACAGCCAGGCGCCTTGGCTCAAGCCTGTAATCCCAGCACTTAGGGAGGCTGAGACAGGAGAATCGGGAGTTCAAAGCCAGCCTCAGCAACGGGGAGGCGCTAAGCAACTCAGTGAGACCCTGTCTCTACATAAAACACAAAATAGGGCTGGGGATGTGGCTCAGTGGTCGAGTGCCCCTGAGTTCAATCCCCAGTACCAAAAAAAAAAAAAAAAAATTGGCAAGAAAACTTAGCAGGGTTGGGGTATAGCTCAGTGGTAGAGAATATGTTTAGCTTTCGACGGATCCTGAGTTCAATTCCCTACATCACCAAAAACAAACAAAACATGTTTAGCAGTTAGGTACAGCTCCTTTCCCCTTGCCTAGACAATGGGCTTCGGTCCTAACCTAAAGTTAAAATAATACTTCTTATTTATTTACAGGCTTTCATTCTTATACCACTGTTGACGAGTCACTGATGATTCATCAGCACCCCACTTGGTTGGTTCTCCCCCTAACCCCAAAAGAGATAGAATCCAGGAGCACTCTAAACTACATCCCCAGCCCCTTCTATTTTTGAGACAGGGTCTATGCTAAATTGCTGAGGCTGGCCTCAAACTTGCAATCCACCTGCCTTAGTCTCCAGAATTGCTGGGATTATAGGCATGCACCACCATGCCCAGCAACTTGGTTGGTTCCGTAACCACCATTTTAGCCTCAGTCAGGATTGCCAATAGCAAACTGTGTTACAAGTTAGGTTTGTTTTTGTTGTTGTTGTGTGTATGCATTCTGGTTGTACATAATGATGGGACATTTTGTTACATATTTGTATATGACAAGTTAGGGTTTGGGGGTACACATAGACACTCTACTCCTGCAAATGGATTGTTAATATCAATTTATTTTTCAGAGTTCACCATCCAGCCTTTAGCTAGGAAGCTTAGTCACAAGCTGGATTTTATTTTTTATTTTTTATTTTTTTGGTACTGGGGATTGAACTCAGGGGTACTTGACCACTGAGCCACATCCCCAGCCCTATTTTGTGTTTTATGTAGAGACAGGGTCTCACTGAGTTGCTTAGCGCCTCGCCCACGCTGAGGCTGGCTTTGAACTCACGATTCTCCTGTCTCAGCCTCCCAAAGTGCTGGGATTACAAGCGTGAGCCACCACGCCCGGCACAAGCTGGATTTTAAATGGGCACATGGGATATGCTTAAAGGGCTGAGAGGACAAATTCAGACTGGAAACCATTAGAGATATTTTCAGAATTCCTAACCTTAGTAGCAATTATTATGTCTGGAAAGTGGTCTTTTCTACTATTAGCACATTGGTATTTCCAATTGTTTAGTTCCATAAGGATCAGCCATTAGGTCAGAAATGTTTTTAGAGGCCATCATATTAGCTACTGTTTGGTGGTCCAGGAAGACAACTCAAGCCATCTTTTGGACTGTCTGTTTTACCAACAATGTCCTTTGCTTCCCCCCCGCCCCCCTTCCTGGCCCATTCACCAGTGCTGAGGATGGATCCCAGGGCTGCTGCCCCCCTGGTAGGCAAGAGCTCTACCACTGTACCATACCCCCAACCCCTACCAGGGTTGTCCTATTCTTAGGTTTGATCATCCAAATTTATACCACATTAACAGCAGCTATCATAGGTTACCCTCCTACTTTTCCATTATCACCACCAGGTCTCTTCCCCATAAGTTTCTTGTTCCTTTTAGGTTTTTAACAGCCTCAAGGCTCAGTTTCAGGTGTTTAGTAAGGCAGGAGGTGACAGGTGAGGTTTGATTAACTTGGATAAAAAGTGGGGGAAGGAATATAGTTCAGTGGTAGTGTGCATGTTAGCATGTGCAAAGCCCAGGGTTCGATCAGCAGCTTGCCAGCACCAAAATAATGACAAAAAATAATAAAATCATAAACATTATAGATTTGAAGTTCATAGGAATTTCCAGCTCCTCAACTCCATTATTATTTTTTCGTACTGGGGATTGAACCCCAGGGGTGCTCTATCACTGAATTATATCCCCAGTCCTTTTTTTTTTTTTTTTAATTTTAAGAAAGGATCTGAATAAGTTGTTGAGGGTCTCACTAAGTTTCTCAGGCTGGCCTGGAACCTGCAATCCTCCTGCCCCAGCCTGCTGAGTCTCTGGGATTATAGGTGTGCACCACTGTACTTGACCCAATTTACAATTTTTTGGTG
The DNA here is from genome assembly GCA_028644305.1 of Xerus rutilus. NCBI lineage: Eukaryota > Metazoa > Chordata > Mammalia > Rodentia > Sciuridae > Xerus > Xerus rutilus. The sequence continues at coordinate 98,102,051 of CM053403.1, forward strand.
GGAGAGGTACCTGGGATTGAACTCAGGGGCACCCAACCACTGAGCCACATCCCCAGCCATTTTGTAATTTATTCAGAGACAGAGTCTCACTGAGTTGCTTATTGCCTTGCCTTTGCTGAGGCTGACTTTGAATTTGAGATCCTCCTGTCTCAGCCTCCCAAACTGCTGGGATTACAGGTTTGTGACACCGCACCCAGCCCAATTTAAACTTTTTTTTTTTTTGGTACTGGGGATTGAACTCAGGGGCACTTGACCACTGAGCCACATCCTCAGCCCTATTTTGTGTTTTATGTAGAGACAGGGTCTCACTGAGTTGCTTAGCGCCTCGCCATTGCTGAGGCTGGCTTTGAACTTGTGATTCTCCTGTCTCAGCCTCCCAGAGTGCTGGGATTACAGGCATATGCCACCGCGCCTGGCTCCAATTTATAATTTTTAAAGTGAAACACATTTTGCCTTTTTATTTTCCATTTTCTTACTAAAGATATAGACACTCCAAAATATGGTGTGTACCAGTAAATCAAATGAACAAGCTAAAGCATATTCTATCAGAGGAAAATTATACTATTGTTATAGAATACCACTTGTCTTATTTAATTTCTCAGCCTAATTGATTTTTTTTTCCAGTATTGGGGATGGAACCCAGGGCCTCAAGCATGCTAGGCAAGTGCTACAACACTGAACTACAGTTTCAGTCCTTTGATATTTAACAAGCCAATCAATGAAATAATAAATACATATCTGGAGGCCTAATGCTGTGGTACCCTCCTATAGTCTTAGTGGCTCAGGTGGCTGAGGCAGGAGGATTGTGATTTCACTTTTTAAAAATGTTTTTGGGCAGAGGGTACCAGTTATTACACTCAGGGGCACTCAACACTGAGCCACAACCCCAGCCCTATTTTGTGTTTTATTTAGAGACAGGATCTCACTGAGTTGCTTAGTGCCTTGTAGTTGCTGAGGCCAGCTTTGAACTTTTTTTTTTTTTTTTGTACTGGGGATTGAACTCAGGGGCACTCAACCACTGAGCCATATCCCCAGCCCTATTTTTGTGTTTTTTGTAGAGACAGGGTCTCACTGAGTTGCTTAGCGCCTCTCTGTTACTGAGGCTGGCTTTGAACTTGTGATTCTCCTATCTCAGCCTCCCAAAATGCTGGGATTACAAGCATGAGCCACTGCGCCCAGCTAGCTTTGAACTCTTAATCCTCCTGTCTCTGCCTCCCAAGCCACTGGGATTACTGGCATGTGGTACATGCCCGGCTTGAAGATTGTGATTTTAAAGCCAGCCTCAGCAACTTAACTGGGCCCGAAGCAACTTAGCAATTTCCTGTCTCTAAATAAAATATAAAAAGGGACAGGGATGTTGCTTAGTGGTTAAGGGCCCCTGGGTTCAATCCCCAGTACCAAAAAAACCCCACAAAAATAATAGGTATCTGGTGCCTAAGGAAATATCTAATAGAAAATATAGCTCCTGCCCTGAAAAAAGACTATATTTGTTCAAATGCTATATATAATGTGTGTGTGTGTGTGTGTGTGTATATGGTTCTTGCCTCCTCCGTCTTCAAAGGAGGCATGGAATATAAAATAATAGAAAAAAACTTACTTGAAGCCTGCTGAGATGAATTGAAAATATTTTGGCTTTTAAAAAAACATAGCACTTTTCAGTTGAGTTAGGCTTTAAAATGATGATATTAATAATTCTTTATATGTATATACCAATTTATAGTTTAAATAATTATCGTTGGCTGGGTATGTAGCTCAGTGGTAGAACACTTGCTTAGCATGCACGAAGTTCTGAGTTCCATTCCCAGCAGTACCAAAAAATAAAAATAAGCCAGGCGCAGTGGCACAAGCCTGTAATCTCAGCACTCTGGGAGGCTGAGACAGGAGAATCGCAAGTTCAAAGCCAGCCTCAGCAATGGCAAGGCGCTAAGCAACTCAGTGAGACCCTGTCTCTACATAAAACACAAAATAGGGCTGGGAATATGGCTCCGTGGTTGAATACCCCTGAGTTCAATCCCTGGAATCAATCAATAAATAAATAAAGATAAAAAATTACTGCTTTTACTTCCCCCAACAATCATGGGGGGAAATACTGTGGTTATGTGTAGTATTATTATTTTATATTTGAGATAATTTAATGTAATACCCAAGCCCACATTCAATACTAAGGCTATTAACTAGAATTCCAGAGCTTTTGAATCCTAAAACATTGCTCTCGCTTTTACATTATATTGCTGTTTCTACTAAATATTACTTTAAGTTTAAAAATTATTTCTAAGTGAGGGTTTGTGGCTCATGCCTGTATTTCCATCTACTTGGGAGACTGAGACAGAGGATTGCAAGTTTGAGGCCAGCCTCAGCAACTTAGCGAGACACTGTCTCAAAATATAATAATAAAGGGCTGGGGGTGTAGTTTGGAGGTAGAACACTCCTGGGTTCAGCCCCTGGTACAAAAAAAAGGGGAAAAAAATCTAAGTTAATTGGTCTTGAATTCAATAAAATTTTATTTAAGCTTTTAAACTCTGAATAAAGATAGCCAGCTGGATTTCTCACCAATTCGACTCATCTTTTTCACCTCACATTAAATATTTTCTTCTCTCAACTAATATCTAAAAGAAGCAATTAAAGTAGTAGATTTTTTGTTGTGCTAAACAAACCAGGTCATCACACTGGTAGGCAAGTGTTCTACCACTGAACTACATTCCCAGTCCCTAAGTAGATTATTTCTAACACTCTTTAAAAATTTAACACTATATAGGATAATTATAGTCTATAATACACTGACCATCTTACTGTTTTATCGATTGCTTTAGAAACTTCCGAGGCCAAAAGAACTTCCTATCTAAATGTATATTTCAATGTTGATGAAACAATAGGAGAGAGACAACTCAGGCTTGGCTAAAGAGTTTGAGACCAGATGGATACAACTCTGGGCACTTTGTCAACCAAAATAATGTGACCTTTAAACTGAGTAGGGACTGTCTGAGGTCGAAGGAATGACACAAGGAGCTAAAATAATTAAAAAGAAAGTTAGAGAAATTAAGGATTGTAGCCCCTTTGAAAGGAGATTAAGGGAAAAACTCATTAAGATTCACCAGCTTCTGAATGGCACTGAGAATTGAGATGCTACAAAGCTATTTGACCTGGTGTCAAGAACAAGGGGAGATGTCACAATAAGATAGGCCAGGACTGGACACTTCAGGAATTCAGAGAGGAATTTTGGAACAGAGGAGCATAAACATGGACTAAGCACCCAGGGGCAGCAAGAGAGCTCATTCTTAGTTTGTAGAAGAGAATGGAACAACAGTTCTTTAGCAAGCAGTAAAATCCAGTGAGGATTTTAGTCCTAAATCAAAGAAATGGGAAAATGGTAGAAAGTTCTTGGTCCCCCTTTTAATTCTCATCCACTGAACACTAAATTCACCAACATTTGCAATAATCTCCTTTCTTGCTGTGTATTTGCGGACTGGGGATGTGGCTCAGTGGTAGAGTGCTTGCCAAGCATGGTGAGGCCCTGGGTTAGATACCCAAGGCCACAAATAAATAAACACAAACAGTATTTGTTAGGATGCAGTCCTCAGCTCTGGTCCAAACTGGTTTAAGCCAGAGCACAGAAGCACTGCTCAACTTCCTCAGGGCAGAACCTCTGAAGAACCAGGAGCCTTTCTCAACCAGGGTCACGAGGGTTTCCAAGTTCGACACTTCAATTTCATGGCAATAACAAATTACCAGTCTGAAGGGCAAAAATACAGAGAGCTGCTTCCGTAGTCTTGGTCCCAGGCAGCTTTGCAGCTATTATTAAAGTGCAATGGAGGGCTGGGGTTGTGGCTCAGTGGTAGAGCGCTTGCCTCGCATGCGTGAGGCCCTGGGTTCGAGCCTCAGCACCACATACAGAGCAATAAAATAAAGACATTGTGTCCATCTACAACTAAAAATATATTTAAAAAAAAATAAAGTGCAATGGAAGGACATTGAGGCTTAACAAGCACTACAACTCACAGGAATGAGAGTCCTTGTGCTAAGCAGCTCTGAGGAAAGTATGGACAGGTAGAGGAGAACCCTGTTATCTTTGGGCATGTTTCCACCTCAGTGTATGCTTTAGAAAGGTAATTAAATGACAAAATGCTAATAGAAATCCCTGGATATGGGGCAGGGGGACATTTAAGCAGAGCACAATAGAGTGAGCCAAAGAATTTGACCCAATTCTCTATTCACAGTAAATTCTTATTCTCCTCCTCCTCCTCTTCCTCCTTCTTCTTTCTCCTTCCTCCTCCTCCTCCTTCTCTTCTTCTTCCTCTTCTCTCCTTCCCTCTCCCCCTTCACCTCCTCCTTCTCCTTTGTACTGGGGATTGGACTCAGCAGCACTTTATCTGAGCTACATCGCCAGCTCTTTTTACTTTTTATTTTGAGACAAGGTCTTGCTAAGTTGCTGAGGGTAGAACTTTGAATTCTCCTGCCTCAGCCTCCCAAGTCGCTGGGAGTACAAGCCAGATGTGTACCACTGCACCTGGCTTCACAATGAGTCTTTAGGGTGACTTTGGATACTTACCTCAATACTTTTTTTTTTAGGTGCTTGGTATGGAACTCAGGACCTTTGTCATGCTAGGCAAATCCTCTACCCCTGAGCTACACCCCAGTGCTCCCTTTCTCCCTAAGCTTTTTGTCACTTTCTTAATAAATTTTTTCTCATCTCTGTCATCTTCTTTTCCAGCCGGTGGCCTATTCATCCTTTTGGATCCCTGCAGTGCATTTATGCTGAAACTTGCTTCACAGAGTATATAAAACTGACTGACTTCCCATGGTGGATGTAAGTAATAGCGCCAGAACCACAGGTTCCATGAGCCTTGGGAAGGAGAGCTTAGACAAGCTGGAAAGCTCTTGAGAGAGGAAGGAGACATTAAAGACAAGCACTGGTAGCATCAGTAGCATAAGAAGGGGAAATTTTATTTAATCCCTTTAAGACTTACCTTTTGTTCATTTACTGTTCTTCTGTGGTCTATATCCCAGGGTAGGGCTGGTGACTTGCAACTGAAAATGATGAATGTAAGCCGGGCGTGGTGGCACAAACCTGTAATCCCAGCACTTAGGGAGGCTGAGACAGGAGAATTGTGAGTTCAAAGCCAGCCTCAGCAACGGTGAGGTGCTAACAACTCAGTGAGACCCTGTCTCTACATAAAACACAAAATAGGGCTGGGGATGTGGCTCAGTGGCTGAGTGCCCCTGAGTTCAATCCCCAGTACCAAAAAAAAAAGATGAATGTAGACCTATGTGATTTTACTGGTATAGGATTTAGCTTGATGCCACATGAAATGAAGAGGTGTTCCTTGATGATATGAAAATAGAAACCAGACACTTGATATAATGCAAGGGAAAAACTCAGAACTGGAGAAAACAATGGAAAGGCTGGAGTTATAGCTTAGTGGTAAGAGCATTTGCTTAGCATGCTCAAGGCCTTGAGTTCTATCCCCAGAACCACACATGCATACAAATAGTATAATAGAAATCACTGTAAAATGGAGAAATTAAGTGCAAAAAGAAAGTCAAGTTTATATGAAGGGCTTAAAAGTAATCTTGGAGGGCTGGGATTGTGGCTCAGCAGTAGAGCGCTTGCCTCGCATGCGTGAGGCCCTGGGTTCAATCCTCAGCACCACATACAGAGCAATAAAATAAAGACATTGTGTCCATCTACAAAAAAATTAAAAAAAAAAAAAAAAGTAATCCTGGAGCTGGGTGCAGTGGTGCACACCTATAATCCCAGCTACTCAAAAAAGCTGAGGCAGGAGGATCACTTAAGCCTAGGAGTTTGAGGCCAACCTGGACAACATAGCAAGAACCCATTTTATTTTTTTTTTTTTTTATTTTTTATTTTTTTTTTTTAAATATTTTTTTAGTTGTAGATGGACACAATGGTCTTTATTTTATTGCTTTGTATGTGGTGCTGAGGATCGAACCCAGGGCCTCACGCATGCAAGGCAAGCGCTCTACCGCTGAGCTACAATCCCAGCCCCAAGAACCCATTTTAAACAAAAAAACAAAAGTAATTGTTTTAGTCAGCTTTTTCACTGCTGTGACTAAAGCACTCGACTACAACAATTTTAAAGGAAGAAAGTTTATTTGACGGCTTACGGTTTCAGAGGTCTTAGTCCATAGAAGACTGGCTCCATTCCTCAGGGCTTGAGGTAAGGCAGAACATCATGGCGGAAGAGTGTGGGAGAGGGAAGCAGCTCAAATAATGATCAGCAAGCAGACAGAGAGAGTTCTCCACTTGCCAGATACAAATAAATACCCCAATGACATGACCCAATTCCCACCTGCTCCACCCACACCCTACTATTTCAATTACCACTCAGCTAATCCCTATCAGGGGTTTAATTTACTGATTGTGTTAAGACTCTCATAACCCAGTCATTTCTCCTCTGAACCTCCTTGCATTGCTCACACATGAGCTTTTGGGGGACATCTCACATCCAGTGTGAGCTTTTGGGGGACACCTCACATCCAACAGTAATCTTGGGCTGGAGTGTAGCTCAGTGGTAGAGTGCTTGCCTAGCATGTACAAATCCCTGGGTTTGATTCTGAGCACTACAAAACAAAAACAAAAGCAAAACAAAAACCAATAAATAAATAAATAAAAATTATAATCTGTAATGTATCACATAATTTCTTTATGGTTAAAAAATATATAAGCCAGATGTGGTGATGCATACCTGTAGTCCCAGCTATTCAGGAGGCTGAGGCAGGAGGATCATGTATTCAAGGCCAGTCTCTGCCACATAGCAAGATCCTGTTTCAAAATAAAAATTTAAAAATCTGGGCCTGGTGCAGTGGCACACACCTGTAATCCCAGCAGCTCAGGAGGCTGAGGCAGGAGGATCACAAGTTCAAAGCCAGCCTCAGCAACAGTGAGGCACTAAGAACTCGGTGAGACCTTGTTTCTAAATAAAATACAAAATAGGGCTGGGGAAGTGGCTCAGTGGTTGAGTGCCCCTGAGTTCAATCTCTGGCACTCTCCCTTCCAAACAAAAAGTCTGGGATGCAGCCCAGCGTAGAGTACCAATGGGTTCAATCCCCCCGCAATGCACACATACAGTAGGAAAAAATATAGAGAGCAACTGTGAATGTTAAAGATCCATAATACACAACACATTGATCCTACTGGAAGCCCTGCCTAGTGTCTCTTGGTACTGGAGATTGAACCCAGGGGCTCTATCACTTCTAAGTTACATACCCAGACCTTTTTATTTTATTTTTGTGACAGGATCTCATTAAATCGCCCAGGCTGGCTTCAAATTTGTGATTTTCCTGTCTCAGCCTTCCAAGTCACTGGGATTACAGGCTTGTGCCATTGCACCAGGCCTTCCTGCCTGGTGTCTTTAAGAGGTCAAGAAGCGATGATTTAGGCCAGGAGTGGTGATGCACACCTGTTATCCCAACAATTGAGGAGGCTGAGGCAGGAGGATCATGAGTTAAAAGCCAGCCTCAGCAATTTAGCAAAGCTCTAAGCAACTGAGCAAGACCCTGTCTCAAAATACAATATAAAAGGGCTGGGATTGTAGCTCAGTGGTAGAGCGCTTGCCTTGCATGCGTGAGGCCCTGGGTTCAATCCTCAGCACCACATACAAACCAATAAAATAAAGACATTGTGTCCATCTACAACTAAAAAAAAATTAAAAAAAAAAAAGCAATATAAAAAGGCTGAGGATGTGTCTAACGGTTAAGCGCCCCTGGGTTAATCCCCAGTACCAAAAAAAAAAAAAAAATCAGATCAATGATATCAATGATTTAGAGGAACTGAAGTGAGTACTGATCATGTTGGCTGCTGGAGATCTCTACTGCCTCTAATCATATGTGGTGTATCAAGCACTGAAATGTGATTAGTACTAATTTAGATGTCTTAAAGTGGATAACATCCGATTCCAAAGACTTGGCATGAAAAAAAAATGTACAGTACCTCATTCATTTTTAAAATATTGTTGAAATGATAGTATCTGAGATATATTGGCTTAAGAATATACCCAGGGGGCTGGGGTTATGGCTCAGTGGTAGAGTGCTTGTCTCGCATGTGTGAGGCACTGGGTTCAATCCTCAGCACCACATAAAAATAAATAAAGATATTGCATCCATCTATAACTAAAAAAATATTTTAAAAAAGAAGAATATACCCAGGGATTGGGGTGTAGCTCAGTGGTGGAACACTTGCCTATCATGTTTCAGGTCTTGAGCTCTATCCCCAGTGAACATACACACACACACACACACACACACACACACACACGCCAGACATGGTGACTCAAGCCTCTAATTCCAGCTGCTTGGAAGGCTGAAGCAAGAGGGTTGCAAGTTCAAGGCCAACTTGGGCAATTTAAGAAAACCCTGTCTTGAAATAAAATTTTATTTTGTTCATGTTTGAGTGGTGCAAGGATTAAATCTAGGATCCTCAGCATGCTAGGCAAGCTCTCTACTCTTGAGCTACATCCCCAGCCCTTTTTTTTAAAATGCATTTTTTAAACCTTTATTTTATTTATTTATGTATTTTGTATGTGGTGCTGAGGATTGAACCCAGTGCCTCATGCGTGCAAGGCAAGGGCTCTACCACTGAGCCACAACCCCAGCCCCGATCTCTGGCCCTTTTAAAAATTTTATTTTTAAGGGCTAGAGATGTAGCTCAGGGGTAAAGTACTCATTGAACTTGCACAGGGCCCTGAATTTAATCCCTAGCACTGCAAAAACAAAACAAAATGAAGTTCTATTTATTTATTTATTTAGGTACTGGGGATTGAACTCAGGGGCACTGGACCACTGAGCCACATCCCAGCCCTATTTAGTGTTTTATGTAGAGGCAGGGTCTCACTGAGTTGCTTAGCGCCTCGTCTTTGCTGAGGCTGGCTTTGAACTCGGGATTCTCTTGTCTCAGCCTCCCTAAGTGCTGGGATTACAGACTTGGGCCACCGTGCCCGGCTGAAGTTTTATTTTGAGACAGGGTGTCCCTAAATTGCCCAAATTGGCTGAGAATTTGCAATGCCCTTGCCTCAGCCTCCCAAGCAGCTGGGATTACAGGTGTGTGCCATTGTGCCTCAGCTAAGATTTAGCTCCTTAAAACTATACTAATTTAGCCGTGCACGGTGGCTCACGCCTGTAATCCCAATACGTCGGGAGGCTGAGATAGGAGAATCACGAGTTCAAAGCCAGCCTCAGCAACAGCGAGGCGCTAACCAACTCAGGGAAAAAGGTTTAATTAACTAACACTTTAAAATCAGTTGAAGTGTTCAAAACCCCGTCTCTACATAAAACACAAAATAGGGCTGAGGATGTGGCTCAGTGGTCAAGTATCCCTGAGTTCAATCCCCAGTACAAAAAAAAAAAAAAAAACCACTGTATTAATTTTAAGAAAATGAATTTAATTTAATAATTAAGATAATAAAGGTCCCTCTCTCCCTCCCTTTCTTTTTCTTTCCTTCCTTCCTTCATTCCTTTCTTCCTTCCTTTGCTGTGTGGCTGTGGACTGAACCTAGTGCATAATCAGCATGTTCTCTTCTACTGAGCCATATCCTCAACCCTAGGGTTTCCTTTCCCCCTTTCTTTAATGGTGAATGTAAAGTGATGGGGAAGCATCCAAGGCATATTTGGTGAAATGAAACTGGAGGTGGAAGATGTGCTGAGAATGCGAACTATAGGGCTTTAAGAGTTCTGTGAGAGCGAGAGAGCAGAGGGGCAGTGGAAGGAAAGGATGAAGGAAAGTAATTTACTAAGACCCTAAGCAATTTAGTGAGAATTTGTCTCAAAATAAAAAATAAACACTGCCAGGGATGTAGCTCAGTGGTAAAGTACCCTGGGTTTAATCCCTAGTACTAGGAGGGAAAAGGTTTAATTAACACTTCAAAATCAGTAATAGAAGGCAGGCATGATGGTACATACCTGTAATCTCAGCACTTTGGGAGGCTGAGACAGGAGAATTCCGAGTTCAAAGCCAGCCTCAGCAATAGCGAGGCACTAAGCAACTCAGTGAGACCCTGTCTCTACATAAAACACAAAATAGGGCTGGGGATGTGGCTCAGTGGTCGAGTATCCCTGAGCTCAATCCCTGGTACCAAACCAAACCAAACCAAACCAAACAAAAAACAGAAAGATCAGGAGGAAGTATTTTGTCAGTGAATCACACAAATGGTAATCTGTTGTGTAAGATTACCTGAAGACACCCCCAAGCTAGGGTGTATCAGAAACAATTTACCAAGGAAATGAGTTTTGAGTTGGTCAAGATCAGAGGTTGTCTTTCCAGACAATTGAAAGGGCATGATCAGAAAGGAGGAAACAAGGACATCTTTTGGGTGAGTGAACCAGTTTGGCAGGAGGGAAAGAGTCATTGGTGGAATGGGGTGGGGATGGGGAGAACAGAGAAGGCTGGAAAGTCTGGATAAAGCTAAACTTTGGCATAAACATTTACCATTGTTGATATTTTCTTCCATGAGCAAGGGAGTCATTGAATTTTGAGGTGAGTAACATAATTTAATTAAAAAAAATTTTTTGGTAGTGAGGGGATAGAACCCAGAGTCTGACTTATGCTAGGCAACGTTCTGCCACTAAGGTATATTCCCAGTCCCTGAATTTAAATTTTAAGAATGTTATTCTGGCTTTATTTAAAAGGTGGAATCCATAAACTCAGGGATTGTTTAATTTAGTCCTTCCTCTCACAGAAGTGATAAAGGGAGAGTTAAGAGCTCTTCCTTAGAGAGAATCATAATTTTCTCACCACCAATCTAATTTACTCACTAAGCTTTAATTTTAATTTTTGGTTTTTGGTACTGGGGATTGAACCCAGGGGTGTTTTACCACTGAACTTTGTCCCCACTCTTTTATTTTTATTTTATTTATTTTTTTGGTACTGGGGATTGAACTCAGGGGCACTTGACCACTGAGCCACATCCCCAGCCCTATTTTGTGTCTAATTTAGAGACAGGATCTCACTGAGTTGCTTAGTGCCTCACTGTTGCTGAGGCTGGCTTTGAATTCGGAATTCTTCTGTCTCAGCCTCCCAAAGTGCTGGGATTACAGGCGTGCGGCACTGGGCCCAGCGCCCTTTATTTTTATTTTGAGACAGGGTCTCAATAAATTGCTAAAGCTGGACTCAAATTTGTAATCTTCCTGTTTCCACCTTCCAAATTGCTGGGATTACAGGTATGCACCACTGCACTTGGCACAAATTTTTAAATTTGTCTAGTTTATAAGCCCTCTTTGGGAATAGGTGCATTATTCCTCTTCGCCTGCTAGGGTTAGTACCCAGGGCCTCAACTCAGGACCTTGTACATGCTAGGCAAGTGCTCAACTACTCAGCTATATCCCCAGCCTGGAATAATGCAGTCCTTAATGAGAATGGCAAGGATGTGTGGGAAGGGCTAAGGATATAGCAACGTGGTAGGGCATTTGCCCAGCATTCATGAGTTGCTGGGTTTTATCCCCAGCATTAACAAAATTGGAAAAAGGGCGGGGGGAGAAAGAGAGAGATGTGTGTGAAGGGGTGTCAAGAATTTGTGCTGTGCCTGGACTTCAGTTGTCCACAGCAAATTAAAATTCTAAAACACTGAGTATAGTCTGCTCCAGCTTCAATTTGACCCTGGGACTGAAACAAGAAGTATCTAGATGTCACTGGTACACAGGGAGAGAAAAAGCAATTTAAATAGAAAGGAGAAGCAGCATAATCCGTTGGTATAGAAAACTGGGATGAACAGTCAGATTTGAATGCTAGTCCTAGATAGCTGTAGTTATGAAAGAAACCACTTTCATTTATTGGTCTCATCTCTTCCAAAATTCAAATAAATCAGGTCGTTTCAGTTGATCATTTGAAACTTGCAATGTATTTCACAAAGAAAAAATGAGATAAGAAGGTGGGCCATATGCTGTAGTGCCCACCTGTAATCCCACAATTCCAAGGGTAAGGCTATAAGGAGGACTACAAATTTGAGGTCAGCCTCAGCAACTTAGCAAGACCCTGTCTCAAAATTTTAAATACCAACGGGAGGAGACTGGGGGATGTAGCTCAGTAACAGAGCACCCTTGGGTTCAACCTCCACTACTACCAAAAAAAAAAAAAAAAAAAAGAGGTGGTTAGTTTCCCAGATCATCTTCCAGGAACCCATGAGTCCCACGATAGTTGAAATTACTTCATATTTTGCAAGGGGACAAGCATGTAAATATTTTTGCAATATTAATCAATAAGCAAATAGAAAAGTCAAACTAATCATTGTGCTTTTTTTTGAGGGGGATACCAGGGATTGCCCAGCTTTATTTTGTGTATTACTTAGAGACAGGGTCTCACTGAGTCGCTTAGCGCCTTGCTTTTGCTGTGGCTGGCTTTGAATTCATCATCCTCCTGCCTCAGCCTCCTGAGCTGCTGGGATTACAGGCGTGTGCCACTGTGACCGGCCTCATTGTGCATTTCTTTTTTTTTTTTTTTTGGCACTGGGGATTGAACTCAGGGGCACTCGAGCACTGAGCCACATCCCCAGCCCTATTTTGTGTTTTATGTAGAGACAGGGTCTCACTGAGTTGCTTAGCTCCTCGCCATTGCTGAGGCTGGCTTTGAACTCGCGATTCTCCTGTCTCAGCCTCCCTAAGTGCTGGGATTACAGGCTTGAGCCACCGCGCCCGGCTATTGTGCATTTCTTAAAAATGGAAAACTTTTAATTAGAAGAGGAGTTAAAACTAAAGATTCGTGGAGAAGATGAAAGAATTACTTCTAGCTTCTTTCAAAGTCATACGAGGTTAATGACACTGGCTCACAAGCCAAAAACAGCAAGAATGAGAAAGGCAAAAGACATATGAGCTACCTGTTTTCAAGGAAGATGCTAAAAAACTAATTAGAGGTGAAAGAACCGGCCAGGCTGGAAAAAGTCAGGAGTGTAGCACCACTGGGAATCGAAGGGAGAGAGCAAAGGCGGCCAGTGCCAAACAAAGGTCATTAATCTGGATTCTATGAGATTAGGGTGGAGATGAATCCAGAAAACAAATCTGAGGCAGTTAAGTCCAAGGAGAAAGGAGGGACAAATGTTGAAGGCAGGGGCAAAGATTCTTGGTGTCAATCCCAACAGCTGCAGAGACTGGAGTCAAAATGGGAGGGAATCGGAGGAGGTCCTAAAAGGGAAAGCTCTAGCTGGAGTTCAAACTCAGGGAATTTAGGGTCCAGTTTTACAACCAGACCAAGACATTTTAGATTTCTTAGTTGCTGAGATCAGGATTGGTTCCAGACTGTAGGTTGAGGCTGGGGTGGGAGGGTGAGTGGGGAGGAGTGCAAAGGAGAGGAACCAGACCAAAACTGTGGACTGAACCAGTCAGGTGAGAGAATGACAGATGGAAATAGGTCTAAAGCTGATGGCAGGTCCAAATGCCCACGGAGTGGGGGACCCTTAGCGGAAACTGGCACATCATGCAGAAGGGAAGTAAGGTGTTGAGATCTATGATCACCACTAGGGGGCGCCTCCAGTTTCAGGACAGCTTTGTTGATTTACAGGACTTGGCAGTGATGGAGAGCACGCAGGGGTAGTAGAGTGTTGCCTCCAATGGCGGTCCTGTGTGTGGGGGTGAGTAGTGTAGTCACATTCAGACATATTACAGAGACTACAGAGTAGCCACATCTCTTTTCTGCTTCCTAGTATTGTTAACAATCTATTATTACTAGGGTGGAAAGTAGTGGCAATTGAGAGGTCAGGTAAGAGAAAGAGGAATGAGAAGTCAAGAGAGCAGAGAAAATGTGGGGAAAGAACAGTAGGGATACAATGGGCTAGAAACAATTGTGAAAAAAAGGCAATAGCACTTTTAAAAAATTAAAAGGAGCCGGGCGCGGTGGCTCACGCTTGTAATCCCAGCACTTAGGGAGGCTGAGACAGGAGAATCGCGAGTTCAAAGCCAGCCTCAGCAACGGCGAGGCACTAAGCAACTCAGTGAGACCCTGTCTCTACATAAAACACAAAATAGGGCTGGGGATGTGGCTCAGTGGTCAAGTGCCCCTGAGTTCAATCCCCAGTACC
>CM053403.1:98116165-98127632 GCA_028644305.1 Xerus rutilus
TAGATATGTGTTCATTTTTGTTGGGTTGGGGAACACCAAGTGTTAGAAGATGAGGTATTTTGAGTTTAGTTGATTCACAAAAGAATTGTTTCTAAATGCTGCGTTTTAAAAACACAACAGGCTGTTAGAATGATCAGAACACGTGAGGCAGTGGTGGAGGACAGTTACCCAGCTAATCCACTTTAAAATCTATCACATAAATTCGTTCCTCATGCCATTCTCTTCAGATTTTACACCGCATAAAGGCAAAAGAGGATCCTTGGTTTAACCACCGTGCCTTTTGCGGTTGTGCTTGTCACCCATTAAACACTTAATTTTGGGGGAGCATCAGGGGCAGTGTTCCTGAGAGGTGGACTAGAGAACCGGGCAAGGGCTTTCTGAGTTGGGAAGAATGCAGTACTAAATGACTAAGTGCAATGCTAAACATGAATAGCTAGGCATTCGATGTAGTTTTTCCAAACTTCTGGGCTGTTTTTGAGGTGATTTTTCCCCCTTCCGGTTAAGTAGAATTCCTACGTCCTATACGGCACTTAACATTTCTAAAGCGCATTCCCTCAGCCTGGACGTGCAGTTCTCCACCCCCACCCGAACACTGTCCCCCGATTCTAGAGCTCCTTTTTCCCATCCCCCAGCCTTCTAGCCACATTGTGCGCACTAGTGCAGGCAGCTTTGCTGCAGCGAGGGCAGTCGCAGGGCTCGGAGCCCGTCTTCTCTAGGGCGGTCACACGTGTCCATTCCCTGGGGTGGGGAGGATTGCTCTTCCCGCTTGGCTGCTGATTGGTGCCTCCCCCTACCCCACCCTTCCCGCCGCACTCTAGCCTCCATCCTACTTAGTTCCAGCCTAACCAGCCCCACCACCTTCTACCCTTGGAGAAAGGAGCCACTTTAGAGATCCTTGAAGCACCGTTCTCGGATGGAATAAAAGCACTAAAGAACAGGTGGAAACCACTTCATCTCTCTAAGCCGCCTATTTCCAGGGTGGACAGCCCACTCATTCTCATGTACTAACCCTCCGTATCAATAATAACTGAACTCCCACACGTGCACGCTTCTGGAGATAGCCCTAACCGAAAGCACCACCCAGCGGGCCCTTTAAAAGGACGCGACCACTAGGGCCAAATGGGGGGTAGGGAGACCCTTATTGTCCTGTCTCACGAAAGTCTCTAAACTACTCCGTCCTAAACACCTGGAAAGCCGAGCCTTCCTTGCAAAAGTTCCCGGGGGTGCACCCGGCTCCCTTCAAGTTACATTCCTCCTCTGTCTCGGGGTGCTCTGTTCTTTCTCCCTTCCCCCTTCCCTCCAATGCAGCTGTCCGGGCGGGGGTGGGGAGCGGGGGCGGGGGTTGTTGTTGTGGTGAGGGACAGCCCCGCCCCCTCCTCGTGGGCGGCCCCTCCCCCAGGCCCTCTGTTCGGCCCCCTCCCCCCGCCCCCAGCCCCATCTGTTTTCCCCAGCGGAGAGTTGATTATATTGTATGGGACTGGGGGCGGCCGCAGCGGCAGCCGCGGGATGGGGCGAGCGCGCGGGCCCGGTCGGCAGCCCGAGCCGCAGCCGCCTCAGTGAGTCGGTCCCGCGCCGCCGCCCCCCGCCCGGCCGCGCGCCCTCGGCTCATGCTCACGCCGAGCAGCGGCAGCCGCGGGAGTAGCAGCCTCTGCCGCGCCGCCGCCGTCCGAGCAGCCGAGGCGCCGCGCCGCGGCGGGAGTCCGAGGCGAGCGAGCCGAGCGCGGGCAGCGGGGGCCTCCGGGGCGCGCGCCGATCCCGGGGCCGGTTCCGCGACGAGGAGATGTGCCCGGAGGAGGGCGGCGCAGCCGGTCTGGGCGAGCTCCGTTCCTGGTGGGAAGTCCCGGCCATCGCGCACTTCTGTTCGCTCTTTCGCACTGCGTTCCGCCTGCCCGACTTTGAGATCGAGGTGAGTGGTCGGGCGGGCGACGGGCGCGCTGCGCCCCTTTCTCCTTCAGCCCTCCTCGGGGCGTCCGGGGGGCGTCGTGCGGGGGGAAAGACGAGGCGCGAGAGACTTTCGCCGGAGTCTGGAGCCGGGAGAATGGCTGGCGACCAGGCACGAGGCGCGGAAGGGCGGGCGGGGGCCGCTGCGGCTCGGCACCGGACGCCAAGTGCGGACGCCGGGCTCGGGACGTTCGCCCGGGCGCCCACGGCGCCCACGCGCAGCCTGTGGAGGAGGCGAAGCGGGCAGCGAAGGGCGGAGGGGGAGTCTGCTTTTGTCGGAGTGGGACGGGAGGCTCTCCCGGGACTTCTGCGGAGGGCGAGCCGGGCGAGAGTGCGTGCGCGCGCTCCCCCCATTGAAGCGGCGAGCCAGCTGCTCCGGGCGGGGACGGGTTACGGGCGCACGCGCGGGGGCGCAGCGGGATTTACTGGGACCCGCTCGCCCCCATTCGGGCGGGCGTGTGGAGAAGGAGCAGCACTTTGCCGACTCCCGGAGGCCCGCAACTCTCTGGGCATTTTGGGCTAACTTCGGGCCGGAGGATGGGGGGGCCAGGGCTCGGCGCGCTCCCTTGGGGAGCCGCCCCGCGCCAAGCCTTCGCTCGGGGCTCCGAGGCTGCGGAGGGAAAGTTTGGGACTCCGTTATTCTTTAATAGCTTCTTTCCAGTAGGAATATGTAGTCTTTTTTATTCCGGGACCTGGGAAGCTCTTGGAGTTGATTTCGCCACCATTATCTCTTCGGGGGAGCGTGGAGGAGAGGGATGCCTTTTCTGGCCAGGCCGAAGGTGCTTTCAGACTCGAGGCTTTGTGATAAACTGGACTAAAATTGGAGGGTCTTAGTGGCAGGGATGGTGGCGGGAGTGTGAGGAACGGAGTGCCAAAGACGGCCCAAACGAACAGCCAGCATCTTCCTTTCTTTATTTTTATTTTTGGAAGGAGGTGTGAAATATTTGATTGGCTGGCAGGTTGAATTGCTTTCTTTCCTATGGCAGTCTGTGTAGTGACTTACCTACCACCTTTTGCCTTGGGACAAAGGTACAGTTGATCAGTTTTTGTTTTCAGTTATGCCAAGGGTTGGACGATGCAGTAATCAAAATTGGAATCACTCTTTTGGAGAAGTTAATCGTTACGGTTGCCTTTACCCTCACGTATCTATCTTCTGCCATTTTCGGGTTGCTTTTAATTCGTTTACTCCTTAGGTCTTTGCCTCACCATTTTTAGATTCAGTCGTGTTTGCGGAAATATCATTTGCTTCTCATATGAATGAAGTGTGAGAATTTGCTCTTGTTGCAGAGTTAATGAAATCGGGAAAATAAAAAGATCAAAAGGGCTGGGACCAGAGAATGAAGAGGAATGTAGACTGATAAATGAGGGCCACTCACTGGCTTTTGACGATTCTTAGTTCCTTAAGCTGATTAAAACAATGTGATTAAGTCCTAGGCTCCTCCAGATTTTAGGAAAATGTAATAGGTTGGGCATTTTTTGCAGCAATTACATTTGTTTTTCAAAGTTTGAGCATAGATGTAACAAGCATGATTTCTGTAATAAAATTTTTTTCCGGCAACACTCTTTATATTGACTAAAGAGAAACTGCAGAAATTAAAGATTCGAGAATCCTAAAAGTCAAGAGATGCTTAGCAATTATTCTGATGCCTTACATTTCCTTTTAGTTGATATAAAATCTTGAGTAGTCTAATTAAATCCTGCTGCTCAAAATGGTGGCTATTGTGGGAGGTGTTGCTTGTGACAGTGCCATCTTGGGTGCTGGTAAACTTGTCCCCTATCCCTTATTTTTCCTTGCAAGATAGAGTTGAGATGATGCCTGATTACAAGTTTATAGTTTCAGGACCAATTCTGAAAATACTTTTGGAAAAACGTCATCTCCTTAAATCCATGTATTCCCATTTTGTTGATGAAAAGTAGAGGTAATTCATTTTTGACTTACATACTCCCAGCATTTTTAGAGTAACCTATAAATAACTTGTCCTCTGTCCTAAAAAGTAACCTTGTTGTTTCTTTAACTATTAGCTAGCCTAATTCCTAAAGGAAATTGTAAGCTGATTAAAGATGTCAAATTTATGTGTATAGCAGAAATGGAAAATCATTGTAGTTTAATAAAGGCTCTTTGAGATGACTCTTGATTCCAGTGTTTTTTTTGGAAGCGACACTTCTTTCAGTTAAAATGTTTGCTATTTGAAAAACATGCAGCACAGATGAATTATTTGGATTCCAACTTGTACACATTTTAAGAACTACCCACTTTTTTTTCCCCTTTGGAGATGTTTTCAGTACATGGATAAATGATAGTGACTTTTCTACCCTACAGTTCTTGTACAGTCTATTTCCTGTTAGGTGTGTTTGATTGCAGCTAATGTAAATTTTAACTTAAGGTTTTCAGCAGTTATCAACAAATTTGAAAATCTAAGGTTATTTTCTAGTCTTTTAACAAATTTGACTTGTTGACAGTGTAGAATTCCTGAAGACACTAGCAGTTTTCTCAGTATAAATAAGTACATGTTTTATTCTTAGGTGATTTGAAAAAATTGAATTGTTTATTGACCTGACAGTTTGAGAAACAATCCTTTGAGTAGGCTTTATGATGCAGTAGAGAACCCTTATAAAAAGGAAAAAAGTTCCAATGCCGAGTTGTATCTGTTAGGCCTTGTGGAAAGGCCCTGCAACCTTAATTTAGTGCGTCTTCAAAAGACAGAAAGAAACAAGGGGTCTGGGAATATAGCTTCAGTGTTAAAGCAGTTGCCTAGCATGCAAAAGGTACTGGGTTCCAGCTCAGGCATCACCAAAAACAAAACAAAATTGAAATGATGTTTAATGCCAAATGGTATAAGTTGGATGATAGCAGTTTGGTTTTTTTAGGCACCTAGTTTTCAAATGTAGGAAAAGACCTCATTTTATCTTTGACCTCCAGGCTGACTCCATGGATTTATAGAAACTTTAGGAGACAAAATCTTCAAGGACTTGGCTTCTGTTTATCTAAAGTGAAGCAATCTCTAGGATAGGCAGAGGGCTAGGAAGATTCATGTTGTAATTCGGCAAGAGGTCAAGACTTTCCACTTTAAAAACTGGTCCCCCAATGGGAATATTTTTTATTTTTGCATGTAATTTTTTAACTGTGTTAATCAACCTTGAATGTACAGATTTTTTTTTAGATGAGTCAACATATTTCTGGTATTAGGATATGTTGGGATTTGTGTGTTGTTGCCCCCAAATAAGGGTCCTGTCTTCATCATACTAAAAATCTGTGAATGTACAATAATAATGCTTTACTTAAGTTGTTTGGAATTCCTGTATTTAAGAATAACAGCCATTTAAAACTTAAAAGTTACAGAAAAATGTAGATAAAAGAATTAAAACCACCCAAATTTCCACACACAGATAAAAGCTATTAGTTGTCAATATATTTAGAAATTGTTAAATATGTTTAGAGGAAATTGAGGTATAACTGGATAATAGTCCATCAGTGACACTAAATTCAATAGTTGGAATTATTAAGCACTTACTATGTACTTTACATGGAACTGGGAAATTTACCAAAGTGGCCCATAACTGGCCCCCCTCTTCATGGGAGGATTAGCTGTTACTATTTCAGAACAAGCAGTTGTATACTACTTCACTTAGATGTTTTTAATTGTTTAATATTCTAGTGGGTTAGGTTGGCTATGCTTTGTCCTGATTTGAGAAACAAAGAAAGGTTAGTTGACCTCTCAAAAAAAAATTTTTTTTAAATCTAGCCAAGTGCTCTTTACAGTGAGTAGTGTCTCACTTGACTACAGTAAGGTAAGGGAGGATAGAATGATTTTAAGTAATTTGGTCAGAGGTTAGTCATCATGGGTATAGGATAGCGTGGTGCCTTCAGGTGGCTATTTGGAAATGTTCATGTAGAATTATTTGAATGGTTTGTGTAGAAGTAGCAAGATCAGAATAATCTGATTGTCCTATCAACCTCTTTTCCTGAACTTCCTTCCTTGAAGTACCTAATCCTTTGCTTGATTGTACTTCCTCCTGGTTGTGATTGTATGTGGCTAAAGTCCCTTAATCAGCAAGGTCTGGGGGCAGAAGGCAGTTTTAAATTCTACCTTGACGTTTCCTTGGACCCAAATGCTTAATGAAGAGCAGAAGTAAGAAAGAAAAATTGCTCAGAGAAACTTGAAAATACATCGGTCATATCAGTAGTTCGCAAACTTGGAGCCAAGGGACTGGCAGTAGGCATTGTTGAGTTGGTATACACAGAACAGTTTGCTGGCAGGGTGGGCAGGGGCTAATGTTTTCATCAAATTCAGAAAGAAATCCTCAAAGATACAAAGGTTAAGAGTCCCTGGAGGGCTGGGGTTGTGGCTTGGTGGTAGAGTGCTTGCCTAGCATGCATGAGGCACTGGGTTCGATTCTCAGCACCACATACAAATAAAATAAAGGTCCGTCAACAACTAAAAAAAATAAAAGAGTCCTGGGAACTACAGAAAACAAAAAGTTTGTCTTGATTAGGGGAATCAGAAATCTCAATTCATAACCCAAGATGTACTGGACTAAAAGTTAAGAAATATATATATGCACCCCCACCCCATTTATGTTTTTGTGTGTGCGCACTGGGAATCAATGCTAGGGGCCTTGAGCTTGTGAGCTCTTGCAAGAGCTGTACCCCTGAGCTACATCCCCAGCCCCCCCCCCTTTTTTTTTTTTGGTACTAGAGATTGAACCCAGGGGCACTCGACCACTGAGCCACATCCCCAGCCCTATTTTTGTGTTTTATGTAGAGACAGGGTCTCACTGAGTTGCTTAGCGCATCGCCGTTGCTGAGGCTGGCTTTGAACTCGTGATTCTCCTTGTCTCAGCCTCCCTAAGTGCTGGGATTATAGGCTTGAGCCACCGCGCCTGGCTCCCAGCCCTTTCTTAAGAAATTTTATTTTGAGACAGAATCTCTAAGTTGCTAAGGTTGGCTTCCAAATTGTCGTCCTCCTGCCACAGGCTCCATAGTAACTGAGATTACAGGTGTGCACCACTATACCTGGTAGAAGATCCTCTCTTTGAACCTTTTGCTGAATTATATGCAGAGGGACAAGTTTGTGTATTCATTCATTTCTTTCAACAAATATTTACAAAGCATATACTGTGTGCCAGGCAGGGTACTAGGTGCTGGGGGTACAGCTATGAACATAACACAAAAATATCTGCTTTCTTTTTAGTGGAATGAGGCAGATAGTAAACAGATCCATATATACCATATATAGTATGTCAAAGTGTAACTAGTAATAAAGTCATTGGTGCCATACAGCCATGTTGAGAGGTGGGCCATTGTATTGTAAAATAGGGTGATTATGTATAGTAATACTGAGAACATGGCATTTGAGTGGTACTGAAGGATGTGAGTGATTTAAAAATAAGTGGTTTGCTACATTAGTTAATGTAAGATACCAGATGATAAAATGTCCTTTGAAGAGTCAGGATCAGCTCCTTCTCTGAGGATGAAAGCCCAAACAGGAGGTGAATTACATAAGGGCAAATCCATATGTGGTTTGAAATCCTAAAAGAGGAGAATGTTCTGTTACAAGGGAATGCCCAGTCTCCTTTCCTTTTTTGGGGGGGTACTGAGGATTGAACCCAGGGGCACTTTATCACTGAACTATGTCCCCAGCCTTTTATATATTTTTTGAGACAGGGTTTTGCTAAGTCATTTAGGGCCTTGCTAAGTTGTTGAGGCTGGCTTTGAATGCGCAGTCCCTCCTGAGTTGCCAGAATTTAGGCATGCACCACTATGCCTGGCTTATACCAACATTTTGAAAGAAAAGTTTCTTCTTTTTTTTCCTGCCTACCATATGAGGCTTCAGAGGGGCAGTTGAGACCATCATCTACAGTTGTAGAAGGGGCAGTACACTCTTGTCCTGAAGAACAGCTTGTGTTAGGGTCTGGCTTGTTTAACAGTGGAAGTTAAATTTGGTCTTGCTTAATTTTCTGGAACACAGGAAAGCCTAAAATACAGCTTGGCAGCATTAGGTACACCTGACCATCTGCCCTTTGATCAGGAGAGGCTCAGGGCTGGATTCCTGGTGTGTGAAGGGTTCAGAATGAGGAGTACTGGCAGATTGCTGTAAAAGTGCAGTGTGTAGACAGTGTGTAGAGGGAGGATCTAATGATGCAACTTTAGATCAAATTGATGTAACTATAAATAGTCTTTTTTGTGGGGGTGCTGCTAGGTATTGAACCCAGGGCCTCATGCATTCTAAGCACACGTTATGCCACTGTGCTGTACCTCCAGTCCCTGAACACCTTTTAAAAAGGGAACAGACTGCCTGGATTGTGAGCCACCTCTGTCATAAATTTGAGTTGTGATTTTAGGCAGATCACTTTGGGTTTCAGATGCCCTTTCCATAAAATGGGTGATTCCTAGATATTGTCTAGGTCCTAAAGTTCCATGATTTTAGGAATGTTTCTGAGCATGCATAGCGGTATTATATTAATTCCTTTAAGAAAAATCAGTGACCTCACTGGTTAGGATCTAGGTTAGGATCCATTTCTTACAAATCAGTTTTATACCAAGTGAGAACTGCAAATTCATACTTGGTGTGTTTGTGAATTATATGAATTTTTCCCTCTTTCTGTGAAATCTTGTTTCCTTTTTTTCTTTTGTTGGAGGGTTGAGTTCTAGGGACTGAACCCAGGGGCCCTGACCTCTGAGCCACATCTCTAACACTTTTTTTTTTTTTTAATTTTTTTTAGTTATACATGAACATAGTGTCTTTATTTTGTTTACTCATTTTTATGTGGTGCTGAGGATCGAACCCAGTGCCTCATACGTGGGAGGCAAGTGCTCTGCCACTGAGCCACAACCTCAGCCCCCACTAACAGTTTTTTTTAACATTGAGACAGGGTCTCGCTACATCCCCTAGGGCTTTGCTAAGTTGCTGAGGCACGCCTCAAACTCAGCCTCCTGAGTTGGTGGGATTATAGACATGTGCCACCATGCTCAGCTCTTTCCCAAGTGCAAATACCAGCTCTCTACCTCTTGTCTTTAGCTAGAGGGTAGGACCCATTTGTACCTAGAACTATTTGAATAAAACACACTTTGAGATTATGGCTTGCCTTTCGTTTGATGCTGCAGCATTGTGTTTGCTGTTATGACTTTTTTCAGTTAACTATGTTGCTGTCCCCCATATTTTCATATTTCATTAGATGCTCCTTGGATGCCTTTCTTACATCCTCTTTATATTTTATAAGCCTCATCACAATATTTCTCTTGGAAACTTGGGGACATTTTCTTTTTACAGCAGTTCTTGCCATTCAGAAAGACACAATTGGATGATAACAGTGAGTCCAGTATTCTGGTTCCTTTCATACTAAAGGTTTCTCAATCTCAGCACAATTGGTATTTGGGCCAGGTGGTTCTTCCCATTGTGGAAAGCTGTCGTATGCATTGTGAGATGTTTAGTAGCATCCTTGACCTCTCTACCCTCTGGGTACCACTAGTACATCATGTGTGAGGTGATGAGTTTTTCCTTCAGATAGTGATTTCCTCTACATCCAAACTTTTTAACATTCACAATTCATAGGAATTAAAGGAAGTTTAAGTTGCTCCCTGATGTGCATGTCATCAGCAGTTGCTCTTTGTCAGAAACCTGGGAAACAAGCACGGTCTTAGCAACTTGCAAGGCTGAGGCAGAAGGATCATATATTTAAGGCCAGCTTTAGCAACTTAGCAAGGCTCTCTCTTCAAAAAAAAAAAAAAAAGGAGCTGGGGATGTAGCTCAGTGGTAAACACACCCCCACCCCCCCACCCACGGTTCAATCCCCAATACAAAAAAAAAGAAGAAAAAGAAATCCAGGAAGCTGGGCACAGTGGTGCAAGCCTATAATCCCAGCACTTAGGGAGGCTGAGACAGGAGAATCATGAGTTCAAAGCCAGCCTCAGCAATGGCGAGGTGCTAAGCAACTCAGTGAGACCTTGTCTCTACATAAAACACAAAATAGGGCTGGGGGCTGGGGATGTGGCTTAGTGGTCAAGTACCCCTGAGTTCAATCTCCAATACCAAAAAAAAAAAAAGAAACCCAGGAAACAGATGTTTTGTTAGTTTTTTTTTCCTTTCCTGAGGAGTTACTGAAGGAATAAAGAGTGTTCGAGGAAAGTAGGGAAGGAATCCAAAAAAGAAAGGTCTCTCCCAGGCAGGCGTGGCTGGATGGGTGAGGGGTAAGGGGTGCAGAACACAGCCTCAGGAGGCTTCAGTGCTGCCATTGCCTGTTTGGGCACATGGCTCTTCTTGATGGATCTCTTGAACATGGCACAGTGGTGAACTATGAAGGGGGCTTAGACATGACCAGGTCAACAGTTCAGTGGGGCCTTAATTGAAGGGCTTGTGTGCGAGCACGCATGTGTGTATTTGGGATACAAGTACATATTGAATTCATTTTTCCATTATTATTTTCAGTTCAAAGCTCACCGACCACAGAACCCTAAATATTTTTCATGATTTCTTTCAGTTCATTTTGCTGTCAGACAAGATATTTGATGGGTAAATACATATTTTATTTGGAGAGAAGATGGTAGTTTGATTTCATTGGAGTAGTC
This sequence comes from Xerus rutilus, assembly GCA_028644305.1. NCBI lineage: Eukaryota > Metazoa > Chordata > Mammalia > Rodentia > Sciuridae > Xerus > Xerus rutilus. The sequence goes on from CM053403.1 coordinate 98,126,673, forward strand.
CACTGTGAAAGGCTTCAAGCTTTTTGGGTGAAGGATACTGAAGAACTTCTCTGGATAGTGAAGGAAATTCCGTGGTTTTTGACAATGGTCTTTCACTGCAACATTCACCTTAGAGTCTTGTCTTTTCCACCAGCGTGTGTTTTGTCCCTGCAGAGACCCCCAAATCCTTATTTCTTTCTTTCTCTCTCATCCAGGGACCACTCTTTTTCCTTTTTTCTTTTTGGCTTGAAACCCTTTCTTTGTTTTCTCTTCTATTCATTGTTATGCTCCTTTCCTGATGTCTTAGAGTTTGTTCTGGGCATTGGTGGAGGAGGGGTAGAATTTCTGTCCTGCACCAAGGTGTTAAATCCCAGAATTTGTGTAAATAAGTTGGTGTGAATTCAGTCACTTCTGCAGCCAAAAGCAGTTTTCTCTTCTTTAGGGGGAAGTTGACTCCTCAGAATAATTCTGTACACCCGTCTCAAGTGTACTTGCATAAAAATATGTGGAAGATAGTATTCATTCTTCTGTTTAAAGTCCCTGACCTCACATGACCTTTATGGAAGATACTTGGCAGGCTTAAATGATGTCATGTTCTTCTAAGTTTCACACTGCACAGAACAGACAGCTTTTAGCTTTGAGTCTACAACTTGGGTGCTTCAGGAGCTAAGCCAGGTCTACTTTTTCCCTAGGATGAGTTTGCTAGTGTGACTTGGTAGTAGGTTGCTGAGGTATGTGGCCACCTGAATTAAATGTGTGAATGGTTGTCATAGCAGATTGTGTGTGCATCCTTCTCTGCCCCTCCTCCTACTCATAACCTCAAAAATAAGTGAAAATAGAGGAATTGATGAGACCAGTTACACTAAACACTTAACATTTTCAGTGTTGAACTTTTAAATCACCTCCAAGTAATAATTCCCAAAATGGAATAAGTTCTTAAAATTGAGAATGCTTTTATGCATTCTTGTTGAATATAAGGAC
>CM053403.1:98128132-98165779 GCA_028644305.1 Xerus rutilus
TAGTCTATGGCACAGACATGGTAGCCCGCAGCACAGAGGTGGTACCTTGTGGCACAGAGGTGGCGACCAGCAGTGTGATTCCCGAGTAGCGGCACCTGCCTTGCCACCATGTGAGGGGATGGAGGGCTGCCCTCTAGTTCCAGTGTGATTGTGATCCCACATTGGCCAGTCTTCAGCAGCTGCTTCAATTGTGCATTTTTTTTTTCACTTTTTAATCTTCTATTTTTATTTCTCCCTATAGTACCATTTTTAAATACCTACACATATCTATCATTTTATTTTTTTGATTTAGATTCTGCCTAAACCATTATGATTTTCAATAGTTGCAGAATGTTCATTGAATAGATGTACTCTATTTAACCAGTCACCTATGGGGCATTTAGATAGATTATTTTGAGGTGTTTCCTATCATAACTACCATGAATGGAAAGATTTTTCCTTTCTTTTTTTTTTTTTTTTTTTTGGTACTGGAGATTGAACTCAGGAGCCACATCCCCAGCCCTGTTTGGTGTTTTATCAGGGTCTCACTGAGTTGCTTAGCACCTCACCATTGCTGAGGCTGGCTTTGAACTCATTATTCTCCTGTCTCAGCCTTCCTAGGTACTGGGATTATAGGCTTGTGCCACCGTGCCAGGCTAAGATTTTTCCTTTCTAAGATAGAGTGTTTTTAATCATTAGACTTCTGTTATTACCTTCTATTTTGAGGTTCTGAGTATTTTTTCTTCATAGCCTTTTTTTTTTTTTTTTTTTTTTTTAAAACAGGGGTGAGGTGGTGGTTTGCCTGGTTTTCCAGGGCCCAGTGCATGCTAAGCACATGCTGTATCACTGAGTAGTACCCCCTAACCCCTTGGTCACTTTTAGCCATATATTTTATGATAAAATCTAACATGAGTTTTGGTGCCCGTGGTGCACCAGGCACTGCTCCTAGGGTTCAAGTGTCAGTTTACTTATTCCTTTTAATTTCTCCAGGAGGTAGGCATCATTTTGATCCCATTCTATAGATAGAAAACTGAGGCCAATGGTGAAATGATTTGCCCACAGGTGCACAGTCAGATCTGAACCCAGGGCATCTGACTTCAGTAAAATGCTAAGGCATTCACTGGTAAATGAACTCAATAATAGTGCCAGAGATGGGAAAGTTGGTATCCCATGCAAGGTATTTAGGGGTTTATGGAAAGGTAGGTGAGACTAAAGTTCAGCTATTGTTTTGTCATTAGAAAGGAATCTTTCAAGCAAGACTAAATGAGAACTAAGTCAGGAAACGATGAGATTTTTAGAAGTGAGAGAAATTGTTTTTTTCCTCTTAATTGCTTAAATTATATGGAGAATGGGTCAGTGGCCTTTAAGAGTTCATTACTGGGCTGGGGTTGTAGCTCAGTGGTAGACCGCTTGCCTAGCATGTGTGAGACACTGGGTTCGAGTCTCAGCACCGCATACAAATAAAACAATAACCAAAAAAATTTTTGAAAAAGAGTTCATTGCTTTTGTCATTTCCCTGCTGTAACAGTGACTAGAGCTTTTTAAAACTTTAATTAATTAATTGTTTTGCAGTACTGGCAGTTAAACCCAGGATCTCATGCATGCTGTGTGCTAGGCAAGTGCTCTATCACTGAGCTACACTCCCAGCCCTTGTTAAATTTATTTTGAGATAGGGTCTCACTAAGTTGCCCATGCTGACCTTAAACTTGGAATTCTGCTTCAATTTCCTATCCATGTACCTCCCACTTGACTTAAAACTTTTTTTAAAAAAATATTTTTTAGTTATACATGGACACAGTTTTTATTTTATTTACTTATTTTTATGTGGTGCTGAGGATTGAACTCTGTTTCACACGTGCGAGGCAAGCGCTCTGCCACTGAGCCACAACCTCAGCCCCAACTTAAAACTTTTAAGTAATGTCAAACTTAAAGTTGAAAGACTAGTACAAAGAATTCCTCAGTTTCCTTCACCCAGATTCCCTAAATGTTAAATTTTATACCATTTGCTTAATTGACTCCCTGTTCTCTCCCTCTCCTCCAGTTCTCCATCTACCTCTCCCCTGTATAGTTCTCTGAGAGTAAGTTGCGGACATGGGTATCTTTTTACCTCTTGAAATTTCAGTGTTTATGATTTAAAAACATTTTCTTATAGAACCATAGTAAGATTATCAAAATGAGGGAATAAATACTGAATAAAGTGTGAAAATAATGGAATATCAAATATTGCCAGTTGACAATATATGCAATTTGTGTAATTTTCGTTATTCATTTTGGCAGTTCTGGGGTTTGAACCTAGGGGCACTCTACCACTGTGCCACATCCTCAGCCTTTTTATTATTATTATTATTATTTTTATTTTTGGTACCGGGGATTGAACTCAGGGATACTCAACCACTGAGCCACATCCCCAGCCCTATTTTGTGTTTTATGTAGAGACAGGGTCTCACTGAGTTGCTTAGCACTTCGCTGTTGCTGAGGGTGGCCTTGAACTCCCGATTACCTGTCTCAGTTTCCCAAAGTGCTGGGATTACAGCCAGCACTTTACCGTGCGGTGGCCGCACTGGCTTCTTTTTATTTTGAGACAGGGTCTCAGTAAGTTGTAGAGACTGGTCTCTAACTTGTGATCCTCCTGGTTTAGCTTCCATAGTCCCTGTAACTACAGGTTTGTGACATCACGCTTTGCCAGTTTGTGTAATTTTCTTGACTATTATTTTAGAAATCATTTTTCTGGCTTAGGTTTTCAATCTAGTACCATGCATTGCGTTTGTCTGTTGGGTCTGTCCCTTTAGTCTCCTTTAATCTGGAATAGTTTTTCAGTCTTTCTCTTTCTTGAACTTGATCTTTTTTGAGAGAGTACAGACTGTTTCCTTTGGACTTGTTGGATTTGCCTTCAGGATAATTCAGGCCTCATGATTTTGGCAGGGGTGCTAAAGAAATATTTTGTCTTGATGCATGCTATCAGAAATTACTTTATTAGCCGGGCTCCGTGCTGCATACCTATAATCCCAGTTACTCTGGAGGCTGACACAGGAGGATCACAAGTTCAAAGCCAGCCTCAGCAATTTAGTGAGGCCTTGAGCAACTTAGTGAGATCCTGTCTTAAAACTTAAAAAAAATAAAAAGGGTGTTGCTCAGTGGTTAAGCACCCCTGGGTTCAATCCTTGGTATCCAAAAAGAAACTACATTATTAATTTTGCCCATTGTTGGTTATTACTAAATTTGATCACTTGGTTAAGGTGGTGTCTGCCAAATTTCTTGACTCTGAAGTTACTGTTTTCTCCTCATAATGAATAAGTATCTTGTAAGGAGATACTATGTAAACATGTATGTTTCTCATCAGAATTTCACCCATCAATAATTGTAATACATGATTTTTTGCCTGAATCAGTCCTTATTACATCACAGTTGGTGAATAGTTATTTTCAGATTCTGTCATTTATCTGTTGGTTCCCTGTAGTCTGAATGAAACAAAGCTGATTCTCATTTTCTCTTTTTTTAGATGGACACAATACCTTTATTTTATTTATTTATTTTTATGTAGTGCTAAAGATCAAACCCAGTGCCTCACATGTGCTGGGCAAGTGCTCTACCACTGAGCTACAACCCCAGCCCTCATTTTTTTCTCCTTTTTTGGGAAAAATTTCAAACTTACAAATGTAGTTCAAAGTGTAAGTGACTCCCTGGGTACCCTTGGCTTTAGATTCACCTATTGTTTATGTTTTAAAACAGGGTCTCACTGAGTTGCTTAGTGCCTTGCTAAATTGCTGAGGCTGGCCTCGAATTTGCAGTCCTCCTTAGCCTCCGGAGTTGCTGGGATTACAGGTGTGCAGCACTGCACCTAGCTTAGTTTACTTTTTCCAGAATTTTCTGTGACTAGAATCTTACATGTTATTTTGTATTTGGAGTCTTTCAGTTAGCATAATGATTTTAAAATGCAGCTGTATTGTGTATCAACGCTTTTAAAATTGCTGAATAGTATTTTATTGTCTGACTACATTGGGTGCTGCAGTTTTTTTTTTTCCTATTGTCAGACATTTGTTTATAGATTTTGGTAATTATGAATAAGGTTCTGACGATATTCACGAAAGTCTTGGCCGGGTGCTGTGGTCCATGCTTGTAATCCCAGCACTTTGGGAGGCTGAAACAGGAGAATCGCAAGTTCCAAGCCAGCCTTAGTAATGGCGAGGCGCTAAGCAACTTGGTGAGACCCTGTCTCTACATAAAACACAAAATAGGGCTGGGGATGTGGCTCAGTGGTCGAGTACTCCTGAGTTCAATCCTGGTCCCAAACAAAAAACAATAACAAAAAAAGTCTTCATGTGAACATAAGCTTTCTATTGAATAAGTACAGAACAATGTAATTCCTGGATCATATGTGAATGTGTTTAATTTTATCAGAATCTATCAGGCCTGAGGGTATAGCTCAGTGGTAGAGTGCTTCCCTAGATTATTGGAGGCACTGGGTTTGCCCTATCTCCACATAAAAACCTTAAAACAACCTTAGCAAGTTTGTTTTCCAAATGAAATTTTTAAAAAGTATTTATTTTTTAGTTGTAGGTGGACAGAATATCTTTATTTTATTTTTATGTGGTACTGAGGATCGAACCCAGTGCCTCATACATGCTAGGCGAGCACTCTATCACGGAGCCATAACCCCAGCCTCTCCAAATGAATTTTAAAAACATTTTAATTGAGGCATAATTCAGACATATTAAGATTCATTCCATCACTTTATAAAAAAATTTTTTAGCTGTAGATGGACACCATATCTATTTATTTTTATGTGGTGCTGAGGATTGAACCCAGTGCCTCACACCTGTGAGGCAAGCACTCTACCACTGAGCCACAACCCCAGCCCCTCATTTCTTTCTTTTCTTTTTTCTTCTTTTTTTTTTTGGTACTAGAGATTGAACTCAGGGGCACTCGACCACTGAGCCACATCCCCAGCCCTATTTTGTGTTTTATGTAGAAGCAGGGTCTCACTGAGTTGCTTAGCGCCTCGCCATTGCTGAGGCTGGCTTTGAACTCACGATTCTCCTGTCTCAGCCTCCCAAAGTGCTGAGATTACAGGCTTGCACCACTGCGCCTGGCTCCCAGCCCCTCATTTCTTCACTTTTAAAATGTGTATTTCTGTGACTTTTCACAGTTGTATGATCACCATTACAATCAAGGTATAAGAATAGTCCATTCCCGGGGCTGGGATTGTGGCGCAGTGGTAGCGTGCTCGCCTAGCACGTGTGAGGCACTGGGTTCGATCCTCAGCACTACATAAAAACAAAGATATTCTGTCGACCTAAAACTAAAAAATAAATAAATAAATATTAAAAAAAAAAAAAAAAGAATAGTCCATTCCCCTAAGAATTTCCCTGTGCTCCTTTGGTATCAGCCCCTTTTGCCAGCTCTTGCCAGTTGCTTGATTCCTATCTCTATAATTTTGCCTATGTCATATAAATGGAATCCTAATATATAGACCTTTCTGTCTGGCATCTTTTAACTTTGCATCATGCATTTGAGATTCATCCATGTTGCTGCATGTATCAGCATTCCGTTTTATTACCAAATAGCATTCTGTTGTTGGGACAGTGTGTTTATTCACTTGCTTTTGAAAGAATGTCTGAATTATTTCTAGTTTTGTTGAACTTGACATAAGCTGCTTATGCATCTACATATATGTGTTTGGGCAGACACCTAGGAATGAGATTGCTGGTATATAATGTGTTTAACTTAAGGAAACAGTGTTTTGCAGTTGCATGTATTCCCAACAGCCATGTGTGAAAATTTGTTCCTTTGGTTTTCTTTGTGGTACTGGGGATTGAACCCAGGGTCATTCTGCCACTGAGCCACAACTCTAGCCCTTTTTGTTTTTGTTTTGAGGCAGGGTCTCACTGTGAGTTGCTGAGGCTTCCTTGAATTTGCAGTCCTCCTGTCTAAGCCTCCCTAGTCAGGGATTACAGGCATATGCTAACACCAGTGCATTCAAAACTGTTTTAAAAGATACATAGAGATCATCTCATTGTGGTGGGTCCCTGCCCCCTCTCCCTCATCTCCAGCAATTTTTAGTTTTTATTTTGAGACAAGGTCCCCCCCCCCCTTTTTTTTGTACCAGGGATTGAACTCTAGGGCCTTGCTAAATTGCTGAGACTGGCCTCAAATTTGTGATCCTCCTGCCTGAGCCTCCTGAGTTGCTGTGATTATAAATAGGCATGAAACACCCTGTGGGCGTATTGTGGTTTGGGTTTGCATTCACTGAAGAATGACAACACTCAGCATCTTTTCAAATGCTTAGTTGCCATTCTTCTGACTTTGGTCTTTTAAATCTTTTACCCATTTAAAAATTTGGGTTTTAAGGGCTGGAACTGTGGCTCAGCCTTTGAGTGCTTGCCTCGCATGCATGAGGCACTGGGTTCGATCCTCAGCACCACATAAAATAAAAGTATTGTGTTCATGTACAACTAAAAAAATATTTTAAAAAAATTGGGGTTATTTGTTTCTTTCTTCCTTCCCTTCCTTGCTTGCTTTTTCTCTTTGTTGCCAGGCTGGTCTGGAACTCCTGGGCTCAAGTGATCCTCCCGCCTCAGCCTCCTGAGTAGCTAAGAATTACTTGTTTCCTTTTTCTTTCTTTTTCTTTGTCCTAGGGATTGAACCCTGGGGTGCTTAACCCCTGAACTCTACATCCCTACTCCTTTTAAAACATAACTTATTTAGGGATAAGGTTTCACTGAGTTGCTTAGGGGCTCACTAAATTGCTGAGGCTGGCTTTGAACTCATAGTCCTCCTGCCTCAGCCTCCTGAGCCGCTAGGATTACAGGCATGCACCACCATGCCTGGCTTAATACTGCGTTTTGAAAGTTACTCCATATTGAAAATACAAGTTCCTTATCTCATATATTTTATTTTAAATATTTTATTTCAGTCTGGGTTATTTCATTCTAATGTCTCTTTTTTAAAAAATATTTTTTAGTTGTCGATTGACCTTTATTCATTTATTTATATGTGGTGCTGAGGATTGAACCCAGTGCCTCACATGTGCTAGGCAAGTGTTCTACCACTGAGCCACAATTTCAGCCCTCATTCTAATGTCTCTTGAAGAACAAAAACTTTAAAATTTTGATGAAATGTGATCTAGTTTTATTTAATGGATTGAGCATTTAGTGTCTTATTACAGAAATGTTTGTCTAACCCAGGATCACAATATTTTCTTTGTTTACTTCTAGAAGTTCTAGAAGTTGCCTTTTATTTTTGTCATGTATGTATGTATATATGTATGTATGTTTTTTTTTGTTTTTTTTTAAATATTTTTTTAGTTGTTGAACCTTTATTTTATTCATTTATTATTTTTATATGTGGTGCTGGGGATCGAACCCAGTGCCTCACGCATGCTAAGCAAGCGCTCTACCACTGAACCACAGCCCCAGCCCTGTATGTATGTTTTGTGGTGCTAGGATCAAACCTAGGACTTCCTACATGCCAGGCAAGCAAGTACTGTATCATGAGGCCACGTTTCAGGCTGATGCTGCTTATGTGTTTTTGTTGATGGTGTCTGAAGTGTTTTAATTGCTCTTCATTAAATTTCTAAGAAGGAGGTATTTTCTTTCCAGTACTGTGTATTTTACCATTGAGCTACACCCCCACTCCTTTTTGAGACAGGGTCTTGCTAAATTGCCAAGGATGCCCTTAAACTTGAAATCCTCCACCCTCAGTCTCCCCTATCTCTGGGATTATAGGCAGGTACCCTGTGTCTGGTGGCGTTCAAATGTCTGTATTGTGCCATGTTGTCTGGGACAGTCTAGTGGACTAAACCTTTCGGGGCATAGTTCTGCCTTCGTTTTACCAGCTCAGTTCTGGAATTTTTTCTGTGAGAGTTGGTGTACATTGCAAAAGATAAAACCTTTCCATATAGGTTCATAAAAGTGGATTTTCCTTAGAAGTTGATTGTAGTGGTACTGTAGATACATCACTATATTGTGTGTTAATTTTGCACATACTAGCTTTTGGATCTTTATATCAAATTTGATGTAAAAAGTAAAGAGCAGAAGCCAGGTACGGTGGTGCATCCCAGCAGCTCCAGAGGCTAAGGCAGGAAGAGTGTAAATTTAAAGCCAGCCTCTGAGACCCTGTCTTAAAGTGAAAGAATAAAAAGGGCTGGGGATGTTGCTCAGTGGTTAGCACACCTAGGCTCAATCCTTGGTACCAATTAAAAGAAAGTTAAGAGCAGAACCTGGGTACAATGGCACACTCCTGTAATTCCAGCAACTTAGGAGACTGAGGCAGGAAGATCAAAAGTTTGAGCGAGCTTCAGCAACTTAGTAAGACCTTGTCTCAAAAAATAAAAAGGGCTGAGAATGTAGCTCAGTGATAAAGTGACCCTGGGTTCAATTTCCAGCCTCAGAAATAAAAATAAAGAGCAGAATATTGATATAGTTGCAACATGGAAGTTTAAAAATCAAACACATTTTTTATTTGATTATTTTACATTTGATTCCTGAGTACTTAATCACTTACATTGTAGATTAATGGGATAAAAAGTTGTGAATGCAGGTGTGGGAGGCCCTAGGTTCATTCTCCAGTACCCTTTCTGCAAATGCATGCACACACAGGCACATTAGTACAAGTTGGAAATCTGAATGAAATCAGTGGATGGTTTCATGGTTTTAATATAGTTTTTAAAGTTGTTACCATTGGGAGGACTGAGCTAAGTGTAGAAGGAATCTCACCACATTATTCCTTAGAACTGCATGCATGTATATAATTACCTTAATGAAAATGTCAGTTAAAAATTTAATGAAAGACAAATGTACAGGATCCATAAACTCAGATTTCAGAGCTGGAAGGTACTTTTGCTTGTCAGCCTGTAACTGAGTGATGCAGGCAAGAAAACTTGGGTTAAATTATTTGCCCAAGGTCACTTGGCTAGTTAATGGCAGAACTAAATGAAAGGGCTAGTTCTGACTGTCCAGGATATTTGTTTTGCTTACTTGCAACAATGTGAAGAATAATAAATAATAACCAAAATATAAAGAAGCAGCAGAAACGGGCTGGGGCTATAGCTCAGTGGTAGAGCGCTTGCCTCGCATGCATGAGTCACTGGGTTCGATCCTCAGCACCACATATAAATAAATAAATAAAATATTAAAAAAAAAAAAAGAAGCAGAAATGAAGTACACAGTAGGAGACAGTGACCCCTGAACCTTTGGAAAACTATAGGGAAGGAGAGTGGTAAATTATTTCCTTGTATTTTACAACGCTTTATCTTTTTTAGTCTCTTAAATCTTTAAATTTAGTAGATCGAACACTATCTAAAGCTGTTTAGATTGGACTGTGCCTGAATTATATCAGAACAGTCTGTTCAGTAGAGAAGAGGATATTTGGATATATTATAGACAAATCATTTGATAATATAAATTTGTGTTTTAAATTATATTTTGAAAGATTCCAAACTTTCAAAAAAATTGAAATGGTGCAGTGAATACTCACGTACTTTTCATTTAGATTCAACAGTTATATCACATTTATGTATCTTCTGTGTGTGTGACAGTTTACATATTTATATATACATACGCACAGATTTTGTCATGCACGCTTCCTGACATTTCACTTTTTGTGTGTGTGTGTGGGTTACTGGGGTTTGAACCCGTTGGTGCTCTATCACTGAGTTACATCCCCAGCCTTTTATACTTTTTTTTTTTTGGTACTGGAGATTGAACTCAGGGGCACTTGACCACTGAGCCATATCCCCAGCCCTATTTTGTGTTTTATGTAGAGACAGGATCTCACTGAGTTGCTTAGCGCCTCGCCATTGCTGAGGCTGGCTTTGAACTTGCGATTCTCCTGTCTCAGCCTCCCTAAATGCTAGGATTACAAATTTGCGCCACAACGCCTGGCTCTTTTATACTTTTTGAGACAAAGTCTCACTAAGTTGTTAAAAGCCAGTCTTGATTTTTTTTTCTTTAAATGTGGTACTAGGGATTGAACCTAGGGGTGCTCAACCACTGAGCGCATCCCCAGCCCTTTTTATTTTTTATTTTGAGGCAAGGTCTTGCTAAATTGGTCAGAGCATTGCTGAGACCGACTTTGAATTTGTAATCCTCCTGCCTTAGTCTACTGAGCTGCTGGCATTACAGGCGTTTTGTCACCGCATCTCGCTCTGGCCTTGAGTTTTGCAATCTTCTCTCTGACAATTAAAAATAATTTCATGATATCTGAGTCCATTTTCAGATATCCCCCTTGTCACAAAAAGGTCTTTTTTGGTTGTTCTTTGAGTTCTTTTGCTTTTTATATTATTTATTAGATTTTATATTATTTATTAGAAGGAGTTCTTTATTTTTTTTTTTGCAAGTTAAGCTTTTTTTCATTCTTTTTTTAAGTGATACTGGGGATTGAGCCCAGAAGCATTCTATCACTGAACTACAATCTTATTCCTTTTTTATTTTGACACAGGGTCTTGGTAAATTGCTGAGGCTGGCCTCAAATTTGCCATCTTTATGCTTTAGTCTACTGAGCAGATGGGATTACAGGCATGTGCCACATCTGGCTAAGTTAAAAATATTTTGACTGTCCGCTTGGCTTGTCTTGTCTTGTACTTTTCTTTTTTGTGGTGCTGAGGATTGAATCCATAGTTTCCTACATACTAGGCAAGTGCTCTACTACAATGTCACATTCCCCAACATTTGTCTTGCACTCTAAAATTTTTTTTCTGTTTTAATTTTTAAATCTTTTATTTCTAGTGCATTGCAATTATATATGATAGTTATACATCATAATTTTATTTATTTTTGGTGATGCTGTGGATTAAACCCATGACCTTGCTGTGGGTTTAGAGTACTTAATATGCTGTGCCATGGATCTACTTACTCCCCAAGCCCTAATTTAAAAATTTTTAGTAGGCAAATGATAATTATATATATGTTTTAAAAAAAATTTTTTTTAGTTGTAGATGGACACAGTATATTTATTTATTTTTATGTGGTGCTGAGGATCGAACCCAGTGCTTCACACATGCAAGGCAAGTGCTGTACCGCTGAGCTACAGCCCTAGCCCCTGATAATTATATATTATTGGGTTAATGTGATATGATAACAGAAAAATTAATTCAAACTAATGTATCTATTCCATTTTATTTTTCTGTGGTAGGATGGTTAAAATCTGTTCTTGTGGCTATTTTAAGATATAAAATATTATCAACTCTTATTACCACACTTTGCAATAATTATATATTTTATGTAGTTTAATTAATAAAAACTTAATCCTCCTAACTAAAACTGTAGGCTTTGACCAAGTTCATGTCTTTCCTTATACTCACTCACTTCTGGTAACCATTATTCTACTCTGCTTCTATGAATTTGACATTTTTAGATTCTACATATAAATGAGATGGTAATTATTTATCTATCTGGTTTATTTCACTTAGCATAGTTTCTTCTACATTCATCCTTACGGATCCCTCCCCCCTTTTTCTTTCTTGGTTAAAGCATTTGAGTGCCTTAATCCAGGAGCACTTTACCACTGAGCTACATCCCAGCTCTTTTCCTTTTCCTTTCTTTTTTTGTGGTACTGAGGATCGAACCCAGGGCCTTGTGCATGCGGGGCAAGTACTCTACCAACTGAGCTATATCCCCAGTCCAGCTCTTACTATTTTTTATTTTAAGACAGTGTTTCACTAAGTTGTTTAATGCCTTTCTCAGTTGCTAAGGTTGACCTTACATTTGCATTCTTTCATAGCTATTGCTGTATACTTACTATACCACATGATTAGCTGCATTAATTTCAGGTTATTTACTGTTAGTGATATTAATTTTGATTGCATGGTACGTGAAATTTATCATTTTGATTGATACTACTGTTTTTCCTCTGTCAGTTACTTGACCCTTAGAAGATAGATCTGTACTGCTGGGTCCCAGAAAGAGGGAGAGAGATAAAAAGATAGAGTCTCTTCCACAAAATTCAAAGTATAGACATAGGGCCAGGCATGGTGGTGCATACTTGTAATCCCAGCAGCTCAGGAGGCTGAAGCAGGAGAGTCACCAGTTCAAAGCCAGCCTCAGCAACTTAGTGAGGCCCTAAGCAACTTAGCAAGACTGTCTCAAAATATTTTATAAAAGGGCTGGGGATGTGGCTCAGTGGTTAAGTGCCCTTGGGTGAAATCCCCAGTACTCCCCAAACAATCAAACCAACCACCCACAAAGTATAGAGATGGATGTTTATATAACTGTAGTGCAATAAGATGCTTGTTTCAGCTGAAATCTGTGTAAACAACAATAAATAGCCATTCCTACCTAATGAATTGGGGAATGTTTCATAGCTTGAGCAGAGCTTGAAAGACTGGGTATAGATTGACAAGTGGATAGATAGAGGGAGAGAGGTCACTTGGTAGAGGTGAATAGGGAATGTAAAGTATTGCAGGGGTGTATTGGAAGGTTGATGGGAGTGGTGAGAGATGAGGGTATGTCAGGAACATGATGGTTAGATATGAAGAATATTTGATCAAGATTTTATTCTGAAGGTTAGGGGTTTCCAAAGTTTTTTAAAAAGCTGTGTATCACTTGGTTATAAGGAAGTCTTACATAAAAACTCAATATGTAAAACAAGTGAAGCGAAACATTGAAAATTGCTGTGGGTGATGGGAGTTGAAGTTTAAACAGGGAAGAGTGATTTGATCTTGTGCTTAGAACAGGCTAGGCATAGTCTCTGTGCAATAAGTATTTGTTGATTGAATGGAAAATAATCTGTACAGAGTAAAAAATTCACTTTGCTGTTAGTTTAGAATGAGCAGACAGGAGCCAAAAGACAAGTTACAAAGCTGGGTGAGAGATGCAGAACCTAAAGCTGAGAAAGGGGGATACAGGAATCAGACAGTTAACTGGACATAGTTGCACAGTGGCTTGTAAGATAGGGATAGTCTAGCACAGTGGTACCATCCAGAAAGCAGTGTCATCCATAAGGAGTGTTCTGAGAATTTGTGGGGATGTTTTTTGGTCAGAGATTGGAAGTCATGATGGGTGTTTAATGGAAGGGGGCCTGCATACTAGATGTTACACAGTGTTTCAAAGTGCATAGGCTATTTCCAACAATGAACTTGTCCTCATCCTAAAAATTTTCTTGTGGATGGGGGAAAAAAAATCTATATTTGAACCTAAACCCAGACTCAGTTTTACATATAAACACAAAATACTTTTTGTGATGTTTTATAATAAATCAAAATTTTAAGGAATGTAGCTGTTGGGTTCATCTAGAAAAGACTGTACTTAGTATTGTTTGGAGTCTAGTATATCACCACCATCATCCAGGGTCGACTGGAATTTCTTCTACAGCACTGTCAATCTGCATTTGTACCTTTAGTTTTTCCCTATATAAATAATCATTTGACTGCTGAGTTAGATTGTCTAGTGAGGTCATACTTAAGTATTTACTTTTTTTTTTTTTTTTGGTACTGAAGATTGAAATTGGGGCACTCGATCACTAAGCAATATCCCCAGCCCTATTGTGTGTTTAGTTAGAGACAAGGTCTTACTGAGTTTCTTAGTGCTTCGCTGTTGCTGAGGCTGGCTTTGAACTCATGATTCTCCTGTCTCAGCCTCCCAGAGTGCTGGGATTATAGGCGTGTGCCACTGTGCCTGGCTTAAGTATTTACATTTTTTTTGAGATCTGTTTTATTATGCATTTCATGTTATGTTTCCTTTTAATTATAGTTGAACAATATATTGATTATATATTTATGGATCCAGGAAGTTTTATTGTCTATAAATTCACTTCTCGATAGTGAAGGGGGGTGTTATACATTAGTGGGCACATTGGGTCTAGTGTGAGAACCCCTGCCCCCCCAGTTCTAGCTTGATGTATGCATGTTGTTACTCTTCATTGAAATGGGGATAATTGAAAGAAGATTGGGTCTGAGGTGAAGATAACATGTGGGACATTTAATTATAGTTGTGCAGTAGATGATTATGAATGGACACTTGACATTCAGAGGAGAGTTGTTATCTAGAGGACTAAGACAATTAACATTTATTAAGGGGCTGTGGATGTAGCTTAGTGATAGAGCACTTCTCTGGTGTGTGCAAGGTCCTGGTCTGCATCCCCAGCACTGAAAAAGAAAAAAGAACAATAATACAAACTGGAGTCAGGGCTTGTTTCCTGGTGTAGTACTCTTCTATGTGACATTAGATAACTTACTCAGAGGTCCTACAATTGTTTTTTTTTCCCCCTCTATCTCTTTTTATATTATTAAGGTGTGGTGCTGGGGATGGAACTCAAGGCCTTATGTATGTTAGGCAGGAATCTACCACTGAGCTAATTTCCAGTCACTTTCTCATCTTTAAAGAAGGGGATAACAGTATCTATCTGTTGAGTCAGTGTGAGAATTAAATGCCTAAAAACTTGTAAAAATATCTGAACAGTGCCAATTTATTATGTTATACTCATATTAGCCAGTTATTGACATTCTGTATATGCCAAGAATTGTGAATTAATATATGAATTATTTCCTTTGATTCTTAAAAAACAGTATTTTTTAATAAAAAACTTGAGGATTAGGAGGTTTAATATAGATTTGTAACTAACAAGAAGCCTAGATCAGATGAGATGAGATGCTATTATTCTGTGTTCTCTGACCAACATCTTCTGGGTGCTTGTTAGAAATGCAAAATCTTGGGCTGGGGCTGGGGCTCAGTGGTAGAGCGCTTGCCTAGCATGCGTGAGGCACTGGGTTCCATCCTCAGCACCACATATAAATAATAAATGAATAAAATAAAGATCCATCAACAACTAAAAAAAAAATTAAAAAAAATGCAAAATCTTGGGCTGGGATTGTAGCTCAGTGGTAAAGCGCTTGCCTTGCATATATGGGGCACTGGGTTCAATCCTCAGCACCACATGAAAATAAATAAATAAATAAATAAGTATATTGTGTCCATCTACAACAACAACAACAACAACAACAAAATTTTAAAAAAATCAAAATCTTAGGCTTCACCTTCCAGTACTGAATCAGATTCAGCATTTAAATAAGGTTTCCAGGTGATTCCCATGCACATTGAAATGGGAGAAGCACAGAGATTGGGGATGTCAACTGATCAAGGTCAGCAGAGATAGAAAATTTGGAGGCCTCATTAATGGTATAGTAAAAGAGGCACAGGAGTAAAACACTAAATTTCTATCCTTGCCCTAGCTCCCAGCTTGAGCTTTGGATCCTGGACAGATCTTTTTCCTTTTCTGGATGTCAGTTTTCTCATCTTTAGATGAGGCAAGTTCTCCTTTAGCTTTTAACATTTTCTTTCTTTTTTTTTTTTTTGGTACTGGAGATTGAACTCAGGGGCACTCGACCACTGAGCCACATCCCCAGCCCTATTTTGTGTTTTATGTAGAGACAGGGTCTCACTGAGTTGCTTAGCACCTCGCCCTTGCTGAGGCTGGCTTTGAACTCGTGATTCTCCTGTCTCAGCCTCCCTAAGTGCTGGGATTACAGGCTTGAGCCACCGCGCCCAGCTTAAAATGTTCATTTTTTAATGGGAGGATTAGCATGGATACACTCAGAAAAAAGAGTATACAATAAGTATAACATTTTGGATTTTACTAAAGTAAAAATTGTATTGTAATTTCATCCTTTCACATTTTCCAGCACTTAAATTTAGGGGATATTTGTTAAAAAATCTTAAAATTTAAGAAATTAATTCTTTCGGTATCTATTCAAATTACGGACCCTGCACTTAATGCTGACATGCTGATTCTCACATAATTTTTTCATTATTTGGCTTATTGTTAATCTCAAGTTAACATCTCATTTATATTCATATCATAGTTGGTTATATTTGAAGTTTTTTTTTTTATATTCATTTTTTTTTTAGTTGTAGGTGGACAGAATATCTTTATTTTATTTTTATGTGGTGCTGAGGATTGAACCCAGTGCCTCACGCATGCTAGGCGAACACGCTACCACTGCGCCATAACCCCAGCCCCTATATTTGAAGTTTTGAAACACTTTTTTTAAAAAATCCACCTTTATCCTAGCACCTGTGAGGAGGCCAAGGCAGGAGCATCTTAAGTTTGAGACTGGCCTCAGCAACTTTGTACTTTTCAAAATACAAATTCCTCACTGGATGTTGTTAGGTCAGTCCAGGGTGTCCACTTAGGGGCGGCCATGGAACAGTCAGATGCTGACGTCAGCAGTAGAGGTGCCTCCTGTCAATCAGCGGGCTTTTCCTGACTTATCTAGACTTCTTCTAGAACAAGAATGGCTGTGATTTAGAATCCTTAGGCCTTCTCTTCCTGCCTTAAGCCCTCCCCTTCCTGACTGGGGCTTTTAAAATTTTCTGTACCCCAGAACATGTGCGCCATTCTCCCAGACACACTCTGATGGAGGGGAGAGTTCAGCCCCAGAGCGTGTATTTACAATAAAGCCTTGCCCAGTGGTTTTAATTCGCCTCCTTTTGGTCATCTGGCTTTACAGATGTGACGATACATACCTGTAATATCAGTGAGGCAGGAGGATTGCAAGTTCAAGGCCAAACTGGGTAACTTGGTGAGACCATTGTGAAACAAAATTTTTAAAATGGGCTTGGAGTGTAGTTAAGTGGTAGAACACATGCCTAGCATGCATGAGACTATGGAGTCAACCCCTAGCTGTGCAGACACAGACATACACACACAACCCTCTTCCTCAATCACTTTATCTGAGTTTGGCATAAAAATTGAAGGCAATCCTAAAATCTACCTTGAAACTACATTTAAAGGGAAGAGATCAGATTTTTCATCAAGAAAGTTAATATATTTTTATGTAAGATTGTGCAAATAAAACATCTGATACCTAAGGTTACACTAAAATGTATTTATTTTAGACATCATCGGTGAAAGTGCAAGGAAGTACTAGACATTATTGCTGCCCTGTACAAGTTTAAAGGAAAATGGGGAGGTTAGACAAGTGGGTAAGCCAAATCTGAACTTTCAGTTTTGGGAGAGAGTGTGGGGAAGGAGAGGGCTTAATGGCGGCTAACTTTGGAGGTGTAATGGAGTAGGTGAGCAGTAGGGGTCTAGGATGGTTAGGAGGGTGGAAAGTAATTGAATCATGCATGGGGGTAGTAGAACAAAGTTAAAGAACGTAGACACTACCACCTTCCAACTTTCTTTTCATCCTTGGGAGGCTCTTTGAAAATGTTCTGTTTCTTACAGGAAATCTGTTTTAAAGTAGAGCTGCACTCGGAGTCCAGTACTGATTACTGGAAAGAAGAAGGGCTGTTCAAGGGGGTTCAGAGGGGAGAAGGTTTATTCTGTAATTGACATCTCACCTGCCTTTTTGTAGAGTTTGTTGGCAGGATCCAGGAGAGTTATGTTCTTATAAGATTTTCTTCAGACTTCTTCTAGAACAAGATTGGCTATGATTTAGAATCCTTAGTTCTTCCAAAGTAAGTTATCCTGATTTAGAACAGGGGTGGATGATAGAAATTGCCACTGAAGAAGTTTCTTAATGGATTAGTTTCTTCAGAGGACCAGAAAATTTTTCAGTTTGTTTTTAAAAACAGCTTTATTGAGGTATAATTAGCATGCCAGAAACCACATATTTAAGTGTACAAATGATAAGTTTTCACATGTTTACACCAGTGTAACCATCACAGTCAGGACTGGGAATAGATACATTGTCCTCAGGAGAGTTTCCTTGTGTCCCTTTGTAGTTCTTAACCTCCTGTTTCCCTCCTCCTTTCCCCAGGGTAACCCCCTAATGTGCTTTCTGTCACTGTACTTTCATTTCCTAGACTTTTACATATTTGGAATTCTGTAGTATGTATTTTTCCTTTGGTCCTTCTTCCACTTAGCATAAATAAGATTCGTTTACATTATAGCATATGCCCATAGTTCCTTCCTTTTATGGCTGAGTACTGTTCCAGTTTAAGGATGTGTTGTTATTTGTCTTTTTTACCTATTGATGAACATTTATATGATATTCTTTGGGCATATGCTTTTATTTCTCTTGGGAATTTCATCCTATAAGTTGGATGGCTGGATCATATGGTAGGTGATAATTCAACTTTAAGAACCTTTAGAATAATTTCAGACTTACGGAAATGTCATAGTGACAATACAGAGACTACATGTGTGACAGATAGTAAATATTTTAAGCTTTGCAGACCAGATGGCCTTTCTTAGCAAAGTATCGCTGATGAAGGGCAAAAGCAGCTATAGACAATGACTAAATGAATGGAGATGATTGTGTTTCAATGAAACATTTATTTATTAAAAAACAAGACTGGAATTGGTCCTTGGAATTTAGTTTGCTAATCCCTGGTGTATATAGCCTTGACTCATCTCCTCATGTTTGATTTTATACGGCCATAATGTCAAAACTAAGACATTAACATTGGTACAGCACTATAAACTAGACTTTATTTGGGTTCCTTCAGTTTTTTCCTTTTAAGATTTAGTCTAGCAGACCACATTACATTTAGTCATCACGCCTCCTTAGTCTGTTTTGGTCATCAGTGTGGACTTATTGATAATTATTTTATTCTTTGGATTTTAATCTCGTACTGTTTTTAAAATTGTACTTCATTGTTTTTCTTTAGTTGCTCAAATTATTCTAGTTTTGGCCATAGGGGCTTCTTCAGGTTGGCTCCTGTGCCCTCACTTTTCCTTTTATGTATACTTAGTTTCTGATCAAATAGTATTCTAATGTATGGCTGTACTACTACTACCACCTCTTCTCCTTTCCACTGTTTCGTGCTCTCCCTTCCCATTCCTTTACTCCTTCATCCATTTGTGAGATGATGGTATTTGAATTTTTTTCTACTTTTGGATTGTTGTGGATAATATACACCTATTTGCTTATAGGAGTGTGGGTCTTTTCTCTTGTGTAGATAGATACCTAGGAGTTGGGATTGGAGTTATATACTGACTTTAAAGAAATTGCCAAACTTGTTTTCCAAAGCAGTTGTACCAATAAATAAGGGGTTCATGTCTTGCACATCACTTATACTCACTAATTAACATCATTTTTTAAAATTATAGTCACTTGGGGCTGGGGTTATGGCGCAGTGGTAGCGTGCTCGCCTAGCATGCGGAGGCACTGGGTTCGATCCTCAGCACCACATAAAAATAAAATAAAGATATTCTGTCCACCTATAACTAAAAAATAAATATTTTTAAAAAAATTGTAGTCACTTTAGTGGGTGTAAAGTGGTATTTCCTTATGATTTTGATTCATATCTCTTGGTGCTAATGCTCTTGAATACCTTTTTGCGTGTTTATTAGCTATTCATATGTCTATTGAAATTTTAATTAAGGTCTTACCCATTTTAAAATAGGGTTGTGTCTATTGAGTTTTTTATATATTCAGATTTTGCTTTTCCTAATGTAAGGTCACAAAGGTTTGTCTTTTTTTTCTTTCTTCCTTCCTTTTCCTTTTCCTTGTAGTGCTGGATGGGTATCCAAACCCCCAGAGCCTAGTGCTGCCACAGAACCACATGCCCCCATTGTTGTGTGTGTGCGTTTGTGTGTGGTACTAAGGATTGAACCTAGGGTCTCATGCATGCTGGGCATGCACTTTACCACAGAGCTATGACTCCAGCCCTAGAAGCTTTATTGTCTATGTTCCGATTTGAATTTATGTTTGCATATGATGTAGGTGTGAACCCAGGGCCTAACACGTTAGGCCAGCTCCCTACAAGTAAGTTACAGCCCCAGCCTCTTTTCATATTTTTTGATGCTCTTGTACATTTTTTTAAAACAGTTTTGTTTCTTTGTGTGTAGACATAGCACTAATGTCGAGCATTGATCTTTTATCTGTTTTTCCTAAACTTTACTTTTAGTGCCTTTTTTTGTAGATTCAGTTGGATTTTTCTACATAGATGACAAAACTGAATAAAGATAGTTTTGCTTCTTTTTTTTCCCAATTAGGATGTCTTTTATTTATTTTTCTTGCCTTATTGCTGTCTAGAACTTATCATAGAATGTCCAATAGTAGTGGCCAGAGCAGGCAAAGAGTGAATATATTAGAAGAGTGAAGAATACTAGTTTTCTAGTATTTGAAATTTTTCCAGAGGTTTTCTGCTAAATATTTCCAATGTAATTCCATTTTGATCATTTATATAACTGGCATCCTTTTAAAGTTATTGAGACTTGTTTTATTGCCCAGAATATTCCATGTCCACTTGAAAAGAATGTGTTCTGCTGCTGTTGGCTGGAGTATTCTATAAATGTCCATTCAGAAACTTCATTTTTAAAAATTTTTTAATACAAAGTGGGTGAAATACGAAGTGTATTCATTTCCCTCTTGCCAAATTCATAGTTTGAGTCTGGAAATCCTGCCAATGTTTTCTTCTAGCTGAGGAACAGTCTTCTGATTGGATTGACAGCTTTGAACTGAAAGACATTATTTCATTAGTGCACTAATCAACCACAGAGATTACCTGATTGGCTATTTAGTAATTAAATGAAGTTGCTTGTAATTCTTTTAAGCATACACAGAACTAATGAACCCCTTACTTTCTGGCAGGCTTGGGGTATTCTTATGTGATATGAAGGACCCCAAAATTCTTCTTTAAAACTTTTAACCTCAACAAGCAAATATTTCAATTTCAAAGGAAAGTTCCTTACTTGTGGGGCATTTAAGTACAATAAAAAAAAGTACAGGTTATGAAATAGTCCTTAGACAAGCCCCCGCCCCCAGCCCCGTGCTGGGGATTGAACCAGCACTGAACTATATCTAAACTGTACCACTGAACTATCTCCAGACTCCTTCCATCCCCTTTTTTGTGAGACAAGGTCTTACCAGGTTGCCCAGGGGGCCCTTGAACTTGCAGTCCCTTCTGCCTCAGTCTAGGGAGTTGCTACGACCACAGTGTAATGCCACCACACCCAGCTGTAGTGTTTTGGAGGTCTTTATGGAAAACCTTTTTACACTAGCTCTTCTTTTGTACTCCTCATAGACTGTTTTAGTGTTTTTGAGGAAATTTTAGTGCAAAATAATGTCTTTGGTTATTGCAACAGTCTAATGATATAAAGTGTGATTTTGGTGAAACAGAAGCCTATACTGGATTATAAATCATAGGTGTGATAAGCAAAATCTGGGAAAAAATCTCAGCAAAATTCTGAGATTCTAATCTCAGAATTGAAGGATACTTTGAATAGGTAACTTACTTCTGTCTCTGTTTTATAGATGTTTTATCAATGGAAAGATGTTTGAGGCAATTAAGATACAGAGACTTGAGGGACTTTACCTAACAGTGGTTCTCTTAGTAGGAACTTGGAGGACTTTGGCAGTGTCTTTAGAGTTTTGGTTGCTTTTCTTGGGAAGGAGGTGTGCTGGTGGATAGAGTCCAGGGATGATGCCAGATACTCTGCAGTGCATAAGATTTTCCCTCAGAACAATAAGAACATCATTTGGCTCCAGTGTTCTGAACTTGAGAAATCCTAGTCTGAAGCCAGTGTTATCTGGAGTTTTAATTAAGAATATAGATCTCAGCCAGGTGCAGTGGTGCACACCTGTAATCCCAGCCCTTTGGGAGGCTGAGACAGGAGAATCATGAGTTCAAAGCCAGCCTCAGCAACGGTGAGGCACTAAGCAACTCAGTGAGACCCTGTCTCTACATAAACACAAAATAGGGCTGGGGATGTGGCTCAGTGGTCAAGTGCTCCTGAGTTCAATCCCCGGTACCCCCCCCCCCCCCCAAAAAAAAAAAAAAGAATGTAGATATCCATTGGGCTGTGGTTGTGGCTTGGTGGTAGAGCACTTGCCTAGCATGCGTGAGGCACTGGGTTCAATTCTCAGCATCACATATAAATAAATAAATAAATAAATAAATAAATAAATATAAAGGTTCATAAAAAATTTTGAAAAAAAATAAAAGAATATAGATCTCAGCTCTACCTTTGGTGGGTTATATATAGTACTGTCACCAACTATTGGCAATCATCTCTAAATTATTATTTTCTTTCAAGTTTATTTTATTTTTTGGTACTAGGGATTGAATTGTGTTTAACCACTGAGCCACACTCCCAGCACTTTTTGTTTTTTTAGACAGGGCCTCTCTAAATTGCTGAGGCTGGCTTTGAACTAAGATCCTCCTGTCTCAGCCTCCTGAGATGCTGGGATTATCTAGTTCATTGTTTTAAAAAAATTGAGGTAAAATTTACATAAAATAAAACCACCAACCATTTAAAAGTGTACATTCAGTAGCATTTCAGTAAATTCAATATTCTGTGCAACTGTGATCTATATCTAGTTCCAAGACCTTTTTAATTACTTTATAAGGAGACCCCATACCCATGAAACAGTTCCTCTCCATTTTCTCCTTCCCCACCCCCAGCAGCCACTAGTCTGTTTTCTGTCTTTGTGGATTGTATAGTATTTTGATGTGTTTTGCTCTGGAAAGAACATGATACAGGAAGTCAGGAGGACTTCCATCCTTTTGGACTTTTCATCCTGGCTTCCTTGTTCTTTCTCTTACTATGATTTGGGCAAGTAATTCATATGTTGTAAGCCTCAGTTTCCTTATTTTTTAAATGTTTTTCAGTTGTAGATGGACACAATATCTTTATTTATATTTTATATGGTGCTGGGGATCAAACCCAGTACCACACACATGCAAGGCAAGTGTTCCACCACAGAGTCACAATCCTAGCCCCTCCTTTTATTTTTATTTGACAACTGTCAAAATAGTCAGAATGCTGTTCTTTAAATGAGATCTTTAAAGTCTGAAATTTTAGCCCAGGTATTGTTTGCTTAGCATTTTTCTTGTGTATCTGTAACAGTATTTTTAATTCTACACTGAATTTTCTCCCAGAGAGAACACCTAGAATGTTTCTGAACCTCCTTTCTAGGTACTTAGTTAATGTCCTTATATGCTTGGAATCTGAAATTAATGTTAGTATTAGCTTAGATAAAGTGATTAGGGAGATAAAGAGGCCTCCTTCCAATATTAACTTATCCTATAGCTAAATAAATATACTTTGGGTTATTTAATCAACATCTAACTTGTATCATTACCATATGATTAAAAATACAAAAAGCAAGTATATTTTCATTGGTGTTAGGAATTGAACCCAGGGCCTTGTGCTTGCTAAGCGTGTGGTCTACCACTGAGCTATAGTCTCAATCCCTAGCAAGAGTGTTTCTGTGTTCTCAAATCTACTTAAAACCTCTCATGGCTTTCTCTTCCATTAAAATTTTTTTTTTTTTAGTTGTTGATGGATCTTTATTTTATTCATTTATTATTTGTATGTGGTGCTGAGGATCGAACCCAGTGCCTCACGCATGCTAGGCAAGCGCTCTACCACTAGCTACAGCCCCAGCCCCCATTAAAATTTCTTAGCATTGCTTAGTAGGGTCCACAGACTTGACTTAAATTGCCTTGCCTATGCCATTCTACCTGATTCCCTACCCACATCGGTTTTCTCTTTTTCTCATAAACTGAATGCCTTAGGGTACCCCTTTCTGGTTTTCAGGTTTTAGCTCCAATTTTCATCTCAATGAATGAAACCTGCCCTTATCATCCCAACTACCTATAGCTTGTTTTAGTAGCTTTAAATGAGTATGATAGGGAGAGAATAATACGATGGAATTCCCACTGCCCAGTTTCAGTAATTATTAGTATTCCATTATTCATAGTCACCCAGCTTAAAGTACTACCCTTGCTGCTCTTTCCATTCACTCACTCTCTGCCTTACCACTCTTTTTTTCTTTTTCTGGAATTATCATTTTATTTTATTTTATTTTCCACTAAGAGCAGGAATTCTGTCAGAGCAGGGATTCAGATATTCACTCTGGGATTCCCAGTACCTCAAACTGTCCCCGTGTACAGTAGGTACTCAGTATTTACTAAGTGAATGAATTAAGTAACTTCAAAAAAGCAAGGACTGTGTTTTATCCATGTTCATATATATTTGTTTTCTCTTTAGTACTGGAGATTTAACCAAGGAGCACTCTACTGCTGAACTCTATCCTCAGCACACCCCCCCCCCCTTTAAATTTGAGTACTAGGAATTGAATCCAGGGGTGCTTTACCACTGAACTTCATCCCAAGCCCTTTTTTTAAAAAAAAAATATTTTTTTAGTTGTAGATGGACACAATGTCTTTATTTTATTGCTTTGTATGTGGTGCTGAGGATCGAACCCAGGGCCTCGCGCATGCGAGGCAAGCGCTCTACCACTGAGCTACAACCCCAGCCCTCAAGCCCTTTTTATTTTTTATTTAGAGATAGGATATCACTAAGTTGCTAAGACTTGCCTTGAACTTGTGATCCTTCTGCCTCAGTCTCCTGAGTTGCTGGGATTACAAACGTGTGTGGCAGCACCCAGAATATTTATATTTTTAATTGTCTATAATGAAGAGCTTCTTCAGATGTAGTAGATAGCATTTATTTGTTGTAATAATTTTATTTTCTATGTCACTGCACCCTGTACCGACAGTAGACCTATTTACATAGTAACCCTTTTCAGGATTTTTCTGATGAAAGGAGATTAGTGTATGTATCTTTCATTTACTTTTTAATCATCCTGCTTATGTAATAAAAACAAGCTTTTATTGATTGGAAGTTTTTTATTCTTGCCAGATTCAGTTGGTTTTTGATTCGTCTGTGTTGTCTTATTGATAAATGTGGACTAGAGAATAATGTGTTACATTTTTCTTTTTGTGTGTGTGTGGGGTTTTTTTTTTTTTTTGGTACTGGAGATTGAACTCAGGGGCACTTGATCACTGAGCCACATCCCCAGCCCTATTTTGTGTTTTATGTAGAGATAGGATCTCACTGAGATGCTTAGCGCCCCGCCATTGCTGCAGCTGGCTTTGAACTCGTGATTCTCCTTGTTTCAGCCTCTCTAAGTGCTGGGATTACAGGCTTGCATCACCGCGCCTGGCTCTACATTTTTCTTTCTTATCTGTTATCTTTAGAACTACAGAAGCTAAGAGCTAGAAGGGATATTAGAGAGATATTTAGGTTTAGTTCACAGTTAGCTAGTGGGCAGCCTAAGACGTCATCATTTTCTCAATTTTTTTTTAATATATGCGTTCTGTCTTATTGGTTGAGCTCTTAAGTTTAATTAGGGAGCATGTATTGTACACTTTTAGTAACGTATGGCCTTTGCATCAAGCACAGAGTTAATTTTATTTTTTATTGTGAGAATAATGTGAAGGTGTTGCCTTATTTAAAAATAATATTCTTCTATATGCCTTATGGGAAGATAGACCTGGAAGACAAATCTTGATTATTTGTGCAATAGGTATATAAAAGGAATTGAGAATGGGACAGATGAGATAAAGAGAATTAACAGAAGGCTGCAGATGGTGGCTTAGTACTTTGGAATGCATCCATCAGTTCCTGCTGCCCAGTTCAATGAAAAAGGTCCATTTGAGCCTCCCTTGAGTTAAAAAATGTGATGTAATGGACATAGGATGTGAAAGCTGGTTTTCACTGAAAGTTATTATTAGGTTGGATCAGATAGATTTGGTTTTTTTTGGGGGGAGGAGTACCAGACCGGGGATTGAACTCAGGGGTACTCGACCACTGAGCTCTATCCCCGGCCCTATTTTTTTTCTTGGTACTAGAGATTGAACTCAGGGGCACTCGACCACTGAGCCACATCCCCAGCCCTCTTTTTTGTGTTTTATGTAGAGACAGGGTCTCACTGAGTTGCTTAGTGCCTTGCTGTTGCTGAGGCTGGCTTTGAACTCGCAGTTCTCCTGTCTCAGCCTCCCTAAGTGCTGGGATTACAGGCATGCGCCACTGCGCCTGGCTAGATAGATTTGGAATGTTGGGTAGAGAGACAAGATGGGAAGAACTGATGACTTGGATTACCTAGGTCCTTAATAGATAATTTCTTTTTCCATTTATCTGGTAAAAGCCAGATACTTGGTATTTGGTTCCTGATGCTTTGATATTTGTGCATGTATGTGACTCAAGCACTCAACCAACTGAGCTATATCCCCAGCCCTTGAAGTAGTTCTTGAAGCTTAAACATAATTTGAGTCTCCATCAATGGTATGTTTTGTCTTTGTGTGAAGACAGATGAGGAAAGAGGAGTGGAACCATAGCCACCTTCTCAGGTGACACCATCCAGAACATTCTGGGCGTTGCCACTCTGTGTGTGTGTGTTTGTGTTTTCAGTGCTGGGGATTTCAACCCAGGGTCTTGCACAGGGTAGACAGACACTGGATCACTGAGCTACACTCCTGGCCCCTGTATTTGTGCATCTACTTTTTTTGGGGGGGAGAAGGGTACTAGGGATTGAACCCGGGAATTTAACCACTGAGCTACATCTCCAGCCCTTTTTGTCTTTGAAACAGGGTGTTACTAGGTTGCTTATGGCCTCATTATGTTGCTGAGGCTGGCTTTCAACTTGTAATTCACCTGTTCTAGCCTCCAGAGTTGCTGGGCTTACAGGCATTCACCACTGCACCCAACTGCATTCTGTCTTTTAAAGATGATTTTGTCTTTTTTGCAGATACCATGTAGTCTGAATTCATTAACTGTTGTGAAAATTACCTTCAGAAGTGCCTGATACCCCTCTTTAAAACTGGTCTGAGGCTGGGTGCGGTGGCACATGCCTGTAATCCTAGCACTTTGGAGGCTGAGACAGGAGAATTGCAAGTTCAGAGACAGCCTCAGCAATCCCGAGGCGCTAAGTATCTCAATGAGACCCTGTCTCTAAATAAAACACAAGGGGCTGGGGTTATGGCTCAGCGGTTGAGCGCTTGCCTCACATACGTGAGGCACTGGGTTCGATCCTCAGCACCACATAAAATAAAAATAAAAATATTAAAAAAATAAATAAATAAATAAATAAAACACAAAATAGGGCTGGAGATGTGGCTCAGTGGTCAAGTACCCCTGACTTCAATCCCCGGTCCAAAAAAAACCAACTGGTCTGAGGTTTGATTGTGTCTGGCTCTAATCTCTACCTTCTCTTGGGGGACACACACCTTTGATTGTCCTTACTGTAAATAGACCTTTTGCAGGCTCTCAGATCTTCCTCCAGTCACTTGTGAGGTTGGTATTAGATGAAGACTGTGTGTGATGAGATGTGGATTTTTTTTTTTTTAAAGGAGCAGAATCAAATTACTTTTGTGGGGAACAATGAAAGCCGAGTTACAGTCCTGACCTTGGAAACTAGAATATTGAGGAAAATGGCTAAGTTATATATAATTGTGTGACTTACTCCTTTGCAAGATTTGTTTTCAGGCAAATACCTTTGTAGATCTAGAGTTGGTGTAATTTAGGTGTTTATAATTGTTATTTTTTTTGGTGCCCTGGATTAAACTCCTTGGACTCGACCACTGAGCCACATCCCCAGCCCTATTTTGTGTTTTATGTAGAGACAGAGTCTCACTGAGTTGCTTAGTGCCTCGCCATTGCTGAGACTGGCTTTCAACTTGTGATTCTCCTGTCTCAGCCTCCCTATATAATTGTTCTTAAGCATGTCCTTAGTCTACTGCTCTATCTTGGCTATGATTGCCCCCACTTAAACTCTATTTCTACCATTCTTGTCCTCAGTCTACTGCTCTATCTTGCCTATGACTGCCCCACTTAAACTGTTTCTACAATTGCTAAGCTTACTTCCTCCCTTAACATTGTTTGTACTTGTGGGTCTCAACAGCAGGAAAAACAAAATGATTGGTGTTGGGACCACCATCTTTACTACAAGAACTTAGGTCTAGTCTTTCATTTGGTATGCAATTTGATATTTTGGGCATGCTCTCCAAACTATTCTGTAATGTAGATGTCTGCTCTGCCGCTAGTCCAGATTTCTTGTGCATTTAGAAGAAGGATTGTTAATGATTGTTTAATTCTAAGGAGGGCAAAGATTCTTGATTTTTTTCACACACACACACACACACACACACACACACACACACACACGAGATTGAACCCAGAGGCACTGTAC
The DNA here is from genome assembly GCA_028644305.1 of Xerus rutilus. NCBI lineage: Eukaryota > Metazoa > Chordata > Mammalia > Rodentia > Sciuridae > Xerus > Xerus rutilus. The sequence continues at coordinate 98,155,974 of CM053403.1, forward strand.
CACTGTGCCACATCCCCAGTCCCCCCCCCCCCCTTCTTTGTGGTGCTGGGGATCGAACCCAGGGCCTGGTACATGCAAGACAAGCACTCTACCAACTGAGCTACATCCCCAGCCCCTCTTCTTTTTTTTAAAAAAAAAAATATATATTTTTTAGTTGTAGGTGAACACAATATCTTTATTTTATTTTTATATGGTGCTGAGGGTCGAACCAAGTGCCTCGCGTGTGTGAGGAAAGCGCTCTACCACTGAGCCACAACCCCAGTCCCCGGTTCTTATTTTTTATTTTGAGACAGGAACTTGCCAAGCTGAGGCTATGTTACGAACTTGGGGTCCTCCTCCCGCCTCATCTGTTAAGGTTGCTTGGATTACAGGTGTGCACTAATGTGCCCTGTATGATAAAATTTTGAAATTTGTTGCAAATACTTTGTGAACTTTCTCAGTTGGCAGTGATACACCTGAGCATTAATTCGAGCAGATGCAAGTTTATTATTGTAATATTCTAACTAATATTTTCATGTGCACTCTGAAATGGGATAAATAGATGGTTGGGGTGAGGAGTTGGAATGGGGGTAGGTGGGAGTGAATTATATAGCTAGTACTTCCCAGGATCTGTTTATTAATTTACTGTTAGCCTTTCTCAATGATGCACCGATGATGATGATTATTTTTAGTGGTGCTGGGGATCAGCCTAGGGCTTTATGCAAGCTAAACATGTGTTCTATCAGTGAGCTAATGATATTGCCTATATGGACAATATTAAAATATTTTTCAGTACGTTGTTTCTTATTTGCAGCAAAAGGAATGTGTGAAAGATAAATAAGTTAATTAAGTCACTTAGAATCCATTTGTTTTTGTGCCTTTGGTGCCTAGTAGATTCCTCCACTTCTCTTTTTTGTTTTATTATGTTGGTTTTATGAAACTCCTCAGCCCTGGGCTCAAGCAGTCCTCCCACCTAGGGGTGCACTGCTATTCCTGGCTCACTTCCAGTTTTTGAATGAATGAATAAACAAGCACTTCCCTCCTTTTTATTATTGCATCTTATAAATATTTACCCTTTATTTACTGATTTGCCTATTTTATTTCCTCCTCATTGATTCATCTTTCTGCCTTTCCCTTTTGGCAATAGTGTTTTAAAATGTTGCTAAAGTAGGCCAGGCAGAGTGGTGCAGGCCTGTAATCCCAGCAGTTCGGGAAGCTGAGGCAGGAGGATCAAAAGGAGCCACCTTTAGCAATTTGGCTAGGCCCTAAGCAACTTAGTGAGACCCTGTCTCTAAGTAAAATACAAAACAGGGCTGGGGATATGGCTCAGTGGTCAAGTGTCCCTGAGTTCATTCCCCGGTACCAAAAAAAAAAAAGTTGCTAAAGTAGCAGATAGGTAAACTACTTTCAGTTATGTATTCCTAATAAAGAATTTTGTAATTCATGGAGTAATTCTGGTGTAAATTGATGCCTGACTGGCATTTTTGGTATAATTCATTGGAGGTCTGGCAGTATAACATGGTCTTTAGTTTCTTTTATAATTTATATGTTCCTCCAGAGAATACTCATAGAAAAGTAACATTTTTTTTAATGATTTCAGGACAGCAATTTCATGATCATCAGTTTTTGAAAATCCTGGAGTTTGTTTAGTTATTTATTGTGTGAAACATTGGTCACTCAAGATGAAAAATTACCACTTTGAGAAATTATTTCATATAAAAGAACTCGGGGAACAAAACTAAAGTACTGTACAGTATCTGCATTTTTTTCACCATGAACTGGAATAAGAGAAAGTGAAATAAAGTTTGTGATAAAAGAATGAAGAATCAAGTTGTCTTATTTTCTCCTCCAAAGGTGTCATTACACAGTAAGATCGTCATTTAGTATCGTGTGTGAAATATCTGGGGCTGCAGATGAATTGATGTCATTCACTGGCCAAATGTGTTTGAATTTTGGGAAAAAATGTGATCTATAATATTTCTAAGTTAAGTGAAAATCGAAGCCCAATGTTTTGTATTCCAGAAAATCCGAAGGGTATGTCATCTCTCTGCTTAACACAAAGATACTTTTATTATAATACATTTCTGTTGATAGTTGGTAGAGTGCATATGTCAGACCTGTTTGACTTACTAGTCCCACTAAGAAATGGTGATGCGTTGATGTGTCTTTTTTTTTTTTTTTTTTTGAGATTATCTTGGAACTGCACAAGTGATCCTCTCAAGTAGTGTGGAATATGGGTTTGCCTCACCCCATCTTAACTGAATGGCAGAGTTTATGTTACTGTAGCACCAAAGAATTGATACCTCTGTTTGTATCTGTGGGCATTTCTTTTCTTTCTTTCTTTCTTTTTTTTGGGGGGGCACCCAAGCCGCATCCCCAGCCCTTTTTAATTTTTTTTTTTTTAAATCTTTTAGACAGGATCTAAGTTGCTTAGTGCCTTTTTAAGTTGTCCAGGCTGGCCTTGAATTTGTGGTCTTCCTGCCTCAGCCTCTTGAGCTACTTATAGGTATGTGCTATTGTGTCCAGTGGTATTTAATATAAGAGGATTTAGCTAACTGTGTTTTCAATAAAATTGTTTCTGAGTATACCGTTCTTTTAAATTACTCTTCACTTAAATTACCATATCCTTTACAGTGACTGTATACTATAGGTAGGATAAAATGGGAAGATGTCTTAAAGTAGTGTCAAGTAGCCTCCACTGTCTGGGTTGTGATGGATTGGCTGCTCTGATTTTTCCCTTAGGCTTTATTTGTTGGTGGCAAGTGAAGATTACTGGTAGTACCTCTTTTAGAGAATAGAGGGTTTGTGTTTATAGTGGGTCAGAATTTGGAGTTTAAAAAATGTTGTTTGTAGCAATTTCAGTTTAATTATTTCTTTACTTTTATCCTACAAATAATTTGAATTTTTAAAAAAGAATTATTTTGTGGTTTTACATGGACATAATACCTTTATTTTATTTGTATGTGGTGCTGAGAATTGAATCCAGTGCCTCACACATGCAAGGCAAGCACTCTATCACTGAGCTACAACCCCAGCTCTAATTTGAATTTTTTAGTCTGTTAGTTTTTCATCCCTCCTTCCCTCCATCCTCTGTTTATCATGTAGCATCTACTGGAACAGACTTTGCATTTACATTTTTTTTAAAAATATTTTTTTAGTGACAATTGGACACAGTATTTTTATTTTGTTTGTTAATTTTTATGTGGTGCTGAGATTGAACTCAGTGCCTCACATGTGCAAGGTAAGCGCTCCACCACTGAGCTACAACTCCAGCCCTTAAATTTGTTTTGTTGTTAGTTCATGTTGTTTATTAAATCATATACAATTTCTTATCTGGTTTGGAGCCGAAAGTCAGCAACACTTGTCACAATAATATCTGTTAAAGTGGCTGGCCATAAAAACTGCAACACCTCCTTCATCTGAAGGGATCCCCCTTTCTCTCAACCGTGACCAGTTGTTCCATTCTCATCCACACTGCAGTATTTCAGGACAGCCAGCTCAACTTTCTCCTGTTCATCCTTTTCTTAGGAGTGGTGTTAGACTTTTTCCTTTACCATGGAGACTCAACACAAGGAGAGGAACGTACTTCTTGAATATTGTCTGACAAAGTACATCCATTTTCCAGTTGCTTGCCAGCAAATTAGTCTTTGCTGAATGAGAGGAATTCCTTCCTTATCCTTGATCTTGCCCTGTTGTATCAAGGTATTCGATTTCCAGAGTGCCCGTTTTCCTCCTGAATTCTTAAAAAAATGTGCCTCGAGGTGGTGGTTGCACTGAAGGTGATGCATTAGAAAGGAAGTTTAGTTTTTTGTTCACTGGACATTTGAGGCTTTGTCACTATATCCACAGGCCCTTTCCAATATGATGATGATTTCAAGAAGAATCTTTGGTTTTTTTTGGTACCAGGGATTGAACTCCTCGGGATACTCGACCACTGAGCAACATCCCCAGCCCTATTTTGTGCTTTTATTTAGAGACAGGATCTCATTGAGTTGCTTAGTGCCTGGCTGTTGCTGAGGCTGGCTTTGAATTCACGATTCTCCTGTCTCAGTCTCCCAAAGTGCTGGGATTACAGGTGTGTGCCACTGCGCCTGGCTCAAGGAAGAATCTTTTCTGGTATTTCTTTTAATACTTCCAAAGCTTTGCTATTTCTGTGTTAGAGAAATTAATGTGGTGATTTTATGAAGCCGGCAGCTTGTGCTTCAGGGTGTTATGTGCTCTGTTCAGTGAAAAAACTTGAAGGGTATCTTTGAATATGGCTCCCAATTTAAAAATTTCTTTTTGTGAATTAAGAAGATGGACAATATGTCCTTGTCATTTTTCCCCCCCAGACCTTTATTTTTCTATTTGTTTCCTTGGCTCTCAAATACTAATAAATTATTTCCTTCTTATCAGTGTTCTGAGCAATAAAATAAATAAAGCCAGTATAGTGTGTTAGGATTTTTGTTTCTAAAACTAGGCTTGGTCATCTTATGGAGAGACCATGATGTATTCAGCTATTCCTCCAGTTTAGACCCTTTGATTGTTATGGTTCCTTTGCTTTTAAAAAAAAAAAAAAGTGTGTATCGTGCACATTTGTAATTACTGTGAGTTCTTAAACCATTTTAAAGTTAAACCATAGTTTTTAATGGCTGTACTGCATACATTGGTTAAGTTTCTATTGTGTGCATTTTAGCAGAAATGGCCTTTAAAAGAATTTCAGCATAGGCCTAGTGACAGCCATTGACTGGCATTGTGTTTCCTTTGATATTTCAGTTTTACTTTATAAAATGGGAAATTTTTTTGTACTGTACTTGCTGCATATAGAGGCTTTGAAAGTAATATTAGTCATATGCAAGAAAAACGTTTTATAGCAATTTCATAAGTTAGAGTTAGTGAAAGCAGTATTGCTGGTCAGATTTTGACAAGTCCTGCAGAAAATGCTATTGCTACAGTCCTTCCTTTGGGTGAAAGGTGAAATGGTTGCTTTCTGGAATTTCCTTGGACAGAGCTTCCAGATAGTGGAGATTTTACATATTACTTGCTTTTTAATAAAACACTAATAATTTTTCTTGTTTGTTAGTAAATATGCAGAGTGAGATGGATGTGGGGACTGGGGAATGTAGCTCAGTGGTAGAGTGCTTGCCTAGCATGTAAGAGGGTCTTGAGTTCAATTGCTAGTACTGCAAAAAAAAAAAAAAAAAAAAGAGAGAGAAAGAGAAACAAAGATGAATGTGGTTACTTCTGCTTTCACAGACTCCAAATGTAGTGTGATATGATCTTTAGAGTTTATAAATTAAATATAGTTTCTGATTAAAAGGAACTTAATCTCGTGTATAGGAGCATGACTGAATATGTAGCAATAGCCTGTGGTCAATCTTGGTGTGAGAACTGTATTCTAGAGCCATAAAGCCACCTTCTAAGCTGTAATTATTTGGTCTCATTCTTGTGCTGTGTAACTGTTTTCTTTTTCTTATTTTTTAAAAACTATTTTTCATTGTAGATGGACACAGTACCTTTATTATATTTATTTTATGTGGTGCTGAGGCTCAAGCCCAGTGCCTCACACGTGCTAGGCAAGTGCTCTACCACTGAAACACAACCCTGGCTGTTACTTTATTTTAATAAATAAATATTTATTTATTTTTAAAATATTTTTAGTTGTAGATGGATACAGTAACTTTATTTTATTTATTTATCTTCAGGTGGTGCTGAGGATCGAACCCAGTGCCTCCATGTACCAGGCAAGCGCTCTACCACTGAGCTACAGCCCCAGCCCAATAAATAAAGGGCCTGTAACATACCAGGTTTTAGGTGCCAAGTATAAGCAGTCAAAAAAAGATAAAGGCAACTACATCAGTATGTGGGCTCTGATAGATATGCAGGGTACCCTGGAGCAAATACCTTAAGATGCAGAATAGCTTAGTTTCCTCAGGGGCTGGGGATGTAAGTAGGTAGTAGGGCCCTTGCCTAGCACCTTTTTAAAAAAGCTTTCCCAGGAACTGCACAGAGACTTGAAGGTTTGGGGTTTTTTTGGTACCAGGGATTGAGCTCAGGGGTACTCAACCACAGAGCCATATCCCCAGCCCTATTTTGTGTTTTAATGCAGAGACAGGGTCTCACTGAGTTGCTTAGTGCCTCACAGTTGCTGAGGCTGGCTTTGAACTCAGGGTTTCTCCTGTCTCAGCCTCCCAAAGTGCTGGGATTACAAGTGTGAGCCACCGCGCCTGGCTTTGAAGGTGTTTTTGTATCAGAGATTGAACCTAGGGGTGCTTAATCACTGAGCCACATTCCTACCCATCCCCCCCCCCATTTAATTAAAAATTTTTTTATTAGTTTCAGATGGACACAATATCTTTATTTATTTATTTTTATGTGGTGCTGAGGATCAAACCCAGTGCCTCACGCATGCGAGGCAAGCGCTCTACCACTGAGCTACAATCCCAGCCCTTTTTATTTTTTATTTTGAGACAGGATTTTGCTAAATTGTTGAGAGTGCCCTTGAATTTGTGATCCACCTGCCTCAGCCTCCCGAGTTGGCTGGTGTTATAGGAGTGTGCCACCATGCCTGGATGGATCACTAAGCCCAGCTGAGACTTCAAGGTTTTCAAGAAGTAGTCTAGTTTTTTTGGGTTTTTTTGACTGTTGTTTTCTAGTATTGGGAGAAACTGGAGAGGTAGAAAGACCAATTACTAGGTTAACGTAAGAGATGGTGACATTTTGAGCTGAAGTAGAGATAATGAGAATAAAGAATAGGAAGCCATAGAAGAGATGTTGTAGAGAAAGAGATGAGATATACAGAACTTAATAGTTGAAAGAGGGGGTGAATGAAAAAAACTAGAACTGCACCCCAGATTCTGCTTTAGGGGCTGAGATAGAGAGGAATTCTCTTTGCAACCATGAAGCAAGTTGAGAGATAAAGTAAATAAATTCTCAGCTGGGCGTGGTGGCTCAAGCCTGTAATCCCAGCACTTAGGGAGGCTGAGATAGGAGAATCGCAAGTTCAAAGCCAGCCTCAGCAACGGGGAGGCGCTAAGCAACTCAGTGAGACCCTGTCTCTACATAAAACACAAAATAGGGCTGGGGATGTGGCTCTCAGATCGAGTACCCTTGAGTTCAATCCTCAGTACCAAAAAAAAAAAAAAAAGTAAATTTTCAGTTACCTTCATGTACCTTTAGCAGTTACTAACTGAAGGCCAGTCTTGTTTGATCTATGTTTTCCCACCTAGATTATTTGAAGCAAATCCCAGACATCCTATTCTATCCATAAATACGTACCTTCAGTCTACTCATAAAAGACATTGCTTCTTAAAAAACCAAAAGCTCAACACAGTGATGCATTCCTGTAATCCCAGTGGCTCAGGAAGCTGAGGCAGGAGGACCTGGGAGGCACTTTAAATGAAATACAGAATAGGGCTGGGGCTCAGTGGTTGACTGCCCTTGCATTCAATCCCCAGTAACAGCCCCCCCCCCGGGGGGGGGGGGACAGCAGAGCTGGGTGTTTGCTTTAGTGGTGGGACATTTGCCTAGCATGTGTGAAGCCCTGGATTTCATCTGTAGCACTGCAAGAAAAACAAAGTACTCACTAATGTCATCAAAGTTTACATTTTCCCATTTGGTCTACTCTTTTTACAACTTGAAGCTTCATTCAAATATAGTCCATACACTGCAAATAGTTCTGTCTTTAATATCTTTTAATAATTTTCCCTCTTTACTTGGATTTTGTTTATTGGAGAAAAAGCAGGCTTCTTTTTGTCTTTAGAGTTTTCAGGTTTGGAAGTTGCTGGTTTTAACTCCATTAGGTCATTTAACATGTTCCTTTGTTCTCTGTGTCCTAGAAAAATTGGTGATTAAGTTCGATCAAATTTATGTTTATTTTATCCTTCAAATTTGGTGGTGCAAGTAGTACACATAATGCCTGTTGGTGTTCTGAGGTATTAGTAGCCACTGATGATCACCGTTCAGATCCATTGCTTTTTAAGGGGTTGTGTAGTACTGATATCGCAGTTGTCATTTCTTCAAAGGTAGCCAGAATATCTTTATATAGAGAAACTCCTGCTAAGCATGTATGAGTATGTGCCTGTAGTCCCATATACTCAGGCTGACAGTCTGGGCAATATTGTGAGACCTTGTCTCTTTAAGAGAGAAATTAAAAAAGAAAAATGTCTCATCAGATATTTATCTTGAGATGCAATTTATTTAAGACAAGATATACACATGATTATGTCTCCCATTGTCATTTTTTTTAAAAACATGTTTTTAGTTGTAGATGGACACAATGTCTTTATTTTATTGCTTTGTATGTGGTGCTGAGGATCGAACCCAGGGCCCCACGCATGCGAGGCAAGCGCCCTACCACTGAGCTACAATCCCAGCCCCTCCCATTGTCAGTTTTTAAAATACTGTTTTTTACCTAGAGAAGAATGATTGAACTAGAGATGCACATGTGTGTTTTAAGGAGGTAGAATCATGAGAATGATCAGGGAATAGACGTGGTGGGGAAATGTGTTTAAGAGAGAAATGTTGGCAGTGGTGCACATCTGTAATTCCACCTACTCAGTTGATCAAGGCTGATCACAAGTTTGAGGCCAGCCTCAGCAACTTGGCAGGACCCTCTCTCAAAATTAAAAATAAAAAGGCTGTTATAGCTCAGTGGGGTAGAATACCCCTGGGTTCAATCCCCAGTTCAGAGGGGGTGGGGAATGTTGGTGGATATGTTTGGAATCAACAGTAAAATAGGCGAAGAGACTAGGGGTTGTAGTGCTTTGGTGGATGATGAAGATGGTTTGCAGTGGTACCAGTGTACACATCTGAGTCTGTTGGTTTTGGGTTTTCTTTTCTAGTGCTCAGGTAATTGCATGTGAGATATATAATAATTATTCATCAGGTTTGGGCTTTTGCATGGAAGTATGAAAGAGGGATTGGAGGAAAGCCTAAAGTTAGAGAGTGAAGTGATTGATCATAGCAGCATGGGGCTGATTTAGGATGTGTAGAGAGTAATGCACACTGACTGGTGGAAGGTGCTTAGTAAGTACAAGGCAGAATTTGATTGGAAGAAAATAAAGCATTACAGGGACCAGGATCCCAGGATCAATTGAATAGGAGTTTTGGATTTGAGTGACATGTAGGATATGGGACAGGAGGTAAGGATTTGAGGGTGACATGCAGTAGGATAAGGGACAGGAGATAAGGATTTGAGGGTGGGACACAGTATCTTCCAAGGGCAAGATCTCTGGATCATGGGGTAATGCAGAGTACATTTATGATATCAGGGCTCCTGACATTTGGTAGACAAGAGTTATTGAAGATTAAAAGCAGCTATAGGTAAGGATTTTAAAATCATCTAGGTCAATGGTGGGAGGGGGAGGAGAAGACAACAGCTATAAGGGAACAATTGAAAGATTGATGACTAATGGAGAGACAGAGTAGAGCTGGATTATGTGAGCCTCGAAGAATACATTTTCATGGGTGGTTACCCAGTGGAAATTAAGAAGTGGTATATAGCCAGTGGAAGGAAGAGCCACCGTGGTTCTATAGTCATTATGGAAAAATTTTCTCCTGAAGAGATGGATCTGTTACGGCAAAAAATGGAGAATATTGCCAAATTGCTATGCATAGAGGTTAAACCAATTTGTACTTCCACCAGCAGTGTATGGGATTGTTCATTTCCTACACAGGACATTCAGTAGCATACTTCATCACAGGCTTTTTATTACATTTCTAATGGGCACAACAAATCTTGGCCCATTCCATTCTGTATTCAGCAGTGATTGGCTTCTAGACTAGTGCAGTTCATTGCCATTTTATCTGCATTGTAACTTGCATAGGTTCGCCCTATTAAACTGGTC
>CM053403.1:98165879-98301623 GCA_028644305.1 Xerus rutilus
GGCTCAAGCCTGTAATCCCAGCACTTAGGGAGGCTGAGACAGGAGAATCGCGAGTTCAAAGCCAGCCTCAGCAATGGCGAGGTGGTAAGCAACTCAGTGAGACCCTGTCTCTACATAAAACACAAAATGGGGCTGGGGGTGTGGCTCAGTGGTCGAGTGCCCCTGAGTTCAATCCCCAGTACCAAAAAAAAAAAAAAAACTGGTCAAACTTTGCACTATGTTCCTATAGAATACATGTGCATAACCCATGCTTACATTTGTTTAGCAGAATGGTGAATGCAGGTGAATGTTTCTGAGAAACATTGCAAATGTTCATCTATAGAAGTGGCCCTACTTTTCTGCACCCTGGCCCCCTCTCTCTTCCCACATGTCCTTTAGCCATACTTCCATCTGCCACACTTATTCTACCCCCTAATGCCTTTTTTTTTTTTTTTTTTGGTGCCAGGGATTGAACTCTGGTATTTGACCACTGAGCTCCAGCCCCAGCCCCAGCCCCAGCCCCAGCCCTAGCCCTATTTTTTGTTTTATATAGAGACAGGATCTCATTGAGTTCCTTAGCGCCTTCCTGTTTGCTGAGGCTGGCTTTGAACTCACGATTTTTCTGTCTTAGCCTCCCAAAGTGCTGGGATTACAGGCATGCACCACCATGCCTGGTTTACCCCCTAATTCTTTACAGTGATCTGTCAGCCAGTTTATCCTCCAACAGCCCTTATAGTTCATCACACTCAATTATCTCTAACCCTCTCCCACCTCCACTCCCAGCATGTACCCCAGTGTTCCTATCTATCTCAGTGTGATTGATTACCTTTCCTCTCCTACTAACTTTCTCTCTGAGCTGGGCTGCTCTGTCAGATTTTAATATTGGAGAACAATGAGTTCCACCCTGAGCCTAAATTGTACTTTGTGCATCCTGACTTGTTCTCAACATCCAGGCAAAGCTTCTTGGAAAATAACCAGTGGGGAGAAGAGAAAGTTGCATCATCCCTATGCATTGTAGTCACAGTGTCTTTCGGCTTTAAGAAACAGCTCACTGCTAGACTCTCAGATGACCTGGGAAACAGTTACTCTGGCTTCATAAGTCATAATAGTTACAATCATTGCCTGCTATTTTTTAAATTATTAAGCATAATTACAATAGTACAGGTCATTAAATATATGCCATATTAACTGTTGGTTTTATTTGAGCATTAAAATAACCTGTGTGTGAATTGTTTCCATACTTTGTTGTACATACTGATAAAGTGCTCACAATTTAAAATGAACCCTGGTGAGCTTGACAGTATTTGTGATTTTAAAATATTGATCATTACTCTGATCATCCATACACATTTTGCTAGTTTCCTGAATGCTGCATCGGTTTTTTTGTTTTTGTTTTATTTTTTTGAGGTGGGGTGAAAGAAACTGAAACTTGAATGTCTGTTTAATCAGGCACATAATGTACCTTATTTCTTTTAGTTCTTATAGATAACGTTGGTGTAACTGGGATCATTATTTTTTTTCACAGACCAGGAAACTGAAGCTTAATCAATTGAATTTTTTTATTCTGCCCTTGGATATTTGGTTTTGAGCTACTCAAATGGAGACAGTACTATGTGCATTTTAAGATTTGTGGATGATTAAAAATACTATACATGTGAAGTATGAATCATAGTGCCTGATGCAGAAATTGTCATACAGATACATGTCCTATTCTCAGTAAATTTATGGTCTAGCACATCCTATCCTCCAAAATATTCTGTCTTTTGCTTAAACTTATTCATCTCTGGAGGCAGTTCATTCTATTTGGGACCACAGCATGAAATCATTTGTATATATGTTGTGAATAACTGACATTAGTACTTTGCTTTTATATGCTATTGTTTGGCCTGAATTCAATAAATTAAAATGTGAGCATAAACTATATTTACATTTTGAATGGTGTCTTTTTCTTGGGGGGAGGGTACTGGGGATTGAATTCAGGGGTACTTGACCACTGAGCAACATCCCCAGCCCTATTTTATGCTTTATTTAGAGACAAGGTCTCACTGAGTTGCTTAGTGCCTCGCCATTGCTGAGGCTGGTTTTGAACTTGCGATTCTCCAGTCTCAGCCTCCCAAAGTGCTGGGATGACAGGCATGTGCCACTGTGTCCCACTTGAATGGTGTCATTAGAACATTACTAAAGATTTAAAATAACATCACAACAAACCCTGAACTAAAACCAGTAATTCTTAACAATGCTTATTTTAACTTTGATCACATTGTTGGTAGCTCTTAGCGCCTCCCCCCCCCCCCCCCGCCAGTATCTTTTTACCAAGATATTCACAAACCATCCAGTTCGTAGTTCATTTAAAGTGTACAATTCAGGGGCTGAGGCTGTAGCTCAGTGATAGAGCACTTGCCTAGCATGCATGAGGCACTGGGTTCGATCCTCAGCACCACATATAAATAATAAATGAATAAAAAATAAAGATCCACGAACAGTTAAAAAAATATTTAAAAAAAAATAAAGTGTACAATTCAGGGATGAACTCAACTACTACATATGACTATAAAGCTCTAATTTAAAAATGTGTACAATTCAGTGGTATTAGTGTACTTAAAGAAGTTGTGTAGCCATTACCACAGCCAACTTTAGGACATTTTCACCAGCCATAAAAAGAAAACCCCAAAACTTTTACCAGTCATGCTACACAGACAGACCCATGCACGGAGTCTTCTAGAAACCACTTATCTACTTTTTGTCTTTGTAGATTTGTCTTCTTGGACATTTCCTATAAGTAGAATCATACAAAATGTGGTTCTTTGCCGCCTTTCACTTTGTAGAATGTCCATTCATGTTGTCGCAGGCATTTTTTTTGCCAAATATATTCCACTGTATGGATAAACCACATTTTGTTCATCCATTTAGTCGATAGACAGTTAAATTGTTTCTACTTTAGGACTGCTATTGCATAATGCTGCTATGAATATTCCTATACCATTTTTTTGTGGGGGCATAGATTTTTATTTCTCTTAAATGTATCGGTGTGTCTATATATGAGTGAATTTCCAGGTCATATGGCAAACTCTGTTTAGCCTTTGGAGGGATGACCAGATTTTCCCAAAGCTTTACATTCCCACCAACAGTGTATGAGGATTCAAAAATCTCCACATCCTGGCCAACTTTTTTAAAATTATAATTTATTCATAGACTTTTTCCTATTAGCCTACTGACAGTTGGATATTTTAGTGATGTTCTTCAGTATGGCACACACTGCTTGGTGTTTTTCCTGGAATTTGTCTGATTGCCTATGTGCTTCACTGGCTTGGGTAGAATACTTAGATCCTTGGCAAACTGGAGGATTAAATCTTTGAAAACTCATATTACTTACTGGGTTGAGTCAATATGTGTGTGAAGGCCCAGTATTGCTGCGTATCAAAAATATCTTTGGGAAATCCTTCTGCACTCCCCCCTCCCTCACCCCTTTTTTTCTTTGGAGACAGGGTTTCACTAAGCTTCCCAGGCTGGCCTAACATTTGGCGATCATCCTGCCTTAGCCTCATGAGTTGCAGGGATTATAGGCAGGTGCCACCATGTCTTAGTTGTTGGGTTTTTTTTAAAAAAGGTAGGTCTCCCCATGTTGCCTAAGCTGGCCTCCAATGATCCTCCTGTTTCAGCCTCCTGAGTAGCTTGTTCATGTTCTGCTTATGTATATTGTCTTCAGCAGTTTCTAAGGTAGCCATTTGGGGTGATGAATCACCTTTAGAATAAAGGCAGTGTAAGGCCTGCTTTTTTTTTTTTCCTTTCTCCCTTGTAGCAGGGATTGAACCCAGGGGTGCTTAACCACTGAGCCACATCCTTAGCTCTTTTTTATATCTTATTAGAGACAGGGTTGCATGGAGTTGCTTAGGGCCTCACCAAGTTGCTGAGGCTGGCTTAGAACTCATGCTCCTCCTCCCTTAGCTTCCCAAGTCACTGAGATCACAGGTGTGTGCCATTGTGCCCAGCAAGTCCTGCCTTCTTAACTGGTCAGAGTATTATGTTAAATCCTAGGTGTTACAGGTGAAAAGACAGTGTTAGGTCAGTGGAGCTTGTGGAGGAGAGGACCAGCATTATCTGGGACTGATGGAAGGAAAGGTTCATGAGTCGGGCCTGTAATCTCGGGCTCAGGAGGATTGCAAGTTCAAAGCCAGCCTCAGCAACTTTAGTGAGGTGCTAAGCAGCTCAGTGAGACCCTGTCTCTAAATAAAATAGAAAATAGGGCTGGGGATGTGGCTCAGTGGTTGAGTGCCCCTGAGTTCAATTGCCAGTATAAAAAAAGGACCATGAATGTAAAACTTAGAAATGAGGTTTTTTTTTTTGTTTTTTTTTTTGAGTAGTGCTAGGAATTGAACCCAGGGCCTTGGACAACCAATTAAAAACAACAAAGATAAAACTGAAAACCAAAACTTCTATTTCCTGATGCTACCAGTTTCACAATCTCTTATGCATCAGATAAAACTTTGACTATTCTAAACTTTGACTATTCAAGTGAATCTTTTCAAATTGAAATTCTATAAGATTCAGACTGCAGCAATAAGATTGGAAAGCAAGGTACGATTTGGAGACAGGGTTGTACAATTGCAAGACCATACTTTCATGAATTGTTGATTAGAATAAGTTTGTCTCAAAGTGAGATTCATGTTGCAGTGTCTCTTCTTTCAGAAGCCCCAGGATCTCTTTAAAGCTGTGGTATACTAGCCGGGCGCAGTGGCTCACGCTTGTAATCCCAGCACTTTGGGAGGCTGAGACAGGAGAATCGTGAGTTCAAAGCCAGCCTCAGCAACAGTGAGATGCTAAGCAACTCAGTGAGACTCTGTCTCTACATAATACACAAAATAGTCAATCCCCAATACCAAAAAAAAAAAAAAAAAAAAAAAGCTGTGGTATAACTGACAAGGTGTTGAGGGAATTAGCAAGTGAAGTTGTTAAAGAGATACACATTTTTATTTTTTCGTTTAATGAAACTATAGACAGGCTATTAATATGTTTTTCTTAGAATAACATATTAGGTATTTTACCCTCAAGAAAAACTGAACTAACGTGTAGAACTGTCAAACTCAATCTAGTTAGATAATGGTTTTTCTCATGGTTCATCAGATGCCTAAGCTTACAAGTATGTCCCTTTTGAGTTAATGAACTACTTTTTGAGTAACTGATTTTGCAAAACTGTATGTGCACCACTACCAGTTTTGACAACCTTTTCTCAGGCAGCGATGTTTCATGTGCTGATTTCTGAAATGCCTCTGCAGTGTGGACTGAGTGTGTCACCAGTGCATTTCCTTTTAGACAGGGATGTCCTGTGGGACCAGCGTATCAGTCCTTCTCTAGGAAGAAGTTGTATAAATAGCTGGTGCACACAAACTGCAGAAAGGGAAGAAGTGGTGAAGTGTCAGCCCCAGATGTGAAAGTCTCTTATTTTTGTTTGAGTTTAATTGATGTTTTTTCTTAAATTGTGTAAGCTCTGGGCTCTTGTGCTTCTGGGTCTTAGTTCTGAATCAGCAGTCATCACATGTGGGCTGGGGCTAGGGGAGGCGTTTATTTCTTGTCATCCCCAAATGAAGTAACACAAGAGCAGTGCTTTCTTGAGCTTGGACTTGAGGCTAGAGGCTATTTTATGGTAGGTGGAAATGTCCCCCCTAAAATCCAAGTGACTGGGGAGGAACTAAACTGTCAGGTCTCTGGTTACACTCTAAAGGATTCAATTCCTAGAGGTATTGTGGGGTTTTGTGGTGTTTGCTTCTGGGTTCTCTGGTTGACTCTGGTGAACTGTTTCTGTTACAAGGTGGTGGTGGTCCTGCTATTCTGCCTTATTCTGTCTTCCCCTTCCCCCTTCGGCCTCCTAAATTAGATACATTCCCCCTCTGCTCCCAGACGTCTCCATCTCTTGGTCCCCTGACAGAGCAATCATTTATCAAGTTGTTTCACGCGTTGTCGGGAGGGGGGCCCTGGGGACTTGAGTTTGTTTCGTCCCTTTGTTGGAGCACCACAGGATCGTCCAGCTTAGTCTCCAGCCAACTGCTGAGAGTTGCTGGACTCCAGGAGCAAATGTTAAAGGGGCCGCCTTTCATCTACTTCAACTTTTATTTTAAAATGCAGCTTGTTGGGATGCTAATCACCCTGTACTTGTGCATATATACTCTTTTGGTGTGTATGCAGTTACATGAGATTTCTTTTTCATTACAAGATTTTCTTCCATACCCAGTCATCAAGAATCTGAAAATAGATATATTTATTCATTCACTCACTCACTTATTCATTTTTCTCTCTCCCCCTCATTCCTTGCGTTTTTTGTTTTTTCCTTCATTACTATCTTCTTTCTTCTCCAAGTGGTAAATTATTGTAGATATTAGTAAATAGGAGTTCCTTCTTTTCTAAGACATCTTTTTTGATACATTTTAGCTTATAAGGTATCCTTTCTCTTGATGTTATGCTGATCATGATCAAAAAAAATATCTAAATAGTATAGAGACTTTAAAAAGATTTTAAATTTAGTCAAACTCTAAAGTACAAAAGTGAATATTACTGCTTTTTATCTGGAGCTATGCAAGTTTTCTAAAGGATCTAAAAAGGTAAAAGGAAAAACTTTCTAAGACCTAAGGACATGTAATGTGAACAATGTTTACCAGTGTTCATTGACCATGAATTTGAAAAATGGGTGCTACTTACTGTAATTTAATAGTTTAAAAGTACAAAGTTTATGTTGCAGAGTAATAGAAATGAGGTTGTAGTGTTAATGAGATTTCCCCCTATGATTCTGAACTATTTCCCCACAATATTTTATTATGAAAACCAGTTGAAAGGATTGTACATTATATTTTGAGCTTTAAAAAGGTATTTTGAGGGGCTGGGGTGTATTTTGGTGTAGAACACTTGTCTAGCACACTCAGTACCCTGAATTTGATCCCCAGCATCACCTTCAACAAGTGTTTCTTCACAAACCGAATTAAATATGTAGTAGTGGTATGGTATGTTGTAAAGTTATGCCTGGAAGTAAAGCAACAACAAAAATGCCCCAGATGATATGTGTTACAAACAATACAGATTCTGAAATGAGCCTGTTTTAACATCGGTATCTTGTGTTTATTGTAGATAAGCTGAGCCCAGAATCTAAAATTGTATGGTATTAGGAATCATTAAGTTTAGTAGGGGGAGTGTACTTACTCTTCATCAACTGCTTTAGGCTGAAAATATTTAACCGCCATGATCAGGCTTGTCAACTAAAAAGTAGTTTAATGCCCTGAGTGTTTTGGTTCCTAAGTGTGAAGTCTCTTAAAACAAAATTTCTGACACCCTCCGCCCCCATACTGGGGATTGAACCCAGGGTCTAGCTCATGATAGGCAAGCACTCTAAGCATTGAGCCTCGGCCTCTCCCCCAGTTATTTTGAGGAGGTCTGGTTAAGTTGCCCATACTGACCTCAAATTACCATCCTCCTCCCTCAGCCTCCATAGTGCTGGGATTACATGTACATACCACTACGCTGAGCTAACTTACTGACTTTTAATATCAAAATGAACCCAAAGTCTTTCCCCATAAGACATATCCTTATTAGTGGGATGATTTTAAGCTAAAAAACTTAAATACATGAATTCCTACTGAATTTGACAATAAAACTTAAAATTTGTACATTGCTAAGAAAAAAATTGTTATATTAAAAGCACTAATTCAAATATCACTAATACTTAGCTGTATTTCATATTCAGAGTATGAGAGCAAGGAGACCTTGTGAATTCTGAAAGTTTAGCGTATATTTCTAGGTGCTTTTTCTAGCAATGAATAAACAAAAATTCTTTTGGAGCCTAAATACTGTTGGGGATAACTATGAGACATTTTCTGTTTTCTTCATAGTCTAGAGGAAGGGCGGCCACATTTTTGTGTAAATAATCATATATTGAATACTTTAGGCTTTGTGTATCAATTTCTGTTGCAGTTATTCAACTTCTCTGCATGAGTGAATGGGCAAGCTGTGTTTCAATAAAACTATATTTATGCCAGGTGCCTGTAATCCCAGTGGCTTGGGTGGCTGAGGTAGGAGGATAGTGAGTGCAAAGCAGCATAAGCAACTTAGTGAGGCACCAAGCAACTTGGTGAGACACAGTCTCTAAATAAAATAAAAAAGGGCTGGGGATGTGGCACGGTGCTTAAGCACCCCTGTGTTCAATCCCCAGTACCAAACAAACAAACAAAAAATCTATATTTATTTATTGACCCTATTCTAAAGTATAAGAAACAAACATTAGGTTGTATAAAAATTCAGACAAAAGTTTATATAACAAAAGATAACATTATATAAATGGACAAGCAAGAGATTTCAGAGAAATCTAAAGCAGATGACAAAGAGTTAATGTTCTAATATACATGCCAGCTGAACACTGGTCAAAGGGTCAAAGGATATGAAGAAGTAAGTAGTGGAAGAACAAATCCAAAAAGAAAAAAAAGTCAAAGAAGTACTCCTTATTTGATTGACAACAGTTATGAAGTATTAATCTTGGTGGAAGAGAAAAGGATGCTCTTAGAACACTGCTATTGGACAATGTTACAGATAATGCTTATTAAAAAAATACATAAATATAGGTACGCTTTACTCCAGAAGTGCTACTCATGGGATTTTAGCTCACAGGTTCAAAACAAGTAGTATTCAGGGGCATAGAACAACAAGAAAAGTCATTGTAGTGTGGTCGTAGCTGGCATACAATGGAAAACAAAGTGAAAGCCCACCAGTAGGGAAGTAGACAAATTCTATTATGTTACTTGCACACTATAAAATATTATAGGGCCTTTTAAAAGAATGAAATTAAGGATGCAGCTCAGCGATAGAACATGTGCACAGTGTGTGGGGCTCTGGCTTTAGTCCCTTGCCCGTGGGCTTCCTCAGCCCTAATAAAATTGAGCCATACCACTTGACGTGGAGGGATTTGCACAAGATAGTGAGAAAAGCAATATGCAGAAGTATAGGTAATAGTAATCTCTTTTTAAAAGGCCTGCCCTGTGGTGGGAATATAGCTTAGTAGTTGAACACTTACCTAACATGCATGAGGCACCCTGAGTTTGATCCTCAGCACTGCATAATAATGGGGAGGGGGCTTTTATATTGATGAATATGCTTGCATGTATGTATGTTTAAATTACATGTGATTAAATTGAGAAAAGAAAGGATACAGACTCATTTGTTAACATGGAGAATTACTGATGTATGGGTTAAAGAAAGAAAAAAAATGTGTACACACAACCCTTAGAAAAATGAATGTGTGCTTGTATGTATCTCTATTCATTCGCAGTATTTTCTTTTCTTTTTTTTTTTTGGCACGAGGGATTGAACTCAGGGGCACCTGACCACTGAGCCACATCCCCAGTCCCATTTTGTGTTTTATGTAGAGACAGGGTCTCACTGAGTTAGTATTTTCTTTTTTTTAAACTGGGAATTGAACCCAGGTGCACTTAACTACTGAGCCACATCCCAGCTCTTCAAAAAAAAGTGTTGTTTTTTTTTTTTTTAATTTTGAGATAAGGTCTTGCTAAGTTGCTGAGGCTGACTTTGAATTTAAGATCCTCTTGACTTAGCCTCCCAAGTTGCTGAGATGACAGGTGTGTGCCACTGTGTATGGCCACAGCATTTTTTGGAAAAGAAAAACTAACATGAAGTTATAAAAGTCCACCAACTTTTCAGAGTACTTCTTAGCTCTCACTAGATACCATAAAATATGCTTGCCTTTACGTTTCAACTCTGATTGCTTGTCCTTTTGTTGTTGTTGACTGAAAAATTGAGGTGAAATCTTTCTCCATTTTTCTTGGCATAAGATTGTAAGGAAAAGGCTGAAAGTGACTCAGAGAAATGACGACTCTCTATAGGTCACAGAATTCATAACTGTTAGAACCAAAATATGACTTGAGTCTGTGTCTGTACTTCCCTCTACATACCTTGTCTCCTGACACTCTAGGGATTCTTAGGTGGCCTTACTGTGCAAAGTATGGCTTTCCATGTGAAGAAATGAGAGAGAAGTTTATGTAGCAAACTAAAAGGGAGGAAAGGAAGGAAATTTTGATTTTAGTAGTCTCTCAATAGATGTATTAGGAATAGAAATTGGATTCCCCCGCCAACCTCCCCACACCACTCTCAACATGACAGTCGTGTTGATGATGTGCCTAGTGTTTTCTAGCACATTCATTTAGTGACAATATGTAAAGAAATTAGTACCTTATAACTCTGTTGATGATTATATTTCTAATTTTATGGTTATTCAGAGGATCTTCAGAGCTCATTAATGTATTATAATGGTATGTATTGAGATAGCAAGTGCTGGTTGTTGGATATCTGGATGAGCCTGGATGGGTGATTAGGCTTTTTCTGCTGGCAGAAGGGAGGAATATGAAGGTGTGCTTAGTTGATAATTTATAAATATTATAAATAGAGCCACTTAATTTTATTTCAGTGTAGTAAATAATAATTGTACTGTAATGTGTCAATTTGAAACTGATCATTACTATTTAAATAGAATAATGCACCATCAAAAATCTCTGGGGAGGGGCTGGGATTGTAGCTCAGTGGTAGAGCGCTTGCCTCGCATGCGTGAGGCCCTGGGTTCGATCCTCAGCACCACATACAAAGCAATAAAATAAAGACATTGTGTCCATCAACAACTAAAAAAATATTTAAAAAAAAAAATCTCTGGGGAGCTGGGCGCATGGTGCACACCTGAAATCCCAGTAATTGAGATAAGAGGATTGCAAATTCACAGCCAGCCTCAGCAAGGCACTAAGCAACTCAGTGAAACTCTGTCTCTAACTAAAATACAAAATAGGGCTGGGGATGTGGCTCAGTGGCCCAGTGCCCCTGAATTCAATACCTGGTCTCCCCCCACCCCCCAAAGTCTCTGAGGAGATTCATCTGGGGTTGAATGGTTTCGCTGTATTTTATTCTGTGAAAAACCCATCCACCCACCGCCCGTATGCCTATCAGCTCACTTTGTTTCTCCTTCTTTCCTTTCCTTTTCTTCCTTTTTTCCTCTGATATTTCCAGAGGATAAGTGAGCTGGAGGTCTCTATCCTGGATTTATTAATAGGTTAATTTTTTTTAGTTTTAATAGATTACGTATTTCTAGGTTGAAGAATTTTACATGGAAACGAGATGTTTAGATGTTAATTGGCTAGAATCCTTTATGAACAACGGCTTTATAAAGATAAGATATAATTCACCCTGAAGTAAGAATTTTATTGGAAATAAAGTGCTATAAGGAGCTCATACCAGGCTATTGCTGTCATAGAGTTTTGTCTCTCTCGAAAGATATTTGGATGTTTGGAACTTCTCTGTAGATGATAGTCCTGTTAACCTAGTTTTCAGTAAACCTTTTCTTCTCACCACTTTAAAATTATACCAGTTCAGAAGCAAATGGAATTATTAAAGGCGGTGCCTATTTTGAATTAAGAAGGTGTAAGGATTGGGAGGGGGCAGTTAGAAAAAGAACCCCAAAACAGAGAATGTTAAACTAGAAGAGGTTTCTTTTTTTTCTTTTCTTTTGTTTGCAGTTTCAGGGTTTGTTTCCCCTTAATGCTATATGCCTTGGTGCTCACGTGATCCATGCTGAGGGAAGCTTGTTAAAAATGCAAATCACTGGGCCTCCTCTGAGCTTTTATTTATCTATTTTTTATTGCAATTTTGGGAATTGAACCCCGGGTTGCTCTACAACTGAACTACATTTCCAGCCTTTGTGCTTATTATTTTCTAAAATTTTGAGACAGGGTCTCACTATGTTGCCAAGGCTGGCATTGGACTAGTGATCCTCTTGCCTGAGCCTCACCGTGCTTATGGGCATGCATTACTGAATATGGCTGTCCCGTGCGCACGCATTCTGTCTTTCTCTGTCTCTGTATCTCTCTCTGTCTCTCTGTCTCTGTCTCTGTCTCTCCCTCTCCTCCCCCTGCCTTTTGATACTGGGGATTGAATTTGAGGGTACTTAATGACTGAGCCACATCCCCAGCACTATTTTGTGTTGTATGTAGAGACAGGGGCTCACTGAATTGCTTAGCGCCTTGCCCTTGCTGAGGCTGGCTTTGAACTCGAGATTTCTCCTGTCTCAGCCTCCCAAAGTGCTGGGATTACAGGCATGTGCCACTGCGCCTGGCTCCAGCTGTCTTTATTCTTCATTTTGAGACAGAGTCTCATAAGTTGCACAGGATGGCCTTAAACTAGTGATCCTCTTGCCTCAGCCTCCAAGTCACTGGGATTATAGGTGTGTGCCACATCACCTGACTTCAGATACTTTGATCCTGCAGAAGACTTGTCCATTTGCATTTTCAATAAACACCTCCATGTGCAGTGACTCAGGTCCATAGATGATACATTGAGAAATAATTTCTCTTAAACATCACTGAACTTAATGTCTTTATTTTTTGTTATGAGTGCTTTTTTTGTGGGGAGGTGTTTACCGGGGATTGAACTCAGGGGCTCTCAACCACTGAGCCACATCCCATGCCTATTTTATATTTTATTTAGAGACAAGGACTCGCTGAGTTGCTTAGCATCTCAGTTTTGCTGAGGACGGCTTTGAACTCATGATCTTCCTGCCTCAGCCTTCCAAGCCTCTGGGATTACAAGTATGCTACCATGCCCGTCTGTTAGGACCTTTCTGAAAAGGGGGATTGATGAATTGTATGATGCAGCCTTGGACCAGAACACAGATCTGTGAACTGGAGAGGTAGTGACAATAGTAACTAATACAGGCACTGCAGTTGTAGTGCAAAAATTCACCTTTCTTGTAATCTTCTTAGTGTTCTTTCCAGTGTATTAATAAAACATATTTTACCTTTCATGTTAATAATTTTTTTGTTCATAACATTTTTTATTGCACAGTTGAGGGAAAAACTAAGTTGGTGTCTTGCTGCTTTAAATGGAAATCCCCCCCCCTTACTCAAGACCAGTAGCAGTACTTTTTTCCACCTCATTTCTTCTTGTCTTTTTTCTGTGCATGGGAGGTATCCCAGATCTTATGCGTGGGATACTTCTGAGCTACATCCTTTGCCCTTATTTCTTGCTCTTTATTATTTATTGTTTGCATTTTTCTGTTGGGTATTGGATTTTTCCCCCCCATATGGAGTTTAAAGAACTCTTATGTAGCAGACAACTTTGCACCTTGTGTTTTACAAATTGGTATTTGCCTTTACATTTTTTTAAAAACTTTTTTTAGTTATAGATGGACACAAATATCTTTATTTTTATGTGGTGCTGAGGATCGAACCCAGTGCCTCATGCATGTGAGGCAAGCGCTCTACCACTGAGCTACAACCCCAGCCCTGCCTTTACATTTTATTTATGGGTTTTAGCAGGCCTCTCAAGTTTGGTTGGGAGAGTTGTTGTTGTTTTAGTTAGTTGTCAGTGGACCTTCATTTTATTTATATGAGGTGCTGAGACTCCAACCCAGTGTCTCATGCTAGGCAAGCTCTCTAGCACTGTGTTACAAGGCCAGCCCCAGGATAGTTCTTAAGAAAGACCTTTCTGGTTTAAGTGTCTTCAGTTTTTAGAGATTTATTTTTCCATTCTTCTGGTGCTAAGAATTGAACTCAGGGCCTCATGCATGGGAACTCTTTTTTTTTTTTTTTTTTAATATTTTTTAGTTGTATGCAATATCTTTTATTATTTATTTTTATGTGGTGCTGAGGATCGAACCCAGTGACTTAACGCATGCGAGGCAAGCGCTCTACCACTGAGCCACCGCCCCAGCCCCGGGAAACTACCTCTTGACACACAAATTAATTTCTTTTTTTTTTTTTTTTTTTTTTTTTTTTTGTGTGTGGTACTGGGGATTGAACTCAGGGGCACTCGACCACTGAGCCACATCCCCAGCCCTATTTTGTGTTTTATGTAGAGACAGGGTCTCACTGAGTTGCTTAGCGCCTTGCCGTTGCTGAGGCTGGCTTTGAACTCGCGATTCTCCTGTCTCAGCCTCCCTAAGTGCTGGGATTACAGGCTTGAGCCACCGCACCCGGCTCCAAATTAATTTCTTTAATTCACGATTATGTTCTGGTGTACATGATAGGAATCTAACTTATTATTTTTTGGTACCAGGGATTGAACTCAGGGGTACTTGACCACTGAGCCACATCCCCAGCCCTATTTTGTGTTTTATGTAGAGACAGGATCTCACTGAGTTGCTTAGTGCCTTGCCGTTGCTGAGGCTGGCTTTGAACTTGTGATTCTCCTGTCTCAGCCTCCCTAAATGCTGGGATTACAGGCATGTGCCACCGCACCTGGCTTCGGAATCTAACATTTTCCAGCCAGTTAACCAAGTATGTCAGATAGTTTTCTAATGGCTTGAAATGCCACCATGAGTATGTAAGTACATAAAATGTCTGTTCTTAGACCAGCACTATCCTAATTGAATTATAACTTCATATAAGTTTTTATATCTTGTGATATTCACTTTATAGTATTTGTGTAAGTCATTTTCACTTGTGAATATTTATGGAATTCATAGGTAGCATGTGTAAAAATTATTAGATAATAGTCACAGTTCATATTTCTGTAGAATCATTCAGTTTTGCTTAGTGACTGAATCATAACTGTTAATGCGATTTGCTGGTATTTTGGTCACATGATTTATATTTTAAACTTCATCTTCGGGGAAAAAAACTTCTTTCTCCTATGTAATTGCTGTCTGTTGCTGCAGTACATATTCCTTTGTATTGTCTGCCTCTGAGCTTCTCTTTGTTCCCTTTATCTTGCTTTCTTAAAAAACAAGCAACTCACCTCACCACTCTATTAATCCTTCTATCTGTAATTTGGAGAAAAAGGTCAGATGGAAAGTTGGGTGATCCATTTAGAACTGGTATGCTTTTAGGTAAGTTTTACATGTTTAATTTTACCCCTTGGTAATGTTGCTGGGCATAGTTTTCCTGTTGAAATTGTTTGGGCCATGTCTGGTGGTGCATACCTGTAATTCCGATGTTTCAGGAGGCTGAGGTAGGAGGATGGCAGGTTTGAGGCCAGCCTGGGCAACTTATTAGTGAGACCCTGTCTCAATAAAAAAAAATAAGAAGGGTGGGGGATGCAATTCAGTGGTAGAGCACTTCTGGGTTCAGTCTGCAGTATAGGAAAAAAAAAATCATCCGTAACTTGTTAGTAATTGTATTCATGTATTATGTGATTTTATTCCTTGGAAGTTAATCTTGGGCAGGGCAGAGTGGCATATGCCTATATGCCCAGAGACTCTGGAGGCTGAGGCAGGAGGATCACAAGTTTGAGATCAGCCCCAGCAATTTAGAGAGATCCTGTTTCAAAATTTAAAAAATAAAAAGGGCTGGAGAAGTAGATCAGTGGTAAAATGCCAAAGTTCAATCCCTAGGGCCCTGGTCTCCCCCCACCCAATTTTTTAAAGTTAATCTTGGAAGATTGGAAGATTCCGAAGGGAAATGAGCAGAATCTCCTTAAGCAACAAGAATCACAGGAAGGATTCTTGAGGACAGAGGGCAGATGATGACAAGGCACCCATGGGGGAAGAAACAACATGACCATGTTCAGTCTCTCAGAAGAAAGGTGAAAAGATAGCTAAAGAGACTTCTGAGCTGCTCCCTTGACTCCTGCTTTGCAGCTTTAGGGCACTGCTGGAAGCAGTGGAGCACATTTTTCTCAGCAGCATGACCCCTACCCTGCCTGTTCTTGGTACCTCTGTTCTCTCTGGAGTGACTACTAGGCAGCTTCCTGCTCCTCCAAACCTCCCTCCTGGTTTAGCCTGCTTCATTTTTTTAAGTTGCCTAGCCAACCCTTGGAGTCATTTATAGGTATAATGTCTAAGACTGGAGTCTCTTGGCTCACAAGCTGAGTACTGGAGGAAATGGATAGAGAGAAACAAAGATTCAGACCAGGAAAAAATTTTGAAATATGGGGCAATGGAGAACATGAGCCCTGCAGCCATACTGTTAAGAAGCAGAATTTGCTGATTGAAAGCAGAATTGTTTGGAAAGGTCACCTGTGTCTTTTTTGATCCACTAAAAGATTGGTTAGGCCCTTCAGGCCTCAAAACCACCTCCTAGGTACTTGAATATAGATGCACACATACACTTTGCTGATACTTTCATAAGGACCAACAGGTGTCACCCTCATCCCTCCTATGGTCTCCTGTGGAGAGCTGAGTTGGTTCTACCATCTGGTCACTGTCCCTCAGGCCCAGTGATTTCAGTCTACCTCCATGGTTAATTTCAGACAGTGAAGTTTTTGCTGGCTAATTCAGAGAATGTTAATTCCTCAGCTGGCATCTGAAGTACCAGGTGATACATGAATAAACAACTCGTTCAGATTGAGTACTGGTAAGTTCTTAAAAATAGCTTTGAACTACCGCCATCACTAACATAAGATTTCTCACAGTGGGGGTTA
The DNA here is from genome assembly GCA_028644305.1 of Xerus rutilus. Classification (NCBI taxonomy): domain Eukaryota; kingdom Metazoa; phylum Chordata; class Mammalia; order Rodentia; family Sciuridae; genus Xerus; species Xerus rutilus. The sequence goes on from CM053403.1 coordinate 98,182,245, forward strand.
CTTAAAATGAGAAGTACTAATAATGTCCTTTTCACCCCCAACTAAATCCTGCTTAGAACTAATCCCTGGAAGAACTAGTCAGGGAAAGCTAAGGCTTAGCCAGAAACAGACATTTCCTTTCTTCCTCCCTCCCTCCCTTCCTGGAGGTTGAACTCAGGGGGTTGAACTCAGGGTCACTTGACCACTGAGCCACATCCCCAGCCCTATCTTGTATTTTATTTAGAGACAGGGTCTCACTGAGTTGCTTATCATCTCGCCGTTGCTGAGGCTGGCTTTGAACTCGCAATCCTCTGTCTCAACCTCCCGAGTTACTGGGATTACAGGTGTGAGTCACCGCGCCCGGCAGAAATAGACATTTTCTTTCTATGCAACATCAAGGGTTAGTGAAAACTTCCAATAGGAAAGCACTTGAATTTAATTATGTTAGGATAGTAGCAATAACTTTCCTAGGAAGATGATGTAGTCCTTAACACTACACTAAAAATATTCCACAAAACACCAAGTATCCTTATTTAAGATTAAAAAAAAAGATTTATTGTCAAAGTGATTTAATCTGAATCATTAAAATTTAATTTTTCATGTAGGTGAAATTTTACTTTCATCCTCACTGTGTTACTCCAGTGTTAAGTATTTTAGAATACTACATATTAACAATTCAAATTTGATTGATTGTCCATATACCTCATAATAAATTATGTCTTAATTGTCCTATGTAAGGGGTGCATTATATTTTATGGCCTAAGATCTACAGGTTTTTATTTCATTCAGAAGAATTAGATGACACAAGTTTAATTGGTTCTAGAGAATTGCTGTTGAAAGTATTATTCCTTTATCACCATCATCAACATCACCTGGGAGCTTGTTAAAAACCCCTCACTCCAGACCAGAAGTAAAATCTGCAATTGAAGAATTTCCTTGAGCTGCTAAAGAGTATATAAGAGTTGCCAGGAATGGTTGCACAGCTATAGTTCGAGCAATTTGGAAGGCCAAGGCAGGAGAATCACAAGTTTAAGGACAGCCGGGGCAATTTAATGAGATTCTGTCTCAAAAAAGTCTGGGGATGTGAAGTGTCCCTAAATATGAACTCCAGTATAGCAAAAAATAAAATTATGCAAGAGTTACAGGTAGTATGCCTGGGTACTTCCTTTAGAGCTCCCCTACTCCCACCGAAGTTGGCTTTTTTTTCAGGGGGAATTGAACCCAGAGGCACTTTACCACTGAACCACATCTCCGGTTCTTTTATTTTATGAGACAGGGTCTCAAAACTTAGGGCCTTGGTAAATGGCTGAGGCTGGCCTCAAATTGCAATCCTCCTGCCTCAGCCTCTCCAGTTGCTGGGATTACAGGTTTGTGCTACCATGCCTGGCTAAATTGGCTTTGATTAAGCCATTAGAATTTTAATTTTTCAGAACTTTTTTTTTTTTTTGGTACCAGGGATTGAACTCAGGGGTACTCGACCACTGGGCCACATCCCCAGCCCTCTTTTGTGTTTTATGTAGAGACAGGGTCTCACTGAGTTGCTTAGCACCTCGCCGTTGCTGAGGCTGGCTTTGAACTTGTGATTCTCCTGTTTCAGCCTCCCAAAGTGCTGTAATTACAAGCGTCCGGCTTTTTCAAAACTTTTTAAAAAATATATTCTTTTTATTTATTTATTTTTATGTGGTGCTGAGCATCGAACCCAGTGCCTCACAAGTACTAGGCGAGCACTCCACCACTGAGCCACAACCCCAGCCCTGAAATTTTTTTTTTTTTTTTAAATGTGTGTGGTATTGGGAATTTAACTGAGGTGCTCTACCGCTGAGCTACACCTGCAAGCTCTTTTTTATTTTCATTTTTACTTTGAGATAGTCTCTCATGTTGTTTTGCCAAGGTTGGCCTTCATTTTGAGGTGCTCCTGTCTTAGCTTCTGAGTCCTGGAGTACAGATATGCACCCAGCAGTCATTATAATTTTTTTTCTTTTTTTGAATCCAGGAATGTGTTACTACTGAGCCACACCTGCAGCCCTTTTATTTTTTATTTTGAGAAAAGGTCTCACTGAGTTGTTCAGGTGGGCCTTGAACTTGAGATTCTCCTGCCTTAGCCTCCACAATTGCTAGGATTACAGGCATGGGTAACCACACCCAGCAGTCATTAGGACTTTAAAAGTTTTAGGCTAGGGCTGTAGCTCAGTGGTAGAGCACTTGCCTAGCATGCATGAGGCACTGGATTCAATAAATGTAAACAAATAAAATAAAGGCATAAGAAATACAATAACATTAAAAAAAAAGTTCTAGGCAGTTTTAGTGAGCATCCAAGGTTGATAACTTGTTTGAGAACTGCACTGTCCAATATATTAGCTGCTAGTGGCTGTGTAAATTCACCTTACTTAAAATGCTTGACTGGCACATGGGAGGCACTGGGTTCAATGCTCAGCACCACATAGAAATACAATAAATAAGTCCTTCTACAACTAAATAAGAAAAAAATAAAATAAAACTTTGCTAGATTCTGTGGCATGCGCTTGTAGTCCCAACTACTTTTAGGCTGAGGCAGGAGGATCAAATGGGTTCAGTCTGTGCAACAGTAACCCAGTGTCTTTCTTTTTTTAAAAATTTTTTTAGTTGTTGATTGACCGTTATTCATTTATTTATACGTGGTGCTGAGGATCGAACCCAGTGCCTCCCACATGCGAGGCAAGCGCTCTACCACTGAGCCACAATTCCAGCCCATGTAACCCAGTTTCTTAAAAAAAAAGTTTTTTAATTAAATGTAAAGATTAATTCCTCAGTTATGGCCACATTTCGTACTTTCAATAGCCGTGTATGGTTCTGGCTGCTGGATTGGACAGGGAAAGTAGAGAATAGTTATAGATCCACCTTCAGACAACTCTATCTTAATACTTCAAGAGCTATCTGAGTAACTTGTAATTTTTAGGAGAGGCTTAATTTTAGGGAATGGATTTATGCCATTTTAAAGTAGTTTTCTTGGGGAAAGTACACATAGATATTCAGATATTGGAGATTAATAGATAATGCAAAATCATCTCTTGATTAAAAATTCTTTTTATGAAGTGAGTAGTCAGTTAATGCCTTTAGTATAGCACTCAGCTCAAAAGATAGAAAATTGAGATGTGTAGCATGTATCTATGACTAAAATCTTATTTGATTGATTGTTTTGGGCAAATAACAAGCACACTAGTATAAAAATTCAAGGTGGATGTTATACACTAGCTAATCTAGTTTTCAGTTTTCTTTCAGTTCTTAAGTTAGGTTCTCAATATAATTAGCAAAATTTATTGTGTGTGATGGATGGGAGGAAGTAATACAATGAAAAGTTATGACATTAAACAACAACAGTAGGCTCTTCCATTTAGTAGCTTTGTAACCTTTGGTTCTTCCTGCTGAATCTCCACTATTGCCTCTGTAAAATATAGTTAACAATAAAAACACTCAGATCATAAGCATTGCTGAGGTTTAAGGGAAATAGTATTATATAAAGCCCTAAAACACTACCTTGTACATAGTAGGTTTTCAGTAGGAGACAAATAGCATTGATAATACATTTGCTTTTTGAGACTTAAGTAGATCTAATCCTATTTTGTTACCAGGGATTGAACCCAGGGGTGCTTAACCACTGACCCACATCCCCAGCCCTTTCTATATTTTATTTAGAGGCAGAGTCTTGCTAAGTTGCCTTGGGCCTTGCTGTGTTGCTAGGGCTGGCTTTGAACTCTTGGATCCTCCTGCTTCAGCCTCCTGAGTTGCTGGGATCATGGACATGAGCCTCTACATCTAACTAGTAGATTCCCTCTACCCTGATCTCTCAGACCCTGCTTTCCTAATACTACTGTAAGTCCTCTTTTTTCTCAAGTTCTTCTCTTACCAACATGTAAACATTAATGTTCTCTTTCTGCTGATAAAACCTCTGAAACTAGCAAGAGACAGCCATGACAAATACAAGCTCCATCTCCCTTGCTCTCTACTGCTTACTGGATACTCTTACCTGTTTCTTCCTCCCACATCTAAGGGAAATTCTGACCCCCAAACCTATTCCTTCTGTTTCTGGTCTTGTAACTGGCACCCATCTAGTTAAGACAGTCTTAGTACTCCCTTTTCCTTAGTCCCACACATCTAATTGGGATCTAGTTCTTATTTCCTAATATTCTGTTCCTTGTTGAACACCTTATATCTTGCCTACTTGTGAATTGCAGTAGTCTGTTTTTCTGTGTGCCATGTTAACGGCTCCAGTCTAGGTCCACTGGCTTTAAATGGTAACTTCGTTTCAATTATTTCTGTAAACAGATGGCTTCTTTGTAGACATAGTTCCTTCAAGACAAGGATGGTGCTTCAGTACCACCCAGTGCAAGGCAAGTTAAAGTGAATTAACTGCAGGAATTCAAATGTAGGAATTCTAAGAAACAGATCATTCTGCCTTTAAGAGATGAGATTAATAAAAATGAGAGAAATAAAAACTTGCCTTCTGAATTTCCTCTTGTTTTCTGACATATAATTGGAATAGTCTTAAATTGTAAATATATGTGCAAATAATTTAGATTCCTTGAAGGAAAAGAGTGACTTTGTTTGTTTGTTTTTGGTACTAGGGATTGAAGAGCGGGGATACTCAACCACTGAGCCACATCCCCAGTCCTATTTTGTGTTTTATGTAGAGACAGGGTCTCACTGAGTTGCTTAGCACCTCGCCATTGCTGAGGCTGGCTTTGAACTTGCAATTCTTCTGTCGGCCTCCCAAAGTGCTAGGATTACATGCATGCGCCACCAGGCCCGGCGACATAATTTTTTTTTTTGACACTTAAAACCATTTTAAAATTAGTTCTCAATGGGAAAAAGTCATACTAACTTGATTTCTTAAAACACATGAACAGTACAAAATCCTGTGGGGTAAACTGTTCAGATGAATATTTCCAAAAATAACATGGCTATATGTCATCTATGTGGATGTGTTTCCCTCTTTCTACTTAATTGATTAGCAAATTGTCAGTTTAATTTCCCCAATCTCATTTTATCCATTATAATAAATGGCTTCATTTTTCACTGAATTTTGGCCTACATCCAAAATTTTTCTTTCTACTTTTTTTTTTTTTTTGCCTTGCATCTTCCCACCTGCCTGTAGTTCTGTTAGTTTTGCTATGAGCATAAAAGCTCATGTCCTGGCTATTACTGTAGTCCAAAGCACCACTCTCTCATATCTGGAGTATTATAATTTCCTTCTGATTAGTCTCCCTGTTTTTCTTTGCCCTCTGGAAGCCATGCACTACCAGCAGCCAGGGTGATAAACATTTAGATCCAGTGATTTTCCTGCTGAAAGGTTTTCCCATACTGTGTCAAAGAAGGTAGACTTTTCACCTTGTTTACAAGGCCATACCTGTTCTGTCCTCTGCTACTGACTTCATCTCCTACTGGGTTTCATCCGGCTTTCTGTACTCCAGCCTCACCAAGGACTCCCTTTAGTTCTTCACCTCCAGAGGACTGAGCTTTTCAACAGATCTGTGGCCTATCTTTTCCCCCTCTGGTTAAATGGAAAGTATGTTCTGGCTTTTTTTAAAAAAAAATATATATATATTTTTAGTTGTAGATGGACACAATGTCTTTATTTTATTGCTTTGTATGTGTTGCTGAGGATTGAACGTAGGGCCTCATGCATGCGAGGCAAGTGCTCTACCATTGAGCTACGATCCCAGCCCCTGTTCTGATATTTTTTGTATGGCTGGATGCTTCACACGTGTAGGTCTCAGATTAAATGTCATCTCAGCAAGATTTCCTTCTCAACAGTTACTCTCACATTTGCATTAAAATATATTAGAGGTACAACATTAAACGTTGTCTTTGATGTGTATGAACAGCATGGCATTCCACACCTATCTTTTGAATACTTCTTAAGGAAAGAGAGTAGATAATGCTAATTTCAACTAATGATGGAGGGTTTAGGTTGAGGCAACAAGTGTGAGGGACACTGGGGCTTTACAGGCCTGGCATATTATTGGACCTACCAGAGGCCAGAGGGCCCTGCATAAGTCAAGGACTAGTAGGAGTTAAGACTACAAATTGTGGCAGATCATTTAGAACCTTCTAAACTATGGCTGAAGTTTGAATTATTAGTAGTGGCAGTCTTTTAAAAAGGGTCCCTCTGGTGTATGTGGGAGAATAGGCTCTCAGGTTTAAGAGGGAGACGAGGAAGTGTCTTAGTCTATTTTCTGACTTAGTAATATTCTGTAACAAAATATCTGAAACAGCATAGTTTATGAAGAATAGAAATTTAATTTGGTTCATGGTTCTGGAGGCAGGAAATCCAAGAGGATGGCACTGGCATCTGCTCAGCATCTGGTGAGGGCCTTCTTGCTGCATCATAACATGGCAGAGGGCATCACAGGGCAAGCACGTCTTTTCCTCCCAGTAAGCCACAATGGGGACCTTTTCTCCTAACCTCGGTTGCTCCTAATTACCTCCCAAAGGCCCCTCATCTAAAAACCATTAACATGATTTTAAAGACTCAGTTTTCAGTGATGAACTTTTGTGATTTACATTCAAACCATAGCAGGGAGAAAACTGGTGGAGTTAGAAATGACGAGAATTCGTATGTTTAAGGTGTAGACCACAGAAAACTCTTTACCTACCAGCTGAAAGAACGGAGTTGTAAAACTACAGTTGACTGAAATGAGTAGGACTGGGAGGCAGGGAATAGTTAAGGAATGAGTGATATCTATGTTCAGGTTTTGGGAGCATTAAGCATGTTTATTAAAACTTGGTTGTTGATGGGGCTGGGATTGTAGCTCAGTGGTAGAGCGCTTGCCTCACATACGTGAGGCCCTGGGTTCGATCCTCAGCACCACGTACAAAGCAATAAAATAAAGAATTTATTTAAAAAAAAAAAACTTGGTTGTTGGGGCTGGGATTGCGGCTCAGTGGTAGAGCGCTCACTTCATACATGTGAGGCACTGGGTTTTATCCTTAGCATCACATAAAAATAAAATAAAGATATTGTGTTCATCTTTAAAAGAAAAAACTTGGTGGTTGTGTCAGAGGTTGGATATACTAAGCTGGAAAGAGAATTTCAGGAGACTTCAGAGTGTAGTGAGCTCTTAAAGCCATGAGAAAGGATGAGATCACTTAGGAAGGGAGTTTAAGATAAAAAAAGAGGTATTCATCACACTTTTTTTGGGCTTTGTGGAGAATTCAACCAGGGCCTCATGCATACTAGGCAAGTGCTCTACAGTTGAGTACATATCCAGCCCCTACACCTAGTAATTTTTTTTAAACACAACTATTTTCGTGTGCATTCTTCACTGACAGCAAGAAGTTGTGTGAAAGCAGAAGTCCCCTATATGTGAAGCATAATAGGCACATAAATGGTTATTGAATATGTATTAGAATGTAGAAATTCATACACTCCTCCTTTCATGGCTGCATTGCAGTACATTGTGTAGACATACAGTAATTTTATCTACTGATTTAGACCTTTTCATGCTGCCAATGAAAATGTGAGTATTTAGTGTGTACCCCAAAAATACATCAGCCCTACATTTCTTCCCATAAAGAATACTAAGGGTACTGGCATCAAGAAGGACGTTTTAGGGCTGAGGCTATAGCTCAGTGGTAGAGCACTCGCCTCGCATGCGCGGGTCACTGGGTTCGATCCTCAGCACCACATAAAAATAAATCAATAAAATAAAGATATTTTAAAAAAGAATTACGTTTTAGTTTTAGAAACTTTTTCTTTTTTAAAATATTTATTTTTTTAGTTGTAGGTGGACAGAATATCTTTATTTTATTTTTATGTGGTGCTGAGGATCGAACCCAGTGCCTCATGCATGCTAGGAGAGCACTCTGCCACTGAGCCATAACCCCAGCCCTAGAAAATTTTTCTTGATGTGACATTTATAGTTTGATAAGCTCTTTGTCTGAAATTTTTCATATCTGAGGCATTTATTTTTCTTTGTTTTTTATTGGTATATTTTAATTATACATATTGGCAGGGTTCATTGTTAAATATTTGTACATGCACACAGTGTAACAAAATTTGGTCAGTATTGTTCCCATAGCTGACAACTTTTTAAAGGAACCAAGATTGTGTCTGAAATTCTCTCATCTGAGTGTTCATGCTAAAACACCAGTGCCAGGTGTTAGGCTCATTACAGTCTTGGCGTTGCCACTTAACCAGCACTGTGTACCTCTTTTCCTTATCTGTAGGATGGACCAGTTGAGGTAATAAACAGAGTTTAGCAGCGTCTGCCATGTAGTTAAGAGCTCAAAACAAGTCAGATACTATCATCAACTGAAGCACTAACTAGACTTTTGATATTTTGCATCAGTGTGTGAAGTACATATAATTAAAAGAATAGAAAGTTTATATTAAATTTATATTCTAAGAAAAAGGCCCCTGAATAGTGCTGGCAACCTGGTCAACAAGCTGTTGTCATAGAGTATTGTGTGTATGTTTGGTGGGAGTACTACTTAATTATGGAGAGAGGATTGTTGAACTCTTAAATTTTAATGTGAAATTTTGTAAAATCAGCATTTTTCTCTCTTTGGTGCTAGGCATTGAACCTAGGGACTTACGAGCTACACTCCTAACCCCTAAGTTGGCATTCTTAAAAGGAAGCTGTCTGAGTAGAACTAAGGAGACAGAAAACTTGATGTTGCTGCTGGATTCAAGAGACAAGCTTACTGTGAGTGGCTTTTAGTAATTTTGGTTAGTAGAAGTATATGTAATAGCCAGTGTCCAAGGTGATCCACAGTGACCCTAGACTTTTGACATTCATTCATTCAGTAGAATTCCCTCTTGCACTGAATCAGACTGGCTGATGTGATTTACAGAAAAATGTGGAAGGGACAGTGTGTCACTTCTGAAACTACAACCTAAACAACATTGTGACTTGTTCCTTGGCCTCACGGATCCCTTGCTGTGAACGATCACATGGTGTGTGGACACTCAAGCAACCCTTTAGATACCCATGTGAAAAGAAATTGACTAGCCAATGCCTTGTGTCACCTTGCCAACTATGTGAGTGAACTGACAATGGAAATGTAGATCTTTATCCGCATTAGTTCTTCAAATAACTGGCACCTGCAGTCTCATGGGAGATCCTAATCCATTGCTGCCTGTGAAAGATAGTAAGTATTTAGTATCTTAAGCCACTCTGAGTTTTGTGGTAATGTGTTAAATAGAAATAGGTAGCCAATACAGAATTATTAATGATTTGTTTTTAAACATTTGGGGAAAAAACAAATTATAAGAAAATTGTTATCTGAATCACACTTTATTTTTTTGACCTGAAATATTAGAAATTTATTATTAATTCTTATTAAGTACCAGTTCAACACCGCAGAAAATTTCAAATCACCCTTCAATAACTCACTTTTCCCTTCCCTCCTCTCCCTGATTTTTTTTTTTTTTTTTTGGTACTAGGAAAATAATTTAACCCCAGGGGTTTTTAACCACTTAGTCACATGCCCAGCCCTTTTTATTTTTTAGTTGTGGATGAACCTTTTTATTTTTATTTACTTATTTTTATGTGGTGCTGAGGATGGAACCCAGTGCCTCCTCACACATGCTAGGCAAGTGCTCTACCACTGAACCACAACCCCAGCCCAATTCATTCTTTTTTTTTTTTTTTTTTTTTTGGTACTAGGGATTGAACTCAGGGGTACTTGACCACTGAGCCACATCCTCAGCCCTATTTTGTGTTTTATGTAGAGACAGGGTCTCACTGAGTTGTTTAGCTCCTCGCCATTGCTGAGGCTGGCTTTGAACTCACGATTCTCCTGTCTCAGCCTCCCTAAGTACTGGGATTACAGGCTTGCGCCACCGTGCCCGGCTCTCGTTCATTTTTAATAAAGTAGGAACTGTAAAATCTTTTTCCTTGTTGCTCTTTTTTTGGGTGGTGCTGGGGATCCCTAGGGCCTTGTGCATGCAAGGCAAGCACTCTGCCAACTGAGCTACATCCCGAGCCCCTGTTCATTGTTTTAAAGACTAGTCTTGCTATGTTGTCTAGGCTGGCCTTGAACTCTCCATCTTCCTGCCTCAACCTTCCAAGTAGCTGGAATTACTGGTGTGTGCCACCATGCCTGACTTCTTATGTTATTATGGTTACAGAGTATCTCTATACCAGAAATGTTCTTTTTTTTTTTTTTTTTTTTTCCTTTTTCATATCAGGGATTGAACTCAGGGATACTTGACCACTGAGCCACATCCCCAGCCCTATTTTGTGTTTTATTTAGAGACAGGGTCTCACTGAGTTGCTTAGCACCTCACTATTGCTGAGGCTGGCTTTGAACTTGCGATTCTCCTGTCTCAGCCTCCCAAAGTGCTGGGATTACAGGCGTGTGCCACCACGCCCAGCCAGAAGTGTTCTTGTCTGTTGATTTTTAGATGTTCCCCCTGAAGTATCTATCCCTAAATTGAGAAGAAAATGAACCTGAGTTAAGAGTTCTCCATAGGACATTGTACAACTTGTCTTGGAGAGCATTTAGAAATATGTGGGGGTTTGGTTGCAACAGTGTGCAGGGTAGATCTGGTGTTTTGAGAGCCAGGGATGCCAAATAGTTCTCCCTCCTCTTCTTCTTCCAGTGGGAGGAAAACGGGTTCTCAAATTCTGACATGCTTCTGGGCAACATCTGTACCTTCTGTTCATCTCAACCAATCATATATCTGCCATTCATTCAGTTGACCTCAGAGAGGTATTTTGTTTGGCTCTTTATTCCTATTTATGTCATCCACTTTAAGATTCTTAGACCATCATTCATTTTTTAGACTAGTGCTACTCAAAGCATGGCCCATAAACCACTGCTGGTTCCCTGTCTATAATGAGATAAGATGCTTTCACTAGAACATAAGCCAATTATGTCACTAAGCATATGCTGTTTAGTTTAACTGACGTCTCTTTAACGTAGTGACTTTCTCAGTGAAGGCATAGTGCATTGATTCATATCCTTTGTAAATCCTGAAATATTCGCGATGTCTTTTGTAAATTACCAGCAGCCATAGTCAACATCCACTATTTAATTATTCTCTTTTGAATGTTTCCTAGACTTATCTCCCAAAACGAGGTCTTTCTGAGGACATTACTTACTTTGTAGCCCTCTTGGTGGTGGCCCTTTACTCTGCTGTAGCTCTTTTACCACTGAGCCTGGAAGGAGGATTGATGTCCCACTTGCTTCCCATTGCCACTTTGAAACCTACCTTTCTTATTTTTTCCTATAATCCCTAAGGTTTGAATTCATGTCAGCTGCTTTTTGTTGTTAGGGTCATTTGAAGATTTTATTTTACTATATCATGTACTTGGTACTACTCCTAATTGAAATCTTAGTTATACAATTACAGTTTTTCAGTACAGTCTTATCTCCTTGCCTTCCTCTCTTCAGTGAATTTGTTTCCTTAAATTTGTTCACATTTTCAGACCTCAGGCCAGAGCCTATCATGTAGGATGTCATAAGTGAATAGTTAGTTGGCCAGAGAAATAGATTTCCAGCTCTCTATTCCAGCCCTACAGCTGGGCACACCTGTGTCATCAGGAAAAAAACAAATCTGGTCTCCCCCTACCCCACCTCCCAAGCTGTATGTACACATCCATATTGGTATTTTTTAAAAAATTTTTTTAGTTGTAGATGGACACAGTATCTTTATTTTTTTCTTATGTGGTGCTGAGGATTGAACCCTGTACCTCACATGTGAGAGGCAAGCGCTGTACCACTGAGCCACAACCCCAGCCCCATATTGGTATTTTATGCATGTGACACAAAGAGAAAAAAACCTAGCAGTTGTCATTGATAAACTGTGAATCATCTAAAATTTGAATTTCAAGCATGCTGCTGTAACCATTACCAGCTCCCTCCTAGAACTTTTGCTCCTATAATCTTCATCTTCCCTTAGGATTAACACACATTGTTTCTTACCTTTTCGTAGTCTTAATTTACATCCTTCTTACCCTCCTGATCCACTTCAGATTTCATGGTTCTTCATTATAATTCCTTCCTTGCGCATGGCCTGTAGTAGTTATCAATTGGTGTGTAACAGGGTATAATATATGCAAACTTGGCAATTTAATGCAACACTCAGTTACCTAACAGTTTCTGTGGATCAGGAGTCCACTCGCGGTTTAATTGCAAACAAGGTAGTAGCTTAGGCTTTGGTCATCTCAAGGCTCTGGAAAGGGATCAGCAGATCCAAAATCATCTTGGTTTTGATACCCATGTTTTCTTCTAGTTTCCATAGTTGCTTGTGAAGTAGTTAATGCTTTAGTCCTCATGTTATCAAACCTCAATTCTAAATGTTTGACCAATTTTTTTTCCAGGGTGTGTGTGTGTTGCTTGGAATTGTGAATTGATCCCAAGGAGGCTGTACTAATTTACTGAGGTACATCCCCAGCTCTTTGCGAAATTGCTGAGGCTGGCCTTAAACTTGAAATCCTCTTGCCTTAGCCTCCCCAGCAGGGATTATAAGTGTGTGCCACCATGCCCTACAACAATTAACCAATTTTTTGCAACACATTCATACCCTACTGTTTTACTATGAATGGAAAGACCACCTTTATTCTAAAATACTATGTAAAGCTGAATTTGTTTAGTTTTTTCATCCTCTTCTACTTTATATCACGTCTATATCATAATTTTATATCACATTGTTGTTATGGTTTTATAATATGCATTGTTATCTGGCTGTGCTACTTTCTCATTTTCTTTTACAAATCACTGGCTGCAGCCATTCTTCTAAGATACAAAATAGAACATTAGCCTATTTTGTCCCAGTGTCCCAGGTAACATATTCGTCCAATGTCCTATATGTAGGATGGCTTATATATTATAAGATACTGTATTGTTCAAGTGTCCTATTTACAGAACAATCATTTTTTGTTCTTTTTTTAAATATTTTTTTAGTTGTTGATAGACCTTTATTTTATTCATATATTTATATGTGGTGCTGAGAATTGAACCCAGGGCCTCACACATGCAAGGCAAGTGCTCTACCACTAAGCCACAACCCCAGCCCTATTTTTTGTTCTTAATGAGAATAAAGAATATATAAATTCTAGATTATGATTTCCAACGTTTTAATGCACCTGTGTCAGTTTTTTTATTTGAAAATTTAACTTTATTTACAAAAGTTCTCCTATTAAAGATGCCATTCCACCCCTCCAAAATAACCAGTAATTTTCACAAAACCATTTATATAGTTTTGACCTTTCTACATAAAAACGTATTATTGGATGAGCAAAGAATCTCACAAGATGATCCAAGACATACAAACAAAAAAGAAAAAATAAAAACATCTAGCACGAATGCTTTAGTGACAGAATGAAGAATTTAGAATCACACTTTTTAATGTGCTGTTCAGCCAAGAAATGGAAACACAATAATAATTTGGGAGGTAACGGCTTCACAGTAAAAAGTCTTCTTACACAGGATGGTTTAGTTGTGATTGTTTAGGATTGATATTTGCAGGCTAATATTTATGCTGATTTTATAAAACAAGTCATCATCATGGAGAAAAGGGTACAGACATTTTTATACAGATTTTTCTACTAATGAAAATATGCAGATACTGGTTTAGTCTCATTCAGGTCGGTCAATAACGAATGCATAAAAAGAACTTGAAACCACAATCAATGAGGTGATTGACTTACAAAATTAGAATATTCCCTGGCATCAAAGAGTATTTTCCTTTATAGTATATATAAGTTTGAATTCTTCATAACAAGACCATATAAACTAATATTTAACGATACAGTTCAAAATAAAATTATCCAAATTACTTATTTACCATTTATATGTAATAATTACTTTTAAAAAATTCTTTAAATTTAATATAGGAGGATCATCACTTTCACATCATAGTTAAGTCACAAGGAACTTAAGAACTTTGGAAAAAATTTCATCCCTGGAAGTGAGAGAAAAACACCTAAAAAAACAAACAACCCTCCCAGAAGTGACAGTCTTGTACCCTTTTAACAATCTTTACCATAGCATGAACTATTAATAGCCAACAGTCAAATGTGTTTCAATTCTGGAGAGCTACTACCTCTAGTGACCTGATTCTTCTGTAATTAAACTGCAATTGCAACATTTAAAAAAATAATCAGATAAATAGAAACGCTGGTTTTATTGTCAACTTTACATTTTTGTCAAGTGCAAGGTCAGCCTGGTAAGAAATACTTACTCTAGTAATGACTGAAGTAATAACTTCACTGGCATCTCTTCTCTGGGTCTCTATGTCTCCCATTGATGTTCAGCCAAATAATAGAAGCAATATGATAGCAACTGAATTTACTATCATTAATGGCACTCACATCACAGTTCTTACAGATCCAATAAGGTTCATTAGCTGAGATTTAATTCCTGGCTCCTCTCCGAATCTGCTGATTTCCTGGTCGGTTCCCCAGGCAATGTTTTTAAGGAAGTGCTCAATGATGGCGATCATGTTGATGTACAGCAGGGCTGCCTGAAGTAGTGAATACAGGATAAAGGCCATGGTCACTGGGAGCCTTCACCAGGCCCAACTGATTCCTCTCTTGCCACCTCAGCTGATGTGCAGTGGACATGGCACCGCCACCACCTCCACTCTCCTATCCCTGTGTCAGTTTTGTTGAAAGATTCACCTAATTGAAAACTTGAGACTTAATAAGTTTGTTGGAATCAATTTTTTCTTTCAAATAGATGGGATCCCCCCCCCGCCCCCCGCCCCCAGTACCTTATTGTTTTGTCATTCATGTGAAACAGTATAGTCAGGAGCTTTTAAAGTTGTCCATATTAGTAACTTGTTTGTTCCACAGTGAAAACTGTAAATTACTCTTTTGTAGTTTCAGAAAATCTGTCAGATCTTGTGCTTCCAAAGGTACAGTTGAGAAATTTTTGTTTTCCTCAGGAATTTTTCTGAAACACCCTTTTAAAGAACACAGTAACAGGGCTGGGGATATAGTTCAGTTGGTAGAGTGCGCGCGCGCACACACACACACACACACACACACACACACACACAACAACAACCTCCCCCCCAGAGCACTGTTGTAAAGGTAACCAGCTTGTTTGGTCTTGGCCTTGGAAAAAGTGCTTTCATTTATTGTAATAGCAGTGTGGAGATGGTCTCAAAGAAATTCATTGCTTAGAATAAACTCTGTTAAGAAAAATATTGTTGTAATAGAAATATTTACTCCTTTATTTCTGAGGTCCATGTTGTTAATACAATATGGAAAACAAATAAGTGGCACTATTTCAATATTTTAAAAATGATGGAAAAATTTCAGCACATCTGGAATAAGGGTAATATTTCATGTAATATGCATTTTAAAATTTTTGTTAATACCATTTTTGCTCCCTATTTGGTACTGGGGATTGAACTGGGTGGCATTCGACCACTGAGCCACATCCTCAGCCCTACTTTGTGTTTTATGTAGAGACAGGGTCTCACTGAGTTGCTTAGCGCCTCGCCATTGCTGAGGCTGGCTTTGAACTCGCGATTTTCCTGTCTCAGCCTCCCTAAGTGCAGGGATTACAGGTGTGCGCCACCGTGCCCAGCTCTGGTTAAACTTTTATTGGAATTTATATTTTTTTAGTTTTACCTTGTTCTTTGCCCTTTTGAGGACTAGTAGGGTCTTGAAATCTTAGTCCAGTTCTGTTTCCCTATGTGTGGTATATTGGTAATTAATCCATAATCCCATTTCATTTGTAAAATTCTATAGTTTTGTAAATTTTTTTGAGCTACAAGCTACTTCTTGTCATGATTATTCATTGAAGCTCCACTGAGGACAAGGATTTTTGTCCATTGTTTGCCCTGAATGGCCAAAACCTACATTCTTGTCTCACTCGTAAGTGCTCAGAAGAACAGGTATGAATATACATTTACCATAGGACCCAGAAGTTGCACTCATGGGGCCTTTATCCCAGAGAAACACCTTGTACATGAATATATATGGCAGACTTTTTTGGTTATAGCTCCCAAACTAGAAATCACTAAGATGTCTTTCAGTTTAGTAAATGGTTAAAGGAAACAGCCACAGTATGGAATTACCATTCAGCAGTAAGAGGGACCAAACTGTTGCTATATACAATAACTTGGATGGATCTCAAATGGAGTTACACTGAGTAAAAGAGAGCCAGTCACAAAAGCTTAGTTACTGAATTATTCTGTTTGTATATAAAAATAATCAAAATCACAACATTATAGAGTGAGATTGTTGGTTGCCAGTGAGTAGAAATGAATGAAAAGAAAGTGAAGGTAGTATGAGGGGACCTGGTGGTGATAGACTACTCTTATCTTAATCGTGATTGTAACTGCATGAATAAATGCACCTGATAAAACTGCATAGAACAAAACACATGTGTGCACATGAGTAAAGATTCCAGGTTTGTTTTGCAGTTTGAATTTTTTTAAAAAGAATGTTTGGAATAGATTAATAGAACGCATAAGAGGCAATAGTTTGCTTATGATGTTCCTTTTTATTTTGAGATGGGGCGTCACTAAGTTCCCAAGGCTGGCCTTGAACTTGGAAGGAATTCTCCTGCCTCAGCCTACCAAGTCACCTAACTGCTTATATTCTTTGAAGGAACAGCTTTCTTGAGATTGCCATTTGTATGATTTTATGTGCAAGTCATATTTTTGATATCTAGTTTTAGAACACATTTATTTTATGTACGTATGTATGTACATATGTATGTACATTTGTTTTCCAGTGCTGAGGATCTTGCACATGTTAGGCAAGCATTCCACCAGTAAGCTATACCCCTAGCCCTCATTAGGATACCTTTTAAAGGAACAGCAACAACAACAAAAATCTCAAACTAGAGGAACTTTAAAATTATAGGTGATGCTAGCACATTTGAACAATAGTGATCTGTAACTTTGTGGAAAAGGAGTAATTAACTGTAAATTACCATCTATATCAGTTGGGCAGGGGGACTATCCTTCTTCACCCTCAGCATGCTTACCACAAAAAGATTTCAAGGATTGACTGTGTACGCTAACTAGTCTTAAAACATTCATCTACCTTAGACACATTTTTCTACACTAAGAAATGTTGTCTAGTGCTCGCTTCGGCAGCACATATACTAAAATTGGAACGATACAGAGAAGATTAGCATGGCTCCTGCGCAAGGATGACACGCAAATTCGTGAAGCGTTCCAAATTTTTGAGGTAGCTGAGATCTTGTGCCATCATGTGGCCTTCTTCAGATAAGAGCCAGGTAGTCAGTACTTCCAAGATTATTCTGCAAAACACTAAGTCTGAAAGACAGCAACAACAAAAATGTGATCGACCATTAGAAAAATGTGGGACAAACAGTGAAGTTTCAGAAAACAGTGATGATAGCAGTGCCCTTCAAGGAAGAAATAAAAGTTGGAAATCTTCCCAGGGTAATCTTGGCAGGAGGAATCTTCATTATGAGCATACTGGGTATGAACTTCTTCCTTCGAAACTCCAGGAGGGTGATCGAAATGTGTCAATAAGCACTCAAGCCATCTACTTCAACAAGAAGAGAGGGAAATGGCATAATGAAGAGCAAATCCATATTACTGTGTGGAAAGATACAAAACCTGAAGAGATAGAAATGGGAGAGGACACACAAGGAGAAGCCATGGGGAACTGGTTCAAGGTCACAATTTCATATGGGAGAAAGTATGACAAGGCATGGCTAATGAGTTCAATCCAGAGCCATTGCAGTGTCCCCTTCACCCCGGTCGATTTCCACTACATCAGAAATCAGGCCTGGTTCTTTGTCCAGGATGCAAGCACTGCCTTGGCACTGAAGGATGTCAGCTATAAGATTTATGATGAGGATAACCAAAAGATATCTGTCTTTGTCAATACTTCTGCTGTACCCTACTCTATGCAGAATAAGTTCACGCCAGAACAAATGGAACAGCTAAAGCTGACTATGAGCAAACAATATGATGTCTCCCAGAAAGTTCTCAACCTCCAGAAGCTCCGTTTTGATTCAGACTTGGTGAGCCATGACATTGACATGATCCTGAATCGAAGAAACTGCATGTTTGCCACCCTGCAGATCATTGAAAGGAATTTCCCTGAGCTGTTGTCTTTGAATTTGCAAAACAACAAACTGTACCAGCTGGATGGCCTGTCTGACATTATAGAGAAGGCTCCCAAAGTGAGGATCCTGAACCTCTCCAAAAACGAGCTGAGGAATTCCAGGGAGTTGGACAAGCTCAGAGGGCTGAAGCCGGAAGAGCTGTGGCTGGAAGGGAACCCCTTGTGCTGTGCTTTCCCAGACCAGTCTGCCTATGTAAGCGCCGTCCGGGATTATTTCCCCAAGTTGCTACACCTGGATGGCCAGGAGTTATCCACATGAGTTGCTGTTGACGCTGATGCCCCCACGTTAATAAAACCCTGCACGGAAAGCTATAAAGGATCTGAGACCTTGAAGAATCTAGTTCTGCAATTCCTACAGGATTATTACTTGATCTATGACTATGAAGATCGACAGGGTCTACTTAGTGCTTACCATGATAAAGCCTGCTTCTCTCTGACTATTCCCTTCAACCCCGAGGACCCAGCCCCAAATGGCTTGTGCAAGTACTTCAAGTATAGCAGGAATATGAAGAAGTCAAGGATTCCAACATGCAGAAACAGCTGCTGAAACACACAAAACATGACATTGTGGACCACCTTAATGTGTTGCCCAAAACTGAGCATGACTTCAGTTGCCTTATGGTAGATATGTGGTTCCAGACGGAAACAATGCTCTGCTTCTCTGTGAATGGAGTGTTCAAGGAAGCAGAAGGAAAGTCTCAAGGATGTATTCATGCCTTCACCCGGACTTTCATTGCTATCCCTACCAACAATTCCAGTATATGCATCATGAATGATGAGCTGATTGTGAGAAATGCCAGCCCTGATGAGATCCAGAGCTCTTTCTCCATCCCAATGTCTGCATTGTGGTCCACCTCCATGCCTATCCTCTCCCAGGAGCAACAGGAAATGGTGAAGGTTTTCTCTACACAGTCTAGGATGAAACTTGGAACGGTCTCAGAAGTGCCTTGAGGACAACGAATGGAACTACACCAGAGCTGGTCAGGTCTTTGTTATGCTTCAGACTGAGGGCAAGATCCCAGAAGAGGCCTTCAAATAGTTACCCTAAAAGGAGCCCTTGAATGCCATCCTCCTCTTCATTTGCATCCTTGTTTCTCTGTCACCAACTTAAGGCCATGTTCATGATGCATTGGAGATCTGACTGACCAAGAATCCAAACTTAAATTGTAGGCTAGGTAACAGCCTTCCAAAGGGATAGTTGTTCTGTTTTCCTCATTGAAGATGGCTGTTTATTTTCATAGTAAAGATTGATATTAAACTTTAAAAAAAAAAAAAAGAAATGTTGTCTAATGGAGAAGGTGTTTTCATATTAACCCTTCTTATGTTGTAGTTTAGAACTTAAATTACATTAATTAAGCATAAATTCCAAAGGATTGGTTTGAATTTTAGTTCTTTGTTGGGTATTGCTAGTTATAATAAGATCCAACAGAGTTGTATGAGTCAGACCCTAAGAAACCCTCATCCTATGGCTGAGGTTGTAGCTCAGTGGTAGAGCACTTGCCCAGCATGTGTGAGGCACTGGGTTCAATCCTCAGCACCACATATAAATAAATAAAAATAAAGCTCTATCAACAACTAAAAAAAATTAAAAAAGAAAGAAACCCTCATCCTAGGGTTTATCATTCAGAAAAAGGATCCAGAGATGCAATTTCATGTTACCAAAAATACAGAAAAGAGAGGTGGAGGAGGAGAATAGTGAAAGCCACATACCAAAGTCCATTGTGCACCTTCTACCCTTCTTGAAAGTCTTCAACATAGGAAACCTGACTTGGATTTTACTCATGTGCAAATTAAAGCAACTCTTTCTTGAAGCAAATTCTTTCCAAGCATCTCACTCCCAGCTGCTGTACTGTGGAACTTTGTAGGTTGTCTTTGTGAAGGATTTATATCAGTAACAACTTAGTGAATGCTGTTCAGGTGATTATATAGTGGGAGCCCACTAGGACATAACAGAAATAAAATAAGAAATATCCTTTAAACAAATGCAACAACTCCAACCCTAGGATCCAGGGCCTTAGTGCAGGGGAGATAGATCAGTGGCATGTTTCATGTGTAAATAGCCAACTCAGTCACCCCAGTTTGTTTTTGCACGTCTGGGGATGGTCTGTTCCTTAGATCCTCTGCTTGCTCATTTCTTTTCCAATTCATCTCTCTCCAGAGGATAGGGATAGGAGAGAAGAGAAAGGAGTAGTAACTTTTCCTCCTCCACATTAAACTATTAGATCAAAAGTATGCCCTAGTAATATAAATTTATTTGATTCATGGAATCATAATTACAGTTTTATACTTTTCATGTTTCTTTTATACTTTCATAATCCAGTAGTTTATTTTGTTGCTTTAAATTGTTCCAACTTTGGCCATTGAGAGCTTCTTTAGTTGACTCCTGTGTTCCTGTGATATATTCCTGTCATTGTGGGGTATTTTTGTCTTTTAGTGCTTCTTTACTTTAAAACACTAATAAAAGATGCTCCAGGCTCATAAATCCATTACCATATGTACCCTGGTAGTTTTTTTCACTTGTTTAATTATTCAATTCCAGTATCTAGCAGCATATAATAGCAGCAGAATTGGTAACCCATACCCTGGTAAGATACAACTTTACTAACTAGAATACAATGCTTCTGTACAGTTTGTTTTACCTTTCCACTTATTTCCAAAGTTAAGTAGGTAAGCACTTTTCCTCCTCACTAACTCATGCATTTTTATAGACATTTACTCTTCTTCTAGCCCAGAAGGTAGGTAGTTTCTGATAGCCCCGCAGCCTGTAACACCTGTTCATGCTTGCATGGAGTCTCCTTTGAGGTTTCTTCTTTACTCATTTTGGACTGTTTGAGAAGGAACATGAGTAGTTTGTTTGTGATTTGTGTTTGTGTGTTCCAGCGACTCTAGCGTCTTGATTCTTGGAATTCAGTTTCTTGCTCCCCCTCAGTCATGAAATTCTGGATAGTCTTAGGTTACTTAGGGAGTCTCTCCCTATTTGTGTCTGTTACTCTGTGTATCTGTGTCTTGGTAGTTGAATCACAGTCCTAACAACTGTCTACATAGCTACATCCTGTATTTCATATGCCATGTTTCTCTTCCACAAACCCACACTTCATTTGGGGAAGGTGGCTCATATTTGCATCAAAACCTTTATTTTCTTGCATCATCCCCTATAGTCCATTCTAGTTAACACTGTTTTATCCCTACCAGAACTATTAGTGCATCACTGATAGATGTGGTTTAATTTTAGGTAGACTTGTGTCACATCCTGGAGACCTGCTGAGGGAAGGTTACTTGCCTGTCTGTAGACCCGGCAAATCCTGCGGTTGTTTCCCTAACTCCCTATACCAGGGAATCACCTGTTGGCACAAAAGGTTTTTCTTGTTGGTTGTAGTAACTCTGTTCCAGGTCTTGTTACTTATATTCACACAAACAGGAAATTCTGTTTATTGCAGGCCTTAATTAAAGCAACATGAAGAAAGCCTCTTTTTTCTCTCCCTTGGTTTAATGTTTATTCTTTTTATCCATTGCAACTTTTGCTACACAACTTAATGACACTAGTTTGGTTTTGTGCCTGCCTGTCCTCCCTCCCACATCTTCCATTCCCTCTGCCTGCCATCCTTTATGTCTTTATTCCTGTCTTCCTTCCTTCCTTGAGATTGAATCCAGGGCCTCAGACATGCTGGGCAAGTGCTCTATCACTGAGCTACATACCCAGCCTATGATACTACCAATCTCTTAAAATAGTGGGTGAGTTTTAAAAAAGATTTTCTCTTAACTGTTCTGTTCATGAGTCAGTGTTTTTCAGGCCCCTTTCTCAAGTATTCACAGCTAATGGGTGCCTCAGGTAGAAAACTAAATTCAGGGCGCTCCCTGTAGTCCTCCCCACCCTCTTCTATACTTCTGATTTGGGTTAGGACTCATTCAGAATTTACTTTCATTTGAGAAGCTCTTCACTGCAAGTATTTGGTGGCTTTTATTATCAATAGACCAGTTTGTCCAGGTGAAGGGAATTAGCATTCCCCAGTCATTCAAAGTCTATTAGAGATTGAAGCCCACATTTCTCAGTCCTCTGTGTACCACAATACTCAGAAATTTGTTCCAGATGCTTGTTGTGTTTGTACCCTGTAATAGAAGGGTGAAAGTGAAGGAATGATGCTTCTTCTAACTGTGGAAAAAAATGAAGAAAGGTTGAGAAGTACCTGTTGTTTTTGAAAAATACACCCAGTCATTCTCCATATGATCTTTATCCTAATGGGAAATAATGCCTAGAAGTTAGGTTGGAGTCATTTGGGAGGGTTTTGAATGGTGAGCCTAGGGGTTTGAGTACATACCAATGTGGTGAGTTATGGGAAGTATTTGGAGGCTTCCAAACAAAAGTGATAATAATGGGATCTAAGCAAACTTAACCTAACATTGGTTTAGTCTGTACCAAACATGAGAGACCAATTTGAAGTCTAGTTGAGAAGTTTGATTTTCAGAATCATCCACTTAGTCTGTTCCCATTGCTATAATAGAAATACCTTAGACTGGGTAATTAATAAATAATAAAATATTATTTCTCACAGCTCTGGAAGCTGGGAATTCCAACATCATGATATTTGCAGATCCAGCATTTCATGAGTGCCTGTTCTGTCGATGGCATCTTCTTGTGTGCTCACATGGCAGAACTGGTGGAAGAGCAAAAGTGGGAGAACACTGTCTTCACATACAGGAGAGATGGAAGGATCAGGCAGCTTTCTTTCTTTCTTTCTTTTTTATTGTTTTGGTGTGGGGTGGGTATTGAACTCAAGGGCACTCAATCACTAAGCCACATCCCCAGCCCTATTTTTTGTATTTTATTTAGAGACAGGGTCTCATTAAGTTGCTTAGTGCCTCACTGTTGCTGAGGCTGGCTTTGATCATCCTGCCTCAGCCTCCTGAGCCACTGGGATTATAGGCTGCGTGGTCATGTCTACCACTGAGCTACATCCCTAGTCTTTTTAGTTTTGAGATGGGATCTCCCTATGCTGCTCAGGCTGGCTTCAAACCTGTGATTCTCCTGCTCCTGCCTTTGCCTCCCAAGTAGTTGGTATTACAGGTTTGTGCCACCTTGCTTGGGTTCCATGGATGGAGTTTTATGCCATGAAGCTAAATGAGCTCTCAAGGCCTAGTCAGTGTAGAGAAAAAAGGGAAGAAAGGACAGGGAAGAGAGGAGGTTCAGAGACTGAGCCCCAAAGAGTAGTCTCCAACAGCAAAGACAGAAAAGGAATGCTGGTGAGGTGGTGTATGTGTCCTAGAATCTAAGAAAGGAAAATATTTGAGATAGAGGAAATAACCATCTAACTTAAAAAGGCTGCTTTTATGATGAAGGCTGAGAAACCATTCATTATCTTTGGCTTAGTTGCAGGAGAAAAGTGGGGATGAAAATTTGTTTGTGTCATTAATATTGACCCATAAGATTTTGCACAGATGATTACTTTTAGGTCTTCAGGCATTTCAATCGATAGTTCTATAGCAAGTAAACTATTTTACCAATTTTGAAATAGATGCCTAAGAGTTTCTTAACTAGTAACAAGTTTTTGTTGCTTTTTAAAATTTTGAGATAGGATCTCACTGAATTGCTGAATATCTTGCTTAAGTTGCTGAGGCTGGCCCTGAACTTGTGATGATCCTCCTGCCTCAGCCTCTCAGGTTAGTACGTTACAGGTGTGTACCACAACACCTGGCAGCTAGCACCAAGATTTAAAAAGTAATTAGGAAGCTGAGAGCACTGGGGCACACCTGTAATCACAACTACTTAGAAGGCTAAAGCAGAAGGATCTTAAATTTGAGGCCTGCTTGAGCAATTTAGTGTAAGGCTGTCTCAAATAAAATAGACTGGGGTGTAGCTCAGTAGTGGAGTGTCGACCAGCATGCCTGAGGCCCTGGGTTTGATCCTCAGTAACACATACGTGCATACACAGTGTATTACAGTTAATGTCTCTGAAGAATAGGAGTTTGACAGAATAGTTTTGCTCTGTTGTTCCTCTTTACCATAGACCAGTTCATAGACAGTTCAGTGAATGTTGACAGCTACCAGCATTATTTTGGGCTTCTTATGTTTTTGAGAAATAAGTCTTATTTTTTCATTTGTATTTTGGTGCATTATATTTATACATAGGTGTGGTATTCATTATTACATATTTGTAGATATACACAGTATAACAATATAATTTGATCAGTTTTGCCCTCCAGTACTTTTCCCTCCTTCCTCCTCCAGGACCCCTAGGAATAAAATTTTTACTTGAATGAGTCAGTGTTTTTCCATAGGGGAGAGAGAGAGAGAGAGAGAGAGAGAGAGAGAGAGAGAGAGAGAGAGAGAGAGGGAGAGAGTGTGTGTGTGTGTGTGTGTGTGTGTGTGTGTGTGTGTGTGTGTCTGTCTGTCTGTCTGTCTGTCTGTCTCCGTCCTGTGCTGGCCTTTTGGAAATTTCACTCTTCTACATGTAAATGTCATCAGAATACTACAATAGTCTACAAAAGATATATATTTAATATTTTTGTTAATGGCCACCTATTTCTTGGTTTTGTCCTCATATTCATCATCTCAGTTTTTATCTTCTGTCTATATTATTCCCTTATCTTTCTAAATTCTTTGCATAAACGTCTTTCATTAAATCTAATATCATCTTCCTAATAACATTCAAGGATTTTCACTCTCACTAGTGTGCCCCCTACCCCCAACTGGACATTCCCTCCTACAGATGCTGATAAAACCTGATTAGTAAACAATACTCTATTTTCCAGTCAACTTGAGGGCACAGTTAAGTGAGTGTAGGTAGTAATTCTTAACTGATTGAAAGTTGAGTAAAGAATAAAATGAACCCTAGAAATGGAGTCATTGTAAAATATTCTCCAAACCTTTACCCTTTTTAGACTCTTGCAATTTTTTAACTTTATAAAAGTTGTGATTTCCCTTTGTAAGTGGAAAGAACGAATTATGAATCTTGGCTCATTTAGTTTCGTAGTGGTATTGACAAATTAAAAATAAAATGAACAAATAAAACATTTTAAAAAATTATGATATATGGGGCTGGAATTGTAGCTCAGCGGTAGAGCACTTGACTAGCACATGTGAGGCACTGGGTTCGATCCTCAGCACCACATAAATAAAGGTATTATGTCCACCTACAACAATAACCAAAAAATTTTTTTTAAAAAAATTACTATATATGCTTAAATCTAGGCAGCACATTGCCTTCCCAGTGAGATGATGTGGTAAAGCTTTTGCTAGCATATTGACTTACATACACTTCTTTTTAGTGGTGCTGGGGATCTGACCCAGGGCCTCATGGTTGCTAGGCAAGTGCTCCACTGTATATGAACTACATATAAACTTTGAATGATACAGATGAAATAATTAAGTTTGTATATGGAAAATTTATTTTGGGAGTTTTATTTAAACACTTGAATCTTTAAGTTTAGAAATAATTTTGCCACTGCTGCTGCTTTTCCTTTCCTCCTTCAGCTCCTCCTCTTCTTCCTGGAAACAGGTTCTTCATAATCACTAGAACTTTTTTTTTTTTTTTTAATTGTTGTTCTTGTTTTGAAAGAGACAGTGTCTTTTTTTTTTTTTAATATTTTTTTTTAGTTGTAGATGGACACAATGTCTTTATTTTATTGCTTTGTACGTGGTGCTGAGGATCGAACCCAGGGCCTCACGCATGCAAGGCAAGCGCTCCACCGCTGAGCTACAATCCCAGCCCGAGACAGTGTCTTAATGTGTTGCTCAGGCTGGCCTTAAACTCCTGAGCTGTGTGATCCTGCCTCAGCCTTCTAGGTAGCTGGGACTACAGGTGCATGCCACCACACCCGCCCTTTTGAAGTAGTCAAGTACAGTTTTCTAGAGTACTTCACTTTTCATAATATGCTTCTAATAATCATTTCTGAAAATTTTATCCCAGGTACCTGTTCACTTGAGGTGGATATGTTCGTTTTTCCCCTCCAGTTTCTCTTATAGGTGATCTTTACAACAAATGCTTAATATTTTTGTTTCAGGTGATTTTTATAGTGATTATACATAACACTTAAATCATTAATATCACACCCTCAGAGCATGTATTGAGGTAAAGATTTTCCCGTCTTTTAAAATGTATTTTATCAAATAGCTTCTGTAAATATGCAAATTTTTGTTAACCCAGAATGAAGCATTCAAGTGAGCATCTTGTAATAGATAAAACTCGATAAGCATTAACAGTCAAGCTAACACTATTTGTGAGATATAATTTTGCTTAAAAATCTTTGCCTCAAGCCAGGCACAGTGACACACATTTGTAATCTCAGTGGCTTGGGAGGATGAGGCAGGAGGATCGCAAGTTAAAAACCAACCTTAGCAACGGCACGGTACTAAGCACCTCAGTGAGACCCTGTATCTAAATAAAATACAAAATAGAGCTGGGGATGTGGCTCAGTGGTCAGGTGCCTGAGTTTAATCCCCAGTACGTGTGTGTGTGTGTATCTGTGTATCTTTGCCTCAGCTCATGGCTTTCTTCTGTAAAATAGTGATAATAAAACCTACCTTGAACGATTTTGTGCAGACCAAATAAGCTAAGGAATATGAACCTGCTTATGCTCCCAAAATGGCAACTGCTGTTTATAAATCCTTTTGTGTTTTTTCATCTACACTCAGCTTTTCCCTTTTCTCCATGCCATTGTTAGGCTGTGGTAATAAATAGTTCTAGAAGCTGTTTTTGTGTGTGTTAGTTACTGCGGATTGACCCCAGGATTACTTTGCTGCTGCACCACATTCCCTGGCCTTTTTATTTTTTATTTTGAAAGGTCTCACTAAGTTGCTTAGGGCCTTTTTAAGTTGCTGAGGCTGGACTGGAACTAGTGACCCTCCTGCCACAGCCTCCTTGAGTCACTGGGATTTACAGGCACACAGCACAACTTTTGGTGTTTTTTCATTTTTGTTTTTGTTTTTTAAAGAGAAATTAGAGCATATTATCTAAAAGACGCTCAGTAGTTAGCAGCTATAGGGTTTTGTTTGTTTAAATTTTGCTTTTTGTTATGTTTAACGTCTTTTGCTGGTCAACTGCTCTTTGTGTATAGCACTTCCACTCATTTTACCGACCAAAGCAGTTTTCTTGAGCAAGTCATGTGAGCAAGTGAGCTGTCACTGATGGTGGGAAATACAATTTTCTTACTGAAAGACCAATAAAAACTGCGTAACTGGATTTGAGCAGTGTACCAATAGGTGATCGTTAAACCATTAAGACAAGATGATAAACCCGCAGAGAGATGAGCATCATGGAAATAAAGGGAATGGACTGAGATCTATTGGTGCCCCATCTTGGGAAATACTGAAGGAAGGCACCAATAGATCTCAGTCCATTCCCTTTGTTATTTCCGTGGTTCATCCTGGACACTACAAAAGAAGACCAGAACTACTAACACACTAGGGGGTGGGAGGAGGTTCAGGTAGAGTCTAAAATTTTTACTTCAGCACATTGGTGTTGAAAGTTCTGGGGATAGGAGTTAAAAGGATTAATAGAACAGAGTGCATCATTAAAAATCAACTGCCCTAAGCAACTCAGTGAGACCCTGTCTCTACATAAAACACAAAATAGGGCTGGGGATGTGGCTCAGTGGTCGAGTACCCCTGAGTTCAATCCCCAGTACCACAAAAAAAAAAAAAAAAAAAAAAAATCAACTGCCCTGCCCTTCAAAATTTGAAACCATGGGAAATTTCTAAGCTGGTTCAAAATTTTGTGTCTCAGAAATTTTGAATAGCAGATACTACTCTTTGTTCACTCCAGGAGGTTCAGAATGCAATAGTGCAAGCACCAGCCTTCCTGCTTTCTAGAAGAGGCTCCTTTGTTGTTGATGAAGATGATCAAGAATGGCAACAGGACCCAACAGTCCAGAGGAGCTAGTGCTGCTTTTTGTTCCACGCCATCTCATGAGATGGCAGAACTAGGGCTGCTGGCGATTCAGCTGATGCTTTGAGACCATGAAGGATATGAAAATTGCCCCTTTTGCATATGGCCCATAGACTCCTGCCAAGGAGTAGTTTCCTAGAGGAGAGCCATTAATCAGGTTCTTGGTAGTAGAAGTAGGCAGAGCACTGGCCTTTTAACCTGGGTTTGCTGCCCCCATCCTCCCTCCTTCCTTCCTTTGTTCCTGTGGAGGTACTTCAAGTAAAAAAGGATTTGTGGAAGAAAGAAGAGTATGCCCTTTTGCTGCTATTGCAGCATCTTACTGAAAATAGGTAACATGGGGCACTTGTGTGGTGGGATCTTCCAGGGAATCTAAAAGGAAGTGGACACCTTAGGGAATAAAATAGTGTTTTAGTAGCTATGGTTGAGAGACAGAAAAGATACAACTTTATGAATTAGTTGGTGTTTTGCATTTGAGAGGAAGAATGGCAAAAGGAACTGAGAGATAGGCTTTATGTTAATTCCTGAAGGCCCAGGAAAGTAATTTGTCTCATGTTCAGTACAAAGTCAGTGTGGATTGATGTGATTTTGAAAAAAGTAGACTGCTTTTGTTGTCCAATTATTCTGCTAATTTTAGTGCACCTTGATTTTTGTAAGTTT
Organism: Xerus rutilus; assembly: GCA_028644305.1. Lineage (NCBI taxonomy): Eukaryota > Metazoa > Chordata > Mammalia > Rodentia > Sciuridae > Xerus > Xerus rutilus. The sequence continues at coordinate 98,210,815 of CM053403.1, forward strand.
TTGTAAGATTTTGTGATAAGTTCTCTATCTAAAAATCTTACCTAATTGAGAACTTTGTGTATTGTATTTCTAGATTGGTCAGAAGGAAAAATATTTGCAACTCGATTTAGTGCTCATTAAGTGTTTATTAAATTTGTTACTTGGCCTTCAACATGCAAAAGCTTCCTATTTGTGTCCTTCGACTTTCTGAGCTTTTTCCCAACAAAATCAATAGCTGTTGGTTTGCCAGGTGCCATCTCAGGTGTTTCCTCTCTAAACCAAAACCAAAACCAACCAATCTTATTTTATTTTTGTACTGAGGATTGAATCTGGGACACTTAAACACTGATCTACATCCTTAGTTCGATTTATTTTTTTAATTTTGAGACAGAACCTCACCAAGTTGCTGAGGGTTAGTAACCTCAAACTTGCAATCCTCCTGCCTCAGCCTCCTGATTTGCTGGGATTGCAGATGTGTACCACTGTGCCTGGCTCACACACTCTCATTCTTGCTTAGTCTGTGACTTGTTCTTTTGTGATTGCTTTCAGATTACCATATCAGACCCTTATTTAATAGGCTTAAAGACTCAGCAATATCCGTAGGTCTCAGTTCTCAGAGTGACATCTTACGTATCTAAAATTGTGTGGTCTCATGCTTACAAGTAGTGTTCAGCACTCGCCACATTCCCAGTACCAAGTACCATTAAACAAGGAGTCAAGAATCAAGAAGAAAAGGAGTCAGTTTTGAGGGTGTGATTTCTCCCACATCCAATGAAATTTTCTTCCTTAAGAAGGTATTAAAAAAAATCCTGAGGGCTTGGGTAGTGGCTCCGTGGTAGAACACTTGCCTAGCATGTGTGAGGCACTGGGTTCGATTCTCAGCACCACATATAATAAATAAATGAGTAAAATAAAGGTATTGTGTTCATCTACAACTAAAAAAAATTAAAAAAAAAAAAAACCTCAGTGTCTCTCCCCCAAGACAAGGTTGGATAAACACTCTCAAACTCTTATTTTTGTGACTTCTTTTGCAGTATAGATAACATGTGGTCTATACTCTTTGGAATCTAATAATGAGAATCCAGTATATTTGCATTAGCTTCTTGTTGCTATAACACACTTAAGATAAATCAACTTAAAAAAAGGAAAGGTTTATTTTGGCTTCCGGTTTTAGAGGTTTCCATCTATGGTAATTTGGCCCTGTTGGCTTGGACCTGCGGCATCACAGTACATCATGGAGGAAGGGCCTACCAGAGGAGGCTTCTGTTTGCAGCATCAGGGAAGCAAAGAGAAAAAGACAGGAAGGGAACAGTCTACCTTTCTTACAGTAGGCCCCATCTGGTAAAGGTTCCATCCATCATCTTCTAGTATCACCCGGGACTGGATACCAAGCCTTCAACACAGGCCTTTGGGGGACATTTCAGATCCAAACTACAACACTGTTTTCTTTGTTATAATCATACCACCATACCCTGGTTGTTTCTAGTTTGTCTTTCCAGATCTTGTCTCTTGATTGGAGTTCAGGCATTTCTGAGAGTCTTTAAATCATGTATTCATGTTTTAGAATGGTTACTCGCTGTGGCCAATTTCTTTCACTTTTCTCAGTGAACATTCTGGACCACTTGTTCTGTGTTAATACAGGAATTTAGGCATAAGTTATTATTAATTTAAAAAATTTAACATTTCATTCTCAGAAGTAACCTACCTTTTATTGAGTGCCTTGCTGCTCTCATCTTCCTTGTATTCACTTGCTGACTCCTCTTTGTCTTTTGGCCCTTGTTCAGTAGCATTCCCACTACACTCGTTGTGTTGTCTATCATGTTGAATTGAAAATAATGTATGTTGCCTGTCTTCGCTTCTAGATTCTATGCTATTTGGGGGTGGGCTCCCTTTTGCTTCCTTATACTCCCAGGACTTAACACACCTGGTGTGTAGTATGTCTTCTGGTGCCAGGGCTGCCTTTCATTTGTGTGGCACTCACTGCCATATGTCCATAATTTGATATACTGACTGAATTGATCCAGTTGTGGGAACCTCTGACACTCAGACTCACAGACTGCAATTGTATATAAAATTTCTGTCTGAGCTTTTTAAAATCTTTCTTCCTTGGGAGACCAGGATGCTAGTATGACCAGCTTGATGTGGATTGCAAGATTACATCCACCTTAAGTTTCTAGGATACCATCACCCAGATTGCTGTTTGTTGCCTCTTTCCAACTCTCTTCCTTATTTATCTTATCTTTCTGTTTAACTTATTTTCCTTATTTCTATTTATCCTGTAATTGATTGATTGATTGGTAACAGGGATTAAACCCAGGGGCATTTTGATCACTGAGCTACAACGCCAGTCCTTTTTAACTTTATTTTTTAGACAGAGTCACGTGGTTCAAAGTAACTGAGGCTGGCGTTGAATTTGTGATCTTCCTGCCTCAGCTTCTCAAGTCACTGGGATTATAGGTGTGCACCACTGCACCCAGCTGTATTTTTTTTTAAGCAGGATTCAAAATTATCTAGTTGGTCTTGTCCTTTTCATTCCACCTACAGTTAGTTGCCAAATCCTATTGGCTCTGCTTCTAAAGTCTTTGTCTTATATATCATGCTTCCTATTTCCACTGTCATCTGTCTAGCATTGACTCCATCACTTTCCTGGGACTGGATTAGGGGTCTTCTTACCATCTCATGTATGTGTTCGGCAGGTAATATATAGGTTAACCTTTCAGGTTTGATTGAGTCTTTTTTCCAAAAGTCACAATTCTCCAGTGACTCTTAGGTACCTAGAACAGTTTCTAAGTAATCCAGTAACAAGCTCATCATGGCAGAGTGATGATTGTATATTTTGAATCCGGGTGCTGTTGTCTGAAGTGGTTTCTAACATAAGTGCTCTAAGGAAGTCTCCTGTTTAAAATTCATGCAAGTATATAATTCAAAATACTTAACATGAGTATTAAGCACCAATAATAAAAACAAAAAGGGCAAATAAAACCGACTCTCCAGGAAGCTGCCATTTTTGCCCTGTGATCTCCTATATGCTGCTCACATTCTGGAACCCAGAGAACACATGCCCTAATTGGAAAATCTTGACCCCCGTGATGAAATCTAGATGATCTGACCTGGTAGCTGAGGGTTGTATATGATCTGCCAGGAACAACGTGCCTTTCCAGATTTTTTTCTCTGCATGGCCATGCCTGTCCAGTGTAAGTAGGAAGCTTTCCAACCTTTATTGGTGCTTAGGAATTGTTTGTTTCATGGGTATTTTCTTGTGGGACGAGATCTATGCAGCAGCTTCTGATTTAAACCTTTTGAAGCCAGTTTTGGTAACTTAACACGTTTGCAGAAAATTATCTTCTAGGTTTACATACTTGTTGGTTTAACTAGTATTTTTCCAATTAACCTGACATTGTAGAGTTGTGGTTATAATGAGGGAAAGAGCTAATCTGGTTCCCTTTGTTGTTCCACAGCATCATAGTCAATGCCACAGTTCGCAGCTGTTTCATGCGAAGTTGAGAGGAATGGTGTGGTTGCAGCAAAGCAGCAGTACAGAATTGTGCTAGCCTTTGGGGACTACTGGGATAAATCCTTTGGCCAATGGAAAGTGTTATATAGCTGGTTTTAGGTCCCTCACCATTATATCCACTCTAGCTGATTTATACTTTATAGTCTAAATTGGCATGGCACATGCCTTTGGGATTAAATTAATTTATACCAAGTTAGAAAGCATCAGCTGCCAAAGTCAGGGGTGCCTTCTGGAGGCCAGTGTGCTTTTTTCTTCCTGCATTCTAAGCCCACACTCCAGGCATTCTCACTTGGACAGCAGCTGGGATTGCCCTTCATAGGCACCTGCTTTGCATCTCCTTTGTGCAAATGTGGTTCTGGTCTCACACAGAAGCCAGATCTTTGCCCCACGTTCTGCATTGTAGTTGGTTCTGTGCAAATTAGGAAAATTTGTGACTCTTCCAAAAGCAAATACAACAAACATGACTTTTCTTCAGGCATTTTTGTCCTCTAAACGAATTCAAAGGAATTACTGTGACTAAATGGTAGTAGTGCAAATTTATGATCTTGATCCTTACTTGGAAGTTGAAGAAAATTTTTTCTCTTTAGCTCCTTCTTTAGCAAAAGATTAAAGAGAAGCTCTACAGGAAACAGAAATTGTCATACAAGAGAAAATACCTGTAATATTTTCTAAGCAAAGGTGTGTGAAGTGGGAGACTGGTTACATTAAAGGAATTTAATAACATTCTCTGTCATTTCGCTGCCTTTAGCTTAGAATTTATCTTCATTTATTAGGCAGGCGGGACTTTTTAAAGTGAACAGTTGCACACACTTTTAAAAAATGTATGCTAAGCACTCTTTTTTTCTGCTCCTTCTCATTGCCCAGGAGAGGTGGGGCTAGTCCCCTTGCTCAGTTTGAGCTATTCCCCAGTTCCAATGCACGACTGCAAAGATTTGTTCTCCAGGATGGAGAAGGTGGTGGTGGTGGGGCGGTGGGGGGGGAGTGTTGAGCAGGCTTTCCCCTAATGAGCTGTGACGCCAGCTGCAAGGGGGCAAATCCTGTTACTCCTTTCAGCTACTCTCTGAAGCTACAGAGAGGCAGTGCAAACAGGGTCTCCCTTCTCTTCGTAGATCTGCTGCCTTTTCTGCTATTTTCTTTCCCTTTTCTCTTCTGTCCTTGAGCATTTTGGCAAAGTTCAGATTTTTGTGCTCACAGTTCAATGCTCACAGTGAAAGGGAAATACAAAAGGGGAGGAGAGAAAGTGAGAAGAGAAAGAAAGGTTGGGGCGGAGATCTTTAGGAGGGTCCCTCATTGCCTTTAGTCTAAGACTTAAGCTCTGGGTTGAACCTTAAGTAGTAAAGCTTTGAAGAACCTGGATTTCCAAGTAGTTCTTTGGAGACAGTTTTATTTGAGCATGAACTCAGTAGGCCATGTATTAGGAGAATTTGAATTGCTATTCAGAAACTTGTGAATTTGGAAAAGAACACTTGTACACTTGTATCTTTTTAGTCTTTGCTCTTTTTCCCACAAAGTATCATTGTAAGGAAAATGAAATAGTTAATATTTTACATAGCACTTAACTATGTGTGTTGGGGACATCATTACCTCATTTAATCATCCCAACAACCATTGCAGATAGACACTTCTTATGTGAGAAAAAAGATAAGACAATTAAAAAGTTAAACCACTAAAACAATGGTTTTCCCATTAACCATTTTTAGGTGTAGAGTTCAATAGTGCTTTGCTGTTAGCCATTTTTAGTATGGGTTTCAGTAGTATATTTGCATTGTTGTGAAACAGATCTCTAAATTTTTTTTTGCCTGCTTGCCTTCCTTTCCAGTACGTGAAGATACGTACCCAACCCCACCCCACTTTACTTTAAGATTTTTTGAGATAGTCTCAAAAAGTTGCTCAGGCTAGCTTCAAACTTGTGATCTTATATCAGCCTCCCAAGTTGCTGTGATTACAGGTGTGTGCCACTGTGCTCAGCTGTCAGATTTCCAAAACTTTTTCATCTTATACATATTAAACTAATGAGGAATTTTAATTGATTAGCCAGTCCTTTTATTCAAAAGGATAAAAATCACTTTCCTGGTTTTTTTTCTTTTCCTCTTTGCTGCTTTCCTGTTACATTCTTACTTTTTTTTTTGGTACCAGGGATTGAACTCAGGGGCACTCAACCACTGAGCCACATCCCCAGCCCTATTTTGTGGTTGTTGTTTTTTTTTTTTTTTAATTTTTTTTATCTGTTGATGGATCTTTATTTTATTCATTTGTTATTTATATGTGGTGCTGCGATTTTGCTTGATAAAGCAAACCTAAGTTTACTGGGGAAAAACCTGTTACCATTCCCATTTAACTTACAGTTCCACAGTTGGGGTTGAACAAGAAGATCATTTAATCACCCTTTGTTTGTATTTCTTTCTTTCTTGTTGAGATTGGGATGTTAGATCCTAGTTTCTGCTAATAATGTCAAGAAAAGTAGAATCAGCAGTGAAGCCTGTTACTAAGGCAGGCAGAAAACGTGGTAAAACATTTTTTTCTTTTTTATTTTTTTTTTACATCTCAGGCTCACAAATTTTATTAATCATAGTCCTTGGTAGACAGTTCTCATCATTGGTCTCGAGTGTTTTGCTTTATTCATTTAAAAGTAATATAATAATCTGTGAAAACTATATCCAAATAGCAATTATAATGTGATCAGTATGCCTCTTTTGTGCTTTTCTGCCACCCAGTCTCCTCTCTCCCACTGCTTATGGGAATTTAAAAAAAATCAAAATCCAAATTTAAAAACTACCTCAGATTTAATAAATAAATGCAGACTTGATGTACAAATTATTAATTCAACCAATGAGCATATACTTTTTAAAAGTTTTATTTTTAATTAATTTACTCTTGTGGTACTGGTGATCAAACCCAGGGCCTTAACACATACATGGTAGGCAAGCACTCTACTGAGTTGCACTCCTAACCCCCTTAAAGTTTTGTTTTTATTTGGTTTATAATAATTATACAGATTTATAATTATCATAATTATATAATTATAGTATGATTTTTAAAAAATTTCCTTTTAGTTGGAGATGGACACAAAACCTTTATTTTATTTAATATGGTGCTGAGGATTGAACCCAGTGCCCCACGCATGCAAGGCAAGCATGCTACCACTGAGCCACAACTCCAACCCATGGTGTGATGTTTTGATACATGTGTATATGCAGTATATGAGCAAAATCTGTTAATTAGCATATCCACCACCTCAGACATTTAAAAAAATTTTTTTTTAGTTGTAGATGAACACAATATTTTATTTATTTTTTATGTGGTGCTGAGGATCGAACCCAGTACCTCATGCATGCAAGGCAAGCGCTCTACCACTGAGCCACAATCCCAGCCCATATTATTTGTGGTAAAACACTCAGAATCCAATTGTCTACAATATTGTATTTTTTCTCTGATTGCTGTTAGGTTTTTTTTTTTTTTAATATTTTTTGAGTTGTTGATGGATCTTTATTTTATTCATTTTATTATTTATATGTGGTGCTGAGGATCGAACCCAGTGCCTTATGCATGCTAGGCAAGCGCTCTACCACTGAGCTACAGCCCCAGCCCAGCTTTTTTTTTTTTTGATACCGTGGATTGAAGTTAGGGTCACTCGACCACTGAGCCACATCCCCAGCACTATTTTTGTATTTTATTTAGAGACAGGGTCTTACTGAGTTGCTTAGTGCCTTGCCATTTCTGAGGCTGGCTTTGAACTTGCTATCCTCCTGCCTCAGCCTCCTGAACCCTGGGATTACAAGCATGTGCTACTGTACCCAGCCTGTGTTAGCTTTTAAGCTAGGACTATAAATTTGCCACCTCATGCAGGAAATTGAACACAGGGCCTTGCACATGCTAAAAACACATCCTCTAACATTGAGCCACACTACAGTCAATCTACTAGCTATTTTTTTTTTTTTTTGGTACCAGGGATTGAACTCAGGGGCACTGAACCACTGAGCCACATCCCCAGCCCTATTTTGTGTTTTATGTAGAGACAGGGTCTCACTGAGTTGCTTAGCGCCTCACCATTGCTGAGGCTGGCTTTGAACTCGTGATTCTCCTGTCTCAGCCTCCCTAAGTGCTGGGATTACAGGCTTGAGCCACCGCGCCCGGCTTCTACTAGCTATTTTGAAATATAAATTATTGTTAACTATAGTTAGCCCTTCTTCAAATAGAACGCCTGCACTTACTTCTTTTATCTAACTTGGTACTCAGCGACCAACCTCCCCCACACACCTGATAACCAGTATTCTACTCTCTACTTCTGTGGGCATATACTTTAAGATAAATGGTTTTTAGACTTTGAAAGAAACACTTTAATTGCCTTTGATGTGCTACCATTGATTTCTCCTATGTGAGGCTAGCAAGATGTTAATTTTGAGCTTCAAAATCCATAATTTATATGCAAATAAAATCTGCTTTTTAAGGTCATTTTATCTTTTAGCTAGGTCATTCTTAACTTTTTTTTTTTTTTTTTTTTTGAGTACTGGGGATTGAACTCTGGGGAGCATTCGACCACTGAGCCACATCCCTAGCCCTATTTTGTGTTTTATGTAGAGACAGATTCTCACTGAGTTGCTAGCGCCTCGCCATTGCTGAGGCTGGTTTTGAACTTGCAGTCCTCCTGCCTCATCCTCCCAAGCTTCTGGGATTACAGGCATGTACCACTGCACCCAGCTACTCTTAACTCCTGTAAGTTAGCTCTGATAGTCTGTAATTCTGTTTGGAAACTGTAATAAAAAGACATTGGTGGGGCTGGGATTATGGCGCAGTGGTAGCGTGCTCACCTAGCATGCGTGAGGCACTGGGTTCGATCCTCAGAACCACATAAAAATAAAATAAAGATATTTTGTCCACTTACAACTAAAAAATAAATATTAAAAAAAAAGACATTGGTAGTTGATATTATTTGTAGAGCACTCTTACTAGAATTTTGTGTGACTTCATATTCTCACTGGATTCTAAATAGGTTTATGGTTAGAAAGACAGTATTCTTTTCTTTTAGTACTGGGGATTGAGCCCAGAGGTCCTGTTTTTGTTTGTTTGTTTGTTTGTTTTTGAAACTACATCTTGTTAAGTTGCTGTGGATGGCCTTGAATTTGTGATCCTCCTACCTCGGCCTCCAAAGTCACTAGGATCACAGGCATGTATGTACCACCATGGCTTGTGACTTTGTTCTATAAGGTGGATTTGACCCACTCTGCCCACAAGTGACAACTCATCCTGTATTTTTTTTTTTTTTTAAATATTTATTTTTTAGTTGTAGGTGACAGAATATCTTTATTTTATTTTTTTTATGTGGTGCTGAGGATCGAACCCAGTGCCTTATGCATGCTAGGCGAGCACGCTACCACTGCGCCACAATCCCAGCCCTCATCCTGTATTTTTAAAATGCATTATAATTATACATATTAGTGGGGCTCATTTTGACCCATTTAAGAAATGCATATAACAGTTTTCTCCATTTCAGTCCTTAGTACTATCCCCTCTTCTTCCCTGTCTAATCTTGTATTTAGAGTAGATTGTTTAGTGATTTACCTATATATCTCTAAGTTACATTTAATCCCCCCCCCCTTTTTTGTACTGAGGATTGAACCCAGGGATGCTTAACTACTGAGCCACATCCTCAGCTCTTTTTTTTTTTTTTAAATATTTAATTTTTAGTTGTAGGTGGACAGAATATCTTTATTTTATTTTTATGTGGTGCTGAGGATCGAACCCAGTGCCTCATGCGTGCTAGGCGAGCACGCTACCACTGCGCCATAACCCCAGCCCCCTCAGCTCTTTTTAATATTTTATTTAGAGAAAGGGTCTTGCTGAGTTGCTAAGTGCCTCGCTAAATTGCTGAGGCAGGCTTTAAACTGGTGATCCTCCTGCCTCAGCCTCCCACACTGCTGGGATTATAGGCATGCTCCACCACAGCCAGCACATTTAATTTTTCTAATACATCTCAACAGGATTCAGAGGTAGAGGCAGGAACTCTTAAACTCTTGCAGATTTCTATAACTGAACTTCTCTGCGTGATTTAATCACACGCTAATGCTAAGGTTTTTAGATAAACAAGGGGCTTTTCCTAATGCTGGGAGTTAAAATTTAATTCAGAGTCTTTATTGCAGAAATTAAGTTGTTTTGCAGATTATTTCATTTTAGTGCATTTTAGGTGCATTCGACATTATGAAGCTGTTTTTTCCATTTCTGTTGCTGGTTGTTTCTTTTGTTCATAAACCAGACTTTACACATACGTCTTCACATCTTTCTCTATTCTCACAGCTGCTTTACCTATTTGACTTTGACCTGCTACTTTCCAAATTATATGTGCATAGGGAATCATGGGGCTGTTAGCAGATTCCAATTTGCATGAGTCAGTTGTGGGGCCTGAGGTTCTTCCATGTGTTAGTGTTGCTGCCCATGGTGCCCACCTCTAGGATTCTTCCAAGTCATTCTGCACACTGTTCTCACAACTGAGATCCTGAGACAGAGAGAGACCTGGTCATTTCACTTTCCTCCTTCACACTCCATTGCATAGAGTCGTCAAGTCCACACTCTGCTAAGGTTTTCAAGGAATGGCTGGGGGTCTACCTCTCTATCCTCATCAAACACTCTTGGCACCATCTGCACTTTGGGGAAGCACTTTGTATTTCCCATTATGCCATGAACTCTTTTTTTTTTTATTTGATGATGTATCTTTATTTTATTCATTTATTTACTTTTATGTGGTGCTGAGGATCGAACCCAGTGACTCACGCATGCGGGGCAGGCACTCTACCACTGAGCTACAGTCCCAGCCCTATTATGCCATAAACTCTTACCAGCTCTTTCTCACTACTTACTATTCTTCCCTTAAGGGTCCTGTGCCAGTTTTAACCTACCTGGCAAAGACTCACTCCACATTTCCCTCTGTGTCTCCTTATCACTTGGTGTGTTTAATACAGTATTTATCACACAATCTTATAATTATTTGCTATTATCTAATCAAGAAACATGAGTAGCTACTCTGTATGAGGTACTATTCTAGTTGCTGAGGAGACAGCAGTAGACACAAAAAGAGGGGGAAAAAATTCTCCATTTTGAGCTTACATTTTAGCTCTTTTTTTTCATTCCTGCCTTAAACACACTTGGAATTTTTTCTTTTTCTTTCTCTTTTTTTCCCTTTTCCTAATTCTCCTCCTCTTGTCTCCCTCCTTCCTATTATTCACCTTCATATCCCTAGTGTTCAACATATAGTGAGTGAGCTATATGTTTGGAATGAATTATTTGCTGTATAATTCATACTGTGTGCTAAATTCTGTGTTATGCATAGGAGCACAGAGGAGCAAACAGAGCTGTTTCTTTCCCATAAGCAACTTGTGAAGAGGAGATAATACTAATGTATTATAGGAGCAAGGGTGTTTATAACGCTGTTGCTGCAAGCCAGAAAACTTTTGTTTTCTTTTGCCACCTCAGAGGACAACATTCCAGCTAGAATCTGCTTCTCATAACCGTGACACAAGCCAGAAGAGATGTCTGTGGGCAGAAGTCAGAGATGGAAGAGAAAGGGAATTAGATTTCTTAGAAAATCACTTCAGCTGAAAAATGTAATGTAGATTTTGTATTCTGCTCTGTACTGATTGTTTTATAAAGTTTGTGTTGTTAATTACCACAGAACAGAAGTGATTTCTGGGTGTCAATCAGTAATGCCCTCCTAGTTCTTAACCATATGTCCACAAGTATGGCCCTCATTCTTATTTAATTTGGTTTTTTTTTTTAAACTCTAGTGATTATCAGTTGGTGCCACCCACAACACCTTCATTCAAAAATCATATTGTGCTTTTAATTCATCCTGGTGGAGAAAAGTACAGAACAGGGACCCATAAAGGTGTGTATAACCGCATTTAGATAATGCAGTGATGCCATTGTGGCTGGAGAAAACAGCAGAGTGGAACTCAGCTTGGAAGATGTTATAAATAAAAAGTCTTCCATGTGAAGGACCACAGTATGGTTTGGCACAGGGAAGGGATTTCCATTAGGAGAAAGGTAAATGTGAAGACTTCGAGAGCAGAGGTTTGTGTCTGCAGGGATTAGGGAAATTTTTGAAGCTGTCAGGCTTTTCTAGAAGAGAAAATGTTAATCAGCAGGAAGCAGCTTTGTTTGTAAGAGGAACACTAGACCCAGTGACCTGGCTCCTGGGTGACCTGACTTTGGCTCTGTCACTGATTTGCTGAGTGCCCTTGGGCAAGTCAGTTAACCTTTTTGGACCTCATTTCTTTATCTTTAAATTGAGAGAGATGAAATATGATCTGTAATTTACCTTTCAGCTGCAGCATTCTGACTTACCTGTCAGACGAGGTGGCCTGGGGCTTTTTGCTTCAAGGACTTAGCTTCTGTTATAATTGCCATTTACTTTGGAGTCTTGCCCAGTGACTAGACTGAAAATATGAGCTGTTTGAGTCTTCCCTTGTCTTGGCTGTCATTTATTTCCCTTGGATCTTGATTTTCTGTTTCTCCCTCCTGCTTGTTCCCTCATTCAGTGAGTCCTTCAGAAGCTTTTCCCTGAACTGTTGCCTGTGCTGACATCTCACCTCCCACTAGCTGCTGCTGGAATTCATCTTGTGTACACTGCGGCTAAATTAGTCTCCCTGTGCCTCTCCTCTATAAAAATAAGCTAGTGGGTCTCCATTGTCTTCCAAAGAAAGGCCAAACCCATTAACCCAGTGCTCATTATCCTTTGTCCATCTTAGCTTGCATTACTACCCTTCACATGACCTGTGGAATAGTTAAACCAAACTTAACACTATCCTGGTGCCCTCTCTCTTGTCCTTTCCTGTATCTGGTTCTGCTCTGAGTGTCCCCACATTGTCTCAGGCTCATAGGTTTCCCACCTCAAATCCCTTCATCTTCATGAAATTGCTCAGGCTTCCCACAACCAGAAGCAGTTTTCTTCCTCTCAACTTCCATAGCACCCATGGCACCTTTTCTATGCCTCATAGTATAATGACTTTGTTTTTATTTTTCATATCACTTCATATATCCTATCTAAACTAAGCTCCCTGGTGCTCACTGTGCAGGGTGGGGCCCCAGTAAATACTTGATGATGACAGAATTGTGGCTAATTATATACAGCTCAAATGCTTGTTATCTTTGGTTGGTAGGATTTATCTGGATAACCACTAACTAGAATGTAGAAAAGAATTTTATGTAGTTTTAATTATTTAACAGGAGTTAATAAACTAATGCAAGAATAAGAACCATTGCTATAAATGTGTTAGCAATTTCCAAGTTTATATTTAAGATAAGCAAAATCTTTTTAGCTTGAACCTTATCTTTGAGTGGGGGGAGTGTTCATTCATTTGTTTGTTTTATTTTGTTTTTATAGTGCTGGGGATGGAAGCCATGCTAGTAAGCAGTTTGCCACCAAGCTATATCCATGGCTCTTGTCTTTGTATTTTGAGTATCATCTACCTGGGCTGTCAAGGCAGTGCAGGTCATCTTCCTTTACATTTGAAGTACTCAGAGTAGTTTATAGCTTGTGTCAATTAGTACACTTAGCAATTGTTTTGTGCTGTGAAGGTTTTGGAACGAGAGGTTCTAAACTTGATGATTTTTTTAAAAAATTAACAAACGGAATAATTGAAACTACGTAGGAACTTCTGATTACTAGAAACAGATTATTGTCTTTAGTTCACATTATCATATAATTGGTGTTGATATCAGAAGTTGTATTTTATACTTTCAAAACCATTAATAAGATGATTGAAAGTTTGGTTTTTCTGTGGATTATAGATCTGGTTATAACCTAGTCAGCTATATGTGACTCCTGGGAAATGGTTGTACATGGAAGGTGGACAGCATCCTGGTTGAAAGAATGCAGGCAAAGCTATGTCGTATATGTTCTAAGATAACTTAGAATGTACTCCATCTCGTCAGAAGATGTCTATTTCGGGGGGTTGGCCAGAAATAGAAGCCCCTAAAGTTTCCCACTGCCACTTTTTGTCTAGTGGTCCTTTCAACTAATCTTATTTATACTACTGTGCTGAGACAGCTAAGTCTTACACAGTATCCCTGAATCCAAAGAAAGCAACTACATGTTACCTAGCATTTGACCATCAACATATGTCACCTCATTTTTCTCCATATAATGTAAGACTAATCTTGGTTCTAGCGATCTCCTATAGGTATAAGTGTACTTAAAATAAAAATTGTCATGGGCTGGGGTTATGGCTCAGTGGTAGCGTGCTCGCCTAGCACGTGTGAGTCATTGGGTTTGATCCTCAGACCCACATAAAAATAAAGATATTCTGTCCACCTACAACTAAAAAATAAATATTTTTTAAAAAATTTAAAAAAATTGTCATATTGCTTCCTCCTATTGCTGTTTAGTTCAAAATACAGTGGTTTGTTCTTTTCCCCATATTTTTATTGGTGCATTATAATTATATATAACAGTGGAATTCATTGTGACATATTTGTACATGCACATGATATAACAACATAATTTAGTCAGTGTCATTCTCCTGTATTTTTCCTTTCTTTCTCCTCCTCCTTTTGCCTGGTCCCTTTCCTCTAAATACAGTGGTTCTTTAAAGCTGTTATAAGTGGTTTATCTATTAAAACTGTTAAATAAATGAGGAATACTTTGTAATTGGTTACATGATGCTCAATGTGCAGTGGCTACGGTTGTAGCTCAGTGATAGAGCACTTGCCTAGCATGTGTGAGGCACTGGGTTGGATCCTCAGCACCATATATAAATAAATTAATTAATTTAATTAAGGTATTGTGTTCATCTGCAAGTAAAAAATAAAAAAGGAAGTATGCATATTTCTTCCAGTACACAGATAAAGGAATGGGACCTGGTAAGGATCAGTGGGAGAAATAAGCCCTATGGGAAACTAAAAAGCTAAACTACTGTTGTTGTTCTAGCAGTAATGTAGGAAGAAGGGCAGAGTTGGTTTATAGCAAGCCCTTTTGCTCCATTGACCATTCTGTTGATTGGGATCTGTAATGTTGGTGGTAGGAAGGGTCAGGTGGAGTTTGATCTCTGTATCTGATATCTCTCTTTCTCTCTCTCTCTCTCCCCCTTCCCTCCCCTCCCCTTCCTCTTCCTCCCTTCCCCCGTTTCCCCCCCTTCTCCTCCTTTTCTCAGGAGTTAGAGGCAGCCCTTCACAGAGATGACGTGGAGTTTATCAGTGACTTGATTGCCTGTCTGCTTCAGGGCTGCTATCAACGCAGGGATATCACGTGAGTAATCTTGGTCTCACTAAGTATTTCTTGAACAGGGAACTAATTAATAAGTCCCAGTGAAGCCAGGCACAGCACACGCCTGTAATCCTAGCACTTTGGGAGGCTGAGACAGGAGAATCCTAAGTTCAAAGCCAGCCTCAGCAACACAGGGCACTAAGCAACTCAGTGAGACCTTGTCTCTACATAAAACACAAAATAGGGCTGGGGATGTGGCTCTGTGGTTGAGTGCCCCCTGAGTTCAATTCCCAGTACCAAAAAAAAAAAAAACAAAAGGTCCCAATGACATTTCCTTCCTCCTATAACTAACCAGAATACATCATTAGCTAGTCTATAACAGTGTAGACTTGAGTATATACAGGTGAATTCTGAGTTTTGTTTTACTTTCACAAATCTTTTACTCCTGGTTATACCAGCTAACATACTTGAGTGTAAACATTCTTCTTCTTGCCTTATTCCGATTTTGGTTTGTAATATTGGTAAAACATTGCCTAACAAATTAAAACTAAGTTTTACTACATTTCTGTTGCTTGTGTTTCTTCTTCTGTTGTTCACATAACTGGTAGCAGTAGTGTAATTAATTTGGGGCCTCTGGGTTCCCTTATGCTTATGCTGCCAAGTAAATAGCACCCCAGTGCCTTCTAGATGTCTAGAGATTTGGAACATATTTTATCTGTGTAGACAAATAAAAGAGCTTCCTAATATTAAGATTTGTCCCATTTGTTATGCTTTTGAGAAGGGGTCTGGGATACTCCAGCTCAGGCTGGTCTGGAACCCTTGGGCTCATGTGATCTCCTGCCTCAGCCTCCTGGCTAACTGGGGCTGTAGGGATTATTCCCTTGTTTCAATCCCAGCTAATGCACTTTTTGCTATGTTTCTATACAGAAGTACAAGGCAAATTTATAAAAAGGCCAGGACCAGTGGATTTCCCAGTCTCTTGGCCCTCAGTTGGCATGCAGGGATTTGAGTTGTTAATGGTTGATATTTTTCAGACTGTTAAAGATGATAATCTCAGATATTTTTGCTGTAATGAATACAGCTTGTTAAGGCTGGGAATCCACCTTAATTATGTTAATCTGCAAAGATTTCTTCAAGGAGAGAAAGAGGTAGACAAAATGCCGTTTTTCTCAGTACTCCTTAGCAAGAGTTATTGCTCCTGGACTCAGTATAATGACTCCCCCCCTGGAACACTCAGGTTATATTTATAAATACTAATTAAAATAAGCAAAAGTATATTTTAGTGTATTGTTCCATTCTCTGTTTAGGAGAAAGACTTGGAAGTTTCTGATTGTCTTTAAAGTATAGTTGTATTCATACTCTTATGGTATAAATCAGTTTCTTTGCTGGAATTTTTTTCACCGTAGCAACCACTTTTTTTTTTTTATAAGTACCTTTTCTTTAAATGTCATTGTGAGATAAATCCAACCTGTAGGTAGACATTTTAGGTCTAGCTTTTAATTGTGGTAAACACACTATAATGGGTAGCTTTATAAATCCATTAGGTAAAACAA
This sequence comes from Xerus rutilus, assembly GCA_028644305.1. Taxonomy (NCBI): domain Eukaryota; kingdom Metazoa; phylum Chordata; class Mammalia; order Rodentia; family Sciuridae; genus Xerus; species Xerus rutilus. Next base: position 98,227,055 of record CM053403.1, read on the forward strand.
CCTTTATCTCCTTAGTCTAAGTTTCTCCTTAGTTACTCAGAAGAAATGCCCACTTAAGATTTTGTAACTAATTGCCAGGCTGCCCAACACAGTGGTAGTTCTGTTCATCCTTGAGTCATCAGTGCATGAGAATATTTGATTGCATAATACTCATTACCTCTGGACATGGCTATATGCCTGCCAGTGGGTACTGGCAGAACACTTTTCTTGAAGCTTACATTTCTATGCTACAGTGCAGGTGGAAGAGCCCACTAATAATTATAGAAATTATTCTATAATTGCAAATTACACAATTACTGGGATAAAGGTTTAGCAAAATATGGTGTGTCATCAGAACATATAACCTGGTGTGAGAAAGTGATTTGTGCCTTCACATACGGGCTCTTCTTACAGTAGTCCTTGTAATGGGGCTAGTCCCTCTGATTTGTGCTTTTCTTTAAAATTGGTTTTACTTAATCCTGCTTGTTACTTCTTTCCAGATAACGATTACACAATTTTTGTCATGTTCTATAAGAAATTCCATAATCCCCTATTCTGATTAAAATCTAATAAACCTATGAAGACATTTGGGCAAAAATGACATCATTACAATATTGAGGTTATGGTTTCTTATTGTTTTGGGTACTGATGATTGAACTCAGGGGCACTGGGCCACTGACCCACATCCCCAGCCCTATTTTGTATTTTACTTAGAGACAGAGTCTTACTGAGTTGCTTAGTGCCTCACCTTTGCAGAGGCTGGCTTTGAACAATAGATCCTCCTGCCTCTGCTCCCCGAACCTCTGGGATTACAGTGTGCCACCATACCCAGCATGATTGGTTTTTTATTCAGGCCTTTAATATCATTCAGTAAAAAGTTATAGCTTTATTAATTTAGATCTGACTCAGTCTTGGCTGTTTTAATTGTTGCTATTAAGAGTATAATCAGGGCTGGGATTGTGGCTTAGTGGTAGAGCGCTTGCCTTGCATGCGTGAGGCGCTGGGTTCGATCCTCAGCACCACATAAAAATAAACAAATAAAGATATTGTGTCCATGTACAACTAAAAAAATATTTAAAAAAAAAAAAAGAGTATAATCAGGGGCTGGGGTTATGGCGCAGTGGTAATGTGCTCGCCTAGTATGCGTGAGGCACTGAGTTCGATCCTCAGCACCACATTAAAAAAAAATAAAATAAAGATATTCTGTCCACCCACAACTAAAAAAATAAATAAATATTTAAAAAAACAAAAAAGAATATAATCAAACTGAGCATGGTGGCATAATGCCTATATAACCTTAGCTTCTCCGGAGACTCAGGCAGAAGGATCACAAGTTCAAGGCTAGCCTTGGCAACTTAACAAGACTTTGCCTCAAAATAAAAAAAACAGAAAGGGCTGGAGGTATAGCTCAATGGCATGGTGCCATTGGGTTCAACCCCCAGTACCAGAAGTGGGAGAAAAAATGAGTTAGTCACATTGACACTGTAAGTACTTTTGAAATGTGGAATACACTATATCACTTGTTAACCTTATTTTTTTTTTTTTCATTATTTTGAAAACCTTATTTTTTTTTTCATTATGTTGTTAACCTTATTTTTTTCCTCATTATTTTGATTTATCTATTGTCACCATCTTTACTTTGCAGCATTAATACTCATGTTTGTTTTGTGCTATATTAGTTATCTGCTTTTGTTTGGTTACTGAATTTTCTTAAACATTTTTTAGTTGTCAATGGACCATTCTTTTATTTATTTATATGTGGTGCTGAGAATTGAACTCAGTGCCTCACACGTGTTAGGCAAGTGCTCTACCACTGAGCCACAACCCCAGCCAGTCCCTGGTTACTGACTTTCAATGTATGTAACAAACTATTCCAAAACTATGTTTGTATAAATACCTCAAAATATACTATCATGTATATCTAAAATGAACAAAGAAAATTTTTAAAAAGCACGTTTTGATTTAAATTGATACCCCCCCCCCAAAAAAAAGGCAACAAATTATTCTTTTTTCTTTTCTTTTTCTTTTTTTGTTACCAGGGATTGAACTCAGGGGTACTCAGGCACTGAGCCACATCAACCCTATTTTGTGTTTTATGTAGAGACAGGGTCTCACTGAGTTGCTTAGCGCTTCACCGTTACTGAGGCTGGCTTTGAACTTGCGATTCTCCTGTGTCAGCCTCCCGAAGTGCTGAGATTGCAGCTGGGCACCACTGCGCCTGGCTACAACAAATTATTCTATAACTTGGCAACTTTACACAAAATTTTATTGTCTCAGTTTGTATGGGTGAGTAATCTCAGGGTCTCTCACAAGGCTGTGATCAAGGTGCCAGTAGTGACCGCAGTCATCTTAAAACCTATTGATCTATAGACAGAAGAACACACATTTTTAAATTACACAGTTCAGTGAATTTTCACAAACTAAATACATCTGTGTAGTGGAACCTCCAGGATAGAGAACATTACTGTGGATTTTACTTTTTCCATTGAAGAGAATTGCCTAAAGTGATAGTTACTTTGTTCCACCCTTGGTGACCCATGTGTAATTAGTGAATGCATGCATATATGCTATTCTCTGAAGTTTACTTTCATCTCATTCTAAAGAAAGAGAATTTGGATAAATGAATGCTTGCCCTTTCTGGCTGTAGGACTTAACCTATAAACAGGAAGCCAAGTAAATCTCTTTGTGTATAACTTATCTCATATGTAAAAGGGATTGTAGCAATGCCCAGAAAAGTTATAGAGGATTAAATGATCTAATTTAGGAGTATCGAGTACCTCAGAACATTTTTTATAAAGTTTACATTATAATATCTAGAAACTGATAATATAATATCTAGGCATTGACTCTGGGTCTCTTTAGCCTTTGTAATTTGCACTTGTGTTTTATTTTTTAGGTTCTAGAGAGCCTTTTTGGTTCAAACCCAGAGCCATACACATGAATGGCAAGCACAGTTCGCAAGTTTCACAATGTGCCATCAAATCTTTTCTGTAAAGGGCTACTTATTAAATATTGCAGACTCTGTGAGTCATGTGATGTGTCACAGCTGCTTAGCTCTGTCATTGTAGTACAAAAACAATCATAGAAAATGACTGATAAGGGGCTGTGGTTGTAGCTCAGTGGTAGAGCGCTTGCCTAGCATATATGAGGCACTGGGTTTGATCCTTAGCACCACATAAAAATAAATAAAATAAAAACATTGTGTTCATCTACAACTTATACAAGGAAAATGATAATGACTGTACTTTATTAGAACTTTATGAACACTAGAAGCCAAATTTTATTATATCACTTTCGTGTATCAAAATAACTGTTTCTTGGGCTGGGATTGTGGCTCTGTAGTAGAGTGCTTGCCTAGCATGTGTGAAGCACTGGGTTCAATCCTCAGCATCACATAATAAATAAAGTTATTATTTAAAAATTGTGTGTCTTTTGAATCCCCCCACCCAACCATTTAAAAATAACAAAAACCATTTTTCACAGGCTATTTAAAAAAAACACATTAGGGGGGCTGGGATTATGGCGCAGTGGTAGCGTGCTCGCCTAGCGCACATAAGGCACTGGGTTCGATCCTCAGCACCACATAAAAATAAAATAAAGATATTCTGTCACCTGCAACTAAAAAATAAATATTTAAAGAAAAAAACAAAACACATTAGGGCTGGAGTTGTAGCTTAGTAGTAGAGTGCTTGCCTTGCACGTGTGAGGCACTGGGTTTGATCCTCAGCATCACATAAAATAATAAATAAAGGTATTGTATTCATCTACAACTAAAAAAAAATCTGGAAAAAAAAAACAACCCAGACACCAGGCCAGATATGGTCCTCAGGTCAGTTTGGGCCTCTATTCTGTTTCCACTAACTCAGTCTAATCTTTAAACTAAAATATGGAAGCTGTATTTTAACTGTGCTCTCAAAACTGGGATTTTAGCTCTTTAGAGAACAGCATGATGTTGTGTCAGGGCCTTGCCCTGAAGGGTTTTCAGGAACTCTCATTTAATCCTTGTAGCAAGCTCATAATAGAAAGTTCTCCCTCACCCACCTGATGAGGACTTTGTGGTACAGAGAGGTTAGATTAATTCCTCATAGTTGCACAGCCTTTAATTGACAATAGGGCAGATTTGGTCACTAGACCTTCAGCCCTTAACCACAACCCTTATGCTGTAAAAGGGTACCAAAAGATTTTCCTTGAAAACAAGATTGTTCTTTTTAGTGATTTGTTCTAACCCACCTAAAAATAATGTTTTGAAATCACAAAATTAGTATTACAACAGAGCCCAGTCATACAGTAAAGTAATGGGGTAAAGTAAAAATGTAATATTTCCCAGCCAAGTTCATGGACTCTCTGAATTATATACCGGGACTTCTGCTGTAAAATTCAAATTAATCTGCACGTCAGAATTAGCATCTCTGACGTAAAAGGAACCTTCGCTATGGTCTAGTACAATTTATTTTTTTTACCCAAGGAAACTAAGAGAAACAAAACTGGCGCAAGTATCCAAGTCATCTGACTCCTGTTTCTTGTTTTCCATTGTACTCTGTTAAGTCTCACATACACCTAAACATTTTCTTTTTACCACAGTAGGATTCCGTGAGGAAACTGGTTTGACTAGAATTGGTTTTATTTAGGAATCAGTTGTGCTGTAGAGATATTGAGAATAAAGTCTTAGTTGAAAAGCTTTTCAAGAATTCGTTCATTTTCTGATTAAAAGTGGTGTGATTAGGGTGAGCGATGTAACTCAGTGGTAGAGTGTTTGCCTAGCATTTGCAAGGTTCTGGGTTTGATCCACAGCCATCCACTGCCCCTCTAACCCCCTCCCCCCCAACAAATCTAAAGGAAAACAAAACAAAACTACTCAAAAGTGGCATTGTAAATGGGTATGGTAGTTTTTGACTCTGAAGAAGAGTCTCTGGGCTACCCTCTCCTTGAGTATGGCAAGACCTGCCTCTAAGCAATAGGATATGATTGTCACCCTCAGGACCTCTAAAGACTCTCCTTACTTTGGTGGAGTCAGCAGCCATTCTGGGAAAGCCCACACACTCAACTATACTGGCACCTCAGAGTCAAGGGCAGCCTTCTCACAGCTGTATACACTACCATAGATAAATCAGGCCACAAAAATGAGGTTGAACAAATAAATCACAGTAGCATTTATACCACTGATTGGTTTTTGTAAATGTGAAATAAGGAAAAGTAAATGAAGATTACGTATGTTTGGAAAATCTGTAAAGAAAATCAGTGTGATGCTTAACACAGTCTAGAGCAGTGACTATACCTGCTAAGCAGGGAAAGAGTAACGCTAATGGAAGAGCTCAAGTGGTGGCATTTAAAGGGAGTGATTCTTGGAATATAGGAAACATCCACATCATCTAAAAGCCATATTAAAACATTGCTGGACCCATCACCATATGTGCATGCTTTAAAAGTTGAGTGATACAGCTGCTGCTGGTCCAGGGCCATAAATATTTGAGTATCACTAGTAAGGTATTGCTCAATGTTTCCCCTCCCTTCCCCCCCCCCCTTACATGCGTGCTATCTCTCTCTCCCCCCCTCCCTCCCTCCCTCCCTCCCTCCCTCTCTCCCTCTCTCTCCCTTTCTCCCTCTCCCTCCTCCTCTCCTCTCCTCCCCTCCCCTCCCTCCCTTCCTTCCTTCTGGCATTGAGGACTGAATCCAGGGGCACTTAATCACTGAGCCACATCCTCAGCCCTTTTTTATATTTTATTTAGAGACAGGGTCTCACTGAGTTGCTTAGGGCCTCACTAAGTTGCTGAGGCTGGCTTTGAACTTGTGATCCTCCTGCTTCAGCCTCCTGAGCTGCTGGGATTACATGTATGTGCTGTTGTGCCCAGCTTCATCTTCTACTTTTTAAGCTTGATCATGACACCTGGGTTTTGTTTTATTTCATTTTCAGAGGTCCCCCTCCCTGCCTCCAGTACAAAACTTAAGTGGGCTTCTTTTTTGTTTTTGTTTGTTTTGGTACCGGGGATTGAACTCAGGGATACTGGATCACTGAGCCACATCCCCAGCCCTACTTTGTGTTTTATGTAGAGAAAGGGTCTCACTGAGTTGCTTAGCACCTCGCCATTGCTGAGACTGTCTTTGAACTTGGGACCTTCCTGTCTAAGCCTCCCAAAGTGCTGGGATTACATGTGTGCGCCACCATGCCTGGCTTTTAAACATAGTTTTGATTTTTTCCCCCTTATACTGAGAGGATTGAACCAAAGGACACTCTACCACTGAGCTACATCCCAGCCCTTTTTATTTTTTGTTTAGAGACAGTGTCTCTCTCAGTTGCTGAGGCTGGCCTTGAACTTCTGATCTTCCTGTCTTAGCATCCTGAGTCACTGAGATTACAGGCGTGCGCCACTGTGCTCAGTGCCCATAACATGATCTTCTAACACTTCATACTTTGTTTTCTGCAATCTCTTGGAAATTAAACTTCTAGTCAGCTGTTCTTATGGAGCTGTATCAATAAAATACTTTAGTGATTTAAAATGAGCTGTTTGCTCTTTTCAGTAACATTTTCTCCCCTCCATTAAGAAATAATTTCACGTAATTGAGTACAGGATTGAAAATCAGGAACTTCTGGTTTGCTCTTAGCTGTCAGTGTGAAGAAAATAGGATTGAATCAGACTGTTGTTTTGAGTGATGGTTTAAGCAGTATAAAAACATCCCCTAGGGCTGGGGATATAGCTCAGTAGGTAGAGTGCCTGCTTCATTTGCACAAGGCCCTGGGTTCAGTCCCTAGGGCACACACATACACACAAAATCCCATATTGTTCCGATTATATTTACCACTAAAAGATTTTTTCATTATGAATTCATCTTTAATAAATCATTTTTTATATAACCTAAATAATTTGTGCTTTGTTGTTTTTGCTCACTTTCTTGTAGTTTCATTGTAAGTGGAAATTGTAAATTTAATTTTTCAGGCTTCATTGGCATTTTTATTATTATTATTATTATTTGGTACCAGGGATGGAACTCAGGAGTACTCGACCAGTGAGCCACATCCCCAGCCCTATTTTGTGTTTTATATAGAGACAGGGTCTCACTGAGTTGCTTAGCACCTCGCCGTTGCTGAGGCTGGCTTTGAATTCGCGATTTTCCTGTCTCAGCCTCCCAAAGTGCTGGATTACAGGCGTGCACCACCGCGCCTGGCTGGCATCTATCATTATATAGTAGATTCACTTATTGAGCTCACTTTAAAATATTAGTATTTTGAGGTCTCATCTGTCTTCTATAGAAATATCATTTATCTTTTGGTAAATTATAATACCTGTTAAATATGTTCATTTGAACTTGTCTTTATTGAGAAATATTTAGATAGAATAAAATTTGTACAATTTAAGTATACAGGCTGATGATTTTTGACTATTGAATATGCCATGTAGTCACTCAAGAAAACAGAACAGCTCTATCTCCCCAGAAAGTTTCTCTGTGTTTGACTCTCCCCCATACAATCATCTGTTTTGGGCTACAATTGACCTCATTTTTACCACCATACGTTGTTTTACCTAGATGTCTCATGTCCTTTAAGTCAACCTAATGTCTGGGTGGTGGTGTTTTGTATTGATGTTTATATCAGTCATTCTCTTTTGGGAGAGTGAGGGGTTACATTGCACCTAGTAAAAAATACACAACAATTTATCTGTTTACTTGTTAATGGACATTTATGTTGGTTTTAATCTGCTGCTATTATGAATAAAGCTGCCGTAGATATTTCCATGCAGATGTTTGTGTGGGCGTGTGTTTTTATTTCTGTTGGGAATTACCTGGTCATGTGGTATGAGTATGCTTAACTTTAAGAAACTGCCAAACTATTTTCCAAAGCAGTTGTGGCATTTATTTTTTTTTTTTTTATTTTTTTATTTTTTTATTTTTATTTTTTTTTTTTTTTAAATTTTTTTAGTTGTAGATGGACACAATGTCTTTATTTTATTGTTTTGTATGTGGTGCTGAGGATCGAACCCAGGGCCTCACGCATGCGAGGCAAGCGCTCTACCGCTGAGCTACAATCCCAGCCCCCAGTTGTGGCATTTATATTCCTACTAGCAAAATAGAAACGGTTCAGTTGCTCTATCTTTGCTGGCATTTGCTGCTTTTAATTTTACTGATACTACATTTAAAGTGATAAGTCATTGTGGTTTTAATTTGTATTTCCTAAGGACTAGTAATGTTGAACATTTACTCATGTACTTACTGCTTATTTCACATATCTTTGTGAAATGTTTCATCAAGTTTTTTGCCTGCTGGTTTTGTATTAGGAGTGCTTACCTTTATAAGAAATCTTTTTAAAAAATTTTTTTAAGTTGTAGATGGACACAATGTCTTTATTTTTATGTGGTGCTGAGGATTGAACCCGGTGCCCCACACTTGTGAGGCAAGTGATCCACCACTGAACTACAGCCCCAGATCCTGTAAGAAATCTTTATATATTCTAGACATGAGTCCTTTGTCAGACATACAGTGTATTGTAAATATTTTGTCCTGGCATATAGGTTGCCCTTCCATTTGTGCATTTTGAGAAAGCAATCATTCATTTTAGTTGAAGTTCATGTTATCAATTTCTTTCATGTATAGTTTATACTTTTTTCATTTTTCCTAAGAAATTAGTGTTTACCTCAACATCACAAAGATTTTTTTCCCTGTTTTTCTCCCTTAATTTTTAGTTGTAGATGGAGATGATACCTTTATTCTACGTATTTATATTTGGTGAGGATTGAACACAGTGCCCCATGCATGTGAAGCAAGCACTGTACCACTGGGCCACAACCCCAGCCCCATGTTTTCTTTTAGAAGTTTTAGTTTCAGGTTTTTACGCTTGGCATCTTGATGCATTTTGGGTTGTTCTTTGTCCATGGTATGAGGTCAGTGTGGGTTGAGGGGGTCGTTTCTTACAGGTATTGTATATTTTGTCTGTGTTGGACTTCCTGTTGACATTTATGTTTTATCCTTGTACACAGTATCAGGCTTTCTTGAAATTGGGTAGGGTAGGATCACCAACTTTGTTCTAGTGCTTTTTTGTCATTTTGCATTTTCATTTAAATGTTTTAATCAGCTTATAAATTTCTACATCCAAAAAAGCTTGCTAGAGAGAATGGATGGCTTAAATTTTCCAATCCTTGAGTGTGATACATATCTACCCATTTGTCCCTCTTTTATTCGTTGAATTGTTTTAAAATTTGTATTTGCTAGCTTTTTTTTTTTTTTTTTTGGTACTGGGGATTGAACTTGGGAATACTCGACCACTGAGCCACATCCCCAGCCTTATTTTGTGTCTTATTTAGAGACAAGGTCTCACTGAGTTGCTTAGTGCCTGGCCATTGCTGAGGCTGGCTTTGAACTTGCAGTTCTCCTGCCTCAGCCTCCCAAAGTGCTGGGATTACAGGCTTGCACTACTGCGCCCAGCTGCTGGCTCTTTATCACTGTTACTTATAAAATATAATTACTTACGTGTATTGACCTTATTCCCACAATGTTGCTTAATTTACTTTGTAGATCTACTGGTTTTGTTATAGATTCCTGAGGATTTTTTCTTATGCATCTGCAAATAAAACAGATTTGCTTCTTCCATTCTACATATCTTGAACTACTTGTTCTTTCTGCATTGGCTGATTTCTTTTGTTTTTTTTCATACCTGAAATTAAACCCAGGGGCACTTAACCACTAAGCTACACCTCAGCCTTATTATTTTTTATTTTGAGATAGAGTCTCACTGAGTTGCTTAGGGCATTGCTAAATTGCTGAGGCTGGTCTAGAACTTGGTGATCCTCTTGCCTCAGCCTCCTGGGTCACTGAGATTACTAAAGGTGTATGCCTCCATGACCGACTTGCACTTGGTGATTTTTAATATACTATTGTTCCAAATATTAGCAAGAAAGTATTGAGTCTTTAGCAATTAAATATGATAATGTGTTTTTCTTTTATATATCACTGAATTCAATTTGCTAAATATTTTGAGAATTCTTGGATTTATATTTATGAGGAATGTTACTCCATTGTTTTCTTATTAATCCTTGTCCCCCACCCCCACCCCTCCTCCTCCTCCTCCTCCTCTTTTTTTTGGGAATAGATTTAGAAGTGTTCCCTTCACTGTTTTCTGGAAGTTTGTGATTTCTTTCAATGAAACCCATTTGCACTTGTCATTTTCTTTTGTACTGGGGATGAACCCAGGAGTACTTAAGCCCTGAGACATATCTCTAGCCCTTTTTTATATTTGTTTAGAGACAGGGTCTCTCTGAGTTGCTTAGGGCCTTGCTAAGTTTCTGAGGCGACCTTGAACTCACGATTTCCTTGCCTCAACCTCCCAAGCTGCTGGGATTACAGGCTTGCCCCACTGTGCCCAGCCCACTTGTCATTCTCTTTGTGCCAACTTTTATATTTGTAATTATTGATTTACTTTCTTAAGTAGATTAAAGATATTTAGGTGATTTGTTTCTTAAATCATTTTTCAATAAGTGGCATTTTTCAAGGACATTGTCTGTTTTTATATTTATTTTCATAATACAATTACTAATATCCTGTTACCCTTTTGATGTCTGTATGAACTGCAGTTATGTCATACCTGGTATTTGTTCTTGTCTCTCCCATTTTGTTCTTTCTTTAGATTTATTAACTTTAAACATTTAGTAAACAACTAATCTTTTACTTTAATTTATTGAATGTTTGCCTGTTTTCACATTTTTATTGGTGTGTCATAGTTGTACATAATGGTGGAATTTGTTAACAAATATATACATGCACACAATATGGCAATATGATTTAACTTTTTTTCTTTTCTTTCCTCCCATTATTTTTTTGTTTGTTTTTCCCTCTTTTTTCTTGCTAAATTGCTGAGACTGGCCTCAAACTTGGGATCCTCCTGTTTCAGCCTCCCAAAGAGCTAGGTTTACAGGTGTGCACCACTGCAGCACCTGGCTCTGCCTTCTATTTTAATGAATTTTTTCTCTTTTTTACTTCTTCTGTTTACTTTGGTTTTAACTTGTGCTTTCTTTATTTCTTCCTATGTTTTGAGATTTTTTTTTTCTCTTAAAATATAGGCATTTAACGCTATAAATATCCCTGGAAAAAAGGTTTCCTTCTTTTTTTTTTTTTTTGTCTTCATTATTATTCACAAACATTTAATTTATTTCTCCATGATTCTAAAAAAATATATTACTTAACTTCTGGATATCTTAATGATTTCAAATTTCACATTTCAGATAATATGTTCAGTAATGTCTATTTAAGCTTATTGAGGCTTATTCCCAGCATACGGTTATCTTGGTGAATATTTCATAATGTACTTGAAAAGAATATATGTTCTGCACCTTTTCTGTGTAGTACTCTAAAAAGGTCAGTTAGTTCAGGTTGGTAGTATTATTGATACATGTCCTTACTGATGCTTTTGTCTAACTCATTAATGAGAAAGAAACGTTAAACTCTTGTTTCTCTAGTTCTGCCAGTTTGTTTCATGAGTTTTGATGTCCTATTATTAGATAACTTTGTTATTTTCTTAGTGAATTGGTCCATTTATTTCCTATTATTTAATACTTTTTTCAAATACTTTTGTCTCATAGTTATTCAGCTGATTTTTTCCCCTAGTGGTAGTGGTGGTAGTGATGATGATGGTGGTGGTGGTGGTGGTGGGGTGTGTGTGACTGTGCTGCCCTGGGTGGCCTCCGACTCCTCCACTGACATTCTAGGCAATCATTCTACCACTAAGCTACATCCCCAGTGCCTATTCATTTTCCATGCCCATTCTCCCTAGTATATAATCTTCTATCCTTTAATTATTTTTATATTTAAATTACATTTTGTAGATGACCTAGAGTTGATTTCTGCCTTTTTGTTTGGAGTGTTTAATCCAATTTGTTTAATGTGGGTTTCAATGTTATTATTTTCCTACTTGTTCTTCTGAGACTAAGTGCACACTTCATTGATTTTGAGTAAATTCATAAAATTGAATGGCCATTACTACTAATTACAGAACATATTTATCACCCTATAAAGGTGTCTTATACCTATCCAAAGTCTCTTCACTCTTTCCCCTAACCATGCAATTCTAGTATCACTATTTTGGTTGCTGCCATTATATATTTCACTATTTTAGGTAGTCTCCATCCTCTTCCTTTCTGTACTGCAGATCGAACCCCAGGGCACTTTTATCACTGAACAACATCCCTAGACATTTTAATTTTAAGACAAGGTCTTGTTAATTAACCAGATTTTGCCCTGAATTTGCCATCCTCTTGCCTTAGCCTCCTGAGTCACTAGGATTACAGGCAAGCACCACCCTTCCCAGCATTTAGGTAAGCTCTTATAGGTGGAATCATACAATAAGTGGCCTTTTGTGTCAGGATTCTTTCTCTTGGCATAATATTTCCAAGTTTCATCCATGTTATAGTATGAATTATTATTTTATTCCTTTTTATAACCAGATAAATTGTGTGTGTGGATATGCATTTTATTTCTTCATCATTTCAGAGACTTGTACAGTTTCCACTTTTTGACTTTAAAGAAGTAGGCTGCTGGGCTGGGATTGTGGCTCAGTGGTAGAGCGCTTGCCTGGCATGCATGGGGCACTGGGTTCAATCCTCAGCACCACATAAAAAAAATAAACAAAATAAAGATATCGTGTCCATCTACAACTAAAAAAAATTAAAAAAAAAAAGAAGTAGGCTGCTTTCAATATTTGTGTACCAGTTTTTAGATATATTTTTGCATTGTATGGTAACTCTTTTAACTTTTTGAGCAATGTGTCAAATTTTCCAAAGCAGCCTAATCAGTTTTTATTCCCACCAGCAGTGTTTAGGAGTTTCTAATTGGTCCACATCCTGGTCAGTAGTTACTGTCTTTTTGATATCACTGTCATAATGAGTGTGAAATAGTATCTCTTTGCTGTTTTGAGCTACATTTCCCAATTCATTACTGATGATGAGCATCTTTCTTTGTGCTTCCTAATGTTTATTCATTCCTCTGTTCTATAATGCTTTCTTTTCAGAGTACATAATTTTTTTTAGTCTGCCACTTTATTTCTTCTATTGGCTTCTGTGTGTGTGTGTGTGTGTGTGTGTGTGTGTGTGTGTGTGTGTGTATGTAGGGCTTATATGTAGGGCTTACAGTATGCACCCTTAAATTATCAGAAGCTATCCAAAATTTTCATTGTACCTCTTCATAAGGTAAACCTTTCACTTAGAACTTCACACTTTCTACAAATAGTGTTTAGAGTTCCATCTATCTTCCATTATATTTTATTTTTGAAAAATTATTGCATGTTGAGTTTGTTTTCTTGACTACCCAACATAAATGTTAATGAACACATGTAAAATTTATATTACATACATGTTTCTCTAGTAGAGAGTGTATTTTGTGTTGATTTTAACTTAGTCAAATATTCCTTTAATTTGAAATAGCTGTGATTCCCACCCACCACCACCTCTCAGTACCTGGGACTGAGCCCAGGAGTGCTCTGCCACTGAACTACATTCCTACCCCCTGCCCTCTTTTGATCCAAGTTGCTGAGGCTGGCTTCAAACTTGGGATCCTGCTTCAGCCTCCCAAGTTGTAGGAATTAAAGTATCCTTGTAATCTCAGCAACGGCGAGGCACTAAGCAAGCAACTCAGTGAGACCCTGTCTCTACATAAAACACAAAATAGGGCTGAGGATGTGGCTCAGTGTTCGAGTGCCCCTGAGTTCAATCCCCAGCACCATAAACAAACAAACAAACAAACAAATAAATAAATAAATAAAAAATGAAGTATCTTGACTATCTTGTTAATTTTAGGTACGCTCGATGTGGTGCTACCATTTTAATTAATTTGCACTCTTGAAGAATAAATGCTTTATCACTTTTTTGACGTCGTTTTTCTAGTGCATAGGATTAAATCCAGGACCCTGCGCATACTAAGCATGCACTCTACCACTAAACTATGCCTCTACCCTTCAAATTTTCTTTTAGAGCCTTTTGTTGCTTTACTAGAACTGGGATGTTTATTTCAGTCTAGTACTTGTTTTAACTGTGACTTAACTGTGTGCATGTGCTTCCTTTGCTTTACAGATGGCACAGCAATAGAAGAATGTGGGGCTGGGATTGTAGTTCAGTGGTAGAGCGCTTGCCTTGCATGCGTGAGGCCCTGGGTTCAATCCTCAGCACCACATACAAAGCAATAAAAGAAAGACATTGTGTCCATCTACAACTAAAAAAAGTTTTTTAAAAAAATAGAAGAATGTAATTTTATTTTTCATTTATTCTACATTGTATACTAAGCATGATGCCATGCCTTAATTTTTCCTTTCCAAGGAACTAAGGATGCCCTTTTTGTCCCTAATGCCTGCCTCCGAGAACTCAAGAGCCTTTTTTTCACCTTTAATTTTCCAAAACAGTTGCAGATAATAAAATCTGTTGCCCTGCCTAGTCACAAGTTTTGCTAGTTCCAGCCAGCTGAGTCTTGTATGAAAACAGCATCTAGGTCATGTCATCATGGCTCACTAGAAGAAGCATGTTCTGTCTGGAGCAGGCTGAGGCGCTCTGTTGGGTTTCTAAGAGATGCCTAATGCTGGAGGTTGAGAAGGTGGTTGACTCATCTTTATTTTTCATTCTGTATCTCTCAATCTCTAAGGTACAGAGAAGTAATTACAACCCAGTATGATCTCTTTCTTTACATGATACTAAACAACCAATTGTCTTTCCTGTTTTTTTTTTAGGATGGAAATTGAATAAGAAAATGGGTCATTTAAGAGTATGTGGAGTTTTTGTCAGACAACAGAGAAAGTAGACCTTACTGAGTTCAGAATTTCAGTGGTTTGTTGTTTTTATTACCATATTCATATTCAAATGAAATGTTTCTTTTAGTTAAGGATAATTTCATAAAGATGGGAGGTATTTAAGTCATTAAGAGGGAATTGCCCTGAGCTGAATGGATGAGTAAAATCAATGAATGTTCCAGGTAATGTAAACTCTAGAACTGAATTTTAGTTTGTACACACACAGCTGTTTTTGGCAGCACATTGCTGCCACCCTCTTCTTCCTTTAAATAGCAAAATATGAAAGTATATGCAAAATGGAGTTTGTGTTAATTTTTTTCTAGAGTTGAGAGTATATGGTCTTAATCAATTGTTAAAGGGTTTTAATTCCTACAGAGGGTTAAGAGCCAGGAGTGGAAAGGAGCTTTTGGTGTGAAATTACTCTGACCAGTACATTTACCTTCAAAAGTCATCCATCTGTCCCCAACCCCACCCCACTCCCGTCTTTAAGTAGATTTATATGAGAATGTTTATCTATACAAAAATCTGAATTATCTTGTATTGTGAGTCCTCAAGTACCTTTTAGTTAAGGTGGTGTGGAGATGCCTTAAGAAAATTTGGAGCAAAACTGATATAATTCAAACTGAGCAGGATAATAGAGCTCTCTCTAGGAAAGGCTTGTCAAGCATGCAATTTGTGTGTGTGTGTGTGTGTGTGTGTGTGTGTGTGTGTGTGTGTGTGTGTGGTGCTGGAGATTGAACCTAGGGCCTTGTGCATGCAAGGCAAGCACTCTACCAGCTGAGTTATATCCCAGCCCATCCCTAGCATACAATTCTTGAGTCAAGTAGAGGCTTCTAGACAGGTTGCCAGCACAGAGAACCACACTGTTCAGACACATTATGGGACTGGTTTCCTTATGCTTCCGGAACTGCACATGGCAATAAGAGTTACAGATATAACTCCCCCATATCAACATGGCATATGATACTTTTTAAAATTTAATGATACCAATAGGGCCTAGTTCCTCTTTGATCGCTAGGAAGAAACAAAATTACACATCAGCCAGGTGCACCAGCCTGTAATCACAGCTGCTCAGGAGGCTGAGGCAGCAGGATCTTGTTCAAAGCTAGCCTCAGCAACTTAGTGAGGTCCTCAGCAAAGCAGCGAGACCCTGTCTCTAAATAAAATGTGAAAAAGGGCCAGAGATGTGGCTCAATGATTAACCACCCCTGAGTTTAATCCCTGGTACTGCATTCCCCCAACCCCCCCCCCCCAACTCAAGGTAAATTTTATCTAGGTTCTTGAACAGTTGAGATATGTAATAGCCATCTAGCCAGTAGCGCTTCATTATATCCAATGCACATTTAGGTACTAATCAAAATTTAGTCATAAGATTGCCTGTCAGGGGGCTGGGATTGTAGCTCAGCAATAGAGCGCTTGCCTCGCATGCGTGAGGCCCTGGGTTCGATCCTCAGCACCACATACAAAGCAATAAAATAAAGACATTGTGTCCATCCACAACTAAAAAAATATTTAAAAAAAAAAAAAAAAAAATTAAGCACTCCCACAGTCCCAGCTACTCAGGAAGTTGAGGCCAGGAAGTTGAGACCCACCTGGACAACATAGAGAGACCTCATCTCTTAAAAAAGGGAGAGAAAAGCTGGGCGCGGTGGCGCAAGCTTGTAATCCCAGCACTTAGGGAGGCTGAGACAGGAGAATCGTGAGTTCAAAGCCAGCCTCAGCAATGGCGAGGCGCTAAGCCACTCAGTGAGACCCAGTCTCTACATAAAACACAAAATAGGGCTGGGGATGTGGCTCAGTGGTCAAGTGCCCCACTGAGTTCAATCCCCAGTACCCCCCCAAAAAAAGGGAGAGAGAGAATATAGTATAGTTCCATATTAGAGTAGCTCCTCATGTTCTAGGTTTTCCACTTTGGTATCTTAATCTGAAATATAAATAGTTAGGCACTCTGGGATTTTTTGTCCATCTGAGGGATGGATCCAGTTTGAACTGAATAATGTCCATATGAACTACATAGAGTCTCTTTAATTACATGGGCCAAGTATGAGACTGTTGCCTCCACTTCGTATTTATATCTTTGATAATATAAAACCTTTACCTGTTTGACCAGAATGTGCTACCTGTAGTTTAAAGTAAAACAACTTATTCTGTGAAAAACAATCTCAGTGTATTTATCTTCTTGTAAATTTGACTAAACTTGTAGAGAGTATAGTACATAAAGCTTCATTGAGGTCCTTTAGATCCTTTCAGCATCTTTCATAAACTTACCAACTGTCAAACTCATCTCTCTCTCTCCCCATTTCTACTCATCTGTTTTATATTAATGTACTTTTGTGTCTGGGGCCATTTGGTTAGGCCTCAGACATTCCACAGCTACCTGGAGGACATCATCAACTACCGTTGGGAGCTCGAAGAAGGGAAACCCAATCCTCTGAGAGAAGCCAGTTTCCAGGACCTGCCTCTTCGCACCCGTGTAGAGATCCTGCACCGCCTCTGTGATTATCGGCTTGATGCAGATGATGTCTTTGACCTCCTCAAGGTGCTTCACTGGCAGTCCTTTCTCTAGAGCAATTTAAAAAAAGAAAAGTGGGGAATTTAGTCAGAATGGGAACTGAAGATAATAAGAGATGTCAGAGTTTGGCTTATGTGGCTTGTCTATATGCTCTTAATTGACAGTGACACTGTGAACACAACCATGACCATGTAGCCAAAGGAACACAAGACTCATTATCTGTATGCCAGTATGTTGTTTTGGTTTAATTTCTAATTTGGTTTTGTGCTTCTTTCCATGCACTTTATCCCAGCTGAGTCAGGACCAAGAAGAGGCACTTATTCATTCTCATCATAACACAAAACTGTAACTAAATTGACCACTGGATTTTATTTGAGCATAATTAAAATATTTCCTGAAAACTCTGTGGGCTGGGACTGTAGCTCAGTGGCAGAGCGTTTGCCTAGCACGTGTGAGGCATCAGGTTCAACCCTTAGCACTACATGAAAATAAATAACAATATGCTATCCATCTACAACTACAAAAAAGGATTTAAAAAAGAAAGAAAGAAAAACCTGTGGAACTTGAACCTGGATATGCTAATGAAGTTTATCCCCTATACATATTCCCCCAAAATATGTTGAAGACAAAAGATGTAGGAATATCTCCCCCTCCACACTCTTATTTTTATTATCTATTTTAGTAATATATTACAGAGGGAGGATATGGGTTATTGCTTTCATTAATAAGGAGTTCAATTTCTAATCCTGCTCAATCATAAATGGCTAAATGTGTTTGACATCTCAGTCCAGCTTTGAGGATGGACTCATAAGAGTCATGTAATTCAGCACAGTCTTTGGTGAGGACTTCAGCAGTTTTGGCTGTGCCAGTGTGGGTCAGGCCCAGGGATAAATGGGGAAGAGGCGGCTGTGGGTCGTGATAGAGGTGTAGTAGAGTATCACACAAGACAAAGCCATCACAACATCTTACTCTACTTAGTTGTAATTGTCTTTCCTTTCATATAGGCACACAGAAAATAACACCTCTAAACCAAATAAAACATTCATCAGAATTATTTTTATGGTGAAATGGGAGCAGTGGTGAGGGTATGAAACATTTGAAATATTTCCATATTTTATTCTTCAAAGAAGGGAGTCCCTTCCCATTCAGTCTTTTTTTCATCTATCCTGATCAAAAAATAAATATGATCCTTGGGTATTTTTAAAATGAGGCATGTCCAAAGTTAAATTTTGAATCACTTTAGTTTTTTCCTGTTTTTATTTTATGCATTTCCCCAAACTCCCACTTCCTCTTGGGTCTAGGGTCTGGATGCAGACAGTCTCCGTGTGGAACCTCTGGGTGAAGACAATTCTGGGGCCCTCTACTGGTATTTCTATGGAACGCGAATGTACAAGGAGGACCCAGTGCAAGGGAGGTCCAATGGTGAACTCTCCTTGAGCAGGTATGGTCTTTACTGTCAGGGTGTGATAACTGCAGTATAATTTCTTAAAATTAAATGCATCAGAATTCTCCATCAGTACATTGCTGCTATTTTTTTTTTTCCTGTTGAAGGAATTAGTTTTATCAGCATGCCTGTGCAGAAATGGACAAGGAGTCATATTATAAAAAAATTAAAATGAAGGTTTGAGGTGTAACTCAGTGGCAGAGAGCCTGCCTAGCATGTGCAAGACCCTGGTGCAATGCAAAATAAATACATAAATAAATTAAAAGGAATTACTCCATAGCTTCTGCTACAAGGCTATGGTGAAAGGTAGTGTCTTTTTGGTATGAAGTTGTAGAAAAGAGATTTCTGAAGAGTACCACTCTTAACACAGACTGTTTTAATAGAGCCATTTTCTTCTGAACAGTAGCAGTTTCATCTTTCATAGGCATACCTCAGGAACTCCATTTTCTGTTAGAATTGATATTCTGCCTTTTGACTCTTAGGATCCATCAGTATAAGTCCAGAGAACTTTAAACAATGGCCTGAAATGTAAGCTTTGCTAAGTGCTTCCTAAATAAGAGACCTCTTCACCATAGCATCCTTGAACAATGCTTCCTATTGTTTCATTTAGACTTCCTTGGTTCCACGGTTTAATAATAATGGAAGACAGGTCACCCTCCCCATTCCTTGTGTTTGCTACATTTGATCCTTTTTGGTAACCCCATGACCAGAAATAATATAATTACTTATATTCAAATTTGTGTGACTCATACTATTTCTTAGGGAAAGTGAAGGACAAAAAATTGTCTCAAGTGTTCCTGGAAAAACAGGAAAAAGAAGAGGAAGGCCACCCAAACGCAAGAAACTACAGGAGGAGATTACTGCAAGGTGAGAAAGTCTTGTTATTCTGTGGTCACATACCCTCATGCTGGAAGGATCCTTAATTTCATTTGTTCCTTATCTTTGATTTTTGCCTCTGCCTTGGGAAGGACGTGGGACTTAGCTTGTGGAGACCCAAGGTCAGAGTCCTTGTGAAATTGTTGGGTGTACACTAAGGAACCAAAAAGCCCTGGCTGCATGACCTCTACCAAGTTACCTACCTTCCCTAAGCCTGTTCTTTTATTAGATTATGATTGTCCATTTAATGATTAAATTGAACAAGACGGTGCATGGCAGTGTAACAAACTGCAAATCATGCTTGACATAGTAAAGGTGGTGGGTTTTTTTGAATTTTTTTAGTTGTTGATGGACCTTTTATTTCTTTATATGCAGTGCTGAGAACTGAACACATGCTAGGCAAGCACTGTACCACTGAGCTACAACCCCAGCCCCATAGTAAAGGTTTGATAAACATTTGTTATACCAAACATTTAAAATTTTGTTGCACCACACGTTTTTATACAGAAAGGTAGAACAAGTTAATTTTATGGTCACCTGTTGACTAATCAGCATTTTAGTAGATAATTACCTATCATATCTAATTCAGGGGTTAATTATTTCCCAATGGAGAATTTAGTATTTAACATGCCCAGACATACTTTATTTTATGTAGAATGCAGTTTCCTAAAATCTAAAAGTATTTTCTTAATTTTTAAATTTAGCAAAGAAAAAGGCATCCTCTGTGTTGGAAAAATTTTCTTTTGTGTGTTTTAGGAAAGTCTTTTAGGAAAGACTACCATATGAATCTTGATATGAGTGTATTTGAGAATCTGACACAGTCTATCCCATACTACATAAATATACTTTTTTTTTTTTTTTTTTGGTACCGGGGATTGAACTCAGGGACACTTGACCACTGAGCCACATCCCCAGCCCTATTTTGTGTTTTATGTAGAGACAGGGTCTCACTGAGTTGCTTAGCACCTCGCTGTTGCTGAGGCTGGCTTTGAACTCGTGATTCTCCTGTCTCAGCCTCCCTAAGTGCTGGGATTACAGGCTTGAGCCACCGCGCCTGGCTTTATAAATATACTTTAAAAAAAATTTTTTTTTTAGTAGTAGATGAACACAATACCTTTATTTATTTAATGTAGTCCTAAGGATCGAACCCAGTGCCTCACACGTGCAAGGAAGTTCTCTACCTCTGAGCCACAACCCCAGCCCTATAAATATACTTTTTACTTAAGGATCAGGTCTATCATTATAAAGCAATGAAAGTGTGGCATGTTCCTAAAATTTCTGGTAACAGAATAAGCAGTTTCTTCCTAGTAAGTTTATAAAATGTGACTACTTAATCTAAATGCTTGGATTAAGACTATTTCAGATTTTTTTAACCACAAAGACACATTCTTAAGAAATTAGATTATGAGTAAATCCATTAGAATTTTGTTAACTCAAGCAGCATTCCACTTAATTTTCCCTGATTTGAATAGGTCGCAGTTACTTATTCCCTCCTTAGCAGTGTTTGTGAGAAATGTCATTCATTTGTGTTATATATACAACATCTGTTTCTGAATTCTACATGGTCCCCATGTTCTTTTATGTTCAAGAAGCTATTTTATTTAACTCCATTTTTCTATAAGTGCCACAATTGAAGTATCTTGGTATTGGGAATATAGAATCATTTTAATAATCACACATGGACTTGTGCTACCCTCTACTGGTAGATTTATACCTTTAGAGCTGTGTTTCTGAGACTATTTTAAACATTTTTAAAATAAATGACAATTGAAATTTTTATTAAATTTCATTTAATTGTAAAATACTTAAGTATACCAGCCACACTTCAAGTGTTCAGTGGCCTTGTGGCTTGTAGCAACCGTATAAGACAACTCTTGATAGAAATATTTTCATCCAACCAAAAATCCAGCATTCTTT
This sequence comes from Xerus rutilus, assembly GCA_028644305.1. Taxonomy (NCBI): domain Eukaryota; kingdom Metazoa; phylum Chordata; class Mammalia; order Rodentia; family Sciuridae; genus Xerus; species Xerus rutilus. The sequence goes on from CM053403.1 coordinate 98,248,532, forward strand.
TTTTTGTTTCAGGGGTTCAGTTGACAAATGACAATGACATTTAACACTGTTAAATGTGCAATTTGAAATTTAATCTCTGACATCCTGTAAGGAACTTTAATGGCCCCATTTTACAGGAAAGTTTAACTTTCCTGAGGTCACATGGTAGGTGACTGCTTTTTTGAAAGAAGCAGTTCAACTTCAGAGCCCATGTTCTTAGCCCCTCCTTAGTTAAGAGCAAATTAAAAACACCTATCTCCAGTACAGCCTTGAATTAGGGAAGAGGACAGTGGAATCCCCAGTTCTTTCTTCTTGGCATTTAATAATTAACATTTAATTCATCTGTCTAGTTTTCTCAAAGGTAATATTTTCCTGTATGATGATGTTATTGCCATAACATTGGTACCTGCATATATTTCTGTTTTATAGCAACACACGTACATCCTAGTGTTCATTTATTCTGTAGAACCAGTCTTCTTCTTGAACCTACAAACACACACACTCTTTTTGTTGTTCTTTTTAGATATACATGACAGTTGACATTATACATACATGGAGTATAACATCCCATTCTTGGGGTTGTACATGATGTGGGGTTACACTGGTCATGTATTCATATATGAACATAGGAAAGTTATGTTTAAATCATTCTACTGCCTTTCCTATTCTGAGGGAAGCACTGAGCAAATTTGGATTTGTCTTTATTTTAATTGCTGCCTTCTTTTCTTGTGTTACAGTGAAAAGCCGGAAGAAAACTCCTTGGTGTCTGAGTCACAGACCAGAAATGGTAATGATCTTTGTTGGCGTTTAGAAAAGATCAAGTCAACATGATTCATATATATTATGATGGTGACTATCTTTTTCCAAAGTCATACAAAGCAGTTAAAATGATTGCAGTAGCCTTATAACTAGCTTACCTCCCTTTCCAAATCTTTGTTCCTCACAACTTATTCCATACCTATCTCTCCATCTGACAGCTTAAGATCAGTACAAGGTATGTTAACGAGTACCCTGTTACCCTGGCATAGTGTAGCAGACACTCAAACATTTTAGTGAATCATAGTATCTCAGAGAACTGTCCCATGAACATCAGCACTTTATGTGTGACATACCAGTTTTCTACCTGATTATCATTCTATAATCCAAATGGCATATTTCAGGGGAAAATAATCAGATATTTTACAGTATCATAATATAAATGAGATTAGATACAAATTTCTGCAAAGGCTCAAATGCAAAACTATTTTTCTTGAAAAGTATATAGATCCTTTTAAGCTTTTCTAGGATGTTAAAATCTTATTAAAATCACAATAGTTGTATTTGTATTGCCTCTAGTCTTTTGGTTGTAAACAGTGACAGCAATAGGAAATCAAAAGTATACATTTCCTTTTCCTTTGTTTTAGTTTCAATCCAGATTAGAAATAATCTTGAGAATAAATAGGGAAAAAAAATGTCTTTGTGGGATATCTTGTAGTGAATCATGCCTTTCTTTTGTAGGATCTCAAGGGCCAGGCCAAGGCACTTGGTGGCTCCTATGCCAAACAGAAGAGGAGTGGAGACAGGTCACCGAGAGTTTTCGAGAGAGGACCTCCCTTCGAGAGCGGCAGCTCTATAAACTCCTCAGTGAGGACTTCCTGCCTGAGATCTGCAACATGATCGCCCAGAAGGTATGCAGAGACACTGAGGGTTTAGACCACTTGTTGGGTTTGATGCTGTGATTTTAATTAGGATTTTTTAATGCATTTCACTATCCTAGAAGTGTTATAGAATGTCATCCTCTCTGAACTGGAGTATTAAAATGGGATCTTGTACCACCCAACTCTTTCAGAGTGGATCACATATTGTTCTTACCTTCCAAGAAGTCCTCTGTGATCAACACCCACCAGTACTTAAATAGCTTTTCACAGTCTGGAACCAGCCTTCTTTCTATAATGTTCTTCAGGAAATGTGCTCCGAGCCTACCAGCTTCTCTCCTGTCACCCCATGCAGACCTGTGTATAATGATCACTTGGTTTTTGTTGTTGTTGTTTGTTTTGTTTTTGCTTTTGGGTACTGGGGCTTTAACCCAGAGAAAATTGACCACTGAGCCATGTTCCCTTTTTATTTTTTATTTTGAGACAAGAGTCTCAAAATAAAAATCCCAGCCACTGGGATTACGGGTGCGCACCATTGTAAAAAATATTTTTCCTCTAAAGAAATAAAAATCAACATACTATGCATCTCTTTCACTAAACAACAGACTTTGATGAGCATTTATCTTGCTGGCTTCAGTGCCAGCTCCTAGACCTGTCCACCTGAGCTATTTGTGCCCTTTTCTCCAACTTTAATGTAATTTTATAAATGATTTATATGTATTTCCATGCATACACACCCCAATTCATGGCATTTTCAAACAATCCTCTCCTTTTCCTTACCGCTTTGAATACTATCCTCTAAACTCTGTCTTCAAATTTACTGTATCCACAAACTGTTTTTTCCAGCCTTAGGATTTTCTTTTCAAACTTGTTTCCTCATGCTTTCATTGTGAGTTTAAGCTTCTTCAGCTCAGGGACCTTTTTTTTAAACCCATGAAGTGCCTAATTGAATGCTTTTTTTTTTTTTTTTTTTTTTTTTGCTTTTTACATTTTATTTATTTCAAAATTTATTCTAATTAGATATACATGACAGCATAATGCATTTTTTGTAGATCTCATAAACCATAAACTTAAATATATCAAACTACTCAATATATAAAAATTATATAAATTATTATTTTTTAAAAAATTTTAGTTGTTGATGGATCTTTATTGTATTCATTTATATGTGGTGCTGAAAATCGAACCCAGTGCCTCACACATGCTAGGCAAGCGCTCTACCACTGAGCCACAATCCCAGCCCCATAAATTCTTCTTTTTTTTTTTTTTTTTTTTTGGTACTGGGGAGTGAACTCAGGGGAACTCGACCACTGAGCCACCTCCCCAGCCCTACTTTGTGTTTTATGTAGAGACAAAGTCTCACTGAGTTGCTTAGCACCTCGCCGTTGCTGAGGCTGGCTTTGAACTGGTGATTCTCCTGTCTCAGCCTCCCTAAGTGCTGGGATTACAGGCTTGCACCACCGTGCCCGGCTCTTAACAAGTTTTTTGTTTTGTTTTGTTTTGTTTTTTGGTACCGGGGATTGAACTCAGGGGTACTTGACCACTGAGCCACATCCCCAGCCCTATTTTGTGTTTTATGTAGAGACGGTCTCACTGAGTTGCTTAGCACCTCGCCGTTGCTGAGGCTGGCTTTGAACTCGCGATCCTCCTGTCTCAGCCTCCCTAAGTGCTGAGATTACACAGGCTTGCGCCACCGCGCCTGGCTCTTAACAAGTTTTTAAGCATTGTTTTAAAATTAAGAAACTGGCTTCATGTTTCATCTCTGATATGCTAAGTAATCAAAAGTCATCAATCTTATCCTTACAGTAACAAAAATGTCTGAAAATCGAATTACATTTCTTGAACCCAACAATGTACTGCTAGAGCTGTCAACTGGTATATATAATCTTGAAGAATGGCTGGAGACAGAGTATGAGCTAATTTTAGATTAAGGAAAACTTGAGGTCCTATAGACTTCCAGATAACCTACCAGTTTCCCATTGAAGATTCCAAAAAGACCTCATGTCTCTGATAGGATTAGGTTGTGAATTAAAAATAAAGTCAGTTAAGGAGGCTGGGATGGTGGCTCTGTGGTAGAGCACTTGCCTAGCATGTGTGAGGCACTGGGTTTGATTCTCAGTACCACATATAAATAAATGAAGTAAAGGTCCATGGACAACTAAAAAATATTTTAAAATAAAGTCAATTAAAGACAAAGTTTCAAAGAAAAATATTGGGAATATTGCAGTCAGAGACAGGAGTAAGGGTGCCAGTGGGGGTCATACATGTCATTGAAACACTGTGAAAGTCATAGTCCTCAGACATAGACCCACTTAAAGATTGGGTAAGATTAGAAGAAATTTCTTTGTTCCATATCTGACCTGCACAACAGCAAGGATCTGGTATAATAACAATCAGTTACAGCTGAAAGTGTTGTAATACACAGCTTCTTTCTCCCTGAAGTAGTATTAAGGAAACTCAAACAGTGAGATAAAAAAAAAAGTACAGGATGAAAACTTAAAGCCTCTGGTACCTTTAGCTGCAAGCAAGCATTAAACACCAGACAAGTCCTCACCAGATAAAAGAAATACTCCTATCAGTGGCCTATTTACCTCATTTTTTATTATTCAATAAAACATGTCTGGGGCTGAGGTGGTAGAGCGCTTGCCTAGCATGCGTGAGGCACTGGGTTCAATTCTCAGCACCACATACAAATAAATAAAATAAAGATCCATTGACAACTAAAAAATATTAAAAAAAAAAAAACATGTCTGCCTTTCAACAAAAAATTACAAGACAGGCCAGAAGACATGCTAAAATGTAATCTGAAGATAAAAATCAGACTCAAACATATACGTGTTTGAATTGCCTAGTTAAAAAAAATTAAAGTAATTATGATTAATATGTTAAATACTCTAATGGGAAAAAAGTATACAGCATGCAGAAACTTATAAACTATGTTAGGTAAAATGGAAATTTTAAGAATCAAAACAAAATTCTAGAAATCAAACATGCTGAAATAGAAAGGAAGAATGCCTTTTGATGCCACCAATTAAATTGTGGCCAAGGAAAGAAACCATGATCTTGATGATAAGTTAATTAAAAATTTCCCAAACAAAAATACAAAGGAAATAAAAGCAACCCAAGAACTGTGGGACAATATCAAAGAATAAAGCACACATAATTAGAATACAAAAAGAAGAAAGGAAAACAGAGCAGAAAAAATATTTGAAGTAAAACTATCTGAAAATTTTTCATAAACTAAGATAAAAAGCACAGATTTTGAGAGAATATCAAGTAGGATAAGTACCAAATATAAATAGGTGAATAAATAAAGTAATACGTAGTCATCTCATATCCACATTACAGAAAACTGAAAACAAAAAATTTTGAAAGAAGAAAGAAAAATAATTGCCTTACTCATACAGCTATAGAGGAATAAGGATAAGAAATGCATTGATAACATAATAACCAATTTTTATCTTCAGCTGATGTTCCTAACACAGTCCTTTTCTTCATTGTAGGCACAGCCCTGAGCCAACATCTGTGTGAATTCCACAATTTGAGTCTTTTAAAAATTCCATCTGCCAGTCTGTCTTTTAATTGATGAGTGTAGGCCATTAACTTTCAGAGTTATTATTGAAATATGGCTTGTATTCTTGTTCATTTTAGTTTATTTTTGGTATTTAACTTGACTTGGTTTCTCCTTTGTGATTGACTTTTCCTTTAGTGTAGTTCCTCCCTTTGCTGATTTTCATTGTTGTTTTTCATTTCCTCCTTGTGGAATATTTTGCCAAGAATGCTCTCTAGTGCAGGCTTTCTTTCTGTAAATTCTTTTAACTTTTGTTTATCACGGAAGGTTTTTAGTTTATCATCAGATCGGAAGCTTAATTTTGCTGGATGTAAGATTCTTGGTTGGCACCCATTTTCTTTCAGAGCTTGATACATGATTTTCCAGGATCTCCTGGCTTTGACGATCTGGATTGAGAAGTCTGCTGAAACTCGAATTGGTTTCCCCCTGTATGCAATATGCTCCTTCTGTCTTACAGCTTTTAAAACTCTATCCTTATTGTGTATGTTAGGCATTTTCATTATAATGTGCCTTAGTGTGGATCTGTTGTAGTTTTGTACATTTGGTGTCCTGTAAGCCTCTTGTATTTGACTTTCCAATTCATTCTTCATGTTTGGGAAATTTTCTGATATTTCATTGAAGAGATTGTATATTCCTTTGGTTTGTATCTCTGTGCCTTCCTCTATCCCAATAATTCTTAGATTTGGTCTTTTCGTGTTATCCCATAGTTGCTGAATGTTCTGTTCATAGTTTCTTACCATCTTCATTGTGTGGTCAACTTTATTTTCAAGATTATATATTTTGTCTTCATTGTCTGAAGTTCTGTCTTCCAAGTTCTCTAGTCTGTTGGTGATGCTTTCTGTTGAATTTTTTATTTGATTTATTGTTCCCCCATTTCAAGGATTTCTGCTTGGTTCTTTTTCAAAGTCTCTCTTTCTTGAAGTGATCTTTTGCTCTGTGTATTTGCTCTCCGATCTCTTTGTTGGAGTGATCAATTGTTGCCTGTATTTGCTCTTTTATATTATTCTGTGCTTCATAGATCATTTTAATTATGTACGTTCTGAACTCCTTCTCTGACATTTTATCTACTGTGCTGTCAGTGGATTCTATTGTTGTAGCATCTTGGTTTGTTTGGGGCATTTTCTTCCCTTTTTTCATGTTGTTCATGTGTCTTCCTCTCTAGCAGTGCCAATCTGAAGTATTACAGTTTCTACCTTATAATCTTGTGGTATCCCTACAAGTTACCAATACCTCACCTCTGGTGTAAGTGGGCCTGCAGGGACCTCGGGGATGAACTTCCTGGTCCTGGTTGTTGACTCTACATGGGTGTAGGCAGGGACAGCCACCGGTTGGTAGATGGAGGGCCACTGAGCGGTCGGTCTCCTCTGAACGTCAAGGTAGGTGTCTCCTCTGCGCATCAGGCTGGGGTCTTTTTTTTTTTTTTGCGGTATTGGGAACAGGTTGCCCAGTTGCCAAGACTGGCCTCGAACTTGTAATCCTCCTGCCTTAGCCTCCTGAGTTTCTGGGATTACAGGCATGTCACTCTGCCCTTGATCTTGAATGTATTTTCTGCAGTGGATGAGTGACAATCATTCTGTTATTGCATTTCAGTAATGCTAATATATTTTATTAATACATGCTAGTAGAAAACCACAAATCTTTGACCACCTGCCAATGAAATCTGAAGAGAAAATAAAAATAAAGTATTGCAGCACCTAGAAAGAAAAAGCAAAATATCAAATACATTACTAAATTTGTTCTGGATTCAGTGATGCATGTAACCTTTAAGCAGATTAATCCTTTATTGGAAGTTCTAGGGATTCTAGCAGGAACTTATAAACAGTGAGTTATTATCAAGAATATCTGTACTTCCACATCACTGTACTTAATTCCATAGGAGAGCATTACATTCAGTTTTTGTGATCCGCAACCTACTGTGACAATTTTTCTAGGAATTCAAATATATAATCTCATTTTCTTAAAATAACTAATACACAGTTTTGTGGCTTTGTACAACCGTATATGTGACTTGACTGAAAGGGCCAATGGTGGCGGATTAAACTAATTAGCTTAAACTTCTTTTATTATATCTGCTTCTTAAACTATGTTATCCAGAGATTTTGGCCAATAATAGAATTACCAGGGAAAACTTAAAGCATAAAACTGATGCTTCTGTTAAAAAATTTCGCCAGTTGATTCTTTTCCAGATAAAAAATTAAGTTTTAAATGTAATTTTTAAGAACCATGAAAATAGAAGCTAGAAGAGATTTGATATTTTGAAAGATATACAGTGCTTTTGGTTTGAAAACAGTGTTAGCCAGAAAAATAAGAGAATCTAAAATTATGATGTAGAAAATTTTAGCAGACAGAGAAATGGTTTCACAACAGGATCTCATTAAAATCTCCAGAATCAGGCTGGGGGTATAGCTCAGTCATAAAGTACTTATCTGGCAGGCTCCTAGTCCTGTGCAAATTCAGCAAAACAAAAATAAAACCAGAATTAATTGGATTTATGCACAATTATTTTAAACTTAGAAAACTTGAAATTTTCTAAAACTTGAAAGAATAATTTCCAAACATTTCAGAAATGAGTGGCCAGGGATGTAGCTAAATCATAGAACAACTGACTAGCATGCACGAGGCAGGCCTTGGCACTGGAAAAGAAAATGAAAAAGGTAAGGAAAAAATGGGAAGGTGCCCTTGTTAATTTAGACAGGTATTCTATATTCCCATTCCCAATTAAATTAAATACTCTTCTCACTCAATAATCTATGTCTGTAATACTGACAAATAAAAGCTACCTCTTAGCCAAAAGAATAATGCATCATAACCTATCAGAGGTAAACCTGAGAGTGTAGTACTGGCAATAACATTTTGGATGGCTTGCCCAGTATAATATAGCATAAAAGGGTAAGAAAATACATAGTTTTAGAATGTTTGCCTGGAGACTATAAATCTGATAAAATGTCTATTAACTTAGAATTTCATAATAGTGCTGGAAATTAGACTACTCTCATCAGAATCACTTGGCATGTTCACCAAAAACTCACATTCCTACCACTGCTTTATTCCCAACCCCTGTCAGAGTTATTCCAAGTAGTACCTGTTATTTTGCAGTTGTAGAATTTTACCAGGTAATTATTGAGTATACTAAACTTTAAAATTCTCTGGAAAAATAAACCCGTTATAGTAGCAGTGAAACAAATTTGCCAGAGTTGTGCATTGTCTATAAGGAAAATAAACTTACAAATCCATTGGTAGATATATTATCTGTTCCTGGAAGGAAGGAGTAAAATAGAGCCTAATATTCACCTGCATAAATTTAGAATTATTGTAATCTCTACCAGATCTCACCACAATAAAATATTCTTCCAAAACAACAGGTGAATGTAAATAGTGTAAAGTAGGAACATTGGATATTACCACAGGAATTAGCACATCAGAAGCATTCTCATAAGACTTTCATTTAAGGCTCAGCTAGTGTAAGTGATTTGCTCAAAGTTAGAGAGTTTTCAACTCTTAGTAATCTTTGGCATTCAGCAGTTGAGTTATATGTTCAACAGTTGTAACATTTTTATGAGCCTGTTTGTTCCCATTGTGTTTGTTGTTGTTAAACATTTCAAATTTATGAAACCAATAAAATGTGGCAATTAAAATTTCTGTAAAATTTTTATTGGATTGGGTATATAGTTCAGTGTTAACAGTACTTGCCTAGTATGTGTAAGGCCATGGGTTCAATCCCCAGAACTGCAAAAAAGGAGGAAAAAAATATTAAAAACAAGTTGCTTGGGTTGGGGATGTAGCTTAGTGATAGAGCACTTGCCTAGCAATGCACGAGGCCCTGGATTCTAGCCCCAGTTCCACCAAAGAAGAAGAAAAAGAAAGAAAGAAAAATTGAGGTGGTTCTAAAATGTTGTGTATCAAGGTGGGTAAAATCATAAAAGATTGTATGAGAGGACTTAAAATCATAAGGATTGTTGCCTTTGGTTTTCAAGTGTGCTTAGTCTTACTTTTAAACTGGAAGACCAGATGGAGGTTTTAGAGGATGTTTATGTGAACAAATCACAGGGAATCCCTCTTGATAGATCTCAGTATCTTATGATTGGTAAATGCCAGTACATGTGTAAATTAAGTGCTTAAATTGTATACAGTTTTTAAATTCCTTGCTTATATGTTAACCTGCCACTACTCATTGTAATTGCATTAACCAAGAGGAATTTTTGTTGTAACAGTGAAAAAATATGTGATTCAGATTTGAAAATTGAAACATAGATTGGCAGAAAAGAAATCAGTGCTCACTAATAGACACTATTACATATTAAAACTTGATATGTAGCCAAAGGTGGCCCCATACCTGTAATCCTAGCTACTTAGAGGGTGAGATGGGAGGATAGCAAGGCTGGGGATGCAGCTTGGTCATGGAACACCTGTGGGTTTACTCCCCAATACTGCAAAACAAAACAATGCAAAAAAGCCAACAGTATGTAAAGGAGGCACAGAAACCTGAGCAGTGGAGAAAGCTTAACAGGGTTATGAGGAGTTTAGGAGTTTTTCTTCAAATGTATTTGAATTGTGGTGTTGTCTTCTTCTTGCTGTCCTTTGGGTGAGTTACTTGAAATCTTGGAATTTCAGTTTCAACTTTCTTATTGGCAAAACGAAATGCTGTAATTTCACAGAAGCTTTTGTGGAAATTGAAAGAACCCATGTCAGTGTATGTAGCAATCCATAGGTACTCAGTCCCCTTCCACTGTTAATGATGATGGATAATTGATGAGAAATATTGGTAGGAAACTAAATTTACATTTCTTAATAAAGTAAATGCAAGAGGAGTCAGGAAACTTGATGAATGTCTGGAAGTATGATAGTAAACTTCAAGAGAATCAGAAAGTTAAGGCCTATTTTGACCACATGAAAGTTTTTTTTTTTTTTTAATGTGATGTACACCAGTGAAAGTACTGTTGTTCATGATACAAAAAGTAATATTTATAAAGACAGCTTATAAACATTAAAGTCCTTAAGAAATAAAATGATTTACATAGTTTACACAAAAGGTGATCTTAATGTAGGGAAAAACATTCGCCATCTGTATTAAAAATAGCTTGTTTCTCAGTCTTATTGGAGGTGAAAGTTGAAGTGAAAGTGGTATTGGCTTTTTTTGTTATTAACATGGTAAACTAGTGCAGTTCCTTTGGAAGACAGTTTCTATACGTTTATTTAAAGTTTAAAAGAGCTTCCTAGCACATGCCTGTAATCCCAGCAGCTGGGGAGGCTGAGGCAGGAGGATAGCAAGTTCAAAGCCAGCCTCAGCCGGGCGTGGTGGCGCAAGCCTATAATCCCAGCACTTAGGGAGGCTGAGACAGGAGAATTGTGAGTTCAAAGCCAGCCTCAGCAATGGTGAAGCGCTAAGCAACTCAGTGAGACCCTGTTTCTACATAAAGCACAAAAATAGGGCTGGGGATGTGGCTCAGTGGTCAAGTGTCCCTGAGTTCAATCTCCAATACCAAAAAAAAAAAAGCCAGCCTCAGCAACTTAGGCCCTAAGCAACTTAGTAGACCCTGTCTCAAAATTAAAAATGAAAACAGGCTGGGATGTAGCCCAGTGGTAAAGCGCCCTTGGGTTCACTCCCTGGTACTGCCATAAAAACAAACAAAAAACCACTTCCTGTTACAGCCTTGAAACTTACAAAGGGAATACTTTAGGCATATGAGAAAAATGCTAGAGTAGCTTTTGGAAAAAAGTATTGAAGAGTGTCGTGACACCCTTTGGTATTTGGGATCACATTTGTACTGGGGCGTATTCATTCTCTTCTTGGAAACAAAATCTTTCTAAAACTGATGATTCATTAAATCTACCACCGTTACTTTGCAATGTGGTTAAACCATATAAATCACTTTTTATTGTCATTGAGTTTTTTTCCCATCTTTTGATTCCGTATGTCTTCTTGATTCTTCAGGAAGTTTCAAGACTTTGGATTACTGGAGTCCAGAATCAAATCTGAGTTTGAAGCTGTAGTGAAGTTGCACGACCCTAAAACCCTGCTTATCACCTTTTTTTTAAAATAACTTTGTTTGTTTGTTTATGTGGTGCGTCACACATGCTAGGCAAGGGCTCTACCACTGAGCCACAATTCCAGCCCCTCACCTTTTAATAGTAGATTACAAGATGAAGCTATGAGACTTGTTCCATAAAGTTCCAAAACATACATGTGCTAATACATCTTGGCCTTCCAAATGATTGCCTAGATGTACATCGTTCCTGGAAACTCATTCTTTGAAATTTCTCTCCTGCAGTAGTCACTTTCAGTCCTTCTAAATTTTCTTAGGTCTGCCATCTTTTCAGGTGAGCGCTCTGATTCCAAGTCTCTGTATCTTTGTCCTGCTCCTACTCATTCACTCTGGGTCCCAGCCTGGGCAGCTGCTCTCACTTCTCACTACTGCTACTAACCTGCTTATAAAGGGGTATTCTGCCTTCAGCTGCACATAGTGCCTGCTCTCAGAGCCACTCCTTACAGCTGAAAGTGGTAAGACATGGCTTCCCCTTAATCATCTGGACATTTAGTTTTTAAACTTTATTCAGCTTTCTAAATTTTTAAACAGTTGATGAGATTATTTTTGACAGTGATCTTGTCAAAGAAGACATTTGTTTGTGTTCCTGTCTTAAGAGCATTCACTGGCTTAGTTTATTGCACAGCTGAAGAGTTGTTCTTTGTGATCATCCTAAGCATGGATACTTTTGGCCCTCCATCAAGGTAAAGCAGTTACCTGCATACCTTTATGGTCACTCTTTGGCAGTGGTGATTGATGGCAGCAGCGGAGTGAGCAGCAGCAGCAGTAGCTGAGAATACCCTAATCTATCTTTTACTTTCTTTTCCATACTTCTTAACTATAAGGAAAACATTCACAGTGCACAAAGGCAGGGTTGCAGCCTAGGTGGATATCTGACCACCTGTCTATCAAAGCCATGAAACGAGGTAAGTGTGTGAGAGTAAAGAAAAGGAATTTTCAGTGTTCAGAAAGGATGGTCCCGTTTCCATGTACTTATTTTTATGCTGTTTTTTCTAATTCCCAAACCTAGTTTTTGTGTGTAAGATGCAATTCTAGAAAGAATGGAGCTTTAAAGATGAGGCGGTCACATTCTTTTGGATCTTAAAATCTCCTCTGTTGATAGCCACATCCATAGGTGAGAAAGATAAGTTCTATAATAGATATAAGATACTCATTGAAGGCAAGGTCGAAGAAATTAGAATTGAGCAGAAATGGGTAGGCAGGGCTGTGTTTGGCCTGACAAAAAGACCTTTGAAGCAACAACTAACCAATTAGTACTACAAAGGTTTTTCACTTAACATCCAGAAGCCAACTAAGTTTGGGTGTTTCATTTTGTAATGTAGCCTAGAGTAAATAGTTAAATGAATCTAGCGTCACCCTGTAGGAAGGAACAAGATGATGTTTTTGTTCAACTCAGATTTTAAAAAAAAATTTTTTTTTTAAGTTGTAGATGGACACAATATCTTTATTTATTTTTATGTGGTGCTGAGGATCGAACCCAGTGCCTCACGCATGCAAGGCAAGCGCTCTACCACTTAGCCATAATCCCAGCCCTGTTCACTCAGATTTTTAGAGAATAATTAAAAAGGCATAAGAAACTTTGCTGGCTTCTATGGCTTTAAGTGATCAGGAAGGCAAATAGAAAGAAGCCAGGAGATGGAAGGCGGCAAGGTGAAGCTGTTTAGAAGTCATTAGCAGGAAGCTCAGCTGACCCATCCTCAAGATCTGCCTGCATTGTTTGCTAACTTGAGTCTACTCCAGTCCATACTTGGTGGTGTGGCCTGCTCTCACATTCTGTCCACTTTGCAACCATTATTCTCCCTTTATTGCTGTGTTCCATTGTGTACTTAGTCAAAGTTTTACGGTAGGATTCAATTCTTTTACTCTACACCATGCCTTGCTATACACCTGCTTGTGATAATAAGGGAGCCTTGTTTTATTTTTTATGCCTTGCAGTATTATTTTCATGGCTCTTAAACTGAAGAGTCAACACAGTGCTATATTACAGAGAACCTGTCATTAACTAAATATACCTCAGGCTCAGAAAAGGGAAAAACTGATAATTTATAAATTTTTATTGACGTCTATATATTATTTAGCTTTTATCTCTTTGCTTATAGATGTGCTCTTGCCAGGAGATCAGTGGATCAACATCTAATTACCTTTGGGTGACAATTCTATACTGAGTGGCTTCATCTCCCCTCTCTTCTTTCTCCCAGTAGTCACTGGTTTGGGAATGGCCTTTGGTAGTTGGTATCTAGCTGCAGTTTTCAGTGGGTTTCCAGGTCATCTTGCTCATCTCCATCACTATCTCTAGTCCTTTTATTAACATTCCTTGCAAGCTCCTTTTCTGTTTGCTCTTCAGTGCTCTGGGCAGTCCTCCATGCCCTGATTCACACTTCACATTATCTGTAATCAGAACACCACTGATGCCTCTTCTTGGCTACAAGCAAAAGTTCAGCATCAAGAATTTCTTTAATTCTTGACAGTGTTTGTTTTTATATTCTGCTTTTTAGTTTGAGATAACAGAAAACCACAGCATTATAGGGATTTTTAAAATATCTATCTGATATGGGGCACTGTATCCTGAAGAACACCTTAGTGGTGGTGTGTGTTTTGTGCTTTTGTTTCTAGAGCAGAAAATTTTCAGGCTTTTAAAGCATGCAGGCATTGGTCACCCAGGAGTCCAATCTTACTGCCTCAAAAAGTCTTTTAATTGTGCCTCCTGGGGAAACTGCCAGTGAAGGGCTACTGTCTCACTGAACCCCAGGATTAGGCTGCTGCCATGGGTGTTTTTGCCGGCAGGCTGTGGACCTTGCTGTTGCCAGGGAGCTGTTTGTGCTGGTATGGTCTCTAGGGTGCCAGCAGACTCTTCAGTGTCTGCTGTGGGGGAAGGGAGCCAGGGCGCTGCTTAAACCAGAGATTCTGGTTAATAATCCTTTAGAGGATTTCAAAATAGTGTTTCTAATTAGCTTCTCATTAAGATACCCCCTTGATTTTAGTAGGCCTCTTATCTGTAGAGCATTTAAACACCAACCCCTATCCCATTCTCAGCTGACCTCTTTTTTAAAAAGAAAATCCCAGTATAAGACAATATAGTTCTTTTTTCCCCACTGTTTAATTTTTTGGTTTGGTTATTGCTCATTTTGTTGTACTGGTGCCCTCAGAAAGTGAATCCTGTCCTGTCCTCCAGTGTTGTTTTCATAGCATGTGTTTTGCCTTTTAAGTGGCAGAGTGCTAAAAATTAACACAGAAATTTAAAAGCAGACTCCTGGTGCACCACATGGATTTTTTTCCAGATGTATATGATGTCTTTTATATAAAATGTTAAGAAACTGCTAGAATTGTAACATATTAAAGAGAAAAGGGCACAAGAAATGTGAGGCAGAGGGGTTTTCACTTAACATAGTAATGCTGAGTGGGGGGAACTCTACAGAAAGTGATATGAGAACCGGTAGAAAAATAGAGGTAGGGGTCAAACGGTAAGGCAGGGTGCCACAACTGGACAAAGGCAGGCAAGCCTAGGCAGGGGCACTTAACCACTGAGCCACATCCCCATCTTTTTTATTTTTTATTCTGAGACAGGGTATTGCTAAGTTGCTTAGGGCCTCAGCCTCTAGAGTTGTGGGGATTGGGCTACCGTGCCCAGCTTTAGGTTTTGGACCTCACCCTGAAAAGACATTCAGGGAGCCTAGAGTTTGTTTTTTAAAGAGCCGGTAAATTCAGGTTACTCAGTTATTATAGCCTGTGTGCTTAGCACATACATTTTAAAAAATAACTAACTAGACGCATACTGTGTAGTTACTTATGTGAAGTATCCAGAAAAAAATAAATCCACAGAGACATAAAGCTGGTTAGTAGTTGCCAGGCACTATGGGAGAGGAATGGAAAATGGCTACTTAATGGGTTTTTAAATGGTTAATTTTGCTTGTGAATTTCACCTCGGTAAGAAAAGAAACAACCAGATGAGGGCAATCTTTGAATAATGTTTTTGTTAATGATCCATAGCCATGACTTTGATTTAAGAGCAGCAATCTCTGGAGAACATAGTGGGGAGGGATAATGCGGAGAGGGTGATGAGTGGGCAATGAGTTGCAGTTAACAGGGCAAGAAGTTCTGGTGTGCTCTTGCACAGTAGGGTGACTACAAGTAGGAATTGAATTCAATGTATATGAAAAGCTCAAGGAAAGGATTTTGAGTTCTACCATAAAGAAATCATGTTTGAGGAGATAAATTTAACTTGATTATACTATATGTCTATGTCTTAAAATATCTATTAACATGTATAATTTTTGTGCTTTTTATGAATTAAAAATAAATTTAGTTTTTTTATTGGCAATAAATAATCACAGAATTTCATTGAGGAAAACCAAATCATTCAGTAGTTATGGGTGTTATTTTCCTAATGCTTCATCAGATTTCTCTCTGCAAATTAAAATTTGTCTGTCTATATAATCTTTGAAATTATTTGTATATGACTTAGATAACCATTGCTTCTTTTTTTTTTTTTTTTTTTGTGGTGGTACTAGGGATTGAACTCAGGGGCACTCGACCACTGAGCCACATCCCCAGCCCTATTTTGTGTTTTATGTAGAGACAGGGTCTCACTGAGTTGCTTAGCGCTTCGCCATTGCTGAGGCTGGCTTTGAACTCGCGATTCTCCTGTCTCAGCCTCCCTAAGTGCTGGGATTATAGGCTTGAGCCACCGCGCCCGGCTACCATTGCTTCTTTAACCTGATACTCATAGCCTACAACAGTCAGAACTAGCTGGGCGTGGTGGCACACGCCTATAATTCCAGTACTTCGGGAGGCTGAGAAAGGAGAATTCCAAGTTCAAAGCCAGCCTCAGCAGCCGCGAGGCACTGAGCAACTCATTGAGACCCTGCCTCTACATAAAACACAAAATAGGGCTGAGGATGTGGCTCAGTGGTCGAGTGCCCCTGAGTTCAATCCCCAGTACAAGAAAAAAACAAAAAACAAAAAAACAGAACTACCACCACCGCCAACATGGAATCCCAAGTTCAGACAGGGCTATTCTTCACTGAACTGAGGGAGGCTGATGATGGGCAGGTGCGTTCTACTTGCAGCCTACTTGCAGCTCTGCCTTTCCCCTGGGGCTTAGGATCCAGCTCTGTAGTAGAAGCACTTGCCTAGCCTAGCATGTGTAAGGCTCTGGGTTCCATTCACAGCACTACCCACCTCCGCATCCACACCCCCCCAAATCTGATCCCTTTTTATATACACTCTAGTGGTTGAAAGAAGAATATTTTAGGGCTGGGGATATTGCTCATTTGGTAGAGTGCTTGCCTTCCGTACACAGGACCCTGTGTTCAATCCTCAGCACTGCAAGGAAAAAAAAAAGAATATTTTACATATTTTCACCTGTAGTCTTGGGAGGAAGGGCAAAGTATGCATAAGTTATTAAGTTATGTATGGTCATTATGTATGGTCATTATAGATACTTAAGTTTTTATCTGTGTGATGTGTGTGTACACGTGTCTGCATACAAAAACCACGGTAGGTTTCTTTGAATGAAATTCCCTCTTAACTCCTTCCTTCTTCTACCCATGTTAATTGTCTGCTACCTTGTACTTTCTTGGAGCCATTGTACAATAGAAAGGAACAAAGGCAAAACTGTTTTATTTTGACTTGGTAACTCTGGGTCACTCATATGTTCTCAGCTGGAATATATAAGGACCCCGGGAAGTGGGGGAGGTGGAGACTGTTAGGGAATGGATGGAACCTTCTTCACTTGGCATTTATTTAGGAGGCAGTGACAAGAGATGTAATCATCTGTTTAAAAGAATTTTCTTGCCAGGTGTCAGTAGCATCCCTGTTTCAGAATTATCATAAATTTCACTTCTGGTTGTGGGATAAAGACGATTTGGGGGACTTTTTTCTTTCTTTCTTTTTTTAAATATTTTTTAAGTGTTGGTAACCTTTATTTTTTTCATTTATTTACATGTGGTGCTGAGAATTGAACCCAGTGCCTCAAGCATGCTAGGCAAGTGCTCTACCACTGAGCCACAACCCCAGCCCCGATTTGGGGGGCTTTTGTTATTTATTTTTCTGAGGTTCCTTATGAGTACAGTGTTATGTGTGATTCAGATTTGATTTTTTATTTTCTCTCTCCTGTCGCCAATATTTTCCTTGTAAACTCAAAGATTTTGAGTGATAAAAATGATGCTGAGAAGTCTTACTACCTAGGCAAGATCACCTCAATTCAGAGTCAAATTAGAATCTAAACTAGTTTTAAGAACCATAAACAAAATATATTGAAGTTTCAAAACAGTTTTAGTGTTGAATGGTAACTTGTACAAACGTCATTCTACATTTACCTTTTATTCCCACCACATGAAAACCACTGCAATTTGTATTCTCTGTAGCAGGCAAGTAGACATGACCTCTTCAATAGCAGTACTGAAAAAAGAAAAATGTCTAGCTTTTACATCAGCGCAAAAGTTGAGAAAAGAAATGGAAAATAAACATCAGTGTTCTGGCCTATACAATGGCTCAGAACTTGTTTTATTGGGAAATATACATTTTAAAACTTCCACAAAATTATGAGTGGTAGTGGGCCTGTTTTCCTTAGTTTACCTTTTCTTTTGTTAGATTTCTCACCTTAGACAATCACATTCCCATTGGCCACCTGCAGTCTTTATGTTAATATTGCTCATTATTGGAAAAGAAGTGGAAATGCTGGCCAGTCCTTTGAATAATTTTCAGGAATATCGGCTTAAGCTCCTTCATCTCTTTTTTGAATTTTAAAGCAAAACACCTCCCAATTTTTTCATATGAAGGTGGGTGTGGTGGCTCACCCATGTAATCACAGCAATTTGGGAGGTTTAAGGCAGGAGGATCATGAGTTCAAAGCCAACTTCAGCAACTTAGCAAGGGCCCAATCAACTTAGTGAGACCCTGTCTCAAAAATAAAACATGAAAAGGGCTGGAGATGTAGCTTAGTGGTTAAGTACCCTTGGGTAGATTCAATCCCTGCGCGCCCCCTCCCCCCCGCCAAAACTCATCTAAATCATTGACATTGTGCACCTGTACTTTGTCTAGTAACTTTTATCCTTAGTATACTTAGCTGAAAATGCTCTTAAAAATCGCACTTTCAGCAAATAATAAATCTAGAGGAATGTCTCTCAGTTTTTCCTCTCCTGTCCATCACATTGTGTGACATTATTTCCTAAAGACTACAAATTAAGCCGGGTGCAGTGGCGCATGCCTATAATCCCAGCACTTTGGGAGGCTGAGACAGGAAAATCTTGAGTTCAAAGCCAGCCTCAGCAATGGTGAGGTACTAAGCAACTCAGTGAGACCCTGTCTCTAAAGCAAACACAAAATAGAGCTGGGGATGTGGCGTAGTGGTCCAGTACCCTGAGTTCAATCCCCTGTACCAAAGGGAAAAAAAAGACTATAAATTATTGAACCAAAGCTTGAGTTTTAAAACTCCATTGTGGGTTTTACTTGGCTTTTGTTTTTGCTTTTTTTTTTTTTTTTTAATATTTTTTTTTTAGTTGTTGATGGACACAATGTCTTTATTTTATTGCTTTGTATGTGGTGCTGAGGATCGAACCCAGGGCCTCACGCATGCGAGGCAAGCGCTCTACCGCTGAGCTACAATCCCAGCCCATTGTTTTTGCTTTTTTTGTTTTTGGGGAAGTGCAGATTGGACCCAGGGGCACTATACTCCTGAGCTTATTGCCCCAGTCTTCCCCTCCTTTTTTTTTTTTTTTTTTTTTAATATTTTATTTAGTTATAGATGAACACAATAGCTTTATTTATTTTATGTGGTGCTGAGGATCGAACCCAGTGCCTCACACCTACGAGGCAAGCGCTCTACCACTGAGCCACAACCCCAGCCCCCTTCCCCTCCTTTTTTGAGAAAGGCTCTTGTTAAATTATTTTACTGAGGCTAGAACATGTGATGTTCCTACCTCAGCCTCCCAAGTAGCATGTGCCCTTATGCCCAGCCCTCACTCTTTTAATGTAAGTGTGTTTATATATCCATTCATATATCTTACAAATAATAAATTTTTAAATGAATTTGATATAGATCCCTTAGCTAATATTATACATCTAATTGTATTTATTGAATTCATTAAATTGAAAGAGTGAAGAACCGGTTTGTGGTATTGTCCAAAATTTACTTGATATGCTCATCGGCTCCTCACAGGAGACTCCTGTCCTCACTAGAATTGAAAAACAGAAGCGCAAGGAGGAGGAGGAAGAACGACAGATTCTCCTTGCAGTGCAGAAAAAGGAACAGGAGCAGATGTTGAAAGAGGAAAGGAAGCGGGAATTGGAGGAGAAAGTCAAGGCAGTGGAAGGTATGTAGCCCTTGTGCACTGTCTGGAGAGGTTCCTGTGTGGGAATAGCCCTCTTACAACCAAGATCAGACTAAGATGAGGACCATCATTTATTTCAGCTATTTCTGGCCATTTCTGTTTAAACATGTCAATTGTATTCTGTTGTGCTTATATTTCACAGATCTAATTCATAACATGAGTGAGATATACTTAAGAAAAGTTCCAGAGATTTTTTTTTAAACCTTTATTTATGTATGTATTTTGTATGTGGTGCTGAGGATCAAACTCAGTGCCTCACGCGTGCAAGACAAGCACTCTACCACTGAGCCACAGCCCAAGCCCCAGTTTCAGAGATTTTTATTTAGATAAAGCACTAGTCAAGTCTAGAATATTACTATTAATATTATTAAGACAGAGTTTTCTCAGAGTCAGTAATAAGTCATGATATGAGTGTTTTCTTTCATTTATAGTTCTGCAACCAGGAATTGAACTCAGGGACACTCAGCCTACTTCATTGTCTTATTCTAAAACCCATAGTGTGTATAATTCACAAATTTAGCTTATATTACATGTTATGTAATTATATCTTACTTGTGAGATATTGGATGTATTTTGTTTCCAGTGCTAGATTTAATTATTTCAAGGTAGTAATTATGTTTTTTATTTATTTGTTTTTCAGTGGGACTCCTGTTTTTTCAGTAGGTTCTTATTATAGGTACATGATCATTGGTTTTAATTTATATAAAACTTCTTTTTGTGGTTTTTAATTTCAGTACCTGAAAAATTAATAACACCTGTGTAACAGGATGGTTTCTTAACAAACATTTTTTGAGAATTCATTCTGTGTCAGGCACTGTTGTAGGTAAATGGTAACGAATAAGATATTGTTATTGTAGAGTTTCAGTTTTGGTATTAAAAAGATGGAGAATAATAAAGATACTGTAGCTGGGCTCAGTGGCAAACACCTGTAATTCCAGTGGCTCCAAAGGCACAGGCAGAAGGATCTCAAGTTCAGAGCCAGTCTCAGCAACTTAGCTAGGCTCTAAGCAACTTAGTGAGACCCTGTCTCAAAATCAAAATGGGCTGATGATGTGACTCAATGGTTAGGCACTCCTGGGTTCAATCCCGGTACCCCCCCACCCTACCCCCAGCAAAACAAAACAACACACACACACACACTGGAATAGGTAGTGGTGAGCTATCTGGACAAAAATAAAGCAGATTTATGAATAAAGAGTGCTGTGATTATAGTAACATTTAAACAGGAGTATCATGAGTATTCTCTTTGAAGATGTGACATGAAGTCAAGTGAATGAGGTTGTCCTGTGCATATCTGAGGGGAGAAAGAGCATCATAGGCATCAGGAAGAGTGACAGGCTCACTTACTGTGTTTATTGTAGATCGAGCCAAGAGGAGAAAGCTCAGGGAAGAACGTGCATGGTTGCTGGCTCAAGGCAAGGAGCTACCCCCAGAACTTTCCCATCTGGACCCTAATTCTCCCATGAGGGAAGGAAAAAAGACAAAGGACCTGTGAGTATTTAATAATGACATTTGTGATGGCACTTGGTGCTGCACTGTGCTAAGCAAGCACTCCTCTAATTTAATGTTTAAAACTGAGCTGTGTAGTAGGCAGTGGCATCACCATTTCAAAGTTGAGAAAACACAGTAAGGGATAGAGGTTGGCCTTAAACTCACACCTGACTTTAGCATTCCTCACCACACATGGAGATGCTAAGCATCTCTTCCGCTGTCTATTTTTCTCAGATTTTTGCTGTCACACTCTAGAAGCACAGTGATACTTGTGCACAAAGTTCTCAGTACCTTAACTCATTAAATTAATTAAATCAGAATTGACGATTATTATATACAGTTGTTTCTTGAAAATGCAAAAAGCCGTTTCTACTTTTAAAAATAATAGCTTCCTTTGTAGTTACTTAGGTACTATCTTTACTCCTTACTAAAAATGCAAGAAGGTAACAAGTGTTTAGTGTTTGTGAACTCATTCTGTTGCATGCTTTTTAAAAATTGTTCTTTAAACCCCAAATAAATTTATGAGCCTAGAATATTTATATTTAAGCAAGTTTTGCTTAAATAAATTGTAGGATCTTAAAGTTTTGCATCATTTACATCAACCCCATCACACTATAGATAAGTAATGTTCCCTTTTTTCCTAAGGTGAATTACCCCTCATGTTTATATTATTTTTAGTAAATGTTATCTCTATTAAAGATTTATCTAAATAGCATTATTGAGACTATTCCCGATCTTAGTGCATTCAGCTGTTGGTGATTGAACTGAAGCGCTAAGTCAAGAAGGTAATCAGAATGAATACTAATGACCTATTTTATGGTTTACAGCTTCGAGTTGGATGATGATTTCACTGCCATGTATAAAGGTTAGTTCCCATTCTCAACTACTGTTTGTGGTGGAAGTCTTGCTGTGAGTTATTAGTCAAGTTTTCTTCTTTGGTTTTCAGTTCTAGATGTGGTAAAGGCTCACAAGGATTCCTGGCCATTTTTGGAACCCGTGGATGAGTCTTATGCTCCTAACTATTATCAGATTATTAAGGTATCTTTGAAATTATACTTAGCATCTGTGTCTTGCTTGTACTGTGTTTTGCTTAGCTTGTTTTTTTTTTTTTTTTAATTTTTTTTAATCTTTATTTTGTTTGTGTGGTGCTGAGGATCAAACCCAGTGCCTCACGCATGCGAGGCAAGCGCCACTGAGCCACAATCCCGGCCCCAGCTTAGCTCATTCTTAAGAATTAGGGTTGCTAGAGCTACACCAGACTCTTGAAAAACTTTTAATGTCATTATTCCTTTGCCTCATAGGGACTATGACATGTTGTTGTTTTCCTAATATATTTTAGTTATAGAATTCCTTGTCTTATTTTAGATCCCCATGGATATTTCAAGCATGGAGAAAAAGTTGAATGGAGGTTTATACTGTACCAAGGAAGAATTTGTAAATGACATGAAGACTATGTTCAGGAATTGTCGAAAATATAATGGGGAGAATAGTGGTAAGTGGGTAAGGAATTTGTGCCAGGTGCATATCTGCCATGCCATTATAATCAGAATTAAAAACTCCTTTCTGTTGGACATATATTTCCTAGTGTTTTGAATTTTTATTTAGAACTATAAACAGAATGTAAAGTAGAAGCTATGGCTATTACAGGCATTTCCATTGTATGTGTCAGGAGCTCTCTCTCATTCCATAAGTCGGCAGAGCACAGCAGGAGAGTAGCTGGCCTTAGGCTATTTCTCATTCTAGAGACTAGTCTGGGTCTAGGTTTACCTGGATCTCTTCACCACAAATGGGACTGAACCTAGGTGGGGCCCATTGTTTTTTAGGGGGTTGAGGGTAGCCAGCACTGGGGTTGGAACCTGTGCCTGTGGTCCCTATGAATGCTAGGCATGTACTCTACCACTGATCTACACCCGAGCCTGTCATTTTTAAGTTATTTTGAGAAGTCTGCATAGTAGCTATCTAATATCAAGGAATAAATGGCTCCAGGTACACAAACTGGGTTACTTATGCCAGGGTTTAAAAAAAAAAGGTTCAGTGATAGTATTTAATGATTTCAGTAATTTAGCCTTAAAAAATTAAGTTTTCAATGGTTTGAGGTAATAAGCTTGGAATAACTATCCCAGCCATACAACTTTGAGATTTATATGGACAGAAGCCATGTATTATTCACCTCTCTCCATAGGTCTACAGGATAATATGCCCCCAAAATGAGTTGAACAAATAGTTGCAGTTTTTATTGTTTATTACTGGAAGAATTATCTTTTGTGGAGCCGGGCACTGTGGCGCAAGCGTGCAATCCCAGCACTTTGGGAGACTGAGACCTGACAATCCCGAGTACAAAGCCAGCCTCAGTAACGGCGAGGCGCTAAGCAACTCAGTGAGATCCTGTCTCTACATAAAAACATAAAATAGGGCTGGGGAGGTGGCTCAGTGGTTGAGTGCCCCTGAGTTCAATCTCCAGTACCCAAAAAAAACCAAACAAACAAAAAACAAAATAGTACTGGGGATGTGGTTCAGAGATCGAGTACCCCTGAGTTCACTCACTCCAGAACCAAAAAAAAAAAAAATTATCTTTTGTGGCCTCTAAAATCTGTACCTGTATAGTCAGTCAATCCTTGTCTGTTCCTTATAGAGTATACCAAGATGTCCGATAATTTAGAGAGATGTTTCCATCGAGCAATGATGAAACATTTTCCTGGAGAAGATGGAGATACAGATGAAGAATTTTGGATCCGAGAGGATGAAAAGCGGGAGAAAAGACGAAGTCGGTCTGGGCGTAATAGTGGAAGCCATATTTGGACCCGCTCTAGGGACTCTGAAGGGCCCAGCAGAAAACAGCAACCCATGGAAAATGGAGGAAAATCACTGCCCCCTGCACGCCGAGCTTCCTCCTCTGGGGATGATCAGAGCAGCAGCTCTGCTCAGCCCCCTCGAGAGGTGGGCACTTCAAATGGCCGAAGTTTTTCCCGCCCCCTGCAGTGTGGCGGGATGCCCAGCCAGGCACCCCTTTTAAATCAAATGGTAAGGAAGAGCAAAACTTCCGTGATGATTTCTCCAAGCTGGTGAACTCATGGGGAATTAAGGGCTATCCATTTGGCACCTCTTACAGCATAATTATATGGATGATTTTTTCCCCCATTCATCCTTCCTTTATTTCAAATCCTCCTCTCTTTTAGTTATTTGAATCACGTATTTTCAGTATGGGCAAAAACAGATTTTTAAAAGGCTAGGCATGGTGGTGTATGCCTGTGGTCCCAATTACTAGGAGGCTAAAGCAAGGGGATTGCTTGAACCCAGGAGTTCGAGACCAGCCTGGTCAATATAGGGAGACTTCATGTAAGGGGCAAAGGGATGGTAAATTGTATATAAAGCACAGAAGTACATAAGCTATGCAGTGTATCTGAGTTAAAATGTTATGATAGGGTTCAATAGAGGATGAAATGGGTAAAAAGTCTCAGTATAGGAGCAAAAAGAATGTAATTGATCTTTATTTATTTGTAGTGTCAGGAATTGAACCTAGGGGCCCTTAACCACTGGACCACATCCCCAGCCCTTTTTTGTATTTTATTTAGAGACAGGGTTGCTGAGTTGGTAAGTGCCTTGCAAAGTTGCTAAGGCTGGCTTTGACCTCTCAGTCCTCCCACCTCAGCCTCCCAAGTTGCTGGGATTATAGGCGTGCGCCACTGCGCCTGGCTGACATGATTGATTTTTGAGACAGGGTCTTGCCAATTTATCCAGGCTGGCCTCAAACTTGTGATCCTCTTGCCTCCACTTTCTAAGTAGCTGGTAGTATGGGCATGCACAACTGCACCTGGCAAGTGACACCATTTGACTCCTCTGGAGAGGGAAGCTGCTTTACGGTCAGAAGCCAGTTCAGTCTAGGGGAGTGCATGTACTAGCAGACTTTAGGGAACCCCTTGCTCTGTACCTGATATCCTTGTCTTTTTTTTCTCCCTTCTCTTTGCTCACTGCCTCTAGAGGCCAGCAGTACCAGGAACATTTGGTTCTCTTCAAGGATCAGAGCCCAACACCTTCTATGGCTCCTCTCGAGTCCCAGAAGCACACCCAGGAGAGCCCATACAACAGCATCAGCCCTTTGCTATGCAGGTAAGGGGTCTCCTCAGAAGCCATAGCTGCCAAGGGTCCCACAACCATGTTTCAGAAACAGTATCTTCTCAGGTTAAATTTAATTCATCATCTTCTGTCCTGAAGTATCCCTTTAATAAAAGGGGGGGGGGAGGGAGCCACGTGGCTTCTGGACGATTTGGAGTCCAGAGAGAGAAAGAAGGGGTCCCCGGGTTAGACGATGTGGAATCTCTCTGGACGGTGGTAATCCGTGGAGCCAAATTCCCCAGGTCCTGGGGTGTAGGTAAAAATCTGCTCTGCCCCAGCAAGACACAGAGACACCCGGGACTAGAAGAGGGACACCACCGGGACGAGGAGCAGAAAAACATCATTTGTTCCAGAAACTACAGAAGCTTATATGCACTCTTGGACCAATCAGGTCCAAAGGTCACAAACAAAGGGGTGCTCTCTGGCAAGAGCATAGTCTATTAGCATAGAATGGGGAAGGATGGAAGGGAGGGGTTGGAAGGTATGGAGAGTGCTCCTACACTGAAGAGCCTGTCCCTATAGGTGAAGTATGTTATAAGGACTGCCTTGGTCTATGACTGGTTAACTCTGCTCTCTTTATTTTTTCTGTTGCCAGCCTCCAGTTGGAATTAGCAACCACCGAGGACCCCAGCTTGGCACTCCTGAAGATAAGCAGATGTGTGGGGGCCTGACACACCTTTCTAACATGGGATCACATCCCACCTCCTTGCAGCTTGGACAGATGAGTGGCCCTAGTCAGGATGGAAACATGTATCCCCCAGCTTCATTCCAACCAGGATTTATTCCCCCCAGACATGGTGGGGCCCCAACTCGACCAGCAGACTTCGCTGAGAGTTCAGAAATTCCTCCCAGTCATATGTATCGATCCTATAAGTACCTGAATCGAGTACACTCTTCTGTCTGGAATGGGAACCACGGTACTACAAACCCAGGACCTTTGGGGCCGGATGAGAAGCCCCACCTAGGGCCAGGACCCACTCACCAGCCTCACACCCTTGGCCACATGATGGATTCCCGAGTAATGAGACCACCTTTACCCCAAAACCAGTGGACTAAGCAACCAAGCTTTCTACCTCATGGTGTTCCTTCTTCAGGGTATATGCGACCACCCTGTAAGTCTTCTGGACATAGGTTGCAACCAACTTCAGCCCCAGCGCCAAGTTCTCTATTTGGAGGGCCCTCCCAGGCCCTACGGGGGATGCAAGGAGGAGACTCCATGATGGACAGCCCTGAGATGATCGCCATGCAGCAGCTGTCCTCCCGTGTCTGCCCACCAGGTGTGCCTTACAACCCCTGTCAGCCCACTCCCCCGCAGGTACCTGGCCCTTTTCCACAGGTAGCTCATTCAGCATCAGTAAGCGTGTCAGCCCCCAAGCCTGCCTTGGGCAACCCTGGGAGGATACAGGATAACAATGAAACACAAAAGCCTGATAATGACCAAGGTAATTTGTCATTTTTATCTGACTTCTGGCTCTTTTAGCTGTTAAATCATGAGTAATCTTTTCACACACAATATGAAACAAAATGTAAACTCATTTCCAGCTTCTGTACTGAGCTACTTAAGTTTGGACCAGTCATAGTATTCCTTTAAGTCTAAAGCTCTCAGCATGATAAAATGATTGCCACACTTGACGGGTACTTCCTGTATTTGGCATTCTTTTTGAGACTTTCATTTGTAACCATTTAATTCTCTCAAAAAACCTTTGTAATAGCTACTATTAATATCCTTGTTTTTACAGATAGAAAATGTAATGCACAGAGATACTAGATTATTTGCTGTCTTCTATTTAATAAGTGATAAAGATTTGAGCCCCGACAAGGCTAGATAAACATCCTATTAACTACTGCATCTCTCATGCCTTTCAAAAATGACTATCTGGAAAGTTTCATTATGAAATAAGTTTCAGTGTTTAATCATTTTTGTCCTTTCCTTGGATACATGTCTGTATGTAATAAAAATGAAGCATAATGAGTTCTCGTAAAGCTTGAAGCAGTTTCTTAGAAATGCCATTTAAGAGAAGTAAAGAGTAAACTAAAGAAGAAAAGTTAAAAAGAATCCTTTGTGTACTTTATGCTAACTTGAAGGGTAGAAATGTAGTATACATTGTTTGTAATTTTCTTCAGATGTGACTGGAGGGTGGAAATACATTCATAAAAGCTGATGAAGAATTCACGGGATATTGATGCTGGGGCTAGAATTCAAACTTCGAGCATTTCCTTTTAGGAAAGGTCCACTTCATGAATAGCCACAGGCGAATTTTCTAATACTGGTTTCATGTGTGTCTGCAAGTCAAAGGTTTGAAATAACATCCTTTGTGACACTTGAGATAAGTCTGTCCACTAGTTGCTGAGCTTTGTTAATGAAAAGTATGATTTTTTAATTTCGTTGCTCAGTGTGTACCTTTGATCCTTAAGGCCAGCTTTAGTTCACAGTAGTCGTAGGCATCTGAGTAGTTCTTCAAGAGTCATTATGAATCTTTAATCTTGTCCTTTAAAGTGTGTTTTCGAGATTTTTTAAAAATTTTCAGTTGTTGATGAACCTTTGTTTGTTTATATACAGTGCTGAGAATCAAACCCAGTCCCTCACACATGCTAGGCAAGTGCTCTACCACTAAGCCACAACCTTAGCCCTAGAATCAGATTTTGATCACACTTGACAACTTTGTCCTTCTAGAAATTTCATGAGTAGATGTGTCTCTGTGTCTATGTATAAAAACATAATGTGGCTCTGTTATTCACCATGTTAATAGTTTGATACCATAGTGAGGTAAACAGTCTGGGGTATAATCAAGCATTCAAGACTAATAAATTTGATTGAATTTATTCAATTTCTCTAATATTTTAAGAATGCCTTTTGAGTTTTTTGCTGTGGGCCTGTTGTTTTCAACACTTCCAGACAAGAGATACGGGTTTTGCTCAAGTTGTAGAGAGTGCTCAGCGTGCATAGGCCCTGGATTCAATTTCTAGCACTGGGTAGTGAGGAGTATTCCAAACAAGATGAGTAATTTTATTCATTCTACAGATACTGACTGAGAACACATTTTGTTTCAGTACTGTAAGGGGAAACACTGCCTGCTCCTGTGGAGCTTCTGTTCTGATAAGCAAAAGTTGGGCAAACCCAAGGGCCCATTTACATTGTGTCAGCTTCTCACCTGGGCTCCCTAATGATTATCTCTCTAATGATAACCATGTTCTCCTTTGATAGTTCACATGCATCTGCCTGGAGTCTGTAAGCTCCATATCCTCTCAATAATGTGCCTGTGATGTTGCAGGAGGAGGAGGAGGAGGCCATTTCCATTTTGGGGCATACATTCGGATTAGCTGGAGAGGTGTTAGATTTACCTCTGAGCCCATGAAAGGGACCATATAAATCCCCAATATCCTGACCTTTTCCAGGGACTGATAGCTAGCT
The DNA here is from genome assembly GCA_028644305.1 of Xerus rutilus. Lineage (NCBI taxonomy): Eukaryota > Metazoa > Chordata > Mammalia > Rodentia > Sciuridae > Xerus > Xerus rutilus. Next base: position 98,277,106 of record CM053403.1, read on the forward strand.
GAGCTTGAATTGCTGTGTACCACCTCAACCCTGATCCTTCTCATCTTATTGTTTATCACATACTTTTCATTATTACCTCCACTCATATTGTCATTGCAGCTTCTAAATTACTTTGTTCTCCTTTTTGTTTTTTGCCCCAGCAGAGTCCTTGCCTGGACTTGAAGAGAAACCAGCAAGTGTTGGTGCTTCAGAGGGGGTATACCTCAAACAGCTACCTCAACCTACACCTCCCCTGCAGGCCGACTGTACCAGGCAGAGCTCACCAAGAGAAAGGGAAACAGAGGGCTCAGAGCTCAAAAGTGACACATTGGAATCTGCAGACAACTGTAAAACAGCAAAGGGCAAGAATACCTGGCCCTCAGACAGCAGCTATACCAGCCCAGCTGCCCAAGGCTGTATGAGAGACCTCTCCACAGTGGCAGACAGAGGGGCTGTTCCTGAAAATGGAGTCATTGGTGAAGCATCTCCTTGTGGGTCAGAGGGGAAGGGCCTTGGTGGCAGTGGTTCAGAAAAACTACTCTGCCCCAGAGGCAAAACATTGCAGGAGACCATGCCCTGCACAGGACAGAATGCAACTACACCTCCATGTGCAGACCCCAGTTTGATGGCAGGCCCTGTAAGCCAGTTTTCTCCCTTGTACATGCCTGGCCTGGAATACTCTAATTCAGCTGCGCATTACCACATCAATCCAGGCCTGCAAGGGCTGAGCCCTATGATGGGAGGGAAATCCTCAGTGTCACATCCTCAGCATTTCCCCCCCAGGGCCTTTCAGTCTAATAATCCTCACCCTGGGGTCTTTCCCCGATATCGCCCCCCCCAAGGAATGAGGTATTCCTACCAGCCACCACCGCAGCCTTCCTACCATCATTATCAGAGAACTCCTTATTACACTTGTCCACAGGGCTTTTCTGACTGGCAGAGACCTCTCCACCCCCAGGGAAGCCCAGGTGGGCCCCCAGCCAGTCATGCCCCCCACCCACGGTCCCTTTATGCAGATAAAAATTCCATGGCTAATCTGCAAAGCTGTGAGACACTGAGTGCTGCCTTAACTTCTCCGACTCGAATGGATGCAGTGGCTGCTAAAGTTGTACCACCTGACAGGCAGAATCCTGGTCTAGAGGAAGAAAAACTCGATGAATCTATGGAGAGGCCAGAGAGTCCCAAAGAGTTTTTAGATCTGGACAACCATAATGCAGCTACCAAGCTACAGAGTTCTTTGTCAGGCACCGAATATATTTATGGAACTCCTCCTACACCCCTGAGTTCAGGGATGGGATTTGGTTCTCCTGCTTTCCCACCCCATGGTGTGATGCTACAAACGGGGCCTTCTTATACACCACAGCGGCCAGCCAGTCATTTTCAGCCCAGGGCATACTCTCCTGTGGGTGCTCACCCACCTCACCATCCAGGGGCAACCCAGCCTAATGGCCTCTCTCAAGAAGGTCCCCTCTATCGCTGCCAGGAAGAGGGCCTGGGCCACTTTCAAGCTGTAATGATGGAACAGATTGGCACTGGAAGTGGAATAAGGGGATCTTTTCAGGAAATGTATAGACCATCAGGGTAAGATTGTGTTAAATGTTTTTCTTATTCTTTAAAAGAGTAGCAGATTTTTTTTTTTTTTTGTACCAGGTATTGAACTCAGGACTACTCAACCACTGAGCCACATCCCCAGCCCTATTTTGTGTTTTATGTAGAGACAGGATCTCACTGAGTTGCTTAGTGCCTCACTGTTGCTGAGGCTGGCTTTGAACTTGGCATTCTCCTGTCTCAGCCCCTCCAAGTGCTGGGGCGTTACAGGCATGCGCCACTACACCCAGCTACAGATGCTATTTTTTAAAAAAAAAATTGCCTTAGGAATGAAGATACACTCTTATAGTCAAGGACCAAGAAAAGCGTGTGAATCCTTGATGTGGGAGACTTAGTGAAAAATGTATTAGGCTAAGAACCCAATTTTATCTTTGATATTTTTTTCCCTTCGTGAAAATGAATTTGCATTTAGTGCTTGGTTTTCCCCCATCCCCATTCCTATGACACTGAATATTGAATTTTGTACACTACCACTAAGCAACACTCCTAGTCCTATATTGGCATTTAAATTTTGATATTGCAGACTTGATAATCACAGTTTGAGAGCTGTAAGCAGAGGCTGTCAAATTGCTACTGAGTTACCTTGACACAAACAAAGGTAAAAATATGTCTGCCACAGGGAGTTGAGCATGTGTGATGTTAAAGTTCTGCTAGGTCTATCCAGAATTGAAACAAGTCAAATACTCTCTGAGACTTCTTCAATATATTTGTATTGGTGCTACTTCTAAGACCCTATAAGGGATGAGGATGTAGCTCAGTAATAGAGAGCTGCCTACCATGTGTGAAGTCCTTGGTTTAAACTACAGCAGGAGGTGCAGGACGGGGCAGTGAGGTGATCTGCCCTCCAGAAACGTTTCAAAATAATGATGTGTAAAATATGGTCATGTAAAGTTACATGAAGTTATGAAACAGTTATTAAACTAGTACCCTTCGACCTAAAAACCAATGTGTCCCTCTCCCCCACCATCTTCTTATCATCACACCCTCTCCCTCTTTTCATGTTTTGTCATATTTGCTTCATACATCTTGTTTTGTTTTGATTTGTTTCTGACCCAGGACCCAGCCAAGGCCTATATGTATTTACGTTTGGTAGTTGTCTGGTCTCTTAATTTATGATGATTTATCCTGTCTTTGTTTTGTTTTTCAAAGAGCCTAGACCTTATGTAGTGTGTCCCAGATTATGGATTCATCTCATTATTTCTTCTATTAAGATTAATCACTTTTATTAGGAATATGCATAGGGTGGGTGTACTTCCCATTATATTACACCCAGACACACGTAATGTCATTTTGTCCCATTGTTGATGATTCAAAATTGGATTACCTGGATAATTAAGCCATCCTTTCATGATTAAAGTATGTTTTCCTTTCTAATTAATACGTCTTCATTAATTTTTACCATTTCTTTTCTTATGGCTATAGAGTGCACATACATCCAATCCAGTCACAGTCCTCATTCCCAAAGACGCCAGCACCTGCAGCGTCGCCAGAACAGCTGCCACCACATAAACCCTCAACGCTTCCTCTAGATCAGGTAAGAATTAACAAAAATGAGAGCTTTTCTTATTCCTCAAAGTGGGGGAAATAAATACAAGTTTAATATCCCTTCTGCAAAATGCTTGAGACCCACAGTGTTTTAGATTTCAGAATTTTTCAGATTTTAGAGTTTTTGCATAGGTTTACCATTTGAGAATGGCTAATCTGAAATCAAAGTGCTTCAAAATCTGAAACTTTCAGCATTGTGTCCTATTTTCAAGAAGTTTTAATTTCAGGCTGGGCATACAGCTCAGTGATAGTGCTTGCCTATCATGTGCAAAGTTTGGGTTTTCTCCCTAACACACACTGCAAAAACTAAACAAAAATTTTGGATTGTGGAGCCTTTCAGATTAAGAATACTCAATCTGCACATAGTCTCATTGCTATTCTAAGACTAGTTCTTTATTTTTTGTTTTGTTTTGTTTTGGGTTTTTGTTGTTTTTTGTTTTTTGTTTTTTTGTGTACCAGAGATTGAACCCAGGGGCACTTACCTTTTTTATTTAGAGACAGGGTCTCCCTGAATTGCTTACGGCCTCGTGAAGTTAGTAAGGCTCGCTCTGAACTCTCAGTCCTCCTGCCTTAGCCTCCCAAGCTGCTGGGATTATAGGCATGTGCCATTGCACCTGGCTCCTGAGAAAATATTTTAAGGTGTCTTGTTACTTCATTTACTATAGGCAGCCAGGTGAAACAAGTCACTCAGGCCCTGCTCCCGGTCCGTGGCATTGGGGAAGACCAGCAGCAGAGTCCTCAGAAGTTTCTTATCTACTATTTCCACATATCCCTCTTTCTTAATATTGTGTTCAAGGAGTATTTATTTAAACCTCAATTTTTCCAAACTGCCTTCCCACATTTCTTTTGCCAAAAATTCCTTGTTTGTTTAATCCTTCCCACCTTTGGGGAAAAATTCCTTTGTGTGAGACTGGTCAGTCAGGTTTGGAATAATAGTGGCTACCTTTGAGTGCTGCTTCTCTCTCACAGACACACTGATGAGAACTTCTGCATGCAGAAACTATCTCAGTCCTTTCCTGGCCCCATATGAAATTGTGAGCAGCTGCAATAGCACTTTCTAGTATGCATAAAGTCCTATAGCTTCTAAGTATCAGGTCTCAGGTCCAAATCAGGAGTACAGGACCTAAGAGTCAGCCCTCTTGGAGTAAACTCTAGCTGTGAAGGCAAGCACATACAACTCTTTGACATGTTTCATTTTTTTAAATAATTGATAGAATTTTAAATTTTCTTAAAAATGTCTTTACTCTGTTTCTCTCAGAGCTAGTCCTAGGAGGAAATAACCCCCAAGGAAGTGAAAAGCTGCACATGAAGACAGAACATGAGGATTTGGGGAAATGATCCTTGCCCATCTCTGTCCCAGTTACCCTGCTCTGCCCCTTCACAGTGAATCACGCCTTGCCATCAGGAGCTGGAGCCATTCCTGGGCCTTAGAAGCATATTCACTCCATGGACAACTTACACACAGCTCGCAGAGGTGCTGGGTCGGGGATCACTTGCACAGCTGACAGACAGGAAGAACAAGTGAACCTGGAGTTCATGCTGAATTCTCCAAATTCTGAGACTATCCTTCAGGGAAAATCACTTTAAACTTGGGTGGGGGGCATACACAATAACAGAGTGGTGCTTTTAAAGTTTCGTGAGCAGCTAATCTCAGGTATATATTGAGGAAGGGACTACTTGTAGTATTAATGTTTTCAGAGCTGGGTCCAGTTTACACAGTTTTCATGTTGCCTTTTAAAATAATTTTTGTTGGTGGTGAATGTATTGTACATAAAGTGGGAAGTGGGGGGCGGGGGAATATGAAAGAAATGGAAGTCCTGACTGGTGGGCACACAGCACTGGAGTGGTCTCTGTCTGTTTACAATCATGTCACACTCAATGCTTTGGGGAGCTGGAGAAGAGGGTAGAAAAGGCTTCATCTTGTCATATGTCAATAACTGTTTCCTTAGTGGCTAACCAGCCCTTCACAACTAAAGGCCTTCCTTCCAGTCAGCCTCAGAGAGTGTAGTTGTACCTGTCCTCCTCACTGTTAGTTTCTGAGTTTGGGGGCTCTCCCGTGGCCCATCGGAAGCTTCAACCCAGAAGACAGACTGCTTTCACTCTGGTGGTCCAAGTCTTGGCCTGGGGAAAGTAGTGTCCCTTCCTGATTTTTGCCTCCAGCCCTACAAGATAGTTGCAAACCAGTATCAGGAATTGGGATCACTAGAGTGCTTTACTCATTAGAAGACAAATGAACTGTCCTCTTCACAGGCTTATTGGGCTATGATCTAGAAAGCATTACACAAGCTTTCTGACACGAATCACATTTTGTGAAAGTGGCTACTCAGGTTTGTATATGTTAGTCTCAATAAAGAAATTGCACAGATCTGAATAGGGAATATTATTCTATAGATTTACAGTTTGAATTTAGGAATATTTCACTATATATAGTTTTTACTCAGTTTAAATGAATCATAGTAAAATCAGTCATCGTGATTTAAAATAGCTATCAGGGACAAGTTCTTGGAAATCCTTTGCTGTTATCTGTGGTAGGAAACAATTTTCCAGTATTAAATTACTTTATTACAGTTTTAGAAGTGAGTTACACTGGATTTCTTGTGTTTAGCATTCTGTATTTTATGTTAGCTGAGATGTCACCAAAGTTAGGACCCATGAATATCCCACAAAGAAAAAACTAAGAAAACACCCTGAAATTACAGGTCTGTGTAAAGAATAGCATAACTTAAAGCATGCTTCATACAATATTAATCTGCCCTAGTTTCTTATGTATTCACTTGTGGGTGGGGTCAGTAGAATCTTTCCTTCCAGTTCCAGCATCCTTGATAAAACTGTAGTATTTATAGTCTGCTAAACAGTGTGCTCAGAGGGAAAGGAAACAGATTGGAAACATTCAGGTTATAGAGACTGAACCCAAGATATGCAGTAGAATGGAAATTCATATCAGTAAGTGAATGCTTACTAACCTGGTGGTGTTACTTGGGGCTCAGGCAAAGTTGAGGATGCAAGGGGACAGAATACAGATGCCTCTGATGTATGGTGAAAAAAAATTTTTTTTTTCTCTAACAGACTTTCATTTGTCTTGTATGTTTGCAAGTGGATTGCATCATGAGATTGAGTTCTCATTTGATCCTGAAACTTGCCAGAAACCTAGCACTAAGAAGAGTCAAGAAGTCAGAAGATCTGTGAATGGGCCTCAGCCTGTCCTTGAGCTTGTATACACTAACATGGTCAAAGCATTACTACTTCAGTTTCTGTGTTTGTGCAAAAGCAGGGAGGAAGAGAATCAGTTGGTATGGGGCTGGTTAGGCCTGGTCTGGGCTCAGAGCATTCTGATTTCTCTTTAGGATTGTGGTCACCATAAGGCCTGTGCCACAGTGTTAAAGCCCTAGGGTTGCTGTGTGCACACTGCTTGAGGTGACCCTTCCTCCTCATTCCCCCACTTCCAAATGCCTGTTGCTAGAGATGCTGTAAACAATATAGGGGGGAAAATCAGTAAAAATCTTTAATCTCCTTTCTTGTTTTGTAGACAGATGAGAGAATTTAAGGAAGGGCTATAGGAATTGAACTACTGTATTGAATTATAACACTGTGAATAAGAGCATCAGTGAAATGGTCAGCCTTGTTGCATCCTATGTGGGAATTGGTTGTACATTACAGGCCTAGTGCTTCATCCCTTATCTGGTATTTGCCTGGTCTCTGAAATGCAGATCTGTTAAAAGCTGCCTGTAACTGCCAGATTGTGGGAGAACACATGACTGAGCTGCTGTGAACCCCTCATCCACTCACCCGCAAGCAGGATCTTTTGTTCTCGCCTTTCTTCCTCCTGTAGCACTTCGCTTTCCAAGTGTCTTAAGCAGATGCAGTGTCAAAGCAGATGCAAATGCATTTGCCATCTTCTCCAATAGGGAAATGATGGTTATATGATGTGTAATAGTTAGAAAGGCATGTGTACGCGTGTCCTAAAAGGTTTACTCTAGGTTTGAGGACACTTTACCTTGTAGGCCACTGTCACCTTGTCGGTGTGACTGCTCTCAGTGGTCCCCGGGAGGGCCTAGCTGAGATCCATGGATACTTGGAAATACCCTTGCTCCTATTTAACATTCATGACTTATGTTTATTAGGCTTGTTTATAAGTGAGAAACTGTTTCTCCAAGGACTAAGAAAAATAAAAGATCCAGAAAGAAAATTAGGGCTTTTGCAAGGTTTCTGGGGTATATATATTTTTTTGTTTTTTGTTTTTGTTTTCCCTCTTTGAAATTTGTTCAGTTAAAAAGCAGGAGCTATTGACTAAATTTGTTGTGGTAGACAAGTAAGGACAAAATACATGGGATTCTTGTTCATATAAATTTCTGTCCCACCTCTTAAAAATAAAATTAAAACCACTCCATCCCTCCCAGATAAGGCTGGTTGAATTCTTCCAGTAGTGCACATGACCTTATTCAGCAGTACCTGTATTCTCACTGAGCCCTGTTCTCAAAAGGCAAACTCTTGCTCATCTTTATTCAAGTTTGTGGAAATCCTTAAGACCTTTAGTCTACATTCAGTCAGAGCTTAGTTTTAAATGTCAGTTTACTCTAGCCTTTCCCTTGAAAGTGCTTCTTATGACTAACCATTTGGTATCATTATCCTGTGGTGTTTATCTGACATATGGTTATTACTATTTCTACAAATAATATACTGCTCTTAAGATCTAATTTGAAATTTCACTGGAAGCCTCAATTCAGAGTCTGAGGGCAAGACCATTTCATAATGTCAGACTCCTGGCATGCTTCAAAGAAACTCAATTTTTCAAGAAATACAGGCCATCTGGTTAGCTAGCATGATTTCCCCTTCTGTGTTTGTCTCTTAGTTCACCCTCTGGCCAGATTCTTCATAGACTCCTGTTGTGGAAGTCAGTTCCATGTATCTGTGTAGTGTTCAGGCTTGGGTATTTCCAGGATGTGGTATCTCAGCAGGATAGCTCTTTGTGTGAAAGATTCAGCCAGGATACTGGAATTTGAGTTGAGCATGTGGAGGTGTTTATTCCTGGACTCACATCACTGCCTAGGAACTATAGATATGATTGAGACTTGCTGGGTGAAAAGACACTGGCTCCCCTTTTCTGTTTCAGAGGGTTGAACTCTACCATGCCGCCTTAGGACTCTGAGCCTTAACCTTTCTTCCCCTTCGGGAAAGTACAGTTGGGGTGAGCTTTGCTGCGTCCCCTCTCTCAATAACTGTGACACAAGCCTTGTCTCCTAGCTGGATATTTAATTCTTTCTGTGCTAGACACACATAGAAGGGCTTGGGTTGGACTTTTTACCTGGTCTCTTTCTCTTGTTCTCACTTAACTCTTAAGTAGAAATGCCTGATAACCAGCAATTGTCCTGCATGCATTTTTGAAAGGGTTGGGTGGGGTGGGAACAGGGGTATGGATATTGAGTAAGTTATTCAAACACTGACCCCCCATCAGTAGACTGTGTGACCCCTCGTTTTCCCCAGCAGGGGCATGGGTACCTCACTCACCTGCCTGGGAGTCCCATCCAGGCTCCACCAGCCTGCTGCGCAGTGTCGGGCAGTCTTTGCTCCTGCTGTGAAAGCGAAAGCCGTGTGAACTTCCCTGGCCAATACTGGAAAGGGGAATGCTATTTATTTTTATATTGTGTATATTTTGTCGTGGTCTGCTGATTCCCTGTTTGACTGAGAGCGACATTTACCTCAATAGTTAGTTCAATATTGTGTGTTGGGTAATTTTTTAAAAGAACTTTTTAAAAAGCTTTTTGATCCTTGGAGGTCTGTAGATTTATTTCCATATGAACTGATTATTTTGTATAAAGTACATTCTTAAAATAGCAAAGCTCTGATGTGTGTGCCTGGTGTGTGTCCACGTGTCTCTAAGTAAAAACACAAAATAGGGCTGGGGATATGGCTCAGTGATTGAGTACTCCTGAGTTCAATGTCTGGTACCAAAAAAAAAAAGAATGAATCTTGTACCTGGGCTCAGTGGCACGCCTATATCCCAGTGTCTCAGAAGGCTGAGGCAGGAGGATTGCAAGTTCAAAGCCAGCCTCAGTAATGGTGAGTCACTGAGCAATTCGGACCCTGTCTCTAAGTAAAATACAAAATAGGACTGGGGATGTGGCTCAGTGGCCAAGTGCCCCTGAGTTCAATCCCAGGTGCTAAAAAAGGAAAAGAATGAACCTTGTAAGTAATCCTCATTCCATAAAAATTCAACCACAAATAGTACGAATTGCTGAATCTGTTTACTCAGGTTTATCACTTTCTAGGGCAATGACAAATCTTTCCCTTTTCATCTCCCAACTATTTGGTGTCAAATTATCCCCACTGATAAGACTAACATTTTTTAGATTTTCATTCTGTTGCCATTTTAAAATTATGTTCACAGTTCAATCATTCTCTCATAAGAAAGCATTTATCTCAAAAAAATCTTTCGTCAGTCACATTTTCTAACTAAGGAGTTGCATTTCACATAATTTTTGAAACAAAAATTTCAACCTTGAAGCGAAAGTGTTTAAGAAACCCCACATGTGACATATGATGTTGGTAAACTTGTTTAATCCCATCTGGTTGTCTGTTTCTCTCTACCTTAGTAGAGCAAGGCAGGTGAGACATTTTGCTCTGGCCTGGTTCCCTTCACTGCCATGCCACTTTATTTAGAGTCCAGTCCAATTCATAACTGGCTTAGATGCCATGAACAAGACACATGTGAATTTTGGTTTCCTATTTTTGTATTCTCCTGCCATGACATAATTCCTCCAAAGAAAGCCAGAAATTGCTGACAGTTTTAGCTAATGATAACCTTTAATATCATCTTCCGTTGGTCGGCTTGGTTTTAAAATTTAATACAGTAGATGGAGTTGATCTACCTCTATTTTTGGAATTATTATTTGACATTAACACTTGTTAAGCTCCATGGGTAACATTTTGCACAAAGATTACCATGAGTGTCCTCCTTAATATTGGAACATAAAAAGAAAACCAGTGTGGAGAAATCTGGGGAAGAACAGAAGCTATAACTGCTACTGTTTTTTTGTCTGAAAATTCTGATCAGCTTTCCATTTTGTTATTTGGAGACATCCAAAAGTGGTTCTTTTAAGTTTGTAGATGGACACAATGTCTTTATTTTTTTATTTGCTTTGTATGTGGTGCTGAGGATCGAACCCAGGGCCTCACGTGTGTGAGGCAAGTGCTCTACCGCTGAGCTACAATCCCAGCCCCCAAAAGTGCTTCTTATTAAAGACTAGTGTCTAAACAAATTTTTGTTATTAGGAGGAAAGACATCTCAATTTTATAAACAAGCAGTCCCTGTCCAGGCAGTTTTGCTATTATCTCTACATTCTGTAGGAGTACTACGAGTTGACAAAATAACCCAGGCGGGCTCTTTTAGAGGCTGCCTCTTCACCCTGGAATCTTCTGAGGGGAATGGCCTATGGCATTAAGTTGTTATGCAAGAGATGCCTTTGGCAGGAAGGCAGCTGGCCCTTTTCTCTCAGGCGATTGGATTCTCTCCAGCCTGGCTCTAGAGATGGCAGAGCTGTAAGCATCTATGCTGTGGCCGCCTGTTCTTGGGTCGGCTTTCACAGTCCTCAACCCCCACCGCCCTCTGCGTAACTTGGCACTGCGGGTGTGTTTGCCTGGCCCCACAATTTTCCCTTGGATTTTCAAAAGGACAACATTTGTGCATTTGTTGTAGCCCCCCTTTCTGCTAGCAAGGCTCCTCTGGTTTCCTTAGACAATTTTAGAAAAAACCTTCGGTGCAAAATGGACTGAGAAATACTTGCCAAGAAGGCAGCTGGAAAATCTCTAGGTTTGTCTATTGTGTTGCTGGAGCCCTACCCCCTTCTTCCTCCATGACATGCATATCAATTCAGGTGCTCTTGAGACATCTTTAGGTTTGGAAAACGACAACTTGCTCCTAAAATCTTGGACTTGAACCTCGTTCTGGGCAGCATATGACAAGGATGAGTCACCCTATTCTATCCAGCTAAAGTTGGGCAGAAGTTTTGAAAAGCGATGGAGCCAGTTTCTTGAATTATATCCAGGGTTTTTGCTTGGGGAAGGAATTGAGTCTTCAGTAGGAAGGCAAAGACAAGATCCAAGTGAAGCCTGGCCTGGGAGTGCCCCAAGAACTAAGGTGAAGATTGACTAACTTAATCAAGTTTTCAGTAAGTACCACTGTCCTTCAGTACATGTAGGGATTAGTTCTAGGACCCTCTAATCTGTTGATGCTCCAAGTCCCTTGTAGAAAATGGTCTAGTATTTGCATATAACCTATTCACATTCCCTAGTACTTCAGATCACCTCTAGGTTACTAACAATAACACAACGTAAATGCTCTGTAAATAGTTGTTACATTTTATTATTTGGGGACTAATGACAAGGAAAAAATCTGAACATGGTCAGTACAAATGCAATGTTGAAAAAATATTTTTGGGTCACAGTTTGTTTAATGCACAGGTGCAGGACCCATGCATACAGAGGGCAGGCTGTTAAAAAGTAAATATCCACCAAGTATCTGGCACATTGCCTGCCAGTATACTAATAATACAAAGGGGGAGAAGATAGCTTTTTTTCTCTATTATAATAGAGAAAAATTAAATATAGGATACAGAAAATTTGGAGTACAAGAAGGTGCTAGAAGGAGTTCACTGCTTAGCTAACATAGTAGATTAAAGAACAATGTCTTTGTACCCTTCATGCAGCTTAATTGTAGCAGGAAGGCAAGGCGTTGGTGGGCTCAGACCATTTAATTTGAGCAGACCTCCAGACCAGACTTGAGGAGCCAGGCTCTCAGCTATCCAGGGATTGTATCTTCATAGCTTATTCCAAGCAGCATTCTCAATCCTTTTTTTTTTTAGTTGCAGATGGACACAATATCTTTATTTTATTTATTCATTTTTATGTGGTGCTGAGGATCGAACCCAGTGCCTCACACATGAAAGGGAAGCGCTCTACCACTGAGCCATAACCCCAGCCCCAGCATTCTCAGTCCACTCTTGCCCCTAACAAGGCGAACCTAAAGTGACAATAACATAATTCAGAACATTCAAGCCATCAGTAATTTTGATACCGAATGTGATACTAAAGGAACATTTCCCAGAGACTTGGCATAGGTGTGCAGAACTGGAACTTGGGAAATATGATGGTGGGAGAAATGGTGATGTGCCTGTCCCCATCACCTCAACTGCATTAACTTCTTGTAGTCACATGACTGATCTTTTGTGGTGGTCAAGATGCAGTCCTGGACCTGCAGCATTGAGTTCAATTGGCAGCTTGGAAACTCAAGTTGTGGCATCCTTTAGAAAAGCTTGATCAGACTGATGAGAGGCCCAGCTACCTGTTGGCACACACAATTAAGAGATTCACACACAGAACACAGGCCTGTGGGAATGCCTGGCACATGCATTTTGGACCTGAGCACACCTCTGACCTGAATATATTCAAACCTGATGGATAGCACAGCCACCTTCTAATTAAAGTAGGAAATCCATCCCACAGTCCGCTGATTAACATGAAATAAGGGTAATGATTATCCCTCTACTCCAGGAATATAGGAGAACTGCAAAATTGAGAAATTCCATTGTTGCCTTCCCTGCCCTGCCTGCCCCGGCCCCACTCTGCATGCGGACCTGACCTCTGGGACATCCCATTTCTGCCCATCAAATCTCATCCAAGCTCTGCTTTTTCTGTCCTCTCTCCACTGCCAGGGGCTTTTGGGAATCTAAAGCTAACAGACCAGCCCTATCCCAGCATCCTGTGCATATTGCAGTCTTGTGCTTTTTGACAATCTTCTCTTTGTTCTCCTGCAACGTCTGCTGCAATTTATTTAATTTTTTTTTGGTACTGGGGATTGAACTCAGGGGCACTCGACCACTGAGCCACATCCCCAGCCCCATTTTGTGTTTTATGTACAGACAGGGTCTCACTGAGTTGCTTAGCGCCTCGCCCTTGCTGAGGCTGGCTTTGAACTCGCGATTCTCCTGTCTCAGCCTCCCTAAGTGCTGGGATTACAGGCTTGAGCCACCGCACCCAGCTTGCAATTTATTCAACAAACCTAATGAGCTAATGGTAGGTTGTCTCATTAAGGGTTATCTGATGCCTTAACCCAACATACTATGGTTGTATTGATCTGGGTGTAGCTTGGACATCAGGATTTTTTAAAGCCCCCCCCCCCCATATAAACCACTGCAGAACAATGGCTCAAAACCTGTGTCATCAGGATCTTGCTAAAAATAGACTTGGTTTTGAGGTGTCTGGGGATTGGCCTGGGTTTTAGCATTTCTAACAAGCTCCTAAACACTGCTGGTTCACTCAGCAGGAGGGCCACACCCCATCCTTACTAAAGACAGAAGTTAAAGAGGGAGGCCACTCTGTGTGTGTGTGTGTGGTGCACGTGTGTGCGTCTCCAAATCTTTTTTCTTTGTCCTAATAACATGCCCTTCACCAACACTGAGGCTTATTTATCCTTTGGATTCTAGACTTATTTTCCTTGGATTCTTCCCTCAGTATAAGTGTTCCTCTAGTTTCCTCTACTTAAATATGTGTTTCTTTCTCTCCAGTCATCCAAACTCCCTACATAGAATAAGGTTTTTTCTTCCTACTGTCATCTCCTGTGGTTTGGCTCCCTATCTTTCTAGAATTAGTGTCTTGCATACAGGCGGCCTCATCAGATCCATCCTCAGCCCTCTGATCCTCCCTGTAGCACCTAGCAGTTGGGGCCACCTTCTTTGGAGATCAATTTTTCACAGGTGCTGTGCTGCTGTATCCTCCCAGATCTCTCGCCACTTCTTTTTGCTTCCTAGATGTAGGCATTTCCTTAGAATCTTCTTTGCTTTTGTGGTACTAGGGATTGAACCCAGGAATACTTTACCACTAAGGTGCATCCCCAGCCATTTTTAAATTTTTATTTTGAGACAGGGTCTCGCTAAGTTGCCCATGCTGGCCTCAAAGTTGCAATCCTCCTGCCTCAACCTCCCAAATAGCTTTGGTTTCTGGAGTACCTGGCAGTACAGTAGTGCCACTACAGCCAGCTCAGATCTATCCTTTTCTTCCTCAGGCTTTTCTCTTGGGATGATTTTATTCTATGGAGATTCAAATTTCTATGTTTAATTCAAACTTCTTTGCCATCTTTCAGTCATCCTTCCCAAATTTCAATTTTTTAAACATATATATTTTTAGTTGTAGTTGGACCCAATACCTATATTTATTTATTTTTATGTGGGTCTAAGGATCAAACCCAGTGCCTCGCATGTGCTAGGCAAACACTCTACCGCTGAGCTACAATCTCAGCCCCCAAATTCCAAGTTTGACATCCCACCTACATGTTCTGCCATTGTTCATGATTGGGTTTGTTTCTTCCACAGTTTTAAAAATGATGTATAGGGGCTGGGGCTGTAGCGCAGTGGTGGAGCGCTTGCCTAGCATGCGTGAGGCACTGGGTTCGATCCTCAGCACCACATATAAATAATAAATGAATAAAATAAAGATCCATCAATATCTAAAAAAAATATTTTAAAAAATGATGTATACCTGTAATCCCAGCTCTTTGAGAGGCCGAGACAGGAGAATCACGAGTTCAAAGCCAGACTCAGCAACAGCGAGGCGCTAAGCAACTCAGTGAGACCCTGTCTCTAAAATAAAACACAAAATAGGGCTGGGGATGTGGCTCAGTGGTCGAGTGCCCCTGAGTTCAATGCCTGATACCCACAACCCAAATGTATAATTTATTGTCCAGACTTTATTTCCTATAGTGTGCCTGTTGTTTATAGATTTTTTTAATATTGATTTTTTTTAGTTGTAGGTGGACAGAATATGTTATTTTATTTTTATGAGGTGCTGAGGATCAAACCCAGTGCCTCACGCATGCTAGGCGAGCACGCTACCACTGCGCCATAACCCCAGCCCTATAAATCTTTTTTTTTAACTGTTCTAATTAATACACTATCCAGGGGCTGGGATTGTGGCTCAGTGGTAGAGTGCTCGCCTCGCATGCATGAGGCACTGGGTTCGATCCTCAGCACCACATAAAATAAATAAAAATAAAGATATTGTGTCCATCTACAACTAAAAAATAAAAAAAAAAATACACTATCCACCTCTCTCCAAGACCATCCATTTATATGTAAATGTAACCTGTTAATGTCTTTGCTCATGTTTCCTTGCTTCCGGTTATTATGGTGGTGAAATTTACTATTTTAACCATTCTAAGTGTCATTTCAAGGCACATTTATCTTGTGCAACCATCACTACCATACAGAACTTTTTAGTCTCCAGTTGAAAATGAAATACTAATTAACTTCTCATTCTCTTCTCCCCCTACCCAATGGAACCTTCTGTCTCTGAATTTGACTATCCTAGTTACTTCCATCTAAGTGGAATCATACAGTTTTTGTCCTTCTGTGACTGGATAATTTCACTTAGTGTAATGTTTTCAAGGTCCATCCATGTTGTAGCATATGTCACAATGTCCTTTATAGTGCTGAATAATATTCCATTGTAAGTATAGAGCACATTTTTCTTACCCTCTCCTCCATGATGGGTACTTGAGTTGCTTCCAACTTTTGGCCATTGTGAATGATGCTGCTGTGGACATGAGTATGCAGATATCCATTTCAGACTCTGCTCTTTGTTCTTTTGGATCAACCCCAAATATAGTTGCCGAAGCCTATGGTTTTTCTGTTTTTAATTTTTTTTTAAATGTTTATTTATTTTTTAGTTGTAGGTGACAGAATATCTTTATTTTATTTTTATGTGGTGCTGAGGATCGAACCCAGTGCCTTATGCGTGCTAGGCGAGCACGCTACCACTGCGCCACAACCCCAGCCCCTGTTTTTAATTTTTTGAGGAGCTTCATATTGTTTTCTAAGCAGCTGTATCATTTTACATTCCCACCAGTAGTGCACAGAAATTCTAATTTCTCTACATGCTCACCAACATTTGTTGTTGCTGGGCATTTTCTTTTTGTTTCTTCCATAATAGCCATGTTGTAAAGAATGTGAATTGTGAAATGGTGGAACCCCTACTTTTACACATTGTTGTCCCTCCTTTTGCAAGCTGCCACTTTTAGTTAAGATCAAAAGCCAATTTTCCTTCCTCTTTCCCTTCACCCTGCCCTGGACTCTCCTAACTGCAGTGGTAACCCATCTTCTTCCTGATGCCCACACTTCACACCTGGTGTCTGTCCCTGACATGTTTAGTCATCTATCTGCCTAGCCCATCAATTCTTTACAGAAATCACTTTTCATGACCTATTCAAACCACTGGCACTGCCATACACCTGAACGTGCCCTTTGGATCCTTTCTTGGTAGCTTCTGTTGCCCACCAAAGAGAAGAGAAGACACAGTCACTTAGTGAACACCTGTTATGTGCTTGGCACTGTAGTAAGTGCCCTACACTCATTTCACAGATGGATAAGAGGCTTAGGAAAGGTAAGTAGCTTATTTATGATCACACAACTAGTACGCAATAAACCAGGACCAGTTTAAAAGCAATCTAAAGGCCCCTCTGCTGTGCACCCTCATGTAAACCTTACTGCAAACCTGGTATTGCATCCCCTTGTGCATAAAGCATCATGGTAAGTAATTTGCCTAAAGGGAAACAGCCAGGAATTTGGGAGCTAGGGATGTGAACCTGGGTCTCTGCTGGCGATGTCTGTGCCATGACAGTTCCTTACCTTTCCCAGACCCTTGGCCTGTGAACAAGGTCTTGTATCATCTAAACCCAACGGAATGCACCAGCTTTTCTCTCTGCTTCCTCATCCCTTGCCCCAAATTGGACAATTTGTCACTGAAGTTCTAGAAGCTGGGAGTCAGTTTGACATCTCTGCCTTTCTTTTTTTTAAATATTTTTTTAGTTGTAGATGAACACAATGTCTTTATTTTATTGCTTTGTATGTGGTGCTGAGGATCGAACCCAGGGCCTCACGCATGCGAGGCAAGCGCTCTACCGCTGAGCTACAACCCCAGCCCTCTGCCTTTCTTCTACAGTCTCATCAACTTCTTCACCAGCCTTCTAGCCCAAAATCAAGTTGCCACATCCTCCCTGAAACCTTTCCAGTTCTTCAAATTGGAAGAAATCCTGAACTCCTGCAGCATATAATTGAGTTCAGATTGATTTGTAAGATTGGGGAGGAGGGGCAGGTAAGCAGGGATTAAACCCAGTGGTGCTGAGCCATGTCTCCAGCCCTTTATATTTTTTATTTTGTGATAGGGTCTCGCTAAGTTGCTTGGGACCTCATCCTCTTGAGCTCCTGGGTTTACAGGTGTGTGCCACCATGTCTGACCAATTTGTAAGGTGCCCAAACAATGCACTGCCCTCCCATAGCTGAGCACATGACAGCCCCCGCAGACAAATGCTAAACAAACAAAACACGTCTCCTTGCAGGGAGGCTGCCTTGCAGGTCAGTGAGATAGTCAGTAACCTGCTATTAGAGAAGTGCATGAGAAGCTGGGCATGGTGGCACACTCTGGTAACCCCAGTGACTGAGGAGGCTGAGGCAGAAGAATCTCAAGGTGAGGCTAGCCTAGGCAATTTAGCAAGACCCTGCCTCAAAAAATAAAAAAAAAAGTCCCCCCCCCAACAGTGCAAACAACTAGAGCAGCATGAGACTAAACAACAGAAGGGGAAGTGTTTGCAGTACATTGATTTGTCTTTGTTTGCCCATATCCTGGCTTCCAGATCTCTGAGTGGGTGGAGAGTGCCCTTAACCCAAGTGGCCTTGGTCAAATCACTGTCCAGCCTGAACTTTCAGTCATACATCCAAGAGCCACCTGCCTGCTGCTTGGGGACATTTGGCTTGGCTGTGTTGTAGCCTTTCTGGGGTCTAGTTCAAACCAACCTGTCTGAAGGTGCAGTGAGTTGGGAAGAGGCTGGGAAACTGCAGTGGTGTTCCATGTGAAAGTGTTGTCATAGGGATGAAGAGGCAGGGATCCTCACAAAACAGGAGAACCAGCTGCTGCTGGTCAGCATTGTAAGGTAGCTCTTCCCTGCAGTCCCACAGAAATCTGGCCTGCATCCTGGTTCAAGAAAAGGCAGAAGATTCTTCCTGAAGGAGGTAAGTGTTGGTTTTGTCTGTGTCAAGCTTAAAGTTGGTAGGAAAAGATTCTCCGAGCAAAAAGATAGAGAAAGGGAAGAGCAACCTGTGGGAAAGGGCCTCCCATCTCACTTGCTGCACAGGATAAGAAGGGGGCAGGAGGAAGTGGCTGTTCCCTGACTGTGAGGCACCCAGGTAGCGTGGAAGCCAGGAAGCAGTTACTTTCTGGGCAATGAATCAAGAATGACTTCTGATAGGCAGTGTGGCACTCATCTAATTCCAGCGGCTTGGGAGGGTGAGACAAGAGGATCACAAGTTCAGGGCCAGCTTCAGCAATTTAGCAAGGCCCTAAGCAACTTGGTGAGATCCTGTCTCAATAGATACCAGCTACTAGTGCAAGGGGCTCATTCCTGGGAGAACTCACTCTGCAATTAAGAGGAGGTGGGGTACTGGGGTTGTAGCTCAGGGGTAGAGCGCTTGCTTAGTGCATGTGAGGCACTAGGTTTGATCCTCAGCACCACATAAAAATAAATAAATAAAACAAGGTATTGTGTCCATCTATAACTAAAAATATTTTCTAAAATAAATAAAGGTATTGTGTCCATCTACAACTAAAAGAAAAATTAAGAAAGAAAAAGTGCATAGAGACATGGCCCAACTCATGAAGAAATGAGAGTAGCTGAAGAGTACAGTCTTGTGATAAAGTCAAAGGCTTTTGTTGCCCTCATGGTTCTTAGAATAGTACTTGTTGATGCTTCTCTGTGCTCAGGCCAGAACATACAGCCCTGAGACTGTCTTAATCCAAATAACTTATCGTTTGGATGGACATACAGATGAATAACTATGACATAGTATGTGCTGTAACTCTATTAAATGAGATCATAGAGGAAGGCTCCCCAGCCAAGACAGGAGGACTATCTGAAAGGCTTATGGGAGGAAGTGACATCTGCACTGAAGTGCAAAGAACAATTTGTAATTCATCAAAAGTAGATGGGGCAAGAGTGACCTGGGCAAAAGGGACAATATGTTCAAGGCTAAGGTACAAAATTGTGACGTATCTCCAGAAGCAGAAATTCAGGGTGGCAGGGCAAAGAGGGCAGAGACTGAAAGTGCAGCCATGTAGGAAAGTGGAGCCTGCTGGGAAGGGTGTTGGTAGGGAGCAAGAACCTAACCTAAAGAGTAGAGGGAAGACAGTGAAGGACTTCAGGCAGAAAAGTATTTGAATGGCAGAGCAAAACCCAGTGCACTGGATAGTGGATTTGAGAGGAGCAAGTTTGCAGGCAGGGAGCTGTAGGAAGCAGTCCAGCTCTGGCTGGATGATGCTGGCATGATTTGGTGGGGCTGCTGGGGAAGACATGTAGGTAGTGTTTTTCCTATCTAGGATGTACTGGTTTTTTCCAGGTCCATTATGGACCAATAATTTTTGAAAAATACAATAAAAATGAATTCCTAGAAAAACAGAATTTTTGAAAAAAATTTTCCACTAATATATTCCTAAACATAAAATGTACTGTCAATGGGCTGGGAATGTAGCTCTGTGGTGGAGCACTTGCCTAGCATGCATGAGGCCCTGGGTTCAATTCCCAGTACTGCCAAATTTAAAAAAAAAAACAACAAAGAAACAATATGTTAGGAATCACTTTATTATAATTTTCGGTGCTTTTAAATTTTCTAATTGTTTCTTACTACTTTAGTGCTTTAAGAAATAGCACAAGTATTCATTAGAAACAAAAAGTAACCTATCACTCCTGAAGTATTTGTTAATGAGCTGTCTCCCAGCTGAGCAGATGGGAGAGATCACAGATGAGATCCGTTCCATGATGGAGATGCTCCAGAATGCTGGTCAGTATGACAAGATCAGTGATGCGGGGCTGTACTTTGACACCAATTTCCCAGCTCCCACTCAAATCTGTCTGCATCCTGCACTCTGCCACAACCATCCTTAGCCGCCTCCTTGTTCACAGGATCTGCAGTGGTAAAGGAAATGAGAGAAGGTGACTGGAGATGGGGTTGTGAGGCACCAAAAGCCAGGACTGGGACATGCTGGCAGAATAGTACAGCTGGAGGGGCACTGTCTGTGGGTATTCTTTTCACTCACCTCCCACCAATGCTGAATGAGGCCATCCACAGCCCTGATTATCCTGTTCTCAATCTGCCACAGGAGCTTCTTTTCCTGACTTCCTTTCCTCACTCTCCAGTCCCTCAGATGTCAGACTTGAGCTAGCTCCTAATTCTTCCCTCTCCTTTAGCCCTGGACAGTTATCAAGTCCAGGCCCTTTTCCTCTTTAGGAAGGTCCCTCCCAGCTCATCCTTGTTCAGCCTGATCCATCATTCTCCATTCCATCACTGCACCATGATGGCCTATCACCCCAACCTTCTTTCCCTCAACCCATTCTTACAGAATAATTGTTCCATACCATATTCAGTGTGGTATTTTCCCCTTCAAAGCATTCAGTGTTTTCTCACAGCCTTCAGGATCAAATAAGCTTTTTTTTTTTTGCCAGAGGGGGGGGGGGCACAATTAGTATTGGGCAGCCATAGTTCTCCACAGCTGCCTGATCCATGTCTATGGCCTCCTTCCCCACAGTCTGAGGAGGCAGTCCCTAAACCCTGTTTGCCTCACCTTTGGTCACGCAGTGTTCCATCTATGCTGCCCTCCCCTTCTCTTCCTTGAAAAATTTCCCTTAAGAGCCAGGTGCGGTGGCACATGCCTGTACTCCCAGTGGTGCAAGAGGGTGAAACAGGAAGATCACGAGTTCAAAGCCAGCCTCAGCAACTTTGAGGAGCTAAGCAACTCAGTGAGACCCTGTCTCTAAATAAAACACAAAATAGGATTGGGGGTGTGGCTCAGTGGTCGAGTGCCCCTGAGTTCAATCTCTGGTAGCCAAAAAAAAAGAAAAATTTTCCCTTAGGCTCACTTCTTAAGCTCCTTAAAGCCAGCCCAGAATGGCCTTGTACATCATGGGACATTTACAGCACTCTCTAAGTCATTCAATTACTAGTAAGTAGGATTTGAGGTGTGTTTTCCCTGAGGTAAGGACTCTGGTTAACAAGTTACAAAAACTTCTCTAACTGGCTTCAGATAGTAAGTCAATTCATTAGAAGGATAGTGGGATATCGCTTTGGTACCCAAGGTCAGGAATGAAGTGGGTCACTGTCATCTGGCTTTCAACCACCACCAGGACTCTCCCTCATGTATCTTTAGCTCTGTACCCTAATTACTGCTTATCACAAGTCATCTGTTTCCCAAGCCATAAAACAATTTGCTTATAAGTCCAAATTTTATGTTACAGAAAAAATTTCCCTGAGACTATATATATATATATATATACTCTAAATTCCTTAAGTATATAATTCCTATATATATGTATACTCTAAATTCCAAAATTTAGAGTATATATACTCTAAAGTCACCTTTTGGTACCAGGGATTAAACTCAAGGGCACTCAACCACTGAGCCCTATTTTTGTGTTTATGTATTTATTTGGTACCTGGGATTGAACTCAGGGGTACTTGGCCACTGAGCCACATTCCCAGCCCTATTTTGTGTTCTATGTAGAGACAGGGTCTCACTGAGTTGCTTAGCACCTCACTGTTGCTAAGGCTGGCTTTGAACTCGTGATTCTCTTGTCTCAGCTTCCCACAGTGCTGGGACTACAGGTGTGCACCACCACACCCAGCTCTAAATTCCAATTGAAGGGATGGAGTGGCCTTGCTCAAGTCTGGTATTCATCCTTAGATGACCATGTTAACCTGTGAATAGAGTTATATCTTAAGAACATGGCAGTTACCCTGCATTCAGGAAGAATGGTAAGGGAGAAAAGGCAATTACTGGAAAAGTGGTAATCCAAGATAATTATCCACTCCATTCCACCTTTTAATGTCTAAGGACATGCAAACAAACAATTTCCTGTACTCCCAGTGGTGCGGGAGGCTGGAATTATCCACAATTATCACCATTATCGAATATCACACATAAAGTAAGAAATACACTTATCTTCCCAAAGCAAAATAATTACATGTCATGACAAGACACTGGATACAGAGGAGATGAGATGGAGCTTCTGTTTTCCAAGTTATATTTTTTTGTTTGTTTTAGTTATCAGGGATTGAATTCAAGAGTACCTGACCACTGAGCCACATTCCCAGCCCTGTTTTGTGTTTTATGTAGAGACAGAGTGTCATCGAGGTGCTTAGCACCTTGCCATTGCTGAGGCTGGCTTTGAACTCGTGATTCTCCTGTCTCAGCCTCCCAAAGGGCTGGAATTATAGGCATACACCACTACAACCAGCTCAGGTTATGGTTTTGACGGGAGACAGGTTGCTAAGGATGGAAGCCAAGTCCTTGCACATAGTAGGCAAGCACTCTACCACTGAGCTCTGTCCCCAGCCCTCCCATCAAATTTTGGAACATGTCTTTCTCTCTTAACAACTTATTGAATGTCTTAACAGCCAATACACTTTACCATCCTGATATTTTGCCACCAAGTACCTCAAAGCTCTAATTTTTGGAGGTACACGGTTTGAGCTTCAAGAGATGTTAGGTAGCTAGTCGCAGTGGTGCATGCCTGTAATCTCAGCTAAGGCAGGAGGATCCAAAGTTCAAAGCTGGGCTGGGGTTGTGGCTCAGTGGTAAAGCACTTGCCTAGCGTGTGAGGCACTGGATTCGATCCTCAGCACCACATAAAAATAAGTAAACAAAGTAATTGTGTCCATCTACAACTAAAAAAATTTAAAAAAAAAAAAAGTTCAAAGCCAGCCTCAACAATTTAGCAGACCCTCCTCTCTCAAAGTAAAAAATTAAAAGGACGGGCTGGGATTGTAACTCAGTGGTAGAGCGCTTGCCTCACATGCGTGAGGCACTGGGTTCGATCCTCAGCACCACATAAATAAATAAAGATATTGTGTCCATCTACAACTAAGAAAAAAAATTTTTTTTTAAATTAAAAGGGCTTGGAATGTGGCTCAGTGTTTAAGTGCCTCTGAATTCAATCTCCAGTACTACAAACAAAACAACCACAAGATGGTAGGTGACTGCACAGGAACTGACAGCTCCTCAACCATAGAGGCAGACTTTCTAGCCTGTGCCCTCCTTTCTCAGCGATCCCAGACTTTGGGATCTGGAATGCAAATTCTCACTCCTAATGCTAATTTGGGAGGTCAGACTGTTGTGATTAGACATATCAGAAAGCAATCTGTAATCCCAGAACTTTGGGAGGCTGAGACAGGAGAACTAGGAGTTCAAAGCCAGCCTCAGCAACGGTGAGGCGCTAAGCAACTCAGTGAGACCCTGTCTCTACATAAAACACAAAATAGGGCTGGGGATGTGGCTCAGTGGTCTAGTATCCCTGAGTTTAATCCCTGGTACCAAAAAAAAAAAAAAAAAAAAAGCATCAGAAAGCAATTCTGGCAATATATGAAATGAGGTTAATTTAATGCCAAGACAGGTGAGAGTCACAGAATCTAAGAATAGGAATGTAGCTGGCATCCAGAAATGAACTGGAAACAAGGATTAAACAGCATTAGGAATGAATTCCTCTTTTGTTCCTTCAGATGTGTATATTCCACTCTTCTGAATCTCTGCAAAAGTTTTTCTTGTTTTGCCAACTGATCCAAGTTTCATATTACAAAACCATTCTTCCACTTTCTCCCACAAAAGCTTCACTGTTTCTTTTTTTTTTATCTGCAGTTTGTATTTTTCAGCTACATGAGGAAAAAAGAACAGACATAAGCCATCCCAAATCCTTTCTTTTTTTTTTTTTTAAATATTTATTTTTTAGTTGTAGGTGGACAGAATGTTTATTTTATTTTATGTGGTGCTGAGGATCAAACTCTGCCTCCCGCGTGCTAGGCAAGCACGCTACCACTGCACCATAACCCCAGCCTCCCAAGTCCTTTCTGAGACAAGACAGGGTGCAAGTTAGCAGAAGTAATATGTTATTGTGCAATGAGCTTAGATCTGAGAGCAATCCTTAACTCCATCCCTTTTTTTACCAGTGGAATTACACAGTGAGTTTCAGTTTCCCTATCTGTGGAAAGTAGGTAGTACTGATGCCTGCCTCATAGTTGGTATTGTTAAGGATTAAACAAGAGCCATTTGTGAAAGTGTTTTATAACCTATGCACTACTGTACAAATATTTTCATCACATCATACATGCATACTGTCTACACAGTCTGACTTTATATAATTCACCATTTGAATCTTTTCACAATAATTGCATGAGATATTACTTGATATAAAATACAAAGAGATATTGTCAAGTTTAAAGTATAATTGGCAATCTCAGAAGATAAGAATAAAAATATCAGTAGATTTGGATAAATCTGACATTTGCAAAAATAGTTCTAACACT
>CM053403.1:98302123-98393704 GCA_028644305.1 Xerus rutilus
ATGCATACTGTCTACACAGTCTGACTTTATATAATTCACCATTTGAATCTTTTCACAATAATTGCATGAGATATTACTTGATATAAAATACAAAGAGATATTGTCAAGTTTAAAGTATAATTGGCAATCTCAGAAGATAAGAATAAAAATATCAGTAGATTTGGATAAATCTGACATTTGCAAAAATAGTTCTAACACTATGAAACTGTGGTTGAGTTTAAATGCTAAGACCAAGATGATAAGCTTAGGGAATTCTTGCAATGGATTCAAAATAAATGTTAAGGACATAAAATGTATCCAAGTAAAAAAGCACACCTTTACTTTAGGAGCCTCACACTCAAAACAAATTTCCTTCTAGAGATTGTTCATTTTCTAGGTTCTCACTGTTTTATGCTTTTTCTTTTTTTTTTTTTTTTACTATTACTATTTTGTTTTGCTTTACCCTTGTATATAGCCAAGTGACTCATAAGCTCTTGTGCTTCCCATATGGGGAGGAGTTCTAGCAGGAATATCTTGTCTCTTTTTGAAAAACTTCACTGTTTCTTTAACTGTTCCTTTTATCTTTCATATCTTGCTTAACAGGAAGTTCTCTGTGTTGCCTTCCATAATTTTTTTTTTTTTTAGTACCAGAGATTGAACTCAGGGGCACTTTACCACTGAACCACAACTCCAGCCTTCCATAATTTAACCACTTCTCAGCACCCTTCTCTTAGACAGTCCCTTACTGCAATAATTAAATTAGTCTCAGCTGGGCGCAGTGGCACATGCCTGTAATTCTCCCTCGGGAGGCTGAGGCAGGAGGATTGTGAGTTCAAAACCAGTCTCAGCAACAATGGCGAGGCACTAAGGAACTCAGTGAGACCCTGTCTCTACATTAAACACAAAATAGGGCTGGGGAGGTGGCTCAGTGGTTGAGAGCCCCTGAGTTCAATGCCCAATACAAAAAAAAATAAAATATCTAGAGACAAAAAAGAATTGCTGGCATCCCTGAGGTACAGGAAGGAGCACAGGAGGGCAGGGGACCCAAAGCAGCTTGCAGGAAAGCTAGGAAGAAGAGGCCCCTCAGAGCTCAGGCCAGCCTCCTCCCTGCATTAGGAGCCTTCCTGGTACTTCTCTGGGATTAAGGCAGAAGCCCTCCTCTTATTACAGTTACTGTAGTTCCCACATCCTGAGCACTGTCCCTGATGTTTTCCATATGTGACAACTATAAATAAATCCAGAGACATCTTGGTGTCATAGGAAGTTCAGAAAGCAGTTTGAGAGCAAACTTTAGAACACATGTTTAACTTTAGGTCTTGGATGCAGCAAGAGGGATTCCTAGCAATTCCTTGCAATTCCTATTTTGTATCTTGTGAGCCTCCTTTGCTATTCCAAGGTCTCTGTCCAAAATACTCCTAGAGCCTCCATTTGAGATTGTTTTTTGGTGGTTTTGCTGGAGATCAAACTCAGGGTCTCATGAAGTTTAGGTTGCTTATGCTCTCTCTTACCTCCTCCTTATCTGATCTCTAAAGTCCAAAAGGTTGAAGATTCTGATCTAAATTCCAAAAGTTCAAAAGGTCTTGGAACACGGTGAAAGCTGGCAGTGTCAATACATTGACAGTTCTTTGTCCTATCACCTGTGTGGGAAGCTGAAATCAAGGAAACAGACACCACTTATTTACCCTCCAGTAATCCAAAAAGCAGTTTCCCTTGAGGAGCCATCACCTTGTGTCACTGGACCCACCAGCTGGCTGCAGCCCCTGCAGAATGTCCAACCAGGATCTGAGGTAAGCTTTGGTGGGCAACTGGTTTGGAGAATTGCTATGCTAACAGCACATCTCAATATCTCCTCTAGATCCTGAATAAAAAGTGAGACCATTCCCATCCTACCCCAGAAATATGCATATTTCCCTTCAAACACACACACACACACACACACACACACACACACACACAAATACAAATACATAATAGTGTTAAATGTAATTTGTCATTGGGTGCATCATCTCAGATTGCAAAATTAAGTCACAGTTCTAATTTGTTTTCACGAAGTTTCCTGCTTGTTTATCAAGATTCTTTGTGGGAAAACCTCCTGTTATCTACTTTATCACTTCCAGGTAATCTGTCTCCAAATATTTTGCTCACATCTGCCTCTGGCCTGATAATTAAGAAAATTTTACTTAAAAATTCTAGCCTGTGCCCTCAGGAGTCTGTGGAAGCTTTATTTTCTATGTTCTATCTTCCTAAAGTCTTATGTTTAACCAGGATGAAGGGGCCCTATTATCTATCTTGTTTTGGCTAGAATTAGATAATCTCAAAATGTTAACCTTTGTTATCTCCTGATGACTAGCAGCCCTCATTGTCAGAGATGTGTATCCTCTTATTTTTTTTTTACTTTTATTTTTTAGTTGTTGATGGATCTTTATTTTATTCATTTATTATTTATTATTTATATGTGGTGCTGAGGATCGAACCCAGTGCCTCACGCATGCTAGGCAAGTGCTCTACCCCTGAGCTACAGCCCCAGCCCCTATCCTCTTATTTTTAACAATAGCTATCATTTACCAAATGCCTTAGTTGATTTAATCCTCACACAGTTCCTTAGGTGAGTTTTATACAGGCTCAGAGAAATGAGGTAAATTTGCTCAAGTAAACAGTCAGGAGTTGCATTCTTCTGCCTGACCTTAAGCCAGAAATAAAGTTACAATTTGAAAACTTTGCGACATGTGGCTCCAAGGGTGAGGAAAAGTCAGAGAATAGGTGGTAACTTTTGGTGGCAATTTTTGGAGGGCATGTCCCAAAGCTGAGCTGAGGCTTGCAGTGCCCCTGTGAGCCTCCAGGGGGTAGAGTGGGCCTTTTTCCCAGAAGCCTCTGCTGCATGCCAGCTTGGTGAACACAAGACCCTGTGGGGTTAGCCCAAGATGGTTCAGACCTGGTGAGTGCAGGGCTCCTGAAGGGGGACACCAGGTACACCAGCTCCCTGCCTGCAGCATCTCCAACTGGAGCTTGGAGAGAGAGTCAGCCAGCCAGGCTGGGGTAGGAGGCCAAGGAGAGGGTCTCTAGACAGTTCCCAGCAGCACTGAGGGCCTTGTAGCTGCCATTCTATTTTTCTCTGTCCTATTCCTGCTCTCCTGTCCCCTACACCCAGTCCTGGCTGTATGTGGCTTTCTGTGAGCAACCATCTCCCTCATGTGCCTCTCTCCTCCCCATGAGCTAGTATTGCAGCAAAACTCATCAATGGAGGTGTGGCAGGGCTTGTGGGGGTGACCTGTGTATTCCCCATCGACTTGGCCAAGACAAGACTGCAGAACCAGCATGGAAAAGACATGTACAAAGGAATGTATGTATTTGTAGGGAGTGGTGTGGGTGGGGAGGAAGGGCAAGGGGCCTCATCTTTTCCAGAGTTTCTTCAGTTAGTGTGTTGATGATGGAGGGACTTGGGGAGCATGGTCAGCTGGGGTGTGCCCAGAAAGATCAGGGCATGGGGAAAGATTGGGTTTTTTGGAGAGGATTGCAAATGTGCCTCATCTGTCCATGAGGGGGCAGCCATGTGGGCATCACTAACTTCCTCTTCTGGTCTCTGCTTCTAGGATAGATTGCCTGATGAAGACGGCACGTGCAGAGGGCTTCTTGGGCATGTACCGAGGTGGGTTTGTTAGGCATCCCAGAGGAGGCCTGGCTTGGCATGATGAGGACAGTGGATGTGGCACAGAGGCCCCAGAACTTGTGAATTTATAGCACACTGGGCATGAGTGTTCCTTCCAGAGAGCTGCTGGAATGGCCTGGGCTATCAGGTGACCCTGGACTATGCTGACTTTTCATGAGCATTTGATAAGCTCTTTGACAGAGGTGGAAGTAACTGTTTCCTGCTAAGGCTTCCTGGGGAATCAGTGAGCCACTGTGGAACCCAGGAGCCCCAGGTTCCCTCCATGCCCTAAGCAAGTGAGCTTCATGCTGCCTCCCTCCTGCCTCCCTACAAGGCTGATAGGACGTCCAAATACTAATAGCAGAAGGGGAGGTGCTGAAAGGAACAGAGTGGAAAGGGCGGAACAGAGGGTGAAAAGTACTTTTAGCTCTTCCCTAGCATGATCCTGTGTTGCTGCTGTCCTCTGCAGTAGCTCCATCCATGATTTAGTCCTTGGAAAACAGGGCCTAGGCTAGGTTTTTTTGTTGTTGTTTTGTTTTGTTGTTGTTATTGTTTTTGTAGTAGGGATTGAACCCAGGGACATTTAACCACTGAGCCGCATCCCCAGCCCCACCCTCTTTTTTTTTGTAGTACCGGGGATTGAACTCAGAGGCACTGGACCACTAAGCCACATCCTCAGCCCTATTTTGTGTTTTATGTAGAGACAGGGTCTCACTGAGTTGCTTAGTGCCTCTCCATTGCTGAGGCTGGCTTTGAACTCGCGATTCTCCTGTCTCAGCCTCCCAAAGTGCTGGGATTTCAGGCGTGCGCCACTATGCCCAGCTTCTAGGCTAGTTTTGAGAAAGAGCTGATGTGCCATTACCCTTGAGCAATAAAATAAAATCTGTGAACCACAGTGGGGCTGGGCCAGTGCCATACAGAGTAATGGAAACCTCGTCCCTGCCCAGAGGCTGATGAATGGAGGTACTTGTTTATCCTCAGAGGTGGAAAGCAGCAGCAAGGACAAAAACAAGATGATTGGGGCCGTAGCTCAGTGGTAGAGCGCTTGCCTAGCATGCGTGAGGCACTGGGTCCAATCCTCAGCACCACATATAAATAATAAAATAAAAATCCATCAACAACTAAAAAAATATTAAATTTTTTTTTAAAAATTATCTTTTTTTTTTTTGGTACTGGGGATTGAACTCGGGGCACTCGACCACTGAGCCACATCCCCAACCCTATTTTGTGTTTTATGTAGAGACAGGGTCTCACTGAGTTGCTTAGCACCTCACCATTGCTGAAGCTGGCTTTGAACTTGTGATTCTCCTGTCTCAGCCTCTCAAAGTGCTGGGATTACAGGTGTGCGCCACCACATCCAGCTAAAATAATTTTTTGATAATTGGATGTGTTTCCATAAAGGAAACAAATGTATTAGAAAGAATAAAATGTAGAGAGGAAATGAAAAATGAATTTGCTTAAAAAAATAGGCTAAGCAGCCGGGCGCGGTGGTTCAAGTCTGTAATCCCAGCATTTAGGGAGGCTGAGACAGGAGAATTGCGAGTTCAAAGCCAGCCTCAGCAAGGGTAAGGTGCTAAGCAACTCAGTGAGACCCTGTCTCTACATAAAACACAAAATAGGGCTGGGGATGTGGCTCAGTGGTCGAGTGCCCCTGCGTTCAATCTCCAGTACCAAAAAAAAAAATAGGCTAAGCATCCCTGCTTTGCTCCCTGACACCCTCTTTACTCCCAGAGCTTTACCTGGCCGGGTTGTGTGTGTGTTGTCTGTGAGAGGCAGCCTCTGGAAATTGTCGCTTCTGGGACAGTCATAGTTGCTCATCTTTGTTCTTCATCTCCAGGGGCTGCAGTAAACCTCACCTTGGTCACTCCAGAGAAGGCCATCAAACTGGCAGCCAATGATTTCTTCCGGCAGCTACTCATGGAAGATGGGTATGGCCAAATTGGATCAGGGACGAAGATCTTTCATCTCTCCTCTTGGGGACAGGATTGTAAATGTGTCTCAGTTTACCTGTCTGCACATTTTTAAATATGTGTACACATATGGCTAAGAGTTGGTGTGTTTTGGCAGATGGAAAATAAAGAGAAATAAATGAACTGGTATAATTTGGAAGAGAGAGATAGGAAATAGATTGAGAGAAAGAATATAAAACATGTGGAATATGTTGCAGATATATTTATCAACCAGCTGATGATTTTTTTTTTTTTGTTACTGGGATTTAACTCAGGGGTACTCGACCACTGAGCCACATCCCCAGCCCTATTTTGTGTTTTATGTAGAGACAGGGTCTCACTGAATTGCTTAACACCTTGCCGTTGCTGAGGCTGGCTTTGAACTCGAGATTCTCCTGTCTCGGCCTCCAGAAGTGCTGGGATTACAGGCGTGTGCCACCGTGCCTGGCTTCAGCTGATGATTTTTTTTTTAATTTTTTTTTTCAGTCTCCAGTGCCAAAAAATAAAGTGAATATACATGCCTGCCCTAAGTACTTTCCTTATTACTGGTTTCATCTCCTATTCAGGTATTGTCTCCCTAGCAGACTGTTATAAATTTAGCATCAGGTGTTTAAGGAGACTGGGTGGGTGGCAGCCAATGGTGACAAAGACAGGTAGCATTCATGGAAAGGTTTCCTCCTCCCTGCAGAGGGAAAGTGGTAGATAAGCCAGGGTGGGATGAGAGTTATGGCCTGAGTCTGAGGAGCTGACTCCTACTCCCACAGAATGCAACGGAACCTGAAGATGGAGATGCTGGCTGGATGCGGGGCTGGAATGTGCCAAGTGGTGGTTACTTGTCCCATGGAAATGCTCAAGATTCAGCTGCAGGATGCTGGACGCTTAGGTGAGGCCTATTTCAACTCCACATGCGTTCAATAAAGGCCAGGATCAGAATGGCTCATATCCCTCATCCCACTTTTACCTGCCAGGCCCTGTGAGTCAGCTTTCTAGGTCAATAGAATCCATTACTTCATGGTTATCTTTTTCAACACTTCCAGCTCAGAACAAATAGCAGAAATGAGAACCTTGATTCAGGAGGGAGTGAGCATCTCACCCCTAATACTTCTCTTCTATTGCCTTGGCATTTACGTTAGATTTCCTAAAGATTTTAAGAAATGCCAATGACCTGCTCACTCAACACTAAAGCCAATAGGTATTTTATGCTGTAGAAGCTGGCTTTTAGTGGCAAGGCATTAAAAGAGAGAAGAGAATCATTCCTATTCTGTTGTTCTTCCCTGAAGAAGTTTGGCCCTAAATCCTGGTCCTCTCAGAAACAGAGTGGTGTGGATTTTAACACAGGTAGTAAGACCAAAGGTCTTAGGAGATCAATCCTAAGGGAAATGACAGGATCCTCTTTCCTTAGGGTCAAACCACAGGGTCTGAATAAAATAAGCTAATGTGTAACATACCATGCATATGACCTATCAAGCATTACACAGTTCTCAATAATCATGGATGCCATTTCCCACCCACTCACCCCCAA
The DNA here is from genome assembly GCA_028644305.1 of Xerus rutilus. Lineage (NCBI taxonomy): Eukaryota > Metazoa > Chordata > Mammalia > Rodentia > Sciuridae > Xerus > Xerus rutilus. Next base: position 98,309,220 of record CM053403.1, read on the forward strand.
TTCAGATGTGTATACCTGCTATGCTAGAATTCAACCAGATGATTGGATGAGACCAGCATAAAGCAAATGCAATTGCAGAAATGGTAAAGTTCACCTTAGTTTTTCAATGTGGGTGAGAAGTTCTAGTATACCTAAAACATTTAAAAGTAAGTAGAAGATAGAATATAAATGAATTGTGTGCATCTAAACATGACAATGAGGAAAATAACACATGTATTAACCAACTTCTTAAAGCTAACTGAAGCCTATGTCTAAATTACTACTGGAAGAAAATATTTGCAAAATAACTAGCTTCGTAGTATGAAATACTGCTCTGCTGGATACCAAGCAAAATAGGGCCATGACATTGAGAATAATTTCATTTTAGCAAGGATATATAATTTAAGCAAAACTTTTTAAAAAAATTTTTTTAGTTGTTGATGGACCTTTATTTATTTATATGCAGTGCTGAGAATCAAACCCAGTGCCTTACACATGCTAAGCAAGTGCTCTACCACTGAGCTACAACTCCAGCCCCTAAGCAAAACTTTTTAAAATAGTTATAGATGGACAGCATGCCTTTATTTTACTTATTTTTTTTTATGTGGTGGGATTGAACCCAGTGCCTCACACATGCTAGGCAAGTGCTCTGCCACTGAGCTCCAGCCACAACCCCATAAGCAAAACTTCTTAAACACTGAATTTGGTGGGATTTGTTGTTGTTGTTATTGTTGCTTTACCGGAGATCAAATCCCAGGGCCTCAGGCATGCTAGGCAAACACTCTACCACTGAGTCCTAGTCTGTTTTGTTTTTTGAAATGAGGTTTCACTGTGTTGCCTAGGCTGTCCTCAAATTCCTGGGCTCAAGTGATCCGTCTATCTCAGCCACTCGAGTACCTGGGACTACAGGTATGGCCACCATGCTCTGCAAACACAAAGACTTAAAATATTCACACAATGTCCATGCAGTGAATTATGTGGTCACTAATAGGACTCATCTACTACTAATTGCTTATATTTGATATGGACAGGAAAAAACTTCTACTTATTAGATGTTGAACTCATCAAATGACAGACACTTGAGTATTTACTCAACTAAAATGGGTTGACATCTAAAGACTCAAATTCTATAAAATGCAGAACGGTAAATGTCATGTTCATATAATCCTGGAGTACTAGAGGGAGGAGGCACCCCTGGAAAACTGGAGGAGATAATTTTTATTATTATTTTTTTTTTAATATTTTTTTTTAGTTGTAGATGGACACAATGTCTTTATTTTATTGCTTTGTATGTGGTGCTGAGGATCGAACCCAGGGCCTCACGCATGCGAGGCAAGCGCTCTACCGCTGAGCTACAATCCCAGCCCCTGGAGGAGATAATTTTTAGACAAACAAAAAGATTTCTGGTTTACTGCATTATGCAGAACCTAAATGGGATTCCTCTGTCCCAAAGTGCAAATAGGATAAAACTATTAAAAAGGAGCCGGGGTGGTGGCACATGCCTGTAATCCCAGCACTTTGGGAGGCTAAGACAGGAGAATTGCGAGTTCAAAGCCAGCCTCAGCAATGGCGAGGCACTAAGCGACTCAGTGAGGCCCTGTCTCTACATAAAACACCAAATACGGCTGGGGATGTGGCTCAGTGGTCGAGTACCCCTGAGTTCCATCCCCAGTACCAAAAAAAAAACTATCAAAAAGGGCTCAGGTAAAAGGCAGAGCTGGGAGCAGTGGTACACTACTGTAATTCAGCAGGTTGGGAGCCGGAGGCAGGGGTATCACAAGTTCAAGGCCAGTGCAGAAACAAGGAGACTCTGTCTCAAAATTTTTAAAAACTGAATTTCTAGTTTCTTGTAGAGAAGATTGAATAGGTAATGACTGTGCTCCTGTGAAAAAGCCTAAAAAAAGAGATAACTTGTTAGATAATACAGACCTTAGAAAACTTTCCCTGGAGCCGGGTGTAGTGGTACACACCTGTAATCCCAGCCACTTGGGAGGCTGAGGCAGGAGGATTGCGAGTTCAAAGCCAGCCTCAGCAAAAGCGAGGTGCTAAGCAACTCAGTGAGATCCTGTCTCTAAACAAAATATAAAAAATAGGGCTGGGGATGTGGCTCAGTTGTCAAGCGCCCCTGAGTTCAATCTGTGGTACCACCCCTCCCTGCCCTGAAAAAAGAAAACTTTCCTTGAAGCCTAAAGTTAGTGCTCTAAAATTGGGACAAAATTTAGAGCAAAATTTCTCTAAAACCTTCAGGATTCTAGTTGAGATATCAGCTTCGCACCCCAAGTTGTCCCAGGCTGTGAATTCAGAGCCACACCTTGGTCGAATGTTTTGCTGTGTTTTCTGGGACTTGGGTTGAGATGGAGCCTTGTCCTTTCCTTTCCAGCTGTCCCTCATCAGGGCTCGACTCCGGCACCTTCCTCGTCCTGGTCCTATACTACTGGCTCTGCTTCCACTCAGAAACGCCCGTCTGCCACCCTCATTGCCTGGGAACTGCTCCGCACTCAGGGCCTGGCTGGTCTCTATAAAGGCCTGGGTGCCACTCTCCTTAGGTGAGCCCTTCTTCCTGGATTTGGGCACAAGAGTTCAAGGGTAGGGCCACAGGCACTGCCAACTCTCTTCTTTCTAGAATATTCAAACCCAAGTTGGCAAACTCTTGCCATGCTTCCTGCTGTCATAATCAAAAAGACACCTCAAGACTAAAGATTTAGGCCCTTCCTCAATGAACAGATCCACATGAGCCCTAGATGTTCTGTTGCCCAAAGGCACCTAAGAATGCCCTTCTACAAAGGAGAGCAGACCTCTATGAGTAAATGATTGGATATATCCCTTTATCTTACTGTGCTATTTGGCTTTTCTCTTCCCTACCTATCCCCTTTCGTAGAATTTGTTACCCATCTTTGAGTCTGCATTTGGTTCCTTCTCCATAGGCTGCAGGTGCAGGTGGGGCAGAGTAACAAGCCGAGGATGGAGGGAGGCAAGCAAATATTTCCTCTCATGCAGATCCTCATCCTACATTACAAAGGGATGCCAAGTTCAGAGTCAGTAATTGTAGCTTCTTTGTGAGCCATCTGATAGCCCCATAGCTCATGGAGAAGTCTTACTGCATGGCCATCTGTGGAAGGAAACCTCAGAGCTACACAGAGCTCAGTTTTTTTCTTCCTCTAATTCAGAGACATTCCCTTCTCCATCATCTACTTCCCAATGTTTGCCAATCTGAACAACCTCGGGGTCCATGAGCTTACTGGGAAGGCCTCCTTTGCTCATTCCTTCATGTCAGGCTGCGTTGCAGGTTCCATGGCTGCCGTTGCAGTCACACCTCTGGATGGTAAGTATGAGAGACATTGGGCTGGGTACTGGGATTCAAGGCTTGATCTGCTTTACAAATGATGCTTCTCTATAGCCATCGATGGGGGTAAATAGTACTTTTGCTCTTGATGAAACAGCCCCAACCCTAAGCACCATTTTGGGTCACAACCTGTGGCCACTGGCAGAAGCTCACCAAAGGACCTCACAGAGAAGTGGGGCCAAAGAGAACATCACTATTGGTTATTACTGACAAACTCTCACATTTTAGGTGTTAATTTCTTTTTTTCTTTTTTGGTACCAGAGATTGAACTCAGAGGTACTTGACCACTGAGCCACATCCCCAGCCCTATTTTGTGTTTTATGTAGAGACAAGGTCTCACTGAGTTGCTTAGCACCTCGCCGTTGCTGAGGCTGGCTTTGAACTCGCGATTCTCCTGTCTCAGCCTCCCTAAGTGCTGGGATTACAAGCGTGAGCCACCATGCCTGGCTAAGTGTTAATTCTTTAGCTTTTTGTCCCCCAGTGGAATCATTAACATTGCTGACATTTTAAAAAATTTGAGAAGGGGCTCAGTGGTGGAGCGCTTGCCTAGCATGCATGAAGCACTGGGTTCGATCCTAGCACCACATATAAATAATAAATGAATAAAAAATAAAGATCCACAAACAACTAAAAAAATTTTTTTTTTAATTTTGAGCAGAAGACAGGAGCTGAGTGAGGAGATCTTGCTTACTATCACTAGAATTGCAGCTGGCCCCTCTCCCATAGTATAGAAACGTTTGGGTTTCCTATACCATGAATAGCCTGAAGGATCCAGTGCTGGAATTTCACTTATTGTGTAAATGAGGCCTGAAGCAGGGTGCAGTGACGCATACTCAGGAGGCTGAAGCAGGAGGATCAAGAGTTCAAAGCCAGGGCTGGGATTGTAGCTCAGCGGTAGAGCGCTTGCCTTGCATGCGTGAGGCCCTGGGTTCGATCCTCAGCACCACGTACAAAGCAATAAAATAAAGACATTGTATCCATCTACAACTAAAAAAATATTAAAAAAAAAAAAAAAAAAGAGTTCAAAGCCAGCCTCAGCATCTTGGCAAGGCCCTACGCACATCAGTGAGACCTTGTCTCTAATAAAATATTAAAAAGGGCTGAGGATGTGGCCCAGTGGTTAAACATCCCGGAGTTCAATCCCCGGTATCACCCCCTCCCCTAAAAAATGAAGCCTGAAGAGGAATATGTATTACAGATCACACAGGGGCAGAACTAGCTTCATGGTTGAGTCTTAGTACTCCTTCTAAAAGGAACCCTACCAGTTCAGGTTGTAAAAGACACCAAAAGCAAAATGTTTGTTACTTATTTTTAATTTCTGCTCAATTTAGTTCTGAAAACTCGAATCCAAACCCTCAAGAAAGGCCTGGGGGAGGATGTCTACAGTGGGATCATGGATTGTGCCAGGTGAGCCCAGCAGCCCTTCAGACACTGCACCAGGTCTAGAGACCAATTTTACTGCTTAGCTCTGGGTTTCTTTGAAATCTGTCCCTTTTCCTCACCTCTCAAAGAAAAGTGTATACTGGGAGCTTTTTTCTTCTCCCTTGCATCCTTATCGCATTTCTCCCCCAAGCCCATTTTCCTGGGTCTTGACCCCGTTGCAAAGTAACCAAATTGGATACATGCCATGGACAAAGGTTTGGCTCCCTCACACTTGGGATCTCACTATTGCTGTGGAGTGTCACCTATTCTCAAAGGTACATAAATGTTTGAGGAATCAGAGTTTAAGTGTGCTCCTTTCCTTTAGCTCACTGGGCTCTTCTCTCTCCCTAGGAAACTCTGGATTCAGGAAGGACCATCTGCCTTCATGAAGGGAGCAGGCTGCCGGGCCCTTGTCATAGCACCCCTCTTTGGGATTGCCCAGGGTGTCTATTTCATTGGAATTGGAGAACATATCTTAAAGTGTTTTGAGTAGATCCAGCTGGATCAGTCGGTCCCTTACTTGCTACCACCTCTCTAGCCTGTCTCACTTAAACTAGAAGGGTGTGGGGGTAAAGGTGGCCCCCACATTGTATTTTGTCCTCTAACTTGTAGTGCTACCTCAGTCTCAGAAGAAACAGCCCTATTCTAATAAGGCAGGTTCAGTATACCCTTATTCTCCATTTATGAAACCTACATTCATTTTCTTACTAGCAAGGACACTCAGAAACACTTCATCACCTAATTTCAATAAGAACAGTCCTTGCTTTTGAATTGCAAGACCTTCAAAGACAGTAAAGAAGAAGGGCTGTTTCTGTAACTTAACATTTCTATTTCACAAACTTATTATAGATGACTCAGTTTGGAGATTTCGTTCTATTAAATAACTTGGAGTTAGTCCAAGCACTGATAGTGAAGAAAGATCAGAAGTCCAAGGGCTGAGGTGTAGCTCAGTGGTAGAGCACTTGGCTAACATGCATGAGGCCCTGGGTTCCATTCCCAGGACCACAAACAAGAAAAGCCCAAAGGGACCAAAACCAGCATCTTGTTTGAATCAGGCACCCACTTGCACATCATAGATGGCTGAGTGGACCTAACTGAACAGCCTGGTCAACTCCAGATGGCCATCCTGCCCCAAATCCTTCTCCTGGAGCATGGATTCTCACAGACCTTTCCTAATGGCTGTCCACGAGAGACTATATGAAATAAAGGTGAATGGTTAAAAATCTTGTCTGGTAATAGTGCGTGTAGGAGACAGACTGCAGGCATAGTGTCTAATCTTCCTTTTTGTATCCACTTTAGAACCAAACTAGTTTTTAGAGCACTACAGCAGGTCACTACCACTCTTTAAACTTTTATTCCTCTCATGGAGATGGAGAATAGTCAGAAAGACACTTTATAGCTGGGTGCGGTGGCGCATGCTTGTAATCTCAGCACTTTGGGAGACTGAGACAGGAGAATCGAGAGTTCAAAGCCAGCCTCAGCAATGATGAGTCTCTAAACAACTCAGTGAGACTCTGTCTCTGCATAAAACACAAAATAGGGCTGGGGATGTGGCTCTGTGGTTGAGTGCCCCTGAGTTCAATCCTCAGTACCAAAACAAAACACCGGCTCTGCCACTGACTAGCTACAAGCCCCTAGGCAGCTCTCAGTTAACTGAGGACAAAATATGGAATGGTAACCGGGCACAGTGGCACAAGCCTGTAATCCCAGCACTTAGGGAGTCTGAGACAGGAGAATCACCAGTTCAAAGCCAGCCTCAGCAATGGCGAAGTGCTAAGCAACTCAGTGAGACCCTGTCTCTACATAAAACACAAAATAGGGCTGGGGATGTGGCTCAGTGGTTGAGTGCCCCTGAGTTCAATCCCCAGTCCCCCTTCCACCCCTCAAAAAATGGAATGGTGAGTGGGAGGAAGAGAAAGACCATTGAAAGGATTTAGCCTAGCACTAAGTAACGCCTCCCCCAACCCTCTTTTTATACTCTGTAATAAAATGGTTTCCTCAATAAAGTTTGACAACCTATGGGCTGGGGTATGGCCCAACCATAAAGCATGTGCTTACCATGTGTGAGGCTCTGGCTTTCATCTAACACCAAAAGGGAAAAAAAAAGTTACACAACCCTTCAGAGGACAGGTAATACTGAATACCTGTTTGCTGTGTGCGCAGGCTCATATGGAGCTTCAAAGAACATGGTGATGGTCTTGTAAAATGAGCAAGCCCCAGAGGACAGGAGATGGTTAATGATTTCAAGTACTGGCAGCTGTGAATTATCAAATGCTATAGAATGTTGGAAAATATGTCATTTCTAGGTTACTCAAAGATTTTTTTTTTTTGAGATAGGATTTCACTACATTGTCAAGGCTGACCTTGAACTCCTAGGTTCAAGTGATCCTCCCACGTTAGCCTCCATAACAGCTGGGACTACAGGTCCTCATCACTGCAGCTACTCTTCACTCTCTCAAACCACAAACTTGAGTGTCCTTCATAAGAAATTATAATTAGCTGAGCATAATGGTGCACACCTATAATCCCAACCACTTGGGCACCAAAGCAAAAGGACTCTAAGTTCAAGGTCAGTCTGGGCAACTCAGTGAGACCCTTTCTCTCAAAAATGTTTTGTGTAGTGGCACATGCCTGTAAATCCCAGCCACTTGGGAAGCTGAGGTGGAAGCTGTCAGCCTGGGCAACTTAGTGAGACCTTGTCTCAAAACAAAAAGGGTTGGGGTGTAACTCAGTGGTAGGATGCTTGCCTAGAATGTGCAGGTCCCTAAGGTTTGATCCTTAGCATGATACATGCAAAAACAAATTACAATTAAATCCACATAAATCTTTTGTTTTAATAAATAAAGAATATTCATGGCTTAGATTTTAAATCACATTTACAGATGAAGAAAATTCTAGGCCCAAATAGTTAACAATGAAGGTACTACTGCTGGAAGGAATGCATGCCCCACACCTAAAGAGCAAGGAACACCATGCATATTACCATGTAGACTAGGTAATCAGAACAGGAAACTTGGTATAGTCCATGCAGTACCATCTGATCCCTCCTCTTCATGCTGCAGAACCAAATAAAAGCTGTGGTACCTCAGATGAACTACAGTAGGTCCTGATCACACTGAAGAAACCTCCCATTGTTAACATTAGGCCAAGGGCATTAGCTACAGAAAGATATCCATTGATAAATATAATATCAGAACAACAAAGAAGAAGCTACATAGCAAGTTACATAGATGATCTTGCTTCTAAGAAGTAGAGCAGGGGATTAATTTCACCTCTCAAGAACTTAGTCCAAAAACTTCCTATTGGCATTTGCACCAAACAAGGCTCCTCGTACTTCAGGCATCATCTGTGAAGAAAAATTTAAGTATTATCAACTGGGAGACTTGTCAAAAAATGTACATCTTAACCACATCAAGAAAGTCATTAACTTCTAAATGGTTGGGGAGGCAATCACAAAGCTAAAAGCACCAAATCTGCTTTTGCTTATCTGATGTGGTTTTTTGGTTGTTGTTTTTTTGGTACTGGAGATTGAACTCAGCAGCACTCGACCATTGAGCCACATTCCCCAGCCCTATTTTGGGTTTTATGTAGAGACAGGGTCTCATTGAGTTGCTTAGCGCCTCGCCGTTGCTGAGGCTGGCTCTGAACTCGCAATTCTCCTGTCTCAGCCTCCCTAAGTGCTGGGATTACAGGCTTGTGCCACCGCACCCAGCTCTGATGTGCTTTAACTGAACTAATCACAAATCTGGAGTTCAGACCAACTGCTTAGAAAAAAAAGTAAAAATATGAAAAATCTGAAGTCATTACTCTCTAAGGCCTGTTTTATTGTGATCTAAGAAGAGACAGATCCATTAACAATATTACCTCATAGCCGGGCACAGTGGCACACACCTGGAATCCCAGCATTTTGGGAGGCTGAGACAGGAGAATTGCAAGTTCAAAGCCAGCCTCAGCAATGGCGAGGCGCTAAGCAACTTGGTAAGACCCTGTTTCTACATAAAACACAAAATAGGGCTGGGGATGTGGCTCAGTGGTTGAGTGCCCCTGAGTTCAATCTCCAGTACCAAAAAAAAAAATTACCTCATAATTATGGATCACCTACATTTCTTTATTATATCAAACATTTACTGAGTGCATACTATGTGCCAGGAAGAACCACACAGAATACTTAAGATGCAAGTTTGTGCTGAAGCATTCCTTATATCAACTGTAACAAATCCTTAGGACTTAATCCCAAACTGCTAATGCTGTGCTAATATGGTAGCACATTTGAAAAGTGTGCTGGTGAGACTAAGGAATTCCAGGGACAGAACTCAGGGCCTGGTGCATGCTAGGCAGCAAGCACTCTATCACTAAGCTGCAACCTCAGGCCCTGGGGCTATAATCTTAATTTAAACATTCATCCATGGCTAGTCAGCTACTGTACTAGGCTACACAGCTCTAATGTTTAAGTTACCAGAAGATGGCATGCAAGGCCCAAGTGCTTTGGCTATAAAACAAGGGAACAAGTAAGATGGCAGTCCAGAAGTAGATGAGCACTGATTGAAGATGCCCAGCATTGTATGGCAAGTGGGATTTTCCTGGTTTGTTTCCTAGAGTTCATTTGTGCAAACATGGAAAGATCTGAATAGTCGGCAGCCTTATAATTCTTTTAAGTAAGTATTTGATTGTTTCCATAATTCCTGACCGATAAAGAACTCAGTCAGCACCTGTACAAGTAGTAAGAAGTATATACTAGAATCCTAGATAAAGAGACCCCTAGTTCTGATCCCGTATGAATCCTATCACTTCGGTAAATGCTGCTGCATGCTGAATCCTTATTCTCTAAGAAAAAGTAACAAAGTAGAAAATGACAAATCCCAAATGCCAGAAAATGACAAATCCCAAATGCATGGACATGTGTTCTCTGCACCACTTCAAAGAGCAGCAGACAGGGTAACAAAAAGTTTTCCCACGCTCACCTGCTGGGCTATGAGATCCAACCGGCTTTCCAGGGTGTTGGAAACCTTTATTTTACGATCCCCATTATAGATCTCAACTCCACCAGCTCTATAACAAACACAGGAAATAACAGTTTTTATAGATTTGAGGAAGACAAACACATAGTACCTTATATCGTTCCCTGGGAGGAAGGCCACTTGGGGGAATGGTGTGTGTGCAAAATGAGCAGCAGGCTTGACATTAATTCAAAACGCTTCCGAGGGGCGGGGATTGTGGCTCAGTGGTAGAGCGCTTGCCTAGCCTAGGTGAGGCACTCATGTCAATCCTCAGCACCACATAAAAATAATAAAATAAAGGCACTGTGTCCATCTACAACTAAAACAAAAATATTTTTAAAAAAATGCTTCTGAGGAGTTCAGGTATTTGTGATGTTAATTAATACAAGTGACTGCTATGTGCCTGTCTGATTCTTATACAGCATCCAATTCTAATAGCTACCCCTTCCCAAAAAATGAAAAGGGGAAGATGTCATCTTAGTAGAGACAACAGGGTCTATTGCTGAGACTGAGTCCTCGTTTAAGGAAAAAAATATTGGGGTGGGGTAGGGGAGTGTACTGGGGATTGAACCCAGGAGCACTCTACCTCTGAATGGCATACCCAGCTCGTTTTATTTAATTTTTGAGACAAGTTCAGGCTCACCTTGAACTTGCAATCCTAACTCAATCTCTCAAGTGTCTGTATGGGCTTGTACCACCAGGCCAGCCTCATCTGAATTTTTAAAGCCCAGAGACTGCTAATTACCACAGAACAGCGGTAAGGCAATAGTCCTATATACTCTCTGAAAGGCAGAGTATATACTATATACTCTGGCTATACTCTGCCAAACCTCAGCCCAAAGTCCTGCCTACAGCCACACTTCACTTATCATTCCCTTCTTCAATCTTAGCATTTAAAGGTATAAAGTGAACAGGCCAAACCTGTTATGAGGGCCCTCTGAGATGAAATTCATTTACTATGTCATTTGATTGTATCACTTTTTTGCTTGAAATTAGCAGGCTTTCAGACAAGGCCAGGAAAGGTTTTACAAACTTTCTTTTGAAAATTTTGATGGACAAGAACCTTAATTATTTTTTCTTACATCTTCTTCCCGCATTTCCATTTGTTTCATTTATTTTTGGTTTCTCTAAACAGCCTGTATTTTGCATGAGGACAGGACGGTTCCTTGCTGAAATCCTGACCCATACGCCAGGCACCTCCTAAAGGTCAGCAAGGGTTTTTCCTGAGTCACTGAATCTTCCCATGGACCTTACAAAAATCTTGGTGTACTCATCATTTCATAAATGAGGAAACAGGCTTACTTTCAAAGACTGAGTTAAATGATAATGGAGCAACTGTCCTGGTAATATTCAAAATGCCACTCTGCACTGGAATATGTCTACAGTCCCTTATGTGCAATACTGAAATCCAAAAGCTCTGAAAACAAAAAAATATCCAGTCATGTGGCTCTAGAAGTAGAAATGTCCTTTAGTCAATTTACCACCAACAACAGCAAAGTGTTCATTCTCCACAGTGTGGATGTTCCTGTTCCACTTGGAAGCACTAGTGCACTTGACTATGGGGCAATGACTCAGACCCCAGTGGGGATATTACAGAATAGTACTTTTCTAAACTCTAAAATTCAAAACACATACGTCTCCAGAGGTTTCAGTAAAGGAACAATTGTCTTTTATTTTTGCTGGTTTTGGAACAGGGATCTTTAATAAGACCTGTTATTTACCAGCCCCTGAACTAGTGTTAACCTGTTCTGCCTGCTCAGTTTCCACAGCAATGTGCCAGGCACTGTGCTTAGTGCTGTCTAGACAGTATCTCATTTAATCACCACCTGAAGTCTATGAGATAGGTGCTATTATCCCAATTTAGAAATGAGAAAAATCAAGGTTCAGCTGTATTAACTAGTCCAAGATTACTCAGTTATTAAGGGGCAAATGAATAATCAAGCCCCAATTTGAGCAGGCATGAGGCCCTGGGTTCAATCTCCAGCACCAAAAGCAAACTAACAATAATGTCAATTAAAAGAACTTGACAGGGGGCTGGGAATGTAGCTCAGTGGTAGAGTTCTTGCCTCGTGTGCGTAAGGCACTGGGTTCAATCCTCAGCACCACATAAAAATAAATAAAATAAAGATATTGTGTCCATTTACAAAAAAAAAATATTTAAAAAAAAAAAAAAGAAGAACTTGACAATAGTGTGCTCAAGTCTAGGTGGCACTGTCTTTAAGTCCCATACTCCTGCAACTAAGTTCATAATGTATCCCCGGGACACACTCAAAATTAGTCAATGGTGTGGCTAGGTGGCATTAGACATGTGAAATGACCCTGGCCTCTACCCTTGGTAAGAGTTTCTATACCCTACCCAAACTGCATGAAGTTTACTAGGGACATTTACCTGGGTCTGTCATTCCCTCATAGTCTGCAGAAGTACTGATGATATCACTTGAACCTAATTATTAGCACATGCAAAAGTCATAGTTTTTGGTTTTGTTTTCTTTTTGGCAGTGCTGAGGATTGAACCTAGGGCCTCGTGCATTCTTAAACAAGTGCCACTGGGATACATCTTCAGCCTCATTCTTGTTTTGGTAACTATTTAGTAGTAGGGATTCTCTTACTCAGCATCCAATACAGTGATATAGACCCAGGTATAAGTTTGGGATGCAGTAATAGTATCACCTCTCTTTAGAATGAATGAAGTAACCATAGACTTTTAGAGTATATTAGCTGGTTAACGAAGAACAGCAGAGCATTTCTGGAAAATACAACACTTCTGGCTACGAGTGAGCAAGAGAAAATACACTTTTAATTTTGGTCTAGGGATCAAACCCAGGACATCGCACAATGCTAAGCATGCAATCTCTTACTATACCCCCGACCAAGCATACTTTTTAAAAACACTTCAAATGCTTAAAGAAAGCACTTAAACATGCTTTTAAAAAGGCCCAGTGCAGCCAAGCACAGTGGCGCATGCCTGCAATCCCAGAACTTTGGGAGGCTGAGACAGGAGAATCACAAGTTCAAAGCCAGCCTCAGCAACAGTGAGGTGCTAAGCAACTCAGTGAGACCCTGTCTCTACATAAAACACAAAATGGGGTTGGGGATGTGGCTCAGCGTTCGAATACCCCTGAATTCTATCCCTGGTAGCAAAAATGAATGAATGAATGAATGAATAAATAGGCCCAGTGCAAAGAACATTCTTGCAGTGAGAATCTAGATGTTAAAAGCACGAATACTCCTTACATTTCCTCAGGCAGGTATGCCTCCTGATCAATTTGGACATCAACATCCTTCTTGGTGGCAATTTTGTACATAGGAATAGCTTTCTGCACTGCAGCCTGAAGAAAAAAAAAAAAAAAAGGAAAGGTTTTAACAAACTCTTGAACAGGCACCCCCCTACCCAAATCAACAGACTATACGAGTAAGAATATTCCTATTTACGTCCAGTGAAAAATATATGCTCTGCTAATAGAAATGTAAAATAATGCTACCTCTGAGGAAGAATGAGATTAACCGAGAGCCTGCACGCAGGAGGGAAGAGATGTGAGCAACTTTTGTGAATAACTGATGGACTCTGCAGCTGACCAAACACACTGGAGACAGAGACAATAGGTGTAAAGTGTGTGAAGGTAAAAGAAAGATGTTATCACTCCAGCCAAGAGCATCAAGAAGAGGAGTGAGGTTTGGCTGTTGAGTTTAAAATGGCAGCTACAAAAGATTGGATGACAGTCTACACAAAAGTGGTGTAGACACTAATGGGTGTCCACACCCATTAGGATGGCTATTATTAAAAAAACAGCCATGGGAGGATGAGGCAGGAAGATCGCTTGAGCCCAGGAATTCAGGGCCAGCTTAGGCAAAGACCAGTTTCAAAACAAACAAACAAACAAATATCCAAAACCAGAAAGTTTAAGTATTAGTGAGGGTATGTAAAAATTAGAACCTTTGTGCACTATGCTGGGATACATCTTCAGCTTCATTCTTGTTTTGGTAACTATTTAGTAGTAGGGATTCTCTTCCTCAGCATCCAATACAAAGATACAGACCCAGGTATAAGTTTGGGATGCAGTAATAGTATCACCTCTCTTTAGAATGAATGAAGTAACCACAGACTTTTAGAGTATATTAGCTGGTTATATATAATATAAAATGGTGGGAATATAAAATGTAGCAGCTGCTTAGAAAACTCTACAGTACTTTCTCAAAATTGCCTTATTATCTATCAATTCCACTTTTGGGTAAGCACCCCAAATTAACAAAAGTAGGGACTAAAACATTTGTACACTTATGTTCACAGCAATAATAATTAAAATACTCAAAAGGTGAAACAATCCATGTGTCTATAATGGAGGATGAATAAGCAAAATATGGCATATACCTTTGGTGGAGTATTATTTAAATTTAAAAAGAGAATGGACCCAGCAACCTGGGAAACTGAGACAGGAAGACTAGAAGTTAAAAGCCAGCCTCAACAAATTAGCAAGGTCCTAATTAACAGTGAGATCCTGTCTCAAAATAAAAACTAAAAAGAGCTGAGCTGGGTGTGGGGACACATGCCTGTAATCCCAGCACTTAGGGAGGCTGAGTCAGGAGAATGGCGAGTTCAAAGCCAGCCTCAGCAACAGCGATGTGCTAAACAACTCAGTGAGACCCTGTCTCTACATGAAACACAAAATAGGGCTGGGGATGTGGCTCAGTGGTGGAGTGCCCCTGAGTTCAATGCCCAGTACCAAAAAAATAATAAAATAGAATAAATAAAAAGGGCTGGAGATGTACATCAGTAGTTAAGCACTCCTGGATTCTATCTCCAGTATTCCCCCTCCCCCGCCAAAAAGAGAGAAAGAATGGAATTCTGATAGACGCTACAACTCAAGTGACACTTGACAACATGCTAAATGAAATGTGCCAGTCACAAAAGGACAAATAGTGAATGGTACCTCGTATATGAAGTGAATAGAACAGAATGGGGAAATGAATAGGGCAAATAGTGAGTTACTGTTTAATGGGTACAGAGTTACACAGGGGAAGATGAGAAAAGAAAGTTCTGGAGATGCATAGCTGATGTTTGCATGATGATGTGAATGAACTAAATGCCACAGTTCACTGGGAAAGAAGATGAAAATGGGTTTTTACTGCTATATTACAATTTGTATGGTCAAACAATTATTGGCAAGGCCAATCTTAAACAGTATTGTGCAAACTCTAATAGATATGTAAACTGTATTTTCATGAAGGAACTGAAGAATTTCAATATTTTTTTCTGATAACATTACTAGTTGAACAAACTGATGTATATATTCAACAATTCCCTGCTTTTTGTAGCTAATATACCATCAGTTTGGAAAGCTAGTAATTGACAGTGTAAATTTTTTTTAATAAGATTTTTAAAAATTTTATTTATGTATGTATTTTGTATGTGGTGCTGAGGATTGAACCCAGTGTATCATACATGCAAAGCAAGTGCTCTACCACTGAGCCACAACCGCAGCCCCAACAGTGTAAGTTTTAAGAAAACGCTTGCTTGATACCCAGGAATATCATCTAGAGAAGGTTAGTTGGCAACTTAGACTCACCTCCATAGAATGATAGACCCTTGGTAAACTCTACACTCTAATATCCAGCTCTCTGGTTTAGAGGTTCATAATGAGGTGTGAGTATAAACACTGATCCATGAGATGACTGAAAACTAAAACCATAATTCATTACAGTAGCAAAGATGTACCTAAGAAAAATAAGTTATCTATGTTCCCTGGCTGGCACATTTTTTTCCTAGGAGACAAGTTACTTAGGGAGACAAATTACACTACAAATGCAAGGATATCATTATAAATGTTTTGGTATGTTCTAAGAATGCAGTTGCCAGGGGACTGAGCACGACCTGGCCCGACAGCAAGCTATATGGAAGAAGAATATTAATCAGATGAGCAACTTGATGACGCTATCCGAGGTAACCAACCTCTCTTCTTTCTCCGAGTATGTGAATACATTTAATTAGGTTATAGCCAGGCCTAGTGTGTGGCAGTAAGCTGCCTCCTAAAGAGGGAATTGCCTATCTTTGCTCCAATCCAGGAGGTGCAGCCCTTGTTTGATTTTAGGATCACAGTACTGCAAAGTTCCCAGAAAGGGAAGAAGGTACTAGCCTGGGTGGCAACTCAACCTTTTTTAAGAAACTAGAGGCTAGCCGGTAATTACGCCTGTAATCCCAGCACTTTGGGAGGCTGAGACAGGAAAATCGCAAGTTCAAAGCCAGTCTCAGCAAAGGCGAGGTGCTAAGCAACTCAGTGAGACTCTGTCTCAACATAAAACACAAAATAGGGCTGAGGATGTGCCCCTGAGTTCAATCCCCAGTATCAAAAACAACAACAACAACAAAACACACGAAGAAACTAGAGGCTAAACTAAAACTAACACGTGCCGGGCAAAGCGGCGCACACCTATAATCCCAGCATTTGGGAGGCTGAGACAGGAGAATGAAGAGTTCAAAGCCAGCTTCAGCAATGGCAAGGTGCTAAGCAACTCAGTGAGACCCTGTTTCTAAAAAAAAACACAAAATAGGGCCAGAGATGTGGTTCAGTGGTCAAGTACCTGAGTTCAATACTCAGTACCCAAAAAAATAAAATAAAATAAAATTAACACCTACAATGTGGTAAAATTCCTCTAATTCCCAAAGTTGAGTTGTTATTAGAGCATGCATTTCATCACAAAAATTTTTTAAATGTTTATTTTTTTTTTAGTTGTAGGTGACAGAATATCTTTATTTTATTTTTATGTGGTGCTGAGGATCGAACCCAGTGCCTTATGCGTGCTAGGCGAGCACGCTACCACTGCGCCATAATCCCAGCCCCTCATCACAAAATTTTGATCTTTAATAGATTTTCTCTTCTTTAGCTAAGTTCTTTACCTTTACTAGAGGAAAATCTTGTTTCCTGCAACGAACAATCATTCGGGGCTCCAACAACTGGTACAAACCCTGTAAGAAACAAACAAATACCACTAGAGGAAAACACAAACTATAAAAGCCACAGCAAAACAATGTTTCTAAAATTCTTTCATCAAGTAAGGAACAATGGGGGCTGGGGTTATGGCGCAGTGGTAGCGTGCTCGCCTCGCACGCGGGAGGCACTGGGTTCGATCCTCAGCACCACATAAAGATAAAATAAAGATATTCTGTCCACCTACAACTAAAAAAATAAATAAATATTTAAAAAAAAAAAAAAAAAAAGTAAGGAACAATGTCTCATGAGAAGAGAGCACAGACAGTATGAGAGAACATGGAGAGAAAATCCCAATTATCACAAACCAGATAAACAGACCCAATGCTCTGGTATTCAAATTGAAATTCATATATTAGTCTTATTAACTGGATAGGGGACCAATATTTTATAATTCACATAAGTAAAACAAGGATTCACCACCTAGGACTAAGCAATTACATCTGAAACAAAAATTTTAGTGATAAAAATCAAACAAAGCAGCCGGGCGCGGTGGCTCAAGCCTGTAATCCCAGCACTTAGGGAGGCTGAGACAGGAGAATCGCGAGTTCAAAGCCAGCCTCAGCAATGGCAAGGCGCTAAACAACTCAGTGAGACCCTGTCTCTACATAAAACACAAAATAGGGCTGAGGATGAGGCTCAGTGATCGAGTGCCCTTGAGTTCAATCTCCAGTACCAAAAAAAATCAAACAAAGCAAGTTTAAAGCTGAAAGCAAATTCAACCCTTTGAGTCAAATATGGTTTTGAATAAAACCATATAACCACATAAAAGAGTAGTAAGAGAGTCAGGTGCAGTGGTGCACACCTGTAATCCCAGCACGTTTGGAGACTAAGACAGGAGAATTGTGAGTTCAAAGCCAGCCTCAGCATCGGCAAGATGCTAAGCAACTCAGTGAGACCCTGTCTCTACTTGAAACACAAAATAAGGCTGGCGATGTGGCTCAGTGATGAAGTGCCCGAGTTCAATCCCAGCACCAAAATTAATTAATTAATTATTAAACACACACACACACACACACACACACACAAAATAGGGCTGGGGATGTGGCTCCGCAGTCAAGTACCCCAGAGTTCAATTCCTAGTACCCAAAAAAAAAAAAAAAAAAAAGAGGTCCTATACAGTTTCTCAGATCTGTGGCTGTAAATGAAGGGTACATCTGGCCTGTAAGTATACCTGGAGGACCAGTCCATCCAGCAGCACTTGGTACCTGGTAGTATCTTTTACCACCTTGCTGAGTCTCTGTTTTGCTTCGTTCAGTAAGTCCTACAAAGAGCAGCAAAGAGAAAAGTTATCTACACATCAAGGTTGTTAGCTCAGAACCCTCTGTAAGGCTGGTAAATGCCTATCACCTCACATTTTATTGCTGGGTTTTTGTTTGCCACACATTCCAAAATACATGATAAAGCAGGTATTGTGTTATGTATGTTATGAGGAAGCAGTAAACACCACATTTACTCCCAGACAGTTCATAGGCTAGCAGAGAATAGCTCAGGTAATTAATCAGCTCAGAAACCTACATAATTGATGGACATGAAAAAATATACAAGATACAGTTTTGAAAAACAAGCTGTTAAGAGTCACACAAGGGGGCTGGGGTTACGGCGCAGTGGTAGCGTGCTCACCTAGCACGCGGGAGGCACTGCGTTCGATCCTCAGCACCACATAAAAATAAAATAAAGCTATAAAAAAAAAAAAAGAGTCACACAAGATGATTGGTTTTTTGTTTTATTGTAATGTTGAGGGCTGAACCCAGGGCCTTACGCATGCCGGGCAAGTGTTCTACCACTGAACAAAATTCCCAGCCCCCATTTATTGTTAGGAAAAAAAACCCAAAATGTCTGGGTATAGATCAAAATACCAACAATTTCTCTCTGGGAAGTTAGATAATAAATAAATTCTTTATGCTATTTTGTATTTTCCCATTGGTCTACAGTGACTGTTAATTTCTGTGATAAAACAAAAATTAAAAAGACAACGAGTTTCCTAATGAAAGAAACAAATCTCACATAAGAATACATCAGAAGCTGCGTATTGAGGCTCATGCCTGTAATGCCAGCTACTTGGGAGGTAGAGGCAGGAGAATGGCAAATTCAAAGCCCACTTGGAAACTTTGTCTTTAAAAAAATAAAAAGCTGGGTTCAATCCATAGTACCATACACACACACCAAAAAAAGTATTAGAAATTACTCATTGAATCTTATGTATTTATTAGCTTACTGGTTTAAACAGGAAAGCAGACTCCTTTTTGTGGTGTGGTGCTGGGGATTGAACCCAGGGCCTTATGTACATGAGGCAAGTACTGTACCAACTGAGCTATATCCCCAGGCTGACTCATCTCTTTTGAAAGGTACAAATAATGCCTCTGAATTCCACTGTCGGTCACCTAAATTTGTCTGGTATATTTAACTATAGCAAGTGGTCTTTATAGCTTATTTTACCTAACATAATCTTTGGAAAGTTATGGTTTTTCCTGGTATTTTAAGGAGAGATACGCACCACTAGTGGCAAATCAAGTTTGGAGGAGAAGATAGAGAGCAGGGAACTTAGAGCCAGCCCAAAACTGTACCTTTTTAAAGAATTGCTGAGTGACACACACCCACAGTGAGCTCTTGTTCCACACATGAGGGAGGAGAGGGGTTATAGAGGTAGGAATGATAGTAGAATTATAGTGCCCAACTAGCTATAAGTGTATTTTAATTTTTACCCAGGTCTATTACAAGAAAGGGTTACCACTGGAAGAAATGGAATGGGGAAAGGAAACTGACATTTCTTAAACAAGTACTAAATCCCAAGTTTTTATGCTAGAGGATTTAAATGTGCCCACTCATTCAATCCTCTTTACCAAATATCTTGTTGCTGTTATTTTTCTTTTTATATATTTTTTATTTGTTCTAATTAGTTATACATGACAATAGAATACATTTTGACACATCACACATAAATGGAGTATAACTTCTTATTCATCTGGTTGTACATGATGTAGAGTTACACAGGTCGGGTTATCATATATGCACATGAGGTAATAATGTCCAATTAATTCTACTATCATTCCTACCCCTATAACCCCTCTCCTCCCTTTGTCTAGTCCAAATTACCGCTATTTTCCTGGCACCTCCTTATTGTGAATTAGCATCCACATATCAGAGAAAACATTTGGCCTTTGGTTCTTTGGGATTGGCTTATTTTGCTTAGCATAATATTCTCCAGTTCCATCCATTTACTGGCAAATGCCATAATTTCATTCGTTAAGGCTGAGTAATAATCCATTGTGTATATATACCACAGATTCTATCTATTGTGAATGGAGTTGCTATAAACATTGATGTGGCTGCATCACTGTAGTATGCTGATTTTAAGTCCTTTGGGTATAAACCTAGGAGTGGGATGACTGGGTCAAATGGTAGTTCCATTCCAAGTTTTCTTAGGAATCTCCACACTGCTTTCCATAGTGGTTATGCCAATTTGTAGCACACCAACCATATATGAATGTACCCTTTTCTGCACATCCTCACCAATATTTACAGTTCCTTGTTTGTTTGTTTTTTTTGGTACTAGGGCTTGAACTCAGGGGTACTCAACCACTGAGTCATATCCCCAACCCCATTTTGTGTTTTATGTAGAGACAGGGTCTCACTGAGTTGCTTAGCGCCTCACTAAGTTGCCGTGGCTGGCTTTGAACTTGCGATTCTCTTGCCTCAGTCTCCCAAGCCACTGGGATTACAGGTGTGCGTCACCACGCCCAGCTTCATATATCTGTTAATTAATTGACTGTATTTCTTCTATGAAGTATCTGTTTAGTTTCTTTGCCCATTTATTGATTGCTCTTTACCAAATATCTTAATTTTGACATACAGAAGTGGAAATTTGGGGTCAGAAACAATAATTTAGGCAAACGAATACAGCAGAGCTAAAATTTAAAATCAAGTTTTACTAACTTATCAGCCCCAAGCACTTCTATAACTACCTTCCCTAAGCATATACTATTATTTTAAGAGCACTTTATAAATTAGGTCAATTAATTCAAGTTGCAAGAGGAATTTTAATCCCCTGGAAGAGAATCAACCACTGATTACTGTGATACTGGGGATCCAATCC
Source organism: Xerus rutilus (assembly GCA_028644305.1). NCBI lineage: Eukaryota > Metazoa > Chordata > Mammalia > Rodentia > Sciuridae > Xerus > Xerus rutilus. The sequence goes on from CM053403.1 coordinate 98,330,040, forward strand.
AGGGTCTTCTGCATACTACACAAGTCTCTACCACAGAGGTCTCTGTAGATCTCAGTGAAGTTGCCCAAGCTGGCCTTGAATTTGGGATTGCCCTGCCTCAACCTCCCAAGAAGCCGGGATTATACAAGTGTGCCACCACACCAAACAACTGAAACACAATATTTTAGTGAAAAGATAAGGTTGCAATCATCCTCAACTAGTTACACCACAGTCAACATCTCACACCATAGCCAGCATCTCCCATAAAAGCTCTCTAATCCTTTGATAACTTAAAGGGATGAACTATTCCCATGCAGCAGGGTGGATTAACAAAAGATTTTCTATTTTCTCACATTCCTAGAGTTTAAAAGCAGATAAACTACTCAACTTTCTACATGAGAGCTAAATCAAAAAGTCATCTTGATGTATCCTGAATATCAGTTCTTTATACTTAACATCTGACACACATTTCCATTTGAAAGTTTCCCATCCCTCAAAATATTTCCAAAAGTGAGCTGGTTATTTCTCTTAACAAAACATCTTGCCTTCCAGACTTTCCATTTTTGGTAATGGAACCACCATTCTCTTGGTTATTCAGGAGTGAAATTCACAACTTAGTGATGGACTTGGAAGAATAGGAGGAGCTGATCAGTGGTTGATGTCTGGCAAGTCTTCCTATAATATGTGCCACACCTCACTGCCAACATGCTTTTTTTTTTTTTTTTGTACTGGGGTTTGAACCCAGGAGCATTCTACCACTAAGTTATATCCTCATCCCTTTCTATTTTTTTTATTTTGAGACAGGGTCTTACTAAGTTGCTTAGGGCCTCACTGAGATGCTAAGGCTGACTTTGAACTTGCAATTCTCTTGCCTCAGCCTCCTGAATTGCTGGGATTATAGGTGTATGCCACCAGACCCAGAACACCATGATAATTTCTGAGAACACACATCTTACAACACTGGCTTGTGTTTCTTTAAATGTGTAAGACAATGAATGGTGTATCTTCCATTTATTTAGGTTTTATAGTTAGTATTATAGCTTTTCTTCATGTAGGTCTTACATTTAGTCATGTTAATTTAATAATTTCTATAGGAGCTGGGCATGGTGGCGCAAGCCTGTAATCCCAGCACTTAGGGAGGCCGAGACAGGAGAATCGTGAGTTCAAAGCCAGCCTCAGCAATGGCGAGGCGCTAAGCAACTCAGTGAGACCCTGTCTGTATATAAAACACAAAATAAGGCTGGGGATGTGGTTCAGTGGTCAAGTGCCTCTGAGTTCAATCTCCAGTATCCCCCCCCCAAAAAAAAATTTTCTATAGAGCTCTGCTTCTTATTATTTTACTTTCTAACTGGTTATTGTCAGTATACAGAAAATCTATTAATTTATGTTGATTCTCTTTATAGTCAATCATCATTTCAGACTAATCATATCTGTAGAAATGATAATTCTGTTTCTTCCTCCATAACAAAGTTGGAGCCTCCACAATAACAATGAATAACAGAGACAGCCAGCCTCTGTTAAATTCCTGAATATAATTCAAATACCTCTAAGACTGCTGGGCGTGGTGGCGCATGCCTTTAAGCCCTGTGATTGGGGAGGCAGAGGCAGGAGGATTGCAAGTTCAAGGCCAGCCTCAGTAACACAGTGAGGCCCTAAGCAACTTAATAACACCCTGACTCAAAAAAAAGGGCTGGGGATGTGGCTCAGGAGTTAAGCACCCCTGAGTTCAATTCCTTGTACCAAAACCAAAACCAAACAAAATCAAAAAAACATACAAACCTCTAGACCCTCTCAATTGAATAATGTTTCCACAGGTTTCTGCCTTTTTCCTTGAATAAAAACTTCCCAAATGGTGTTGTTTCTAACCTCTTCCCTATTAAATTTAGCCTACACAATAATACTATGATTCTATTTATGATACTGTTCACAAAATCAAACAAAAACTCCAACGGCTTTTTACTGAAAACAGGGACCACACTCTTGGCCTTGTATTCATGGCCCTATATTCAACTCATCTTCCCTTTTGAGCCTTACGTATTATGTACAGACCACTTTGTTGTTGCTCTATGATCCAGTAGAGCCTTTGTCAGATTAGAAGTTCCCTGAAGTTAGGGCTTGTCTCTTTTTCTTGTATTTATCATTTAAACCTCATATAATGATTTGCTGAACAACTGTATTCTCTCTAAAAATTTTCATCAACTCATATTTTTTAAGTATTTTTTTTAGTTGTAGATAGACATAATATCTTTATTTATTTATTTTTATGTGGTGATTAGGATCCAACCCAGTGCCTCACGCACACAAAGCAAGCGCTCTACCACTGACCTATAATCCCAGCCCCATCAACTCATATTTCTATGGTTCTGTGATTGAACCCAAGGTACTACAGATACTAGGCAACTGCTCTGCCACTGAATTACATCCCCAGCCCTTTCTTCATTTGATTTTGAGACAAGGTCTTGATAAGTTGCCCATGTTGGCTCTGAATAAATGATCCTCTTGCCACAGGCTCCCTAGTAGCTGCAAGTGTGTACCACCACCCCTTGGCTAACATTTACAATTTTATAAGTAATAGGGGATAGTTACTCACAGTGATAAGGTCATCTCTTGCTCTGAGGACTTTGAGCCTTGCTTGATTCATCAAATTGGACATCTGACTGCGAAAGGTATGGGAAAACAGCATAAGAGCAGCATAAAAAAAAACTGTGAAGCAATATACAGTTTTCTATTGTTACAATGAAGATTTGATAAACAAGTATTTTTCTTCCTAACGACCAAATAGAATCTTACTGAGATATATTTATTGATTTCTACCAACTTACTTTCAAAAATTAGGAAATATTTAATGAATGCCCACCAAGTAGCACTTTCACATCAGTTATTGCAATTTAATTTTTCAATAATCCTTAAGGTTACCATCTTCACAAATGAGAAAGAAGTTAAACAATTTGCCCAAGGTCAGGTAAGTAGCAGGAAGTAAAGTTAAGAACTGGACTACAAAGCACCTGCTCTGTCCTCTTGTCTCATTGACTTCTGTTTTTTTTTTGGGGGGGGGGGCGGGGGTTACTTTGGATTGAACCTAGGGCCTTGTGCATGCTAAGCAAACACTTTACCAACGAGCAACACCCTCAGCCTCATGTTTCACTGACTTCTGAGAGCTTCTCTAGCTTAATACTAGGGCCAAGATCTACTTACATTTTCTTCTGCTGCTCAATCTGTTTTTCTTTCTTCTCATAGTATTCCATAATCTTCAGTCTTTGGGTTTGCACAAGACGGCCTTTCTCAATGTTGAACTCCTCTTCTGCCTATAGGAGAATTAGTTACCATTAATTCATTACATCAGATTTTGGCAAACAGTTGTTATTTTAAGCAGCTGGTAACTACGGATATTTCTTATGATCACTTATTCCATATCTAAAACATAAGATTTATTGTGATGCTCACCTGGCAAAGATTACTTCTAATTTATTCAAAAGGAAAGACCACTGATTTTTATTATAAATGATAAACAAGAAAACTAAAATGTGATCAAAGACAATTGTACCCAGCCACAAAATTACAAAAGATACAAGCAGACACAAGCTTCTGTTTATGGAAAAAAAAAAAAAAAAAAAAACGTATTCTTCATTCACTTTCTTACTAGGGCTAATAAAAAAACAGTTTGGGTTACTGCCTATAAAATTTGATCAAGGAACATTCTCAGTGTCCTATGCTGTAAAACAAAATAACAAAAAGTATTCTTTCCTCATAAGTTGAACATATAAAGGTAACAATTCTTAAATACATATTATACAAACAAGGGTTAATAGCTTCATTAGTGCAAATTAGTGAGCAGTTACTTTTTAAAAATATCCTGTCTGTGGGGGTAGTTCAGTGAAGTAATATCTGCCTAGCTTGTGCAAGGCCCTGGGTTTGATCACAGCACAATCCAAAATAAACAATCAAACAAACAAAAAAGTTATCCAAACAGTATATGAGATGTCCATGATTTTCAAGAAATAAGAAATTATGATTTTTGGAAAAGTTAGCAAAAGTTGCTGATTCAGATGTTCAAAGCTTGGCATAGGTTCTTGAACTTGCATGTTCTACAATAATTTTTTTTTCAGTACTGGGGACTGAACTCAAGGGTTCTTAAACATCGAGCTACCATCTAAGCCCTTTTTATTTTAAGTTATTTATTTTTTAAAATTTTGAGACAGATTCTTGCTAAGCTGCTTAACACCGTGCTAATAAGTTGCTGAGGCTGGTCTTGAATTTGTAATTCTCCCGCCTCAGTCTTCTAAATCACTGGGATTACAGGCATGCACCATCATGCCTGACTCTAAATATTTTTATAACTTGTTTCTGTACCTGTCACAGGAAATAAATATAGATGATGGTGTTATACAGGGTAAGACTATTTTTTCTTTTAAAAAAATTGTTTTGTAGCTGGGCGCAGTGGTGCTAGCCTGTAATCCCAGCACTTAGGGAGTCTGAGACAGGAGAATCGCGAGTTCAAAGCCAGCCTCAGCAACGGTGAGGCACTAAGCCACTCAGTGAGACCCTGTCTCTACATAAAACACAAAATAGGGCTGGGGATGTGGCTCAGTGATCGAGTGCCCCTAAATTCAATCTCCAGTACCAAAAAAAAATGTTTTGTGATACTAAAGATTAAAACCTAGTGGTGTTCTACCACTGAGCTACATCCTCAGATCTTTTTATTTTTAATTTTGAGACAGATCTCACTAAGTTGTCTATGTTGGCCTTGAACTTTTCATTCTCTTGCCTCAGCATCCCAAATAGCTGGTATTATATATATTCATCACCATGACAGGCAGGATAAGATTACTTTAAATAGGACTACAGTTCCTAAAAATAACAGCTGAAATAAAACTTTTTTTTTTTTGGTACCAGGGATTGAATCCAGGGGAGCTTAACCATTGAGTTACATCCTCAGACCTTTTTTATATTTTACTTAGAGATAGGGTCTTGCTGAGTTGCTTAGGGCCTCACTAAGTTCCTGAGGCTGGCTTTGAACTCAAAATCTTCCTGCCTCAACCTCCTGACCTGCTGAGATTAAGGGCATGTGTCACCACACCCAGCTGAAATAAAACTTTTATACTTGGCCCAGAGAAAACTAAAGGAACTAGTCATACAATAAACTGTAGTCTTGGGGCTGGGCTGTAGCTCAGTGGCAGAGCACTTGCCTACCATGTGTGAGGCACTGGGTTCAACCTTTAGCATCCCATAAAAAAATTAACAAATAAAATAGAGGCGGGCTGGGATTGTGGCTCAGCGGTAGAGCGCTTGCCTCGCATGCGTGAGGCCCTGGGTTCGATCCTCAGCACCACATACAGAGCAATAAAATAAAGACATTGTGTCCATCTACAAAAAAATTTAAAAAAAAATAAATAAATAAATAAAATAAAATAAAATAGAGGCATTCTATACAACTACAAAAAAAAAAAAAAAAAAAAAAACCGAAAGAAAGAAAAAAAGAAACTAGTCTTGCCAGGCGTGGTGATGCATGCCCGTAGTCCTAGCAGCTCAGGAGGCTGAGGCAGGAGGATCACAAGTTCAAAGCCAGACTCAGCAATTTAGCAAGGTGCTAAGCAACTAAGTGAGACCCTGTCTCTAAATAAGATAGAAAAGGGGGTTGGGGATGTGGCTCAGTGGTTAAGTGCTTCTGGGTTCAATCCCCAATAGCAAAAAAAAAAAAAAAAAGAGTGTGGTGGAACATGCCTGTAATACTAGCAATTCGGGAAGATAAGGCAGGAGGATTTCATTTTGACGTCAGCCTCAGCAACTTAGGCTTAAGCAACTCAGTGAGACCCTGTCTCAAAATAAAAAATAAAATGCACTGAGGGGTATAGCTTAGTGGGTTAAATCTCCAGTACCAAAAGAAAGAAAGAAAGAAACTGTATTGTTTCTATGGCTACCAAAATAATATTAAACAGCCTATCAATTGTTATATATTAATGGGAGTTAAAATAATCTTTTTCCCTAAGTGATAATTCAGTTTCAGAGAGATTCAGTTCTTGAGCAGGCATATACAATTTTAAGGTATCTAACAAATACAATTATAGTAGATTTAAAAGATAAAAATAAAATATTAGGGGCTGGGATTGTGGCTCAGGGGTAGAGCGCTCACCTAGCATGGGTGAGGCACAGAGTTCGATCCTCAGCACCACATAAGAATAATAAGTAAGAAAAAGTATTGTGTCCACCTACAACTAAAAAAAAAAAATATTAGTGGCATGCCTGTAATCCCAGCACTTTGGGAAGCTGAGACGGGAGAATCATTGAGTTCAAAGCCAGCTTCAGCAACAGCAAGGCACTAAGCAACTCAGGGAGATCTTGTCTCTACATAAAACACAAAATAGGGGTGGGGATGTGGCTCAGTGATCGAGTACCCCTGAGTTCAATCACCGGCACCAAAAAAATAATTAAGGAATGTAAGTTGATATAAACAATGTACAACTGGAATTTTGTTTATTATTTTGTTTTGTAGACAGGGTCTTGGTCTTACGATACTGCTCAGGCTGCTATCAGACTCCTGGGCTCAAGCGATCCTCCTGCCTCACCTTCCCAAGTATATGCAACTACAGACATATTTCACTTTGCCTACACCCACCATGTAAGAATTTTAGATGTTGACTAAATGTCACCTTTGTGATGTATAATGGTTTTCATTTTAACCTTACTTACAAACTTTACTGTAATTATGAATTGCAGATTTCATAAGAAAATTAACCCATGCATTAATTTTCTACTCCTATGATAAAATTTCAGGACACTTATTAGCAATCAGAACAACTAGAAAGGAAAATTTTTTTTTTAACATTGAAGATACAGACTTTTTTTTTTTTTTTGGTACTGGGGATTGAACTCAGGGGTACTCGACCACTGAGCCACATCCCCAGCCCTATTTTGTGTTTTATGTAGAGACAGGGTCTCACTGAGTTGCTTAGTGCCTCGCCATTGCTGAGGCTGGCTTTGAACTCGCAATTCTCCTGTCTCAGCCTCCCTAAGTGCTGGGATTACAGGCTTGAGCCATCGCGCTCGGCTCAGATATACATTCTTGTTAGTCCTTTGCTATCTGGTGCTAAACAATTTTATTATATTATTGCATAGAAAAGCAAAACAATATGAAACTCTGGTGATTCTTAAAACTAGAAAATGGATCTTACCTTTGCGTCTATTTCTTCTGCTTTCTCATTGGCTTCTTGTTCAATAAAAGCCATCATGTGCTTTATCTATAAAGAAAAATAGTATTTTTTTTTAAATATTTTTTGTTGTTGTTGATGGATCTTTATGTTTTTTTTTTAATATCTTTATTTTATTTATTTATTTTTATGTGGTGCTGAGGATCGAACCCAGTGCCTCATGCATGCAAGGCAAGTGCTCTGCCACTGAGCCACAACCCCAGCCCCTATGTTTTTTTATTCATTTATTATTTATACGTGGTGCTGAGGATCGAACCCAGTGCCTCACGCATGCTAGACAAGCGCCGTACCACTGAGCTACAGCCCCAGCCCCGAAAAACAGTATTTTTAATTCGACGAGAAAAGAAAATATATCTTTTCTGATTCATTCAATAACCATTTATTGAATGCATAGCATGTGGCAGAAGCTGAGTACATAGATAAACGAGACAGTTTCTGCTCTTAGGAAAGCTTACAACATGGAATTTATTTTGCAAATGAACAAGATGCAATATTCAACAACACAGATAAACTAGACATAATCTTACTATCAAGGAGTATTTGGGAGGAATATTTGGAGGACTTCATGGCCCTTCAGCCAGAACCCTCTCTTTTTCCCCCATCAAAAAGCCACCTAAGCTGGGCATGGTGGCACATGCATGTAATCCCAGCACTTTGGGAAGCTGAGACAGGAGAATCACGAGTTCAAAGCCAGCCTCAACAATGGCAAGGCGCTAAGAAACTCAATGAGACCCTGTCTCTAAAACACAAAATAGTGCTGAGGATGCGGCTCAATGGTAGAGTACCCCTGAGTTCAATCCCTGGTACCCCTCAAAAAAGCCACCTAAGTTCAAGGGCTAGGAGTTTAGTCCAGTACTAGAGCGCTTGCCTAGCCTGGGTTTGATCCCAAGTACCACAAAGATTAGAAAAGTTACCTAAATTTGCTGTCAAGTTTCTTACCTACAACTCTCAACACACTCCAATCTGCCCTCTGCCCCCTCTGTTCCACTCAAAGTAGTCTCATAAAATGATCAACAATCTCCTTGCCCTTAACTCTTGGCATTCTCTTCCTTGATCTTTCGGCACCATTTGAAGTGATAATCAACTCTCCTTTTAAAAAAAAAAAAATGTATATATATATATACATACACACACACACACACGTATTTATTTTAGTTGTCAATGGACCTTTATTTATATGAATGTGGTGCTGAAAATCAAACCCAGCACCACACACATGCTATGCAAGCCCCCAACTCTCCTCCTTGAGCAATCTCTTCCCTTTGTTTCCACAACTTCCTCTTTTTTCTCCAGTCTCCTTTGGGGCCACACCCTTTTTCCTCTGCCTCCCAGACAGCTCTTTTGGCATCTTACTGACATGACCTAAATCCCACACATTTGCTATTAATTACTGTTCACTCCCCTCCCAGCCTTTCACCTTCATCTCCATCTCAGGCATGAGCACTAACAAAAGACCGACTCTTCCTTCCACCTCAGTCCTCATATGCAGTCAATCACCAAGTCCTATCAACTCTCTCTCTCTTTTTTTGGTACAGGGGGTTGAACTCAGGGGCACTCGACCACTGAGCCACATCCCCAGCCCTATTTTGTGTTTTATTTACTGACAGGGTCTCACTGAGTTGTTTAGTGCCTCGCCTTTGCTGAGGCTGGCTTTGAACTCGCAATTCTCCTGTTTCACCCTCCCAAAGCGCTGCGATTATAGGCGTGCGCCACTGTGCCCGACTCCTATCAATTCTCTTTTAATAGTTTCTAAATTTTCCCATTTCTCCATCTTTAGAGCCATCACCCTAGTCCCTGCCATTATCTCTCAGCTGAACTATTACAGCAGCTTCCAAATGTTTCCCAAATGCCTGTAGTCCTGTTACCACTCTAACCTACTCAACATTGCAACCAGAGATCCTTTCAAAACACCTAGCTTCTTTCTCATGTACCACTCCATTCTCCTTAACATAGAATGCAAAGATTTTAGAAGGTACAGGACATGATCTGATCACTGCTTATCTTTCAAACATCACATGGACAAACCTTGCACTATTCACCATTCTTCAGACTTTGTTCCTGTCACACTAAGCTTATTTCAGTTCCTTGAGTTTACTTCAAAGAACAACCTCAGTTATCTTTCTTACCTCTAAGACTCCAAAGATGCTTTATCTTCCACTTGAAACACTCTTTTCTTCCCCTCTTTGTCTTGACACATCTCAAGTCTCAGCTAGCTTAACTGCCATCTTCTTTGGGAAGTCTTTCCTGAACCTCTCACTCCTGTGCACCTGGGGCACTGTTTCTCCCCCTCCACAGCACCAAAACATGTAGTCACAATGCCGGGCGCGGTGGCTCAAGCCTATAATCCCAGCACTTAGGGAGGCTGAGACAGGAGAATCGTGAGTTCAAAGCCAGCCTCATCAATGGCGAGGCGCTAAGCAACTCAGTGAGACCCTGTCTCTACATAAAACACAAAATAGGGCTGGGGATGTGGCTCAGTGGTTGAGTACCTCTGAGCTCAATCCCCAGTACCAAAAAAAAAAAAAAAACATGTAGTCACAATTGCTTGCTTACATGTCCCTATCCTCAACTAAATTATGAGGCTAGAAATTTTTTACATGGTTTTGGATCACTGAAATCACTGGAGAATAATGTCCATTAAAGTATTCTGAATGGAATTTGGGGTAACTGATTCCCAAACTTAAAATTCATAATGTATTGACTCTAGTAGCAGATGTGAAATATCCAAGTAAAATTCCAACCAATATGGCTACACATTGGTAGTGGAATGACAGTTTAAATTCACAGGGACTGTACCTAAAATAATTAAAAAAAAAAAAAGCCGGGCGCGGTGGCTCAAGCCTGTAATCCCAGCACTTAGGGAGGCTGAGACAGGAGAATCGTGAGTTCAAAGCCAGCCTCAGCAACAGCGAGGCGCTAAGTAACTCAGTGAGACCCTGTCTCTGCATAAAACACAAAATAGGGCTGGGGATGTGGCTCAGTGGTCAAGAGCCCCTGAGTTCAATCCCTGGTACCAAAAAAAAAAAAAAAAAGCCAGCAGCTCAGGAGGCTGAGACAGGAGGATCATGAGTTCAAAGCCAGCCTCAGCAACTCCTTGCAAGGAGCTAAGCAACTCAGTGAGACCCCGTCTCTAAATAAAATACAAAATAGGGCTGGGGACGTGGCTCAGTGGTTGAATGCGCCTGAGTTCAATCCCTGGTACCAAAAAAAAAAAAAAAAAAACCCAGAACAAAACTAAAAACTTATGTAGAATCTCCATGTTATTAATTCATTTGTTTTTTCCCCCTAAAAGGTTAAGTTCCATGAGCACAGGGATCTTGTCTGCTTGTCTGTTGTTTACACCCCAGAAGATGAAATAATCACCACAATAGGTGTTCAACAAACATTTGTGGATGAATGAGAATCTATTGTGAATTTCAAGCCTTCTGAGAACAGCAAGGTGATTTCCCATGTACTTTTGAGGGTTCAACATTCTGGAAACAATTCCCACAGTAGCTTCTCCATGTAACACAAAGATATCATAAATCTAAGGTACACAGAGGTGTATAAAAATGAATTTTGGAGTTCTATATATGTACTATGACTTGAAATATATTTACATAAATTAATTTTAAAAAGTTACATTTCAGATCAACAGTTCTAAAAAAAATAAAAATAAATAAAAATGAATTTTGTTTCACAATAATGTGGTTATATTTTTACATTACCAAACACTCAAAAATGGTTAAGATGGATTACGGACATCTGTGGCTAGCTGTTGTATGTTTTTGTTTTTTGGGTTTTTTTGTTTTTGTTTTTTGTGGTTTTTTTGGTACTAGGATTGAACCCAGGAGCACTTACCCACTGAACCACATCTCCAGCCCTTTTTTGTATTTTTATTTAGAGATAGGGTCTCACTGAGCCTTGCTAAGTTGCTGAGGCTGTCTTTGAACTCACAATCCCTTTGCCTCATCCTTCCAAACTACTGGGATTATAGGCATGCGCCACTGTACCCAGTTGTTATGTTTTTTAACCACAACTTTTTTTTAAAAAAGTGAATTAAGGGGGCTGCGATTGTAGCTCAGCGGTAGAGCGCTTGCCTCGCATGCGTGAGGCCCTGGGTTCGATCCTCAGCACCACATACAAAGCAATAAAATAAAGACATTGTGTCCATCTACAATTAAAAAATATTTAAAAAAAAAAAAAGTGAATTAAGAATACATCATAACGTCAAAGTCTTTAAAAAACAAAGTATGGTTTTAGAAGAGACAGCTTGAGCTGGGGCTGGGACTGAGTGGGGCTCAATGCCCTAGAATGCATCAGGTCCTGGGTTCCATCTCCAGCAACACAAAAAAAAAAAAGAAAAAGAAAAAATTGCTGGGTGCGGTGGTGCACGTTTGTAATCCCAGAGGCTAAGGAGGCTAAGTCAGGAGGATTGAGAGTTCAAAGCCAGCCTCAGCAATGGTGAGGTGCTAAGCAACTTAGTGAGACCCTGTCTCTAAATAAAACACAAAATAGGGCTGGGGATGTGGCTCAGTGGCTGAGTGCCCCTGAGTTCAATTCCCAGTAACAAAAAAGAAAGGAAAAACTGTATTCCCAATCTTTTCATTTTGGAATGGCGTATAGCTAAATTGCCCAGGTTGGCCTTGAATTTATGATCCTCCTGCCTAAATCTCCCAAGTAGCTAGGATTATAGGTGTATGTCACCATTCCTGGAACCATTCTATTTTTCTTTTCTTTTTTTAATAACTTTATTTTCTCTTTATTTTTTATGTGGTGCTGATTGAAACCTGTGCCTCACACATGGTAGGCAAATGCTCTACCACTGAGCCACAACCCCAGTCCACTCTATTTTTTTTAAATATTTTTTTAATTGTTGATGGATTTTTTAAATTTTATTCATTTATTATTTATATGTGGTGCTGAGGATTGAACCCAGTGCCTCACACATGCTAGGCAAGTGCTCTACCACTGAGCTACAGCCCCAGCCCCACAGTCCACTCTATTCTTGAGGAGCCAAAACATGATAATCAGAGTCTATGAAACAGATCATACAGTACTTATTGTTGTGTTAAACACTAATTAGTGCCTAGGAAAGTTTGCAGTGAGATATGAAGGACTCTAAAAAGTCTGATAATGTGGCTGAGGACGTGGCTCAGTGGTGGAGCACTTGTCTAGCATGTGCAAGGCCCTGGGTTCAGTCCCTAGCACAGAAAAAAAAAAAAGTGATGATGACGTAAATGAGAGAGGAGAAGCTGACCACTTCCCTTTATCTGCAATCTTTAGGTGAAAATCAAAGCACAATGACTTGGTTGTAAAGTAAAAGAATGTACTCACATCTGAAGAAATCCACCTGTGCAATGGCCATGCAATCTATCCTATACACACACACACACGTACACACACATATATCTCCCACATATATATACACATAATTTTAGAGATATATTATGGTTCTCCCATTGTATCTCAACCTGCTACCACCAAAGAGTGTGTGAGTAATCTCCAAATCCTCTCTGTTGAGTCCTCCAAGTTCATTCGTTCATTCTTTTTTTTTTTTTTTTTTTGGTACAGGGGATTGAACTCAAGGGTACTCGACCACTGAGCCACATCCCCAGCCTTATTTTGTGTTTTCTTTAGAGACAGGGTCTCACTGAGTTGCTTAGCGCCTCACCATTGCTGAGGCTGGCTTTGAATTCCCGATTCTTCTGTCTCACAAAGTGCTGGGATTACAGGCATGCACCACCACTCCTGGCTTCCAAGTTCTTTCTTTAGGATCAGAAAGCAGTAAACGGGGCTTTTGCACCCCTGTGGCTGAACACAGAACTACTCTACTGTAGGAGCCTAAACATTATGATAATGAGAGTCAATTTCATAGATAATACAATCTCACACCTTGAACTATTTGGGGTAACTAACCATGAGCAACGTGCATAGAAAAGTCACTGTGCTTAAAAATTAGCATCCACAGACTTAGAATATATGTATGGTCATGATGAGGAATGGTGTCTCCCTAAGTTCTATGTGAAGCCTCACTGAAATTATTTTGTCTGGAATTTCTAAAGTAGTTTAACTAGGGTTAGGGAATGTAACCCAGGACCTACCATGCAAGAGGTCCTAGATTCCATCCCCAGCCTGGGGTAGTGGGGTGGGAATTATCTAAACACAGTAATCAAAACTAATGTTTATGAATGCTACAAGGTGTAGTTGGCCTCTAAAGGTGAACTCTGATTCAAGCTGAATTATTTGCTTTCATTATTCATGATGGACATTCAAGTACCAGATTTGACTTGATTAGCCTAGTCTAGAGCAAAAGGACCTCATTTTTATCCAGGTCAGTGAAGTCTATTTACAGTCAACCAGGGTTCCAAGAGAGTCAATTTCTTAAGGACATTTAACTCCACCCCTAAGGCAGAAAGACCTAACCTCTAAAAAAAATACTTTTTCTTTCTTTCTGCTAACTCAGTTATCAAAGGATTGGAGTTAGATTCCTTTGAAAATTTGGTAAAATAAATACCTATACTCTTCAGATTAAAAAGAAAATAAAAAGCCAGGCGTGGTGGCTCAAGCCTGTAATCCCAGCACTTAGACAGGAGAATTACGAGTTCAAAGCCAGCCTCAGCAATGGCGAGGTGCTAAGCAACTCAGTGAGACCCTGTCTCTACATAAAACACAAAATAGGGCTGGGGATGTGTCTCAGTGGTTGAGTACCCCTGAGTTCAATCCCCAGTACCAAAAAAAAAAAAAAAAAAGCAAGGGCTGGGGTTGTGGCTCAGAGGTAGAATGCTTGCCTAGCACTTGTGAGGCTCTGGGTTCGATTCTCAGCACGGTATAAAAATAAATTCATTAATTAAATAAAGGTATTGTGTCCATCTATAACTAAAAAAATATTTTTAAAAAAGCAAGCAAATATACACAAATATCTTAATATGATAGAGAAGCAGTCAAGGAATTCAGGATTTATTTAGCACCTACCATGTGCTTGGCACTTGGCCTATACATGGCTGAGAATACAGTAACTAAAGCACACTGCCCTGGGGCCAGGGATATAGATAGCTCTTGCTTAACATGCACAAGACACTGGAATGTTTTTTCCTTCTTTCTTTTTTTTTTTTTTTTTCCATTACTGAGGATTTGAACCCAGTGACACTTAGCTACATCCCCAGCCCTTTTTATTTTTTAATTTTGAGATGGGGTCTTGCCAAGTTGTGGAAGCTGGCCTCGAAACTAGCAATACTCCAGTCTCCTGAGTAGATGGAATCACAGGCGTGTGCCACTAAGTCCATCTAGGGCCCTGAATTTGATTGCCATCACCACAAAAATAAAAACAAAACAAAAAAACACTGGAAATTACATGCTGTGTGGTGGGGGAAAAATGATTTTCATCTACAATCCAAGGAATACACTGCCTTACTTTTGCACTATACTTTTCCTTTAGAAGCCAAGGTACAAAGATGATGGAATAAGAGGAAGAAGGGAATTAGTACTGTGATTACTAACATCATGTGAAGGGCATTGTACTTCTCCACTGCATCAAGTTTTTCCTATATTCAAATTCAAAGGTGGTGATAAATGTTCAAAAAACCTAATTTTCTTCTATTTCTACTATTGTAGGTTTTCTCCACAGATGCTATTTTTATCATTCCCGTTTCACTTTTGTGATCAGCACAAGAACAGGAAGGAAGGCAAGAAGGAAGGAAGGAAAGAGGGAGGGGAAAAATAAAGAAATATCTCATTCTTCTTAGGGGACATTAAGTTAAGAAAATGAAAAGAATTTTTTAAATACGGAAATGGAAACATCAAAGGAAAAAACATTTTATTACTCATCTAAGAAGATTCATAAGCCACTGAGTGTGCTTTAGTCAGAGAATTTTCCTAGTACTTAGAGGGAAAAGTAGGCTTAGTTCTCCATTCAAATATTAAATTGCAAGCCGGGCGCGGTGGCTCAAGCCTGTAATCCCAGCACTTAGGGAGGCTGAGACAGGAGAATTGCGAGTTCAAAGCCAGCCTCAGCAATGGTGAGGTGCTAAGCAACTCAGTGAGACCCTGTCTCTACATAAAAAAACACAAAATAGGGCTGGGGATGTGGCTCAGTGGTCGAGTGCCCCTGAGTTCAATCCCTGGTACCAAAAAAAAAAAAAAAAAAAAAATTAAATTGCAGCCTTAAATTAATTTCCTTCTCCGAAAAACCTCCTGGCAACAGGACTACTAAATGCTAGGACCCTAGTTTTAGGATATCAATGAGCAAGACCATTCCCTTGTTACAAACCTTCGGATATTACCATACTCTTCAGAGAGGCTTTTGCGTTTTAACATTCCTTTCTATTTTACTTATTTTGAGACAGGGTCTGGGGGTCTTTCTATGTTGTCTAGGCTGGCCTCGAACTCCTAAGCTCAAATTATCTTCCTGCCTCAGCCTCCCGTGCCAGGTATCTTAAAATATTCCTAATGCCTATAACTTAAAGGTATGGCGCATTTTTAAAAGCTAAGTTTCCCAGAACTAAGTATGTTCACTGTCAAAAGTGATGTAAGTTCAAAACTTGCATAACAATTTTTTCCATAAACCCCGACTCACCGACCTTGTACCAAACACCCTTAGGTGCTGGGGCTCATAAATTTAAGAAAAAGCCGGGTGTGGAAGCTGAGGAAGGAGGGTCACAAGTTCGAGGCCAGCCTCAGCAACTTGGCGAGGCTCTCGATATAAAAAGCTCTGGGAGCTTGCCTCGCATGCGTGAGGCACTGGGTTCGATCCTCAGCACCATATAAAAATAAAGATTAAAAAAAAAAAAAAAAAGCTCTGGGGATGTAGCTCAGTGGTAAAGAGCCCGTGATCAAGAAAGAAAAAAACAAGATCTTTGCACTTGACAAACATTAATATATAAACTAGATTCGTTATGACAGAAGACACTCCTTCAAAATAAAAGTTAAAAGTGCGTCAAGCGAATGACCTCAAAACAACATTGAAAGTGGCTCTTCCCTAAGACTGTTTCTTTCCTATCAAATATACCGTGAGCCCTTCCCTTGGGGCTAAAAACGCAAGTGAAAAGACTGTTTTCAATCGCTGCGCAGATCTCTGTCCAATTAAGTACAGAGTACCCTGGGAAAACAGGGACCGCCAAGGTGGGTGGGCAGAACAAGGAAACGCGCAGGCAAGCGGGCAACACGTAAGACCCAAGCAGAAGTCATACAGCTATGAGGCAAATCCCCCAGTAAGCAAATCTCTCTCCCAGACAGACCACCAAGACGTCAAGGAACTGTAAGGGACCCTCCTGCAGCATTCTACGTGCCTAAGGCCCAAGCCTCCTTTGAGCTGTACTACACCCACCTCCCCAGGATGGCGCCTCAGCTTCGTCACACCCAACCCCAACCTCTCACCTGTTTCTGCACGTCAGCGTCGCTGAGAGCCATGGTGAGAGCGATGCTAGGCGGGTGGGCAACTGGCTCGAGCTCAGTTACGAATAAGGGTGGCAACACAGGGCGAACAAAACCAGAGCAGGTTCTGACTTCCTTTCCTTTATAACCCCATTTCCGCTTCCTGTTAGGTGCCCACGCAGCTTAGGCCATGAGGCTTCTCAGCCAATGGAAAAACCCTGGATCCCGAGAAGTCCCGCCCTTCCCTAGCCCGACGCAAGCGCAGACAGCTCTTCTGGAGACCGTTCCTATTGCTGGTTGGTAACCTCACTTCTTCTGTTTAAACCTGGGTACTTCAATAGGAGAGAAAGAAGATGAGGAATTCCTGTATTTAAAATTAATCGGAGTAGTTTGTATGAAGCCTTACTATTTTAAAATGTTTAAATATTTTACTTATACCCAAACCATAAAGTATTATGATATTATTTTCTTGGCTTAAATGGAAACAAACTCACCAATATTTTGTTCTTAAAAAATTGTGGG
Organism: Xerus rutilus; assembly: GCA_028644305.1. Classification (NCBI taxonomy): domain Eukaryota; kingdom Metazoa; phylum Chordata; class Mammalia; order Rodentia; family Sciuridae; genus Xerus; species Xerus rutilus. The sequence goes on from CM053403.1 coordinate 98,347,097, forward strand.
TATGTGCGTGTGTGGGACCTAATGTCTAACGCTCTTTTTTTTTTTTTTTTTTGGTACTGGAGATTGAACTGAGGGGCACTCGACCACTGAGCCACATCCCCAGCCCTATTTTGTGTTTTATGTAGAGACAAGGTCTCACTGAGTTGCTTAGCGGCTCGCCATTGCTGAGGCTGGCTTTGAACTCGTAATTCTCCTGTCTCAGCCTCCCTAAATGCTGAGATTACAGGCTTGCGCCACCACGCCCGGCTCTAATGCTCTTTTATTCCAGGATCCCATTACAGATCTTTACATTTAGTTGCTCTGTCTTTTTAGGCTCCTCTTGGCTGACATTTTCTCACTTTCCTCATTTTAAATACGTTGATAATTTGAGGAGTCCTGAGTAGGTGTTTTTAGGTAGAGCCTCTATTGGAATTTTTCTCATGATTAGACAAGAGTTACTGGGTTTTTCTGTAATTTTTATTTTATTTTTGGTACCGGGGATTGAACTCTGGGACACTGGACCACTGAACCACATCCCCACCCCTACTTTCTATTTTATTTAGAGACAAGGTTTCACTGAATTGCTTAAGGTCTTGCTAAATTGGTGAGGCTGGCTTTGAACTCATGATCCTCTTGTCTCAGTCTCCTGAGCCGCTGGGATTACAGGCATGCACCACTACACCAGGCCAGTTACTGGTTTTGGAGAGGAAGATCACAGAGATATAGTATCGTTTTCATCATGTTTTATCAAGGGCATATACTATCAATGAGATTTTTGACTGTTGATATAAACTTTGATTACCTAGATGAAACAATGTATGACAGATTTTACCACTGTGAAATCACTCTTGTATTCCTGCCCTCAGCTTTTCATACTCTACTCTTTGGAAGAAAGTCACTATACCCAAACCTACACTGCTCCCCCTGTTTTAGGGTAGAGTACTTACATAACTTATGTAGTATTTTTCAGAAAGAGCCTATGTATTTTTCAGCATCCTTCCCAGGACCCATTTAGAAATTAGGGTAGAAAAGCCAGATGCGGTGGCACACACCTGTAATCCCAGCACTTTGGGAGGCTGAGATAGGAGAGTCACAAGTTCAAAGCCAGCCTCAGGAACACCAAGGTGCTGAACGACTCAGTGAGACCCTGTCTCTAAATAAAACACAAAATAGGGCTGGGGATGTGGCTCAGTGGTCAAAAACCTGAGTTCAATCCCCAATACAAAAAAAAAAAAAAAAAAAAGACTTTCATTCTGTTAGTTTGTGCATTACTATCTTCATTTTTCACTATCCTAAAAGACAGATTTTCAGGATTATGCCTCCCTCTCAACATTCCTAGGCTAGGACAAAGTGGCATTAACTCATTTGGATTACAAACCTTTCTTTCAACTATTTTTCCCCCTTTGGTACTGGAGATTGAACTCAGGGGCACTCAACCACTCAGCCACATCCCCAGCCTTATTTTGTATTTTATGTAGACAGGGTTTCACTGAGTTGCTTAGTGCCTCACCGTTGCTGAGGCTGGCTTTGAACTCACAATTCTCCTGTCTCAGCCTCCCTAAGTGCTGGGATTACAGGCTTGCGCCACTGTGCCTGGCTCTTTCTCAACTATTTTTACAACATTTTGCAAACAATTGGGTTTGCAGAGTGCAAGCAGCAATCTTGTGCCACAAGTCAAATTGTTTATGAAATTAATACATGAAATAGATGTGCAAATCTATGTACCTTTTTTGTTTGTTTTTGAAAATACAATCTTGGCTTATTACTTTGGGGCACAAATATAAGTATTAAGAATAATTCAGGGGCTGGGATTGTGGCTCAGCGGTAGAGTGCTTGTCTCGCATGCGTAAGGCCCTGGGTTCGATCCTCAGCACCACATACAGAGCAATAAAATAAAGACATTGTGTCCATCTACAAAAAAAAAAAATTAAAAAAAAAAAAAAAAAAGAATAATTCAGGGGCTGGAATTGTAGCTCAGCGGTAGAGCGCTTGCCTCGCATGCGTGAGGCCCTGGGTTCGATCCTCAGCACCACATACAAAGCAATAAAATAAAGACATTGTGTTCATCTACAACTAAAAAAATATTTTAAAAAAAAAAAAGAATAATTCAAATATTTTGTACCAGCCACCCAAATTTGATATTTATCATATTTACTTTAAGATACTTATTCAGAGACAGGGTTGTTTTGCTTGCTTGTTTGTTTTTGGTATAGGAGACTGAACCCTGAGGTGGATACTTTACCCCAGTCCTTTTTTTAAATTTAATTTTGAGATTGGTTCTTCCCAAGTTGCTGAGGGTCTCACTAAATTGTTGAGACTGGCTTTATTTTTTTGTTTTGTCTTGTATTGTTTTGTTTTCTTGGTACCAAGAATTGATCTCAGGGTACTCGGCCACTGAGCCAAATCCTCAACCCTGTTTTGTATTTTATTTAGACACAGGGTCTCACTGAGTTGCTTAGGGCCTCACCAAGTTGCTGAGGCTGTTTGAACTCCCGATTCTCCAGCCTCAGCCTCAGAACCACTGGGACTACAGGCGTGCTTGAGGCTGGCTTTGAACTTGTGATCCTCCTGCCTCAGACTCCTCAGTCACTGGGATACAAGTATATGTAACTGCACCTGGCTTAATCTTAGTTTTCTTGAGTTTGTTTCCTGAAAAACATTTGTGATTTTTCTTGATAGAAGAAACTAGGATTTTCAGACTTTCAGACCATTTTAGAGCTAAAAAATGTTTCGTGAAAACAGAAAAGCTTTAAGCATTATCATTTTTTTAAAAATTTAAGATGGAGGTCTCAATATGTTGCCTACGGGGGTCTTAAATTCTTAGGCTCAAGGGATCCTCCTGCTTCAACAAGCCATTGCACCAGGCAAAGCTTCACTTTAAAAATAAATCATGGGCTGGGATTATAGCTCAGTGGTAGAGTGCTTGCCTTTCCATGGGCACTGGGTTTGAGCCTCAGCACCACATAAAAATAAACAAAGATATTGTGTCCATCTACAACTAAAAACAAATAAAAATAAATAATGTAGGGCTGGGGTCGTGAGTCAGCGGTAGAGTGCTTGCCTTCCATGTGTGAGGCACTGGGTTCAATCTTCAGCACCACATAAAATAAATAAATAAAGGTACTGTATTCATCTACAACTAAAAAAAATTAAAAAACAAAATCATGGCCAGGCACAGTGGCACACACCTGTAATCCCAGCAGTTTGGGAGGCTAAAACAGGAGAATAGCCAGTTCAAAGCCAGCCTCAGCAACTGCGAGGTGCTAAGCAACTCAGTAAGACCCTGTCTCTAAATAAAACACAAAATAGGGCTGGGTATATGACTCAGTGGTCGAGTACCCCTGAGTTCAATCCCTGGTACCAAAAAAAAAAGATCATATAGCCAGGATTTGCTTGCCTGTAATCCCCACAACTCGGGAGTCTGAGGCAGAAGTTTGAATCACAAATTTGTAGCCAGCCTCAGCAACTAAGCAAGGACCCAAGCAATTTAGTAAGACCCTGTCTCAAAATAAAAAATAAGCCGGGTGCAGTGGCACACTCCTGTAATCCCAGCAGTTTGGGAGGCTGAGACAGGAGAATCGCGAGTTCAAAGCCAGCCTCAGCAATGGCGAGGCACTAAGCTACTCAGTGAGACCCTGTCTCTACAGAAAACACAAAATAGGGCTGGGGATGTGGCTCAGTGGTCGAGTGCCCCTGAGTTCAATCTCCAGTACCAAAAAAAAGCCAGCCTCAGCAACAGCAAGGCGCTAAGCAACTCAGTGAGACCTTGTCTCTACATAAAACACAAAATAGGACTGGGGATGTGGCTCTGTGGTCGAGTATCCCTGAGTTCAATCCCCAATACCAAAAAATAAAAAATACAAATGAAAATAAAATAAAAAATAAAAAGGGCTGAGGATGTGACTCAGTAGTAAAGGGCCCCTAGGTTAAAGCCCCAGTACCAAAAACAAAAACAAAAAAAACCTCATCACAGAATATAATTAAAATTCCATTTTGTGCAGCTTTTTCCTCTCCTCCAATAATGCTGTTTAACAACTAGTTTCTGCTGTTGTTTTCCTGATTCACCAAGGAGCAGGCCAGGTCCTATCTGGTAAGAATGTGATCTTTAAAAGAGATTATCTCTGTAGTGAAAAAGTTATGACTATAGTTGCCTCTTTGTTACCCATGAAGGATTGGTTCCAGGGCCCCTCTTAAATACCAAAATTTGTGGCTAGTCTAGTCCTTTATACAAAATGATGTAGTATTTCCATATAACCTATACAGAACTGGCTGTAGAGCTTAAGCAAAATCTATTTATAATACCAGTTATAACATAAATGCTAAGTAAATAGTTGTTATACTGTGTTGTTTATGGAACAACATAAAAATCTACATGATCAATATTGGCACAATTTTTTTCCAAATATTTTCTATGCATGGTTGGTTGAAACCACAAATACAGACAGCTAACTGTACATGCAAAGATTATTCAAATAGTAGTTTTCTAAGTCCAATGTCCTATACTAGTTTATGTCTCGTGGAGAAACTACTTAAAACAGATTTTTAGGAAAGTTTTTTTAAAAAAATTCACTCCCAGATAAGCTTATTTGCCTGCAGCTTTACCAAAACCACTGGTCTAGATTGCTGTCAATTAGTCAGAGGTGGGCCTCTAGGCTTATTGTCTTACCTGCTCCCAGGTTAATAACTAGAAAGACAGCAGACTAGATAAGCTATTCTTTTTCTTTTTTGTTTTTTACATATTTTTAGTTGTGCGTGGACGCAATACCTTTATTTATTTTTATGTGGTGCTCAGGATTGAACTCAGAGCCTTGAACGTGTGAGACAAGTGCTGTACCACTGAGCCACAACTCCAGCCCCAGATAAGCTAACTCTTCAGTTGGTTTGCTGAAGAGAATAGAGGGACAGATTCAGGAATTTTTATTAATTTATTTTGTGGTACTAGGGATTAAACCCAGAGGTGTTCTACCACTGAGCTGCATCCCTCCTTTTTTTATTTTGGTACCGGGGATTGAACTCAGGGGTACTCGACCACTGAGCCACATCCCCAGCCCTATTTTGTGTTTTATGTAGAGACAGGGTCTCACTGAGTTGCTTAGCGCCTCGCCATTGCTGAGGCTGGCTTTGAACTCGCGATTCTCCTGTCTCAGCCTCCCTAAGTGCTGGGATTACAGGCTTGCGCCACCGCGCCCAGCTCCCTCCTTTTTAATATTTTTCAGTTGTACATGGAAACAATACATTTAATTAATTTATGTGATGCATAGGATTGAACTCAGTGCCTTATACGTGGAAGGTAAGAGCTCTACCACTGAGCTACAACCCATTTTTACTTGTTATTTTGAGAACAGGGTCTTACTAAACTGACCAGGCTGGCATGGAACTTTCAATCCAACTGCCTCCCAAGTAACGGGGATTACAGGCATGCATCACTATATACAGCTTCATTTATCTTGAAATCTTTTTTTTAATACTTTTTAGTTGTATATGGACACAATATCTTTATTTTATTTGTTTACTTTTATGTGGTGCTGAGGGTCGAACCCAGTGCCTCATGCATACGAGGCAAGCACTGTACCAGTGAGCTACAATCCCAGCCCTGTCTTAAAATCTTGAGGAGGGCTGGGAGTGTAGCTCAGCAGTAGAGCACTTGCTTGGCATACTTAGCTCTGGTTTCCTTGCCCAGCATTACATACCAAAATATGTTAATTTGGAAAAGAAAAAGAAAAAAGCCAAATTATAGCTAAAAATAGTAACTTTTCCTTAAGTAGATGCCTGCACTTCTTGCTTTTTTTTTTTTGCTACCGAGGATTAAACCCAGGGGCACTTAACCACTGAGCCACGTCCCCAGCCTGTTTTATATTTTATTTTGAGACAAGGTCTCACTAAATTACTTAGGATCTCTCTAAGTTGCTGAGGCTGGCTTTGTACTCTAGATCTTCCTGCCTCAGCCTTCTGAACCACTGGGATTAGAGGCATGCACCACTGTGTCTGGCTTCTTGTTCCTTTTCAACCAAATTTCCACACAGCACAATGAGTGACTTAAAACCTAGATGACAGGGCTGGGGGTGTGGCTCAGTGTTACAGTGCTTGCCTAGCATGTGCAAGACCCTGGATTCAATTCCCAGCACTCCAAAAATAAAACAAAACCAAACAATTTAGATGGCATGAAACTATCAATTTGGTTTCCATTTGCTTGTGATGGGTTTTCATTGCCCAACCTGGGCCTGCCTCCACCCTGCCCTCAGCTCCACTATTCTCTTTGTTCACCATTTACTAGTTTCCTTCTAGTTCCTTCAAAACACTACACTTTTAGCCTCAATTCTTTTATTTTTGGTACCAGGGATTGAACTCAGGGGTACTTGACCACGGAACCACAGTCCCAGTCCTATTTTTTTTAAATTTAGAGACAGGGTCTCAACTGAGTTGCTTAGTGCCTCACCATTGCTGAGGCTGGCTTTGAACTCGCGATTCTCCTGTCTCAGCCTCCCAAAGTGCTGGGATTACAGGCGTGTGCCACCACGCCTGGCGCCTCAATTCTTTTCTTCCACTTACACCTTAGTTTATTTTTCATTCTTCAGATTTCAACTGAAAATATTCAATGGCAAAGGGGTACACACCTGTAATCCCAGCAATTTGGGAGGATGAGACAGGAGGATCTAAGTTCAAAGACAGCCTCAGCAATTTAACAAGGTTCTAAGCAACTTAGTGGGACCCTGTCTCAAAACAAAAATAAATAAACATATAAATAAATGAAAAAGGCTGAGGATGTGGCTCAATGGTTGAGGGCCCCTAGGTTCAATCCCTGGTACTAAGAAAAAGAAAAAAAAAAGACTCTCTGGCAAATCTCTATTGGTTTCTCCATTAATGGAGAATATGGAGTCACTATGACACCAGCCCACATTTACTACTTTTTTTTTTTGCAGTGTTGGGGTTGAAACTTGTGCATGCTAGACACGTGCTCTACCACTGAGCTACACCCTCAAGCCCAACCTTTTAAATTCCATCTCCTCTATATCATTTCAAGTCCTTTATCATATTTTCCTCACCCCAGAATGAAACCCATTCACTCCATAAACAGGCTTTTTAAAAGATTTTTAAAAAATTGTTGACAGACCTTTATTTCATTCATTTATTTATATGCAGTGCTCAGAACTGAACTGTGTACTGAGCCACAATCCCAGCCCTCAACAGGCTTTACTCACTTCTGATCTGACTAGTTGCCACAGCCTTATAACACTTTCTTAGATTTCCTAAATCCTAATCTTTTTTTTTTTTTGGTACTGGAGATTGAACTCAGGGGCACTTGACCACTGAGCCACATCGCCAGCCGTGTTTTGTGTTTTATGTAGAGACAGGGTCTCACTGAGTTGCTTAGCGCCTCCCCGTTGCTGAGGCTGGCTTTGAACTCACGATTCTCCTGTCTCAGCCTCCCTAAGTGCTGGGATTACAGGTTTGCGCCACCGCGCCCAGCTCCTAAATCCTAATCTTAAATCATGTCCTTGTTACAATTCATTTCAAGTACAACACGGTCATCTGGTTCTCCCTTTAAAGCATGGTATTATACCCTGCCGCCTAGATGCCTTTTAATGACTCCTTTAAAGCACTCTCGGACTCAAGTAAACACACATTAACACAAATTACATTTCAGGCACTGTGCTAGGTGCTGTGAACAAAAATGGATTACTACTGTAAATTTCAAAAAAAAAAAAAATTTCCTTTATCGACAGGGTCCCTCTGCTCAGGCGTTCCCTCCGCCTACAACGACCCCCCCGCCCCATGCCATCCCAGCCCCGTCCGCTGGAAATCTTCTACAACATTCAAGGACCACATTTGCCTACAAGTGGCTGAGAGCACCTCAGCTCTTGAAACTCTCTTGACACTTGTTTAACCTGGTCGCTTGCACGTACTTGAAATGCAACACATTTGCACAACTGCACTCATTCTGCGAATCGGGCACTGGTTCTTTGCAAGGAATAGCAAGCCTCTTGCCCCAGCATCCCACTCCCACTTTTATGACAGGAAATGTCTTGAGGCGAACTTCTGCAATTCCAGGAATCATAGATTCGAACGACTCCTGAGAACAGCCGGCTAGGAAGGATCAGCTTTCCAATCATGCCTGCGCAGAGAGACTTCCAGGCCTCAGTGGTCAGTGCTTCGGATCCGGGTGACAGCCGCTGTCTTCCGGCGTTCCTGGGCTGCCTAGACCCGCCCCCACGCCGGCGGTGACGGAAGCACGCCGGGGGTGACCTCACCCTCCAACATGGCGGCGGCGGTAGATTAGGGCCGTGGGTCGAAGCAGTCACCGCCGCTTGGGGACCCTGTTGGAAGCAACTGCCGCCGCCACCTCTTTCATCTCTTCTGGGGCAGGGGCCAGGGCCAGGTGAGGGGAGTGGGGGTCCGGGCACACAGAACTGGGTGAGGAGGCGGTTTTCACCTGAGGAGGAAGGTGTTCAGAGACTACGGAGCCACCGACTCCCCACCGGTTCCGATTGCGCGTGAGTGTGAGACCGAGAGCGTATGTATGTGTGTGTGTGTGTGTGTGTGTGTGTGCGCGCGCGAGCGCGTGTCAGTGTAAGTGTATACCGGTGCTCCTCCACCCAGAGTTCTCGAAGTTTGAGGGGTCTGTTTCATTATAACCGGACCAGACACGATAGACAGTCGTGATCCTACTGCGGACCCTTGAACGGAAGTCCTTCCCCCTGTTTGGGCTGTCTGAGGCGTAGGAACTGAACCCTTTGCCCTACATTGCTGTTCTTCCGCACAAGTAGCTTCCCATAGAAAAATCTGGGTCCGTTTTTAGAGCTACACTGGAGAACCTGGACTTCTTTTTGGTCGAAGAAAAGGTTTGCATGCGATTCACTTAGAACAACTATAGATTAGTTTTGCCCTCCTTAGTCCTTTCTTGTTTGACACCCATTTCCCTCCCTCTCCCCGAAAAACCTGCCTTCTTACCCTTGGAAGCAATACAGTTCACATTTTATTTCCATTGGTTTTTATCCTGTCAACATTCCAAGGAGATCTCAAGTTTCTCGCCTTCATAACCGAGTATGAGGGAGAACGCCTAGATTTTTTGAATTGATATGGCCAGATAGATATGTACATGCTGTTGACTAATAGTTTTCTTTAGCTCTTAACCACCCCTGACACGTGTGTTTATCCAAAATAGCAATCTCACAGTCTGCGTAAAATTTTGAACTAAGCTCACAGTCCCCTCTCTCCCCTTTTGTGCTTTCTGATGTAAAACCAAAAAAAAATCGTTTTGCGAAATTGTAAGATTTCCCCTGGAGGTTTGTTATAACCAGAATGTTGTTCTCTGCCCTGACTTGTTGTGTGACCTTGGATGAGCTGCCACACCCTTCAGATATCTATTTTCCTTTTAACCCCTTAAGAAATTAAGTACGTGTTCGTGTGTACCTCATATCACAGTTGTATAAATGTACCCTGCACGTTTGTACTTGTGAACTGGAAATATTTAAGCCATGAAATATGGCTTAAATTCATTTGGTAATAGGCAGTTAGGGATTTTGAAAATCCTTTTACTCTGCATGATCAGGTACTGTTCTATTTCAAATGGCTCATATTCTCATGTGAAGGAGTATGCCCCAGTAGTTGAATTCATCTGAAGGATGTGTAAAGTTGAAAAAGATATGTTTACTTACACATCATTTAATATTAAGACCCTGTCTCAAAATACGATAAGAAGGGCTTTGGGGTGTAACTCTGTAGCAGAATGCTTGCCTAGCATTTATACTTGCCCTGAGTTCAATCGTTAGTATTGCAAAAACAAACAAAGACGATACTAACCTTTTAGGACTAGTGATTTGCATTAAGTAAATTTTTGGGGAGGGTGGTTACTGGAGACTTAACCCAGAGACCCTTTACCACTGAACTACATCCCTCTTTGTGTTTTATTTTGAGACAGAGCCTAAGTTGCTGAGGCTGCCTTGAACGTGCAGTCCTCCTGTCTCAGCCTCCCTAAGTGCTGGAATTACAGGCATGTGCCATTGTGTCCAGTAAGAATAATAATTTTTATTATGTTTTTATTTTTGGTACCGGGAATTGAACTCAGGGTACACAACCACTGAGCCACATCCCCAGCCTTATTTTGTTTTTGTTTTTTTCAAGAGACAGAGTCTCACTGATTTGTTTAGTGCCTTGGTTTTTTTTGGGTACCAGGGATTGAACTCAGGGGTACTGAACCACACCTCTAGCCCTGTTTTTTTGTTTTATTTAGAGACAGGATCTCACCGAGTTGCTTAGCGCCTCACTGTTGCTGAGGCTGGCTTTGAACTCATAATTCTCCTGTCTCAGCCTCCGGAAGTGCTGGGATTACAGGTGTGCGCCACCATGCCCGGCTAGCACCTCGCTTTTGCTGAGGCTGGCCTTGAATTCATGATCTTCCTGCCTCAGCCTCCTGAGCTGCTGGGATTACAGGCGTGTGCCACCACACCTGGCAAGAATAATTATTTTTCAAATATACTTTTCTTATGAAATATTTCAGACATAAAGATTTTAAACATTTTATATTTCTGCCCTGCTTTTTTCAGATAGAGGTTTTTTAAAACCTTTTTTATAACTTTGTTTATTATTATTTTTTATGTGGTGTTGAGGATTGAACCCAGTGCCTCACACGTGTTTAGGCAAGTGCTACCACTGAGCCACAACCCCAGCCCTCGGAGTTTTTATCTATATTCCAAATAAATGATCACTGAGAGTTCTTGTTACACGTTACAGAGTTGGGGAAGGAAGTTATTTTCAAAGTAACTGTTTTTGTTTTTGCTGGGCTGGGGATCAAACCCACAGCCTCGTGCATACCAAGTCCCCTCTGATATACATCCTCAGCTCCTTTTGTTGTTGTTGTTGTTTTTCTTTTCCTGTGCTAGGGATCTAATTCAGGGCCTCATGCTTTCATGCACTCTACCACTGAGGTACACATCCAGCCCAAAAGTAGCTGATTTTTAAATTTGAGGTATAATTAACATGCCATACAATTTATAAGTGTTCAGTGGTTTTCAGTATTACCCACAGACTTGTGCAACCATAACCACAGTTTCATACACCAAAAAGAAACACCATTCCTGTTAGCAATCATTCTTTTTTTTGTGGGGGAGGGAGGCAAGTAACTGGGGATTGACCCTTGGACCCTCACATACTAGGCAGGCACTTTACTACTGAGCTATACCTCAGTCCTTTTTAAGTCTTAACATTTGAGACACAGGTCTCATTAAATTGCCGAGGCTTGCCTTGAATTTATAGTTCTCCTGCCTCAGCCTCCCAAGTAGGTGGGATTACAGCTGTGTACTACCTCATCCAGCTGTTACTTCACTATTTTTATTTTGATTAATTTTACTTTTGAAGAGCGACCTAAAATTCTATACTTGCTTATAAAGCATGGATTAGGAATTTACTGTTATTGGGAGCTGCGGATATAAAAACTGGCAAAAGATGCACAGGTCCCTAAATTTGATTTCAAGTACCACAAAAAAAATAAAGGAAAAATGATAAAGTAAAATAAGAAATTACCGCTGTTGGACCTTGTGTTATCTGTGGAACTTTTTAAAAAATTTCCTACTTGGGCTGGGTAACTCAAAGGCCCTGGGATTGATTTTGCCAGCACTACCAAACCATCAGTGTGAATCTTAGGACTAAAAATTCCCCAAACCATGAATGAGTCTTAACACTAAATTTTGATAGTCAAGATACTTTGTTACTGTTTAAAATTCATTTCGATTTGACTGAGTTTTTTTTTTCTTTTTATAAACTGGGATTATAGATGTGTTCAACTCTAACAATTTTATTGCATTATAATTTTATTTTGGTGGCAGGAAATGGTCTAAAAAAGGTTCTGAAATAATTTACCAACTAAGTTAAAATGTTAAATTGTAAAATGTTTGTGTTATAGTTCTCAGAAATTAAAATAATTTAGATATGATGCTCTAAATTAGTATGTCTGAGATGGATTCTAGGAATTTCTATTTTTAACAAGCATCCAATATGATTATGATGAGACAAGTTTGGGAAACAATTACAATGGATTATCACATTGCTGCAAATTTGCTTTTATTAATACTTTTTATTGTAGGATTAAAAGTGCTGCATAATTTCTGATTATAGTTCATAAAATATTCTTAATTCCTGTGGTATAATTGGTGCTACTATCATCTTGGAACTTGACTGGTGCTCATAATATAAATGTTTTAAAAAACAAAATCAACCAGCTGGGTGTGGTGGCACACGCCTGTAATCCCAGCACTTAGGGAGGCTGAGACAGGAGAATCATGAGTTAAAAAGCAGCCTCAGCAAGAGCAAGGTGCTAAACAACTCAGTGAGACCCTGTCTCTAAATAAAACACAAAAAAGGGCTGAGGATGTAGCTCAGTGGTCGAGTACCCCTGAGTTCAATCCCTGGTACCAAAAACAAAACAAAACAAAAACAAAAACCACCAAACAACAACAAAAACATGGAGTCAGGGATGTAAGACAGTACTAGAGAATTTGCCTAGTATGCATGAGGCCCTCCCAGCACTGTAATATTTTTTACTGAAGGATTGTGGATGTCTCATTTGTGACAGTTGTGGGGATGCCACCATACGAATATATAAACAGGGTAAAGTTACTCTAAGCTTGTTCAGGCTATCCTTCTGACTTGACAACTGCTTGCAGTTTAGAGGAACTAAAAGGTGTGGGGCAGAGAAAGAAACAGGTTGTTAACATAAATATATCCAATGCTTTCTTGGAATTGTGCAAAAGATAGTTTTTGTTTAAGATCATGGGCATGATATCCCATGTATATAATCCCAGTGACTTGGGAAGCTGAGGCAGGAGGATTCTATGTTTGAGGTTAGCCTGGACAATTAAGTGAAACCCTATCTCAAAATTTTATTTATTTTATTATTATTTTTGTGTGTGTGGTATGCTGGATTGAACCTAGGACCTCACGCACTAAGGTAATCCCCAGCCCTTTATATTTTATTTTGAGATAGGGTCTCACTAAGTTACCAAGGCTAGCCTTAAATTTAGCAGTACTCCTGCCTCAGCCTCTGGAGCAGCTAATATTAGTATGTGTTACTGTGCCTGGTATATGTAAATGTTTCCTAATACTACGAACTTGTACCTAGTTTTAATTGTAAAAGGCCCCACTAAAGAAAATGTAAAGAGTAAAATGATGTTCCTCTCATCATTTCAAAGGAAACTTGAGTTAAGCGTGGTGGCACTTTGGGAGGCTGAGATAGGAGAATTGCAAGTTCAAAGCCAGCCTCAGCAACAGTGAGGCACTAAGCAAGTCAGTGAGACCCTGTCTCTAAAAATAGGGCTGGGGATGTGGCTCAGTGGTCAAGTACCCCTGAGTTCAATCCTTGGTACAAAAAAAAAAAAAAGGAAGCTTGAAATATATTTTTTTAGATATAAAATGTACATGGTATTGGTGAGGCAATAGTGGGATGGACCTGAGCATCTTTGCTTCTGGGAAAGCTTTAGTTTCAGATCATATTTAACTTCGATTAAATTTATTATTTTCCTTATTTCCCCTGCTCCATTCTTTTTTTTTTTTAAATATTTATTTTTTAGTTGTAGGTGGACAGAATATCTTTATTTTTATGTGGTGCTGAGGATCGAACCCAGTGCCTCCCGCGTGCTAGGCGAGCACGCTACCACTGCGCCATAACCCCAGCCCCTCCCCTGCTCCATTCTTAAAATTGATAATTTTTCATTTTTTGGTACTTTAGGTGTCTGATATTAGAAAAACCACCTTGTTTCTGGGTGTGATGGTGCATACTTTAATCCCAGCCACTTGGTAGAGGACCACCTCTACCAAGGCCTCCTCAGCAACTTAGCAAGATCCAGTATCAAAAAGTGCAGGAGATATGACCCAGTGGTAGAGTGCTTGCGTGAGATCCTGGGTTCAAACCCTAATACCACAAAAAAAAGAAAAGCCGCTTTGTTTTTCTATTATTCTTTCCTCTATTATTAGCTTTTTTCTCTCAGCATTTTTTTTCCTCCACCTGTGTTTCTCTCACCTAGTACATTTTCTGGCATGCAGTAAATGTGATGAATGAATGCAATTAAATGAAGAGGATATATTAAGTGACTGCACTGTTAACTAGCTTTATGATTTTAAGCAAATAAATCATCTGTTGTTTCTCCAAAAGAAACAAAAAATTTGAGACTTTGTCATTTACCCATAGAGGATTACTATGACAACACAAGGAAAAGTGCTTTAGAAATAGAGGTCTCATGCAGATAAAATTTACTCATGATACTTGTTAGAAATGTAAGAGCTCATTGTGCAGTATGCTGATTACCACTGCATAATGTTGGAAAGGAAATGAGTGCCCTTAGAGATGTAAACTGGAATTATGCTATGAAGTTTGCATTTGGCATATGCGCAATGCCTTTGTCTTAGAATTCAATGCAAGTATACTAGATACATAATGATGTTTCTGGGATCTGTGTGCTGCTGCTTGTCCCTCCCTCCATCACAACCTGGAATGAGCTACATTGTTGCTTATACAACTGGAATCTCAACAAATTGGATGGATATTATGTACTGCAGGTCTTCTATATTTGGTTTGGTATGTTTATAAGAGTGCCAAATACACATTTATCTTAGTTTTATGTTGCTTGAACTGAAACCACAGACTGGATAATTTACTTTAAAAAAATTAGATTTATTTAGCTCACAGTCTAAAAGCTGAGAAGTCCAAGAACCTGACTCTGGCATCTGGTGAGCACCTTCTTGCTGCATAACATTGTAGAAGGCATCATGTGGCAAGACAGAGCTTGCTAGTTCCAGTTTCTCTTCATTCTTATTATAAAACCACTAAGGCCATTATAGAGCAGCTTTACCCTCATGACCTCATCTAATCCTAATTACCTCCCAAAGGCCCCATTTCAAAATACCATTAACATTTTAATTTGGAGATTAGGTTTCCAATACTTGTATTTTGGGGGACTTTAGTAAAACAATAGCAACATCTGAAGTCTAAAGCTATATACTAAACTTAAATGAATAAATATAGTCATTCATCAAACATACAGACATATGGATATTATTAAAGAAAAAATTAGCCAGGTGTGGTAGCACATGTCTCTATTCCCAGTGACTGGAGAGGCTAAGGCAGGAGGATTCCAAGTTCAAGGCCAGCCATAGCAACAGAGAGAGATCTGTCTCACAATAAAAACAGCTGAGGATATAGATCAGAGGTAGAATGTTCCTAGTTTGATCCCCAGTACTACAAAAAGAAAAAGAAATGAAAAATCACTAGTATTGTTAGAACACTAACACTGAGCTACATAGCCACAAGATCTATTTCTAAGTGAGAGCAATTTGTAGTTTTCAAGAATATGGTACCATTATGTGAAAGTAAAGTATATATTGCAAGTTTAAGGGGGTAAAAAGATAATCAGTGGTAAGTATGGAAGATGGACAGAGATCTGTGGTAAAACTTGCATTTAAAATAAGGCAATTGAGTTTTTAAAGATAATTTGAAGAGTTTTAGGCGAAACAGACAATTTGGAAACTGCCAAGTGTGGTGGTGCACGCCTGTAATCTGGAACTTTGGGAGGCTGAAATACGAGAATCACAAGTTCAAAGCCAGCCTCAGCAATGGCGAGGTGCTAAGTAACTCAGTCAGACTCTGTCTCTAAATAAATCACAAAAATAGGCCTGAGGATGTGGCTCAGTGGAACCTGAGTTCAGTCCTTGCTACCAAAAAAAAAAAAAAAAAAGAAGAAGAAGAAGAAAATTTGGAAACTTGTTGAATTATTTTTCTGTGGCATCTGGGTCAGAGAATTAATAAAAGTGTCTTTAGTGATATGGAATCTTGATACATTTAAGAAATTTGAACACAGCCAGTTAGAGTGTGCATGTTTTCTTTTTTCTAAGAGATGTGGCTTTGCCATGATGTGCATGCTGGTCCAAAGTTCTGGGTTCAGGCAATCCTCCTGCTTCATCTTCCTGAGCAATTAGGACTACCTGTGGGTGCCACTGCACCTGGCTTCAATTTTTCATTTAAAGCATTGTTCAAATATAAGTACTTCTTTATTCCCATTACTAAAAAAAAAACTGAGACATTTTAAATTGTTACTAATATGATCCATTCTTCCCTTCTCTTTTGAAGCTCTGCTTCATAATTCATTCCTTGCTCTCTATTTATAATCTCCTTATTGTATCTTTTTCTACTGAACATGAACATGGTTGTGTCTTCTGTCATAAAAGCAATTGAAGTCTCTTAACTATTTGTCTGTCTTCAGTCTCCATTCTTTTCATTTCAAACCAAGCTCTTTCTTTGAAAGAATAGATGAAACATACTTTATCTACCTCTTCACCTCCCGTTCATTCTTCAAATCCCTGCCTTTTATTTTTTTGTTTATTTATTTATTTGTTTATTTTTTTGGTGCCAGGGATTGAACTCAGGGGCACTCGACCTCTGAGTCACATCCCCAACCCTATTTTGTATTTTATTTAGAGCCCTATTTTGTATTTTTTTTTTAAAATATTTTTTAGTTATAGATGGACACAATATCTTTATTTTATTGCTTTGTATGTGGTGCTGAGGATCGAACCCAGGGCCTCAAGCATGCAAGGCAAACGCTCTACCACTGAGCTACAATCCCAGCTCCCCTATTTTGTATTTTATTTAGAGAAAAGGTCTTAATGAGTTGCTTAGTGCCTCACTTTTGCTGAGGCTGGCTTTGAAAGCGTGATCCTCCTGCCTCAGCCTCCGGAGCTGCTGGGATTACAGGTGGGCACCACTATGCCTGGCCCTGCCTTTTTTTTTTTTTAATTAATTTTCTTCCTTTCCTTCCCTGCCTCCCTCCCAGCCTCCCTCCCTCCCTTCCTTCGTTCCCACTGTCTTGCTAAGTTGCCCAGGGTGGTCTCAACTTCCTAATACTCCTGCCTCAGTCTCCTGAATAGCTGAGACTACAGGTGTGCACCACTAAACCATTTCAAATCCCTGCCTTCTATTGTTGCACCTGCCAGTCAAACAAAACTGTCAAAGATCATGGATGAACCAATGCCCACATCCAGTGACTCTCCTGTTTTCATTTTCTTGGATGTTGTGTATTTGACACATTTGTTTACTATCATCTTATTAAAGTCCCTCCCTGATTTGTAAACTAATTCTTGGTTTACCTTCTGCCTTTTCAACTCTTCTAGTCCTATGCTGAGGGGTTTCCTTACCAGCTTCTTATCATTTGGCCACCCTTTAAAGGTTAGTTTTGTCCTGAATTCTAAAACATTTCCCTTAAAAATTATACCAGTATTTCTCAACCTGTTTTGCAACCCTTCTCTCCTTTATTGAAAGGAGATAAATAGTTTCCCTGGCTCTTATTTGTGTTGGTGGATGAGTGTGGGGACATTATTCTCTTCTGCACCAGCACTGAGAATGGTTGCCACAAAGAAGATTGAAGATTTATTGAACTTTGCTTTTTTTAGTTTGTAATCTGAAAACAATAGGTGATTTTCCTTTTCCAATTATGAAACTATATTTGTGAAATATATGTATATGTTTACATATTCATTTATTTTGATTCCTGGCATGTAACTTCCTCCCCAAAGAGGATCATAGAAACTTTTAATTTTCCTTGCCTTTCTGTGTTTGACCTGGCAGTAAAGAAATTCTTTGACCTACCTTTGATGGATAGATCCATCCTCCTTCCAGAAGATTCCTAGGAAGAAGGAATGCTACACAGAGTCCAAGAAGAATCTGACCAGACAGGCCTTGCCTGGTTTCTCCACCCAGTCTGTCTATAAGCATTAGATCATACCCTTTTTGTCAAGTTACATTTCTGCATGATTATCTTTGGTTCAATCATGCCTTGCCATGAAGTCTCCAGAAAAACCTGAAAGGATAGGGTTTTTAGAGCATCTTGATAGCTGAACATATGGAGATTCCAGGAGAGTCGGGGGCCCAGAGAAGGAATGGAAGCTTCATGCCTGTTCCCTCATATTTTGTTCTGTGCATTTCTTTGTCTGTATCCTTTGTAATAGTCTTTATAATAAACTGATAAATGTATTTATCTGAGTTCTGTAAGCCACTTCAGCAAATGAATTGAACCTAAGGAGAAAATTGTGGGAACCCTGATTTATAGTCGATTGGTTAGAAGCACCTGTGAAACAACCTGGGCCTTTTGACTGGCCTCTAAAGTGAGGGAGTGCGAGGGATGACAGTTTTAAGACTGAGTCCTCAAACTATGGGATCTGATGCTATCTCCAGATTGTGTCAGAATTGAATTGAATGAGAAGACACCCAGCTGTGTCTACTGCTGGAGAATTGAATGCTGGCTTGATGTGTGTGTGTAACACCCCACATATCTAGTGTCAGAAGTCCTCTTGGTTGATAAGTAGAGGAAAACAAACAAGATACTTTGTTTTTCCCCAACAGTGTTTTCAGTGTACTTTTTAAAACTATTGCCCTGGTGGGTTTGGTGATTCATTCCAGCAACTCAGGAGACTGAGGCAGAAGGATCTCAAGTACAAGGCTAGCCTGGGCAATTTAGCAAGACCCTGTCTCCCAAAAAAGGGCCAGGGATTTGACTCAGTAATACAGTATCCCTGCATTCAATAGAACCACAGAATAAATAAAGGATAAACTATAAATCTAGCATAGTAATCTTCATGTGAAAGTAGTGTGTTATAATTGATGGAGAACTGCCTTAGAAATTTAAAGTAAATTATGTATAGTCTTGGCTTTTGTTCCATTTAGGTCTTGGTTACAAACAAACTAGTTCTAGCTTTCTTAAGCAGAAAAGTAGCTTATGGAAAAGGTGTTGGTAGGGCTGGGATTGTAGCTCAGTGGTAGAGCGCTTGCCTCGCATGCGTGAGGCCCTGGGTTGGATCCTCAGCACCATATACAAAGCTATAAAATAAAGACATTGTGTCCATCTACAACTAAAAAATCTTTAAAAAAAAAAAAAAAAGAAAAGGTGTTGGTAACTCAAAACAATGAATGGGAAAGCTGGACAATTAAGCTGGGTAGACAGGACCCAAAGAGAGGGCCAAAGGAATAGAATCATTAGGACACTGCTGCTGGATCGTTGCCACTGCTCTTGCTAAATGTGTACTGCCATCTCTTCCATGAATTACCCTTAAGTCTTTTCAGATTCTAGGTCCTAAATTGTAGGTGGGAGAGTCAGACTTGGCTGAATTACCCCAGATGCCAGGGAACAGGAAAATAAATGAGAAAATTCCATTTTAGCTTTTGTAGTGGAGATCAAGAGATTTGTTTCCCACCAATGTTTGTACAGTATGGGATGCTCCATAGATAGCAAATTAGGTTCAGATGGCAGGCAATAAATAAAATAATAAAAGGGGAAATGACTTCAGAAAACCTATTTTGTCTTTGAGTTTCCCTTATACATAAATTTTGAATACTATGTTCCCACTATTAAATGGTAATAGTGTAAAAGTAAAAAAATATTTTAAGAATGCAGTAAATGTGACTTTCCTGTGATGTAAACTTTCATACTTTTTCCCTTTTTTTGGAGTTTGAATTAATAATTTTGAAATATATTTCTAAAGTTATAAGAACTACTAAACTTTGAGGGTAGACTTAACCCTATTGTTTTAATTGGTATTTTGATATAATTTAGTAGTAAGGCCCCTGAAAATGGAAGCAAAGGGACTTTTAAATGTTAGACCAAGATTTCTTTTAATACTTTAATAAAAACAGTATTTTAATAATAACCATGAATGCACTTTTTCCTCCCTTTTTTTTACAATGCTGGGGATCAAATCCAGGGCCTCCTGCATACTAAGCAAATACTCTACCACTGAGCCACATCTCCAATCCAATGTTTAAAGACAGTATTAGTTATTCCCAGCACTTTATCTCTTTATATAGGCATTCTTTGTGTCTTTCAAATTCTGTATGTTCTTTCCCAATATTTATCATTCTGGAACGTCTTTTAGTTTACTTATCACAGATCTTAAATTTTGCTAACATTGCCTATTTTCCCCTATTGCTAATTAACTGAACCTCTTTTACTGGATACATTAGTCCCCTCTTTCATGCAGTTTTGCTTTTTGTTTTTGATACCAGGGATTGAACTCAGGGGCACTCAACCACTGAGCCACATTCCCAGCCCTATTTTGTATTTTATGTAAAGACAGGGTCTCACTGAGTTGCTTAGCGCCTCGCCATTGTTGAGGCTGACTTTGAACTCGTGATTCTCCTGTCTCAGCCTCCCTAAGTGCTGAGATTACAGGCTTGAGCCACCGCGCCTGGCTCATCCTCAGTCTTTGTTGTTGTGTTGTGTTTGTTTGTTTGTTTTTGTGGGGTTGGAGATTGAACCCAGAACCTTGTGCATATGAGGCAAGCAATCTACCAATTGAGCTATTTCCCCAGCCCATGTGTTTTTTTTTTTTTTTAATTTTTTTAGTTGTACATGGACATGGTATCTTTATTTTATTTACTTATTTATATGTGGTGCTGAGGATCGAACCCAGTGACTCAACACATGCGAGGTAAGGGCTCTATCACTGAGCTACAGCCCCAACCCCCATGTGTTATTTTAAAAAAGAAATCAAAGTTGTTTGGAAAACTTAAGAGTGCTGCAAAACATTTTGGTGTGAGACAGATTTTTATTTTTGTTACTGGGGATTTAACCAAGGGGCACTTTACTACAGAGCTACATCCCTAGCCCTTTTTATTTTTTATTTTGAGACAAGGTCTCAGTAAGTTCTGAGGGTCTCCCTGAGTTGCTGAGGCTGACCTCAAACTTGTGATCCTCATGTCTCAGCCTCCCAAGTTGTTGGAATTATAGATGTGCCCCACCACACCCCACATGAAACAAACTATTCAAGTATATGGTAGCTGCTAGGTCCATATGATAAAGTAAGAGTTGTGGTTGTATTGATTATTGTACAGGTTAGGATGCCTAATGAAGAGATTCAGATTAAAGTGGTTTAAATAATGTCCAGTAGTAAGTGGTCCAGGTGACTCAGGTTCACATGGTCATTCAGGGACCCAAGTTGAATCTAGTTGCTTTCTCTTTTCCTAGAATGGTGCCCTTATTTGAATATCAAAGCTAGGTCACTGCCCTGTTCAGGTTCTAAATCACAGAATAAAATCCCAAGTCTTTAAAGAGAGACTCAAATTGTAATTGTAACTTCTACTCACATTCCTCTGGCTCAGGCTTATAGCACATTAAGCTACATAGAAGACTGGAACATCTAGTCTGTAACTCTGTGGCCATGGGACTACCTAAAAATTCAGGAGGCCTGAACAGGGTGTAGCTCACTAGTAGAGTGCCTGCATAGCATTTGTGAGGACATGGGTTCAATCCACAGCCCCATTTTTTTGTTTTTGTTTTTATTTTTAAAGTGCTGTTAAAAGAATTAAAAGGAATATATATTATGTGTGTATGTTGGGGAGATGTCACTAGATTATTTATTACTTAGGTGGATTCCTAGTACTAACCCCAGTACTGGGGGTGGGTGGGAATGCCATTTTTATGTAAATTAAACACTTTATTTTTTTTTCCGTTTTCTTTTTTGGCAGTAGTGGAGATGGAACCCTAGGCCTTGCACATGCTAGGCAAGTGTTGTGCCACTGAGTTACATCCCTAACCCTTTTTAAAATTTTTATTTTTAGACAGGTTCTCCCTAAGCTACCCAGGCTGGCCTCCCAAGCAGCTGGGATTACAGGTATGCACTACAACAGTAACATTTTTAAAGATTTCTGGAAAGAAATGTCTGAGACAACTTTTATTTTAGTATTTGAGTAATTGGAATCAATGAGAAAATGTACTGGCATGTAATAAACTTTAAACTTAACCCTTTTATGTTTTTAGGTTTTAC
The DNA here is from genome assembly GCA_028644305.1 of Xerus rutilus. NCBI lineage: Eukaryota > Metazoa > Chordata > Mammalia > Rodentia > Sciuridae > Xerus > Xerus rutilus. Next base: position 98,368,874 of record CM053403.1, read on the forward strand.
ACATCTGAAAGTAGAACTCTTGGGGGCTCTGTTGGCCAATCCAATGGCATCCTCTACTACCATGCCTGTAGGATTTCACTATGAAACAAAGTATGTTGTTCTCTGCTACCTGGGACTCCCTCAGGAGAAGCTTCAAGAGCAAAATCTTCTCTCATCCCAAGGTATTATCTTTGGCTTTTTGTGGTTATATTAAATCATAATAAGGATTTCATGTATAGAAATATTTTTGTAACTAGCTGGACGCGGTGGCACACGCCCTAATCCCAGCACTTTGGGAGGCTGAGACAGGAGAATCGTGAGTTAAAAGCCACCTCAGCAACAGCAAGGCACTAAGCAACTCAGTGAGACCCTGTCTCTACATAAAATACAAAATAGGGCTGGGGACGTGGCTCAGTTTGAGTGCCTCTGAGTTCATTTCCTGGTACAAAAAAAAGAAAGAAAGAAAGAAATATTTATAGCTAAATTATTTATGTGTATGATTATAAGATTAAGTGATACAAATATGAAGAATAATTCTTGGCAGATACAGAAAGATTGTAAAAGGATTATGGTGGCCACAGGGGTTTGAGAGGCTCAAGTAAGAGCAAAGGCAAAGAGTAAATACAATGGCAAGAGTCATAGCTGGAGGTCAGATAATATCATGAATCAGCCAAAGAACTTGTTCATGGTGCAGAGATGTTAAAGTACAGAACTTATTGTAGGCCAGGGTCTAGATAGACAACTGTCTCAGAGTGTCAGTTTGAAATGGACCAGGCATCGTTGTCATGGGCAGGAGAAACCATGCTGAGCTGAAGCCTGGGGACAAAGTATTGGAGGCTCATTGATGTGACAGTTTTCCTGGGCAGGGATCATGATGAGTGACCAGGTGACAGGGTCAGTGTGCCATCATGTCCAGTCTTGTCTCCTTTAATGGTCTTAGGTGAGTGGTTTGCTTCTTTTGGTGGTCTGATATGTTTGATAAGCTCATGGTTCTAGTTTTTCTGACATAGTATTGATATGCCTGTGCATTCATGTACTTCTAATTTAATTCAATAACTTCACAGGTGATCATTTTTGGTACTAGGGATTGAACTCAGGGGTACTCGACCACTGAGCCACATCTCCAGCCCTATTTGTGTTTTATGTAGAGATAGGGTCTCAATGAGTTGCTTAGTGCCTCACCATTGCTGAGGCTGACTTTGAACGCACAGTTGTCCTATCTCAGCCTCCCAGAGTGCTGGGATTACAGGAAAGTGCCACCACACCTGGCTAATAGGTGATCATTTTTATTACCATGATTAATTTATTAGTTTGTGCCTCATGATTGTGCTAGGCAGATGATGATTGTATACTTATACAAAAGAAGTGGAGAGACATTTTACCTCAATACTTATGCTCAAAATGGAATAACTCAGGATTAGGCACAACCTGAAAACTGTTGTATTCACCATGCAGTAAGTCAGAGTAGGGCACAGCCTGCTGTCTACAGTTATGAGAGTGAATTTGTTATAAAAGCAGAAATGGGCTAAGACAGAAAATTCAGTCTGTTTACAGAAAAACTACAATGGTTCAATTAATTTAGCATATCACTTAAGTAGAAGTCAGTGAAGAGGCTTTTACTATATTGCTTTGTTTTCCTTTTAAGAATTTAAAAAATATGCTGTGTGTAGTAGTACACACTTGTAATCCCTACTACTTAAAAGTCTATAATAAGAGGATTGCAAGTTCAAGCCAGCCTGGGAAACTTCATGAGACTCTGTGTGAAGATAAATAATTTTAGGGGCCTAGGAATGTAGCTCAGCAGTAGAGTACTTGCTTAGAATGTATAAGGTCCTGGTACCTCCTCTCAATTTGGTTTTTTTTTTGGTAATCAAAGGAAGAAAAGTCTACTAAACACCACACACATACACATACACACACAAAAGTTAAGTTCAAAAATCTTCCAGAAAGAAAAGAAGGGCAGCATATTCACACCAGCAAAACTGTAGCCAAAACAGTAGAGTGCAATGTCTTCATAGTCTTTAAAGAAAGTTATTTTGAAATAGTTTTATGTATCTAGTCTAGATAACAGTTAACTTAAGGGCAAAATAAAGACATTTTCTGCATGTAGGAAACAAACAAACAAACATAGTTAAAACTTGTGAAGGGCTGAGGTTGTAGCTCAATGGCAGAGTGCTTGCCTAAATAAAATAAAGGTATTGTGTTCATCTACAACTAAAAAGATTTTAAAAAACACTTGTGAAAATACTGGATCCCATTTTTATACCATACATTTAGACCCAGTAGGCATCTTCAATGTTAGATTCATACAAAGGCTAACTGAGTTCTTGCCTTAATAGTGGTTAGCATGCCTCTGGTTGTGATTGTGTCTATACAGCATTTTGATTTGATAGTAAAGATTCTGGGAATTAATTTTTTGAAGCATGTGGTTTTTTTTAATCTTTTTTGTAGTCAGATTTTATTGCATGTAATGACTTTTAAAAAAAAATCTTTATTTTGTTTGTTTATTTTTATGTGGTGCTGAGGATCGAACCTAGTGCCTCACACGTGCGAGGTAAGTGCTCTACCACTGAGCTACAACCCCGGCCTGAAGCATGTGGTTTTTTGTTTTTTTTTTTTGAACTTTTTTTTTTTTTTTTTAGTTGTAGATGAACACAATGTCTTTATTTTATTGCGTATGTGGTGCTGAGGATCGAACCCAGGGCCTCACGCATGCGAGGCAAGCGCTCTACCACTGAGCCACAATCCCAGCCCAGCATGTGGTTTTAATAGCTCAGCCTCCTGTAACTCCACAGTGCCAAAATTAGATATCAAGACTCAGTGGAAGCCGGGCGTGGTGGCGCAAGCCTGTAATCCCAGCACTTAGGGAGGCTGAGACAGGAGAATCACGAGTTCAAAGCCAGCCTCAGCAATGGCAATCCTTAGCACCACATAAAAATAAATAAATAAAATAAAGACATTGTGTCTATCTACAATTAAAAAAATGTTTAAAAAAAAAAAGACTCAGTGGAGGGGCTGGGGATATAGCTTAATTGGTAGGGTGCTTGCCTATATGCACAAAGCTCTGGGTTTGATCATCCCCAGCACCACAAAAAAAAAAAAAAGATTCAGTGGATTAGACCAAGGAAAGTTATATATTCTGCCTTTGGCCTTCTAAATTCATGTCCTTGCATGCAGAATAGATTCATTTCATCCCAGTATTCTCCACAATGTTAACTCATTTCAGTATCAACTCAAAAGTCCAAATTCAGTGTCTCATCTAAATAATTCAGCTTAAGTGAAACTCAAGGTGTAGGTCATCTTGTGACAAATTCCTCTCCAGTTTTGAACCTATGAAACCAAAAGAGTTATGTGCTTCTAAATATAATGGTATGACAGACACAGGATAGGCATTCCCATTCCAAAAGGAGGAAGAAAGCAGTGATAAGGACCTAAGCAAGCCTAAAACCCAACAGGTCAAATTCCAGTAGAATTTTAAACTCAAGTTCCAACAAGTTATAATCCATTAGTATTCCTTAATTCTTGAGAATAATCCTCTTGATACTCTCTTCTCCAAGTCAACTGGGGCAGAGATCATGCCTTTTGAACATAGTCTAGCTGGGGTCTTAGCTTTACAACCAACTAGGACAGAGGTTCCAATTTTCCTGACCCACTAGGATGGTAGGTCCTGCCCCTGTAGCTTTGCCAAGCTCCCAGGGCCTCCAGTGGCTCTAATGCTTATAGCTTTGGGTGATCCTATCCTTGTGGTGGTTGTGTGTCTCTTCCCTCTGCCTAGGGCCCATGGGCTGGGTTCCTGAACACACAATTCTGCCAGGAGGCCCTGTCCTTTTAAATCTATGTAGAAGCAACCATTCCTGTATAGATTTGCAGAGTACCACAACATGGCTTGCTGGAACTGTACCCAGGTTGACTGATGCTCATTCAGGAGCAGAACCTGCAAAATGAAGAGCACTGAGCTGGGATGAGGTCCCAGAGGCCCCTCTTTGAAACTGCTGTGTCCCCAGGGCCCTTGAACTCCAGGACTGTGATGAGAAAGAGTAACCTTTTTTTTTTTTTTTTTTTTGGTACTGGGGATTGAACTCAGGGGCACTCGACTACTGAGCCACATCCGCAGCCCTATTTTGTGTTTTATGTAGAGACAGGGTCTCACTGAGTTGCTTAGCACCTCGCCATTGCTGAGGCTGGCTTTGAACTCGGGATTCTCCTGTCTCAGCCTCCCTAAGTGCTGGGATTACAAGCGTGAGCCACCGCGCCCGGCTAAGAGTAACCTTAATACATCTGAATTGCCTTTGGAGTTATTCTTCCATTGTCTTGGAAAATAGTGCCTTGATTCTGTTGAGATGGTTTATCCATACGTCTTCTTATCAAATGGTTTCTGGCCACAACTTTAATGTTCTTTCCAAACAAACTTTCTCATTTTTTTTTTCAATATGGATAGGCTGAGGATTTCCCAAATCTTCACATTCTGCTTCCCGTTTGATGAATAATTCTATCTATTGTTCCAATTTCAGTATAAATGTTGCAAAAGCAAGTGCTGCAATTCCATCTTTTTAAATCATTTCTCTCTCCTTGCATTTTACTATAAGCAGTTAAGAAGAACCATAAGCTGGGTGCGGTGGCACAAGCCTGTAATCCCAGCACTTAGGGAGGCTGAGACAGGAGAATTGCAAGTTCAAAGCCAGCCTCAGCAATGGTGAGGTGCTAAGCAACTCAGTGAGACCCTGTCTCTACATAAAACACAAAATAGGGCTGGGGATGTGGCTCAGTGGTCGAGTGCCCCTGAGTTCAATCTCCAGTACCAAAAAAAAAAAGAAGAAGAAGAAGAAGAACCAGGCCACTCCTCCTATCCATGGAGGAGGCGGAGGGAAGGTACTGGAGTTTACCCCAGGGAGAATTTACCATTGAGCTACATCCCCAACCCTTTTCATTTTTTTATTTTAGGGTCTCACTAAGTTGTTTAAGGCCTCACTAAATTGCCGAGGCTAACTTTGAACTCACGATCCTCCTGCCTCAGCATCCTAAGCTGCTAGGATTATAGGCATGTGCCACCGTGCCCAGCTTGATACCAGTTTTCTGATTTAGTACACTCAGTCTACTATAACCATCGACAGTGTGGCTTATAAATAACAGAGGTTGATTTCTCATAGTTATGGAGCCTGGGAAGTCCAAGATCCAAGTGTTGGCACATTTGGTGTCTTGAGTGAGGACCTACTTCCTGGTTTATAAATAGCTGCCTTTTTCTTTTTTGCCATAACTTCACATGGTGAAATGGAAGAAGCAACTCTCTGGGACCTCTTTTATAAGGGCATTAAACCCGTTGAAGAGGGCTTTGTGGTCATATGCTACTCACTTCCCAGAGGCTCCACCTTCCAGTACTATTACATTAGATATTAGGTTTCAACATGTGAATTTTGGGAGGACACAAATATTCAGTCCATTGCACTTAGCAAGGACATGCAGATATCTTTGAGTTTCATGTAGACTACCTCCCCCAACAAGCAACCCTTAAAGATTAGATGCAGTGAAGTTCATAGAAACCCATTCAGTTTGTTTCATACAACACTTGATTAGGGTTATTATCAACAGATTTCCATTGTAGGATGTAGCTATTGTTCAGTGTTGCTCTCAGCCATCCCCTTGAAAGCCCCACACTCAGCCAAGTAAATACGTTGAGGACATTGATAGATCTTATTTAAGAAAAGCACACACATATAATCCCAGCGACTTGGGAAGCTGTGGCAGGAGGAGGATCACAAGTTCAAGGCTAGCCTCAGAAACTTAGGCCCTAAGCAACTTAGTGAGACCCTGTCTCAGGATAAAAGGGGAGGGGGCTGGGAAATGTAGTTCAGTAGTTAAGCAACCTGGGTTTAATCCCCAGTATCAAAAAAAGAAGACAATGAAGACGTAGAAGAAAGAAGAACAACCACTGTGCTTCTTGTCTTTAGCATCTATCAATTGTTCCTCTGGATCAGTACTGTCAATCCAAAGTCAGTAGGATATATTGGAAACCATACATACTCCTCCCTCTTGAGCCAGGTTGTAATTAGAGGGCAGTCTATTATCTATTACTGTCCATGAAAGGGCTGTCAGACTTATCTTCTAGGGCTAGTGCCATCACATTGATTTGTAAGGATGGGTTCATGACTGTCATCTCTGGGATATGAACTTAAATATCAGGGAACAGTACTTGCACTACAGTATGATCCAGGAGTCAGTATATCCCTAAGTATGACTTCTTTCTTAACCTGAGGACTTAACAAGGAGGACACAGTCCAAGATATATGTCATTGATTTTTTCTTAGGAATATTATCCTGGAGAGGGTTGGCAGATAGTAATAGGCCTTGTAACTTTACATTATGTTCATTAACAGTATTTTCAAGTGTACATGGAGTTAATTTCCAGAAGTATTGTTTGATAATAGTAGTTGAGGGTGGTTTGTCCTGTTCAGAAAAATTTTGTTCTCATATTTTAGCTCAAAAATTTCAGTAGGTAATAGGGCTATAGCTTAGTAGTAGAGAGCATGTTTAGCAGTTGTGAGGCCTTGGTTTGATCCCCAGCCTTAAAAACAAACTTAAAAAAAAATTGCAATAAAATGTTGAACTGCAGTGTGGTAGGGTGTGTCAGGATATCCAGCTTCTATTTCTGACAAAATTTAAATCTGTATGAACTTTTGAAGTTCACTGTTAAAAATCACTAATGGGCCATGCAGGTAGCTCATGCCTTTAATCCCAGCAGTTTGGGAGACTGAGGCAGGAGGATCACAAGTTCACAGCCAGCCTCAGCAACTTAGTGAGGCCCTGGGCAATGCAGCGAGACCCTGTCTCTAAATAAAATATAAAAAGAATGGGGATGTGGCTCAGTGGTTAAGCACTCTTGGTACCAAAAAAAAAAAAAAAATCATTAACATTTTCCCCATTGTATCTGCTGATGAAAAACACAAAGAATAAACATAGTTTTAAACACCTTACATTTTCACAATATTTGTAAATTTGTCCAGTTAATAAGCCTTTCTCTGCTTCACACATATTTTTGCTACCATCCATCTTTGCAGATTCCAATTTGGATTGTAGTGAATTAGTGTTTCCCTAATGCCTTTGAAAATATTTTCACCTGTAATTATTCTGTACTCACTGTACCCATTCTTCAGTGACTTCAAATTTGGCTTTGTCTTCTTGAATCAACAACAGCTGAGGAGCAAGTAGACGCCTCTCAGTACATCAAGAACCAAGGAAAACCATTCAATACTATTTGCTTTGTATTTCAGTTGACAATTGATTTTGTTCCCAGCATCCTCAACACATCGAGCAACTGTTATCTCCAGAAGTGTAGTAATCTTAAACATTCATTTATTTACTTAATAGGCTTTACTTTTTAGAGCAGTTTTAGGTTTATAGCAAAATTGAGTTTAAGGTACATTTCCCAATATTCCAATATAGGTATATGGGACTGTTTCCTCACCTCCATCTCCCTCCCTCCCTCTCTCTCTCTCTCTCTCTCTCTATCTCTCTCTCTTTGGTACCAGGTACTGAACCCAGGGGCACTTAACCACTGAGCCACATCCCCGGGCCTTTAATTTTTTTTTTTTTAAATTTTGAGACAGGGTCTTTCTAAGTAGCTCAAGGTCCTATATTCCTATATTCTCTGCACTCACACATACATAACTTCCTCTTTTATCAATATCTTCCTCCAGAGTGCTGCATTTGTTACAGTTGATGAACCTACATTTATACATCATTATCATCCAGTCACCTGCTGAAGGACACCTTGGTTGCTTCCAGATTTTAGCAGTTAGGAATAAAGCTACATCTATGTGCAAATCTTTGTGTAGGTGTAAGTTTTCAACTTCTTTGGATATATACAAAGTTGTAAACTTACTGGATCATACGGTAAGGATATGATTAGTTTTGTCAGAACCAAGAATATTTTGTATTCTCACCTAGTTAATCATCTTTGATAATGTCAGTGTTCTTTTTTTTTCTTTTCACTGTACTAAGGATTGAAGCAAGGGCCTCATGCATGTACTTTATCACTGAGCTACGTTTCTAGTCCTTTTTATTTTGAGACAGGGTCTCATGAAGTTACCCAGACTGGCCTCAAACTTACCATCTTCCTGCTTCAACCTCTTGAGTAGGTTGAGATTACAGATGGGCCCAGCTAGTATTCTGAATTTTAGTATTCTGGCCACCATGCCCAGCTACTATTCTGAATTTTGACCATTCTCATAGGCATGCAGTGTTTGATTTGCATTTTTCCAATGACACATGATATAAAGTATCTTTTCTTTGTTTACTTGCCATCTATATAGCTTTGGTGAATTTACATCCTTCACAGAAATTAAACTCTTTGTCTCTTTTTTTTTTTTTTTTTTGGTACCAGGATTGAACTCAGGGGCACTCGGCCACTGAGCCACATCCCCAGCCCTGTTTTGTGTTTTATTTAGAGACAGGGTCTCACTGAGTTGCTTAGTGCCTCACTTTTGCTGAGGCTGGCTTTGAACTTGCCACTTCAGCCTCCCAAGCCGCTGGGATTACAGGTGTGTGCCACTGTGACTGGATGGCTCATTTTTAAAATTAGGTTATTATTATTGAGTTTTGAGAGTTCTTTATATATTTTTGATGAGATGTGTCTGTTGCAAATATTATTTTTCCTGTCTCTGACTTGTCTTTTCATTCTTTTGATAGTCTTTCACAGAGCAGAAAATGTAATTTTAATGAAATTCAGTTTATCAGATCTTTCCTTCATGCGTCATGCTTTTGTTTTGTATCTAAAAACTCATTGTCAAGTCCTTGATCATCTTATTTTCTCCTATATTATTTTCGAGGAGTTTTATTTGTAAGTTTTGCATTATATATTTGAGTCTGACATCTACTCTGAGTTAATGTTTTGTTCATTTTTGTACTGGTGATTTAACCTAGGGATGTTTTACCACTGAGTCACATCCCCAGCCCTTTTCTATTTTTTTATTTTGAGACAGGGTACACTAAGTTGCTTAGGGCCTTGCAAAGTTGCTGAGGCTATACTTGAACTTGTGATCCTCCTGCTTCAGCCTCCCAAGTTGCTGGGATTACAGGCATGTGCCACTCTCTTGAATTTTTGTGAAGGGTGTAAGATCTGTGTCTAGATTCCTGTCTTTACGTGTGGATTTCTAGTTGTTCTAGTACCACCTGTTAAGACTCTTTTCTCCATTGCTCTTTAGTCAAAGATCAGTTGACTTGATTGATTGACTGCAGTGCTGGGGAGTCAAACCTAGGGCATCACACGTGCGAGGCAGTACATGTCCAGCCTCATTGCCTATATTTATATGGGTCTGTGTATGGGCTCTGTGTTCTGTTCCATTGATATATTTGCCTAATCTTTCACCAATACCATCCTGTCTTAATTACTGTAGCTTTATAGCAAGGCTTGAAGTCTGGTAATGTCAGTCCTCTTCTCCAACTTTGTTCTTTTTTTTTTTGGGGGGGGGGTACTGGGGATTGAACTCAGGGGCACTCGACCACTGAGCCACATACCCAGCCCTATTTTGTGTTTTATTTAGAGACAGAGTCTCACTAAGTTGCTGAGGGCCTAAGTTGCCAAGGCTGGACTTCAGCTTGTAATCCTCCTGTCTCAGCCTCCCAAGTCACTGATACAATAGGAGCAAGCACCACGCCTGTCATGTGATTTTCCTTTTAGCCTGTTGGTGGGTGGATTACATGAATTAATTAATTTTTTTAAAGTATTTTTTTAGTTGTACATGGACACAATGTCTTTATTTTATTGCTTTGTATGTGGTGCTGAGGATCGAACCCAGGGCCTCATGCATGCAAGGCAAGTGCTCTACCACTGAGCTATAATCCCAGCCCTGAATTAATTAATTTTTGAATGTTGAACTGGCCTTGTATACCTGGGATAAATTCCACTTAATGATTCTTTTTTATACATAATTGGACTGAATTTCCTAATGTTCTGTTGAGGATTTTTTGCATCTTGAGTTCATGAAAAATATTGGTCTGGAGCTTTCTTTTGTACAGCCATTGGTTTTGGTATTTGGGTAATGCTGGCCTCATAAAACAAATTAGGACATATTTCCTCTGCTCTGCCTTCTGAAAGAGATTGTAGAGAAGAGTATAATTTCTTCCATAAATATTTGGTAGAACTCACTGGTAAACCCATCTGGGCCAGGTGCTTTCTGTTTGGGAAGGTTATTAACTAGTGATTTCATTTCTTTAATAAATACAGGTCTACTTAGATTGTCTATTTCTTTGTATGTTTTGGTAGATTTTGTTCTTCAAGGAAATGGATCTATTTCATTTAGATTATCAAATTTGTGGGCATAGAGTTGTTCCTCTTTTTTAAATTGATGAGATTTGTTGTGACATCTTTTTAAAAAAATTTTTTTTTAGTTATACATGGACACAATACCTTTATTTTATTTATTTTTATGTAGTGCTGTGGATCAAGCCCAGTGCCTCACACATGCAAGGTAAACATTCTACCATTAATCTACAACCCCAGCCCCTCTTTCTTTTTTTATTGATCTTTTTAATGAACCGGGTTTTGTTTTCATTGATTTTTCTGTGCTGATTTTCTATTCACAATGTAATGATTCTTTCTCCTATTTTTACTTTTTATTCAGCTCATGTTGGATTTGCTCTTCTTTTTTAGTATCCTAAGGTGAAAACTTAGATAACTGATTTGAGGTATTTCTTCTTCTCTGATACATGCAGTTAATACTACAAATTTCCCTTTATGTTCTGCCTGTGCTGCATCCCACAAATTTTGATAGACTTTTTATTTTCATTCAGTTAAAGATATTTTTTTACTTGAGATTTTTCTTTGGCCTCTGTGTTGCTCAGAAGTGAGTTGATTAATATCCAAGTATTTAGGGGAATTTTTTTTCTAGCAATCTTCCTGTTATTGATATCTAGTTTAATTCTTTTGTGGCCCAAGGGAATCTAATATGATGTAATTAACTCAACATCAGCACATGATTTTCCTTGCATAACTAACAACTGAGCCACTTTGAAATTTAACTTTGGTTTTGATCTTATTCTTCCTCCCCTTTTTTTAAAAAAATGAAGAATCGCTGCTTTGATACACTGATATCAACAATTTATTTTAAATATTCTAATTTTTATGGTTGTTCATGTCCTGTGAGTTTTATGATTGTTGATTTCCTATGAGTTAGGAATGTTTTGATGAGTGCTTATTTTCTGGTAATATCAATGTTTGTATTCCGTTCTTTCAGTAAACATGATACTTTGCCATCTAATCTGATAACAGAATAATCTACATTCTACTGTGCCTTAAAGGCAAGAATTTAAAGTCCATTTTTCTCTTTTCTTATCTTGACACAGTGTTGTGCACAGGTGAAATAAATGGAAAAGTTGTGGTATGGTAGTCTGCATGGCAACTGAAATGCTGCATAGTAATAACTATGTCACTTTAATTTGTGGTGGGCTAAGCAGCAGTATGCTATGAGAGCACCATGGACTGTCTGTGTTGCAGCTGCCCATCTCTGCTAGCACAAAAATAGCCATAGGCAGCACATGAATAAGCATGACTGTGTTCCTATTAGCTTTTATTTGTGGTCTCTCAATTTCCTGTTTTTGTATTTGTTTTGTGGTTTTTTTGGTGGCTTTGGGACTGAACTCAGGGCAAGCATTCCACCACTGAGTTATACCCGTGCCTGTCTAATTTTTTATGTTAGGAAATATGATTTTTATTTGTTTTCCAGCCATTAGAAATGTTAAAACCATTCTTAGCTGATGGACTGCACAAAAACATCAAACAGGCCAGTTTGGGCCCAACCATTGTAGTTTGCTGATCCCTGATACATCAGTGTAGGGAACACTTTATTTCACATTATTTTTAAGGAGCTTGTTCATTTCTACACAAAACTGAATGGTATTTCTTTAATAGTAAGCCCAAATTGGTCTTCTTTTCATTCCCATTCATCAGTCGTTTTTTAAATTAAAACCTTTTTTATTATACATGTAATATTGGAAGGTTTTTTTTGTATGTTTGTTTGTTTTTGATATTGGGGATTGAACTCAGGGGTGCTGGACCACTAAGCCACATTCCTAGCCCTACTTTGTATTTTATTTAGAGACAAGGTCTCACTGAGTTGCTTAGTGCCTTGCTTTTGCTGAGGCTGGCTTTGAACTTGGGATCCTCCTGCCTCAGGATTACAGGTATGCATCACCATATTTTGAAATGTTAACATTTTCATAATTGTTTTTAAATTTTTATATATAAATCTAAATTTGTGCCTTATAAAAATGAGATAAGTGCTGTTTTGCAACATTTAAAAAATATATTTGAACATGTGTTTCTGTCAATAAGTGACTACATTGTTTTTAATGTTGACATGCCTTTTATTGTATGGAAATAGCACCATTTATTACTTATGGAAGTATGACAGTTTATTTAATTTCTCTACTGAAGGACATTTAGGATATTCACTAATATCTACTGGTAAAAGGTAGTCATCAGTTGGGAGGCTGAAACAGGAGAATCGTGAGTTCAAAGCCAGCCTTAGCAACGGCAAGACACTAAGCAACTTAGTGAGACCCTGTCTCTAAATAAAACACACAATAGGGCTGGGGATGTGGCTCAGTGGTTGAGTACCCCTGAGTTCAATCCTCGGTACCCCCTTCCCCCCCCAAAAAAGATAGTCATCAGCTTTTTTTACAGAATGAACACAGCAGTCCTTTAATGACTTTCAGACTTCTAAGCTTTACTTTCCTAGTGTCAATTTTATTTATCTTTTTTTGTTTGTTTTGTGGTGCTGGGGATTGATCCCAGGGCCTTGTGCATGCAAGGCAAGCACTCTAAACTGAACTATATCCCCAGCCCTTTATTTAGCTTTCTAAAACCTTCCCCTGACCATTGTAGCCTAAGTGGCCTAGAAAAATCACTATTTATTAGAACCTCACACAGTGATGCTGATGTTTGGTATCTATACTCTTCTGTATTGCAGTAATGTGACAATATTTGAAATGTGAGGAGTGCTACATGAAAACTTAAAATTATGTAATTTTTATTTAAACTTTAAAAACCATATGTGGCCCCTATCTACAATATTAGACAACATAGCCACACCTTTTTTTGTTTTTGTTTAAAAAAAAACAGTCTATGTTGCCAAGGTTGGCCTGAAACTTGAGATCCTCCTGCCTCAGCCTGAGGGTGGCAGCTGGGTTTGTAGATGTGTGTTCCACTGCACTTGGCTTCAGCTCCTATTTTTACAGTAATTTGTTAATGATAGCTCTGTTATCCAGGCTTAAAACAGAAGCCATCCTTTAGTGGTTATGCTTTGTGGCCTCTGTTATGGTTTGGATCTAGAAATGTCCCCCAGAAAAGCTCATTTTTTGCAAGTATTATCCTCAGTGCAATGCAGAAATATTCAGAGGCAAAATCAATAGATTGAGATCCCAGCAGCTTGGGAGGCTGAGGCAGGAGGATTGCAAGTTCTGAGCAACTTAGCGAGGCCCTAAGCAACTTGGCAAGACCCTGCCCCCCCGCCCCCCCTCCCCCAAAATGGAGGGCTGGGATTGTGGCTCAGTTTAGAGCACTTGCCTAGCATGAGTGAGGCACTGGGTTCAGTCCTCAGCAACACATTAAAATAAATAAATAAGCCAGGTGCTTATTGCACACTCCTGCAATCCCAGAACTTTGGGAGGCTGAGACAGGAGAATCTCAAGTTAAAAGCCAACCTCAGCAATGGTGAAGTGCTAAGCAACTCAGTGAGACCTTGTCTTTAAATAAAACACAAAATAGGGCTGAGGATGTGGCTCAGTGGTCAAATACCCCTGAGTTCAATCCCTGGTACCAAAAAATAAATAAATATAAATGAACAAACAAATAAATAAAGGTATTTTGTTCATCTACAACTAAAAAATATTTTAAAAACAAAATTTTTTAAAGGACTGGGGAGGTGGCTCAGTGGTTAAGTGCCCTTGAATTCAATCCCCAGCACACACACCTCCCAAAAAATAGATTATGAGAGCAATCACCTACCTCATCAGTTGATTAATTCATTGATGGATTAATAATTTGAATGGACTACTGGATGATAATTGTAGGCAGGTCAGACATGGCTGGAATAAGTAAGTCACTGAGGGCATACCCTTGGACTATATCTTGTCCCTGGTTTCTTTTGCACACTACCCCTCCCTTCACCTCCTTTTTTTGCTTTCTGGCTGCCATGAACTGTGCAGCTTTCCTCCACTATACCCTTCTGCCATGATGTTCTGCCTCACCCTCAGACCTAGAACAATGGAGTTGGCTGACCATGGACTGAGATCTCTGAAACTGAACCCCAAATAAACTTTCTTTCTCAAAGTTGTTCTTGTCATGTATTTTGGTCATAGAGAAGAAATGTTGACTAACACCCTCTTTCTTTGGCAACTCTTACCAACTGTCTCAGTTTTGTTACGGTTCTCTCATCATTCTTGTGGGATCTGCCTCAAAATTAAATGATCGACATGTTTCCTGATTTTTCTCCTTCATTTATGTCTTCTCCATCATATATTTTGCATAGTACAGTCAGATTGGTCTTATTAATATTGCCTATCTCATCAAGAAGCCACAGTTGCTCCCTTTTTCCTAAGGCTGCTGTAAAAAAGTCTCCTTGGTTTCCATTATATGATCCCATTATCTTTTGTGTTTCACATCTTTTACTGAATTGTTCTTTAAATAAGCCTTGTTTACTCCTGATTTTTTTTTTTCCACTGAAGCTGAGCTGCTCTAGATTGGTAAATTTCAGTGATAGTAAATACTAATGCTTATTCAAGTTTAATTCTTCTCTTCTTTCTGGGTCCATAAGAAATTATGTTTAAGCAGGGCCACGTGACTGGTCCCACCAATATAATAAGAATAGAAGTGGGGGCTGGAATTGTAGCTCAGTGGTAGAGCACTTGCCTTGCATGCGTGAGGCCCTGGGTTCGATCCTCAGCACCACATACAAAGCAATAAAATAAAGACATGTGTCCATCTACAACTAAAAAAAATTTAAAAAAAAAGAATAGAAGTGATTTATGTCACTTACTAGGCTCTGACACTTAAAAGTCAGTATTTCCTCTTCTTTTTCCCTTACCTTGAGATATGTGAGAGGGGAAAATATGTTCCTAATGATGTAATTCATATGGCAGAACCACCATCAAACTGGTTTCTGAGTGACTATGTGGAGCAGTCTCCCTGCCTTCCAGTTCCCCAGGTTAGAGATGTAGGAGAAAAGGACCTTTTAGTTAGTGACTAAAATTGCTGAGTGTAGCACCCTTATTTTGGGCCTAATTGCTGTCCAAAGTCTGCATTTCTTAAACCTGTTGCGTTGGGGTTTAAGGTTTAACATGAATTTTGGAAAAGACACATTCAGACTGTAGCACTCTTATACAAATAGAGTCAACAAATGTCCAGTTTGTCTAGGATAAGAAAAATTGGAGAAATCCTGGGCAAACATAGACAAGTTGCTTGCCCTCATAAATACTTACTAATTCACCTACCTAAATTATTATTTGTTATTTCTCATTTGTAACAGACTCCATACTCCACAAAAACTAGTCCTTTTCAATCCATCAATGAACCTGTATTTTATCACCTTTTTTCCTGCCAGCACATAAAATTTTTTCCATCCAAATGTAGGTGATTTTAAAATCTGTTTTGTTTTGTTTTGTTTGGTACTGGGGATTGAACTCAGGGGTACTCAACCACTGAGCCCCATCCCTGTTTTGTGTTTTATTTAGAGACAGGGTCTCACTGAGTTGCTTAGCGCCTCACCATTGCTGAGGCTGGCTTTGAACTCACCATTTTCCTGTCTCAGCCTCCCAAAGTGCTGGGATTACAGGCATGTGCCATCACACCCGGCTTGGTTGTTATTCTTCACATTGTTTTCCTTGTAAGCCCAAGTACAAAGTAATTATATATATTATATATATACACATATGAGAAATATATATGAACACAATCATTTGTAGGCTAACTTCTTTTTTTTTTTTTAAATATTTTTTAGTTGTAGATGGACACAATGTCTTTATTTTATTGCTTTGTATGTGGTGCTGAGGATCGAACTCAGGGCCTCATGCATGCAAGGCAAGCGCTCTACCGCTGAGCTACAATCCCAGCCCTGTAGGCTAACTTCTTAATGGGAAAATATTGGTTTCTTATTGCTGTCTTTGCTGTTTGGTTACACTCTTTGTTCTCTAAAATGTAAGATAGAACTACACTTGCCTTGCTTTTATAAATAGGATCTGCTGTAGTGCTCATTGGTGTAATGTGGGGAAGGTCTGGTTTCAAGTTCATTAAACAGTGAGTGTGAGAAATAGCTCAGTGAGGTGGTGCTATTCATGACTCAGAATCTGTCATATTACATAGCCTTCATTATTTCCTAAGTGAATCATGTTTTGGGTACAGATTTTCCATAGTTAACTCTTACATAGTTCATCAGAACTAGTTTTCTATAGTATGCTAGTTTGTGTTGCATACAGTCAACCCTATTCTAGATTATATATTCTGATTAGTAAAAGTCCTGATTTGCATATTTTTTGCCAAATGATAAGTTTTGTTATAATCAAGTTAGCATATATTAACATGAAGCCCCTTGATTCTGTGGTACTTAGTATGAATTTGTGTGTATGTGTCTGTGTGAGAGAGAGAGAGAGAGATACTAAACCCAGGGATTGAACCCAGGGCTCTGCACATGCTGGGCAAACCCTTTACCACTGATCTACACCCCCAGCTCTCTTTCATTTAATTTTTTTTGGTACCAGGAATTGAACCTAGGGGCACTTAAGCACTGAGCCACATCTCCAGTCCTTTTTATATTTTATTTAGAGGCAAAGTCTTGCTTAGTTGCTTTGGGCCTCACTAAGTTGCTGAAGCTTGCTTTGAACTCATGATCCTCCTGCCTCAGCCTCCTGAGCCACTGGTATTACAGGCATGCACTACTGGGCGCAGCTGTGGTAGCTCATTTATTTTTATTACTAAATGATATTCCATTGTGTGGACATTACATGGTTTGTTTGTTCATTCATCTTTGGAAGAATATCAGTTGCTTCCAAGTCTTGGCAGTCCTGAATAAAGCCAGTTCTGCGCAGATGAAGTTTCAATTCATTTGGTTAAATACCAAGGAGCATAGATTTGGATTATATGGTAAGAGTATGTGTAGTTTTGTAAGACATTGCTAAACTGTCTTCCAAAGTGTGCTTTCCCACCAGCAATATATAAGAGTTTCAGCTTCTCCATGTCTTTTTTTTTTTTTTTTTTTTTTAAAGTAGATGGACACAATGTCTTTATTTTATTGGTTTGTATGTGGTGCTGAGGATCGAACCCAGGGCCTCACACATGCGAGGCAAGCGCTCTACCGCTGAGCTACAATCCCAGCCCTCCATGTCTTTTTCATTATTTGTTACATTCATAATTTTGATTATAGCTATTCTAGTGAGTGTGCTGTGATCTCTGAACTTATCTCATTGTTGTTTTAATTTGCATTTTCCTAATGGCTAGTGATATTGAGCATCTTTTCCTGAACTTATTGACCATTTGTGTATCTTTAGAGAAATATCTGTTCTTATCCTTTTCCCATTTTTAGTTGGATTATTTATCTTTTTACTGAGTTGTAATAGTTGTTTATATATTGTGGGTACTAGACCCTTAACTGACATATGATTTCTGAATATTTTCTTCTGTTTTGCGATTTTTCACTTTCTTGGTGTATTATCCTTTGATAAACAAAATTTTTATTTTGATGGAAGTTCAGTTTATCTATGCTTTCTTTGATTTCTTGTGCTTTTGGTGTCTTATCTAAGAAAGTATTGCCTAGTCATTTTCCTTGTAAGAGTTTTATAGTTTTTGCTCTAAAATTTATTTCTCTTGGACATTCTGAATTAATTTTTGTCTATGTTGTAAAGTGTAGGAGTCCATATTAATTCTTTCATGAATATATTCATTTGTCCCAGCACCATTTGTTGAAAAGGTTATTCTTTGCCCTCTTGAATGGCCTTGGTACCCTTCTCAAAACTTAACTGACCATATATATTTATTTCTGACTTCTTAATTCAGTTCCATTGGTTTATATCCTGTTATTATGACACATTATCTTTTAAAAAATTTTTTTGTACTTGTAGATGGACAGAATGCCTTTATTTTATTTGTTTATTTTTATATGGTACTGAGGATTGAACCCAGTGCCTCATACATGCTAGCTAGGCGAGTGCTCTACCACTGAGCTACAGCTCTAGCCCATAACACACTATCTTTTTTTTTTTTTTTTTTGTAGTTGTAGATGAACAGCATGCCTTTATTTGTTTCATTGTTAGGTGGTGCTAAGATTCAAACCCAGTGCCTCTCACATGCTAGGCAAGCGCTCTACCACTGAGCTACAGCCCCAGCCCAACACACTATCTTGATCGTTATAGCTTTCTAGTAAGCTTTGAAACTGAGAAGTCCTCCAACCTTTTTCTTTTACAAGATTACTTTGGCTTTTATGTCTATTGCAATTTCATAAGAATTTTGGAATTGGCCTGTCCATTTCTGGGGGGAAAAGCTTCATTTTGATGGGTTTTCATTGAATTTGTAGATCAATTTTGGGAGATTGCCATATCAAAGGACCTTTTCAAAACACATTTATATAACACCATCATACATTGTGAGTCATAGTATTTCTGGAGATGGGTACTGCCTCATTCTTTTCTTAGCTTTTCTGTTAGGAACAGGAGACATTGATCCAGACCTTTTCATTGTTTTTTTTTTTTTAAATCTGGTTTTTTACTTGCTGGTCCAGTAAGGTATCATATGGGTTATTTGTTTTTGCTATTTAATAAATAATTGAACTATGTCATATGTATGTTTAAGTAGACATTTTAAATCTGATTGTATTTACTTGGGTTGTCTACAGTGTTATTTGCCAAAGCTAATTGTCTGAATACATATTAAAACAGAGATCATAGAGCACTAACCTAGACTCACAGAACTAGATACCCCATGCTGTGGCTTGGGGATGTATATTTAAATATGTTCTGTAGGTAACTTTTTTGTGTGTGCTAGAGATTGAATCTAGAGTTTGCACATGCTAGATAAGCACTATACCACTGTCTATATCCCTAGCCACCCTCGATCTTTTAAAAAATTGGTGATAGGGTCTTAAATTTGCCCAGGCTGGCCTTGAATTTGTGATCCTTCCTGCTCAATCTTCCAAGTAGCTGAGATTATAGGTATGCACTACCTTGCCCAGCCTTTAGCTAAATTTGATGTGCCCTAGTTTGAGGAACCATAGATTTAGAAAGTATTTTGCTTTGAGAGGTATAGCCCATTCAACTAGTCAAATTTGGTAATCTGATATTCACTTTGAAAGCTCCTCATGAATTTTAGGGCTGGAATATGATGATTGCTGACTCACCTGACTCTTCATTTGAAATCTCCGAGGCAGGTGGAATTTGTTGTGTTAACATCTGTTTATCTTTGAAATATTTTCCCCTGGGTTTATAGTGTAGGGTTTACGGTACATTGGCCCCACTGTGTAGTGCTATGCTTTAGAAAGTCTGAATGGAGAGGATTAATTAAATGAAAATCACTGAATTCTGTCAATGTCATGGGTTAGCTAAATAAATAGCCTTTTGTGTCCTAATAGGAGTAGACTCTTTCCGGTTTAGGCTTTCCACATGGTTTATTATCAAGTATGACAACTTGTCGTGTGTAATCAACATCACATTAGTCTCATGAGAATAGGCACTCTTTTAATCAGCTGCTTTCTTTAATCTAGTGAGGTGAGCCATAAGGTAACCAAGACATTACTGTAATTTTTTTTTGTGGGATAGTGGTGATATTGGTGGTGGTGCAGTAAATTGTGTGGTATGTGGGTGTTTGGGGTGTACAGATTGTCTAAAAAAGAGATAGGTGACAGATGGCAGATAAAGCATTCATGTGTTCCTTATTTGTCACAGTGCATCAAAAATAATACTCATATGTTCTAGGATTTAGTAATAATTTTGCTTACTAGAAGAGTTAGTTTCTAATCTTGTTTCACCATGATTTATTGGAGCCTGGGCAAATCATTTAAATTCCAAGTCCATATACTTCACATTATGAGGAGAATGGACTAGATCATCTTTACATACTGTAAGTCTAAATCCAGGGGCTGGGGTTGTAGCTCAGAGGTAGAGTGCTTGCCTAGCATGTATGAGGCACTGGGCTCAATTCTAAGCATTGCATATAAATAAATAAAATAAAAAATAAAAGATCTATCGACAACTAAAAAAAATTTTTTTTTAATTTAAATCTAAATCTAGCTAGGCACAGTGGTGCATGCCTCTAATCCCAGTGGCTGGGGGCAGGGGATTACATGCCTGTAATCCCAATGGCTGAGGCAGGAGGATCTCAGTAAAAGTGAGGTGCTAAGCAACTCAGTGAGACCCTGTCTCTAAATAAAATTTAAAAAATTGGGCTGGGGATGTGGCTCAGAAGTTGAGTGCCCCAGAGTTCAATCCCCAATACCCCCCTGCCAAATCTAAATCTAAAATTCTGATTTGGTCATTGTTTATAACTCTCATAAGATGGAGATAATAGTTGAGGTCTGACTCTTTCCTTTGTTCTCCCTGTTCTCTTTCATGATCCATCACCATAAATAGTCTATTTAATGTGCTATGTATTTGGTTGGTCTGTTCTCATGCTTTCTCATGTGAAATGACTTTTCATTCTATTTCTTTTAATGTTTATCATCTCAGTAGCCTTAAATATATTGATAATGCCAGGCATGGTGGCCTGTAATCTCAGCACTTTGGGAGGCTGAGACTGGAGAATCCCAAGTTCAAAGCCAGCCTCAGCAACAGCGAGGTGCTAAGCAACTCAATGAGACCTTGTCTCTAAATAAAACGCAAAATAGGGCTGGGAATGTGGCTCAAAATATCAAAAATATCTATAATAATCGGTCCTTTTGTTTTGAAGATGTGAAATCTTTAAACAAACAGTGTGCCATTACAGGCACGCTTCCACAACACATAAAGAAACTGGTTAGGTTTTATCTCAGGGATTAAAGACTTACATATGAAAATGTCTTATTTTTAACAATTCTAACACATCATGCTTATTACTCCCTAAATTTGGCTTTTCTTTGGTTTGCTAATTTTATTTCCTCCTAATCTGCAATTATCAATTTGCCCATCCTGTTTTACTTTATCCTGTTATCCACCTAAGTATCATCTATTTAAGATTATTATTTCATGTAAAGCACCCCTGAGTTCAATCCTCAGTACCAAGAAAAAAAAAAAAGATAACATTTTTTAGTCCTCTGAATTTATATATAACTTTTATTTTTATTAAAAGTTATATATAGATCCAAAGGGGTTTCTTAAGGGTCCTCTTTCCTCTTTCCTCAGCAAGGTTGTCATATATACCTAGACAATGCAGTGAGGTTTTAATCTATACATATTCATCTATTCATTGTAATCCTTTAAGTCTATATCACATTAGATATTGGTAAGTATCACTGTCAAGTATTTGAGAACTTATTTAGTCCATGCAAGTCTTATAAAAATCAAATATGTCAAAATGTTTATAATCTGGTCAGAATAATGATAATAAAGTATAAAATCATCAAACAATATGGGGTAGTATATATGTAAGTGTTACACTATATCAGACTAAATGATATCAAAAGTCTTTCACTGACCTTTAAATAAATAAGTCATGAAAACATTATGAACAAATAGACTTAAATTGGACCTTGAAACGTGGACAAATTTGAATAATCAGGAAAGGAAGGTCAGTTTATGTAAGGTAAAAATGTAGCATAATGTGTTTTGTTTATTAGATAGTAAAGAAATTTGCAACAAGTTCTATACTGGATTTTTTTTTTTTTGGTACTGGGGATTGAACTCAGGGGTACTCAACCACTGAGCCACATCCCCAGCCCTATTTTGTGTTTTATGTAGAGACAGGGTCTCACTGAGTTGCTTAGCACCTCGCCACTGCTGAGGCTGGCTTTGAACTCGCGATTCTACTGTCTCAGCCTCCCTAAGTGCTGGGATTACAGGCTTGAGCCACCACGCCAGGCTGACATAGTACCTTTAAATAAATAAGTTTATTTATTTTTAGTACAAGGGATTGAACTCAGGGGTACTTGACCACTGAGCCACATCCCCAGCCCTGTTTTGTGTTTTATGTAGAGACAGGGTCTCACCGAGTTGCTTAGCGCCTTGCTGTTGCTGAGGCTGGCTTTTTTTTTTTTTTTTTTAATAATTTTCTTTTTTTAGATGTTGATGGACCTTTATTTTATTCACTTATTTATATGTGGTGCTGAGAATCGAACCCAGTGCCTCACACATGCTAGGCAAGTGTTCTACCACTGAGCCAAAACTCCAGCCCCCTGAGGCTGGCTTTGAAGTTGCGATTCTCTGTCTCAGCCTCCCAGAGTGCTAGGATTACAGGCATGCGCCACCACGCCCGGCTATTTTATTTATTTTTGTGCAGTGCTGAGGATTAAACTCAATGCCTTACACATGCTAGGCAAGCATTCTACCACTGAGCCACAACCCCAGCCCCTGGATATTTTTTTTTTTTAAATATCTTGTTTAGTTGTAGATGAACACGATATCTTTATTTATTTTATGTGGTGCTGAGGATCGAACCCAGTGCCTCATGCATGCGAGGCAAGCGCTCAACCGCTGAGCTATAGCCCCAGCCCCTGGATATTTTTTTTAAAGAGAAATTTAGAAAAAAGATTTTTTGAGACAGACTCTGGCCAAGTTGCTGAGGCTGACCTACAACTTGCAAGCCTTCTGCCTCAGCATCCTGAGTCATTGGGATTACAGGTATGCGCTACCCGACCCAGTTCAATACTGGATTTTTAAAAATTCCTCACCACAGCCGGGCGCTGTGTTAAGCAGCTTAGTTAAGCAACTCAGTGAGACCCTGTCTCTACATAAAACACAAAATAGGTCTGGGGATGTGGCTCAGTGGTCCAGTACCCCTGAGTTCAATTCCCAGTACCAAAAAAAAAAAAATTCCTCACCACATATAATTTAATGTGGCTTAAAAGAATATATAATGGGGGCTGAGGATATAGCTCAGGTAGAGTACTTGCCTACAAGGCCCTGGGTTCGATCCCCAATACCACAAAAAAAAGGAGGGGAGCTGGCTGGGATTACAGCTCAGTGGTAGAACGCTTGTCTTGCATGCGTGAGGCACTGGGTTCGATCCTCAGCACCACATAAAAATAAATAAATAAAGATATCGTGTCCATCTACAATTAAAAAATATTTAAAAAAAAAGAAGTACAATGGAAAAATCTAAATAATAAATAAAATCAGAAGTAAGGACACGGCATGGCATGTTTCCATGGTGGGAACAGAAGAGCATTGATATGTAATCCGTAAGGTTCTGCACAGTTGTACTAACAGTGAGCAGTGAATTTTGGTTCTTGGAGATAGGGAAAAAAAGTAGAGGGATATTTTATTCCAGGAGTATTTTCATAACTAGAAGCTAACTATTTTTGGGTTTTGTTTTTGTTTTTGGTACCGGGGATTGAACTCAGGGGTACTCAACCACTGAGCCACATCCCCAGCCCTATTTTGTGTTTTATGTAGAGACAGGGTCTCACTCAGTTGCTTAGCGCCTCGCCATTGCTGAGGCTGGCTTTGAACTTGCAATTCTATCTTAGCCTCCCTAAGTGCTAGGATTGTGCGCCACTCTGCCTGGCTAAAGCTATACTATTTTGATTTGGGTAGAGTGTAGTTCTTTAAAGACCTCATCCCCCATTCCAGCAAGGCATGGTGATACACATCTGTAATTCTAGCTACTCAGGAAACTGAGGCAGGAGGATCTTAAGTTTGTGTCCTGCCTGAGCAACTTTGCAAGACCCTGTCTCAAAATAAAAAGAGCTGGGGATATCACTCAGCTATAGTGTCCCTGGGTTCAATTCTCAAAAAGATTTTATAGTGTGATAGGACACAGAGAATGCAATAGAAAATGTCAATAACAAATATGATATTAGGCTTCAAAACATTGTTTCTTAATGCGATTCTGTATAAAGCAAAGGAAATGACACCAAAATGCAACTCAGTTAACAAGTAGTCAACACTGCCACTACTTTGGGGACCACAGTTATCTGTATGTACTTTTCTGATGATCTGGATTAATATGATAATTTCTAGAATGTAGAGAAATGAAGACTGTATTCAGGAAACCTGATGTTTCAGGTCATGTGAGGAAATCTTATAAAAAATTAAATCCTATGGGTTTGTTCTCTGCAGGGGTCTAAAATGTTCAGGTGTTCAGTTTCTGATTAAGAGCAAGTCAAGAGCAAAACAGTAAATGTTAAAATTGAAATATTATTGTGGAATTGAGAGGTCTAACCAACTTTTCTCAACCTGATTGTTATCCTGCGCCTTGAAGTATGTTTGGAATATCAGTAGCTAAAAGAAGGATTTCTCTAAAAGCACTGTCATTTACTATGATGATGATTTGATCAAAATTCCTACATTATTGAGTATGGGGGAGATTATTTTAGCCTGGAAAAAATTTTAAACTGGGCACGGTGGCACATACCTATAATCCCAGTGGCTTGGGAGGCTGAGGCAGGAGGATTGTGAGTTCAAAGCCAGCCTCAGCAAAAGTGAGGTGCTAAGCAACTCAGTGAGACCCTGTCCCTAAATAAATACAAAATAGATCTGGGATGTGGCTCAGCGGTCAAGTGCCCCTGAGTTCAATCCCTAGTACCTAACCCCCCAACAAAAAATTTTAAAAAATTAGCCGGGCGCGGTGGCTCAAGCCTGTAATCCCAGCACTTAGGGAGGCTGAGACAGGAGAATCGCGAGTTCAAAGCCAGCCTCAGCAATGGCGAGGTGCTAAGCAACTCAGTGAGACCCTGTCTCTACATAAAA